>CM052890.1:18280211-18334410 GCA_028534135.1 Potos flavus
ATGCCCACCCCTGACATCAGGACTAGAACTGGTTCTACCCAAATCACACTAGAAAGTTGGGGTGGGAGGCTTATTTTTCAGGCTGAATTGGAGGTAGAGTGGGTACCAGGCAGGCAAAAACACAGATGTCAACCCGATGGGAAGAGAGACGGTTTTTAAAAGATTTACCTTCCAGGGGCGCCTGAGTGGGTCGGTGAGTTAAGCCTCTGCCTTCGGCTCAGGTCATGATCTCAGGGTCCTGGGATCGAGCCCCGCATCGGGCTCTCTGCTCAGCAGGGAGCCTGCTTTCCCCTCTCCCTCTGCCTGCCTCTCTGCCTACTTGTGATCTCTCTCTCTGTCAAATAAATAAATAAAATCTTAAAAAAAAATAAAAGAAAAAAAATAAAAGATTTACCTTCCAGCTCCCAAAATTAGAATGGGCATAAGATTGCATGCATAATGCATTTTTCTCATTCCCTTGCATCATAGTTAGTGTGTTAAGAATCACACGTAACCTGCAGACTATCTCATCTTGGCCATAGTTCATAGTGATGGATTATTGCCGTGGTGTTGTTTTCTTAACTGTGATAGTTGGGAATTATTGGGCTGCCTGTGAGTTGTGATTTATAGTGGCGTCAAGTTTCTTTTACATTTTACCCATGTGCCGAGTAGAAATTTTGCTATGTCTATAGACATATATTGTGAATTCCACCTGGTATGGGTGTCAGCTGTGGGGAATGGGTGAGAACCATCATCTCGGTGGACAGATGGCCATTCTCTGTAACAAGAGATCTCAGGGCCACCCAGCAGGGCTGGCCGAGTCCTCAGTGTGCTGAGTTCTTAGCAAGTCCCATCCACTTGGGCAGCTGATGGAAGCACTAGCCAAAGTTACAGGCTTAGAGAGAGGAACCTCAGGTCTGCCCAAGCGGTGTGACCTTGGGCAAGTTACTCCATCTCTGTGAGAATAAATGAGACTAATAATCCCACCTCCCTCAGAGCATTGTTTTAGAATTAAATAAAATAATGCATAAGTAGCACTTAGCAGTGAGTAGCACATAGTAAGAGCTCAATAAATATTTGCGGTTACTTTTATCATTTTACTACAACTCCGATCCCTGTCTGCAAGAAGCCACCAGGACTATCCAGGGGGCCTTAAGGCAGTGCAACTCAAAGTGTGGTCCTGTTAGAAACACAGACTCACCTCCTTCTCCCTCTCCTCCCTGCTCATGTGTTCTCTTTCACTATCTTTGTCACTATCTCAAATAAATAAAAATCTTAAAAAGAAAGAAGGAAGGGAGGAAGGGAGGGAGGAAGGAAGAGAGGAAGGGAGGAAGGGAGGAAGGAAGGAAGGAAGGAAGGAAGGAAGGAAGGAAGGAAGGAAGGAAGGAAGGAAGGAAGAAAGAAAGGCAGGCAGACTCATGGCCCTACCTCTCACCTTCCAAGTCAGAATCTCTGGGGTTGGGGTTGCAGATTAACAAGCTCTCCTGTGATTTATTCACATGCAGAGTTGAGAACCACTGCCTTCAAGTGTCTTTCTATTAACCCTGCTCCCAGTGGTGATGACTCCAAGCCATAGCCTTGCTGTTGTGAGAAATGAGGCAAGGAGAGAAGAAGATAAAGCAGAAGGGATGAGGTTTTGGGAGGGAGGCATTGGTCCTTGGGAATACTCTCTGGTCACAGGGACCTAGACTCTGGCTGGAGGTGCAGGAGGCTCTTCCCGTAAGAGTGAGCAGAATCCTGAGGCCACACCTGTTTTAGACTTTAAAATGCCAAGAAGGAGAGTGGGTGGCTATTTAGGGAAGCTGTTACTTTGCCAAAATCTTTCTCTCCTTTTCTGGCTTCTCTAACTATCCTGAGCTCTCTTGATGGTCCTTGACCCTGAAGCCTCCCTTTTGCACCTCCTTCCTCCCTGGCCTTTCAATACTGTTCCCCAGGACTCCATTCTCAGCCCTGTCATGTGTGATCTCACCCAGCCCATAGCTTCAACCATCATGAGTCTATGGAGCCCTTACATTTCTCTGGAACTACAGGTAAATGCTTTTAATTACCAACAGCACTTTCCACCAACATCCCACTCAGTCACCTCCCACTTAAAATGCCCAGAGCAGACTCAATTATCTTCCTCTTCCAAACCTGATTTTTTCCCTGTCTTCCTTGTCCTTGCTGAATGCCTTCTTCCACTGCTCCTTCCCACCCAACGCACCCTGCACTCCAACCACATTAGACTCGTAGGAGATTCTTGCATGCGTGCTGATTCTCCTATCTCGATGGCGTCCATACTACCTGGGCTTGGAATCCTTTTCATCTAATGTCTACCTGTAAATTACCTTCTTATCCCTCCTCCTTCTGGAAAATGGCACCACCACCATCCAGTTGTTGAAGCCTCAGATCTGGGAGTCCTCCTTGGCCTCCTTGCCTTTTCTTACCTACAGCTAGTAGGATGTTAGCAGTTCCTGCTGTCTGCCTTTATTCTGTGTCCAGGATCCATCCAGTTCTTTCTGTCTTCTCTGCCACTTCCTCAGTCCAGGTCTGTATCCCCTCTACCCTGAACTGTGATGTAACTTCCTTGCAGGCTTCCTGCCTCCATGCTTCTGTGCCTAACAACCAGAACCATCTTTCTAAACTGTAGAAAATATCCCTCTTAGCTCTAAATCTGCCAGTGCCTTTCTACCTTTCCTAGAATAAAATCCAGACACCTAACCTTCAAGGTTTTACATGATCTGGGCCCCCCTCCCCCTGGCCTTTCTCCCGTGTTGACTCTAAGTTCGTCATATGGTTCTTCATTCTCTTCCTTAAACACACTTGTCTCAGTGCCATCTGAAGGCCTTTGCACTTGCCACTTCCTCCACCTGGACCCTCTTCCCCCAAATCTGCACCTGGCCTACCCTTCCGACATTTTGGGGGAAGACTACCCTACCCAAAGGAGCCCTTCTCTGTCACTCCGTTCATAGTCTTAGCTGCCATCGTTTTATTTTCTCCTTAGCACTTATCACTGGCTAAAGGTACCTTGTTTGTTGACTTGTACATGAGGGCAGAGACCAGATCTGTCTTGTTAGCTGCCGTATCTCTAGTACCTAGAACAGTGCCAGGTCAGAACAGATATTCAGTAAGTATTGGTTGAATAAATGTCTCAAATGCCTTTCCAAATCAGCTGGGAGCTGATTGCAACCACTGCTGGCAGCTGGGGCACACAGGGAAGATGTGGGCAGCCTACATGGCATCCACTACCCACCCCTTGAATAGCATTTAGCAGAATCTGCTCTTTATCACTTGTATATTTCCATCTCTCCCTCTCAATTTATCAGCCCCTAGAGGGCCAGAACTAAGATTTCCCCATTTGTCTGTCCCCCATAATGCTCAACACATGTGTTTAGTAGATGGTATTTGAATTGAATTTAGCAGGAAAAAATTAGACCTAAGAATTTTCTTTATTTGGGAAATTCTCAATGTAGACTCTACAGAAGGGTTAATGGAAATGCTTTTTGGGTTGGAGTGGGGAGGCCATAGCCAAGCTCCCAGAAATGTACAACTTAATAAGTTTCGAAGATGCTTAGCCATTGGGTGCCTTCCTCTCTTTGAAAAGCAGAACAGAAGTGAGTGCTGAGCATCACAGATCTGGACTACTGGCACATAATACTCCAATATGGGAGTATTTTTATAAGATGGAAATCTGTTGGGAAATTCAATGTTTTTTGCTGCATTCCTTCCAGACATGATACCTAGAATACATGGGCTGGAGGAAGGAACCAGAAGGGAGAGGAATAATTGAGAAAAATCATGGGTTTCAAACTAGAGTTCAGCACTAGTTAGTAAAAAATTTGATGTGTCTTTCTAATGGATGAGTAATTGAACAGAAGAAGACAGGGGATGCTAAACATAAGGCTCTTGACAAGGGTTATCAATTTAGGTTTGAACCATTTCAAATCTATCCTGGTGTCAGACTCTCCACGCAGCTGGAATGGCTTATGTTTCTTCCACTCCTTGTTTCTTATACTCACAGCTGTTGGGGTTTTACTTGTCCTATCCCAGCTGGATGAAGACAGGTGACAGGGCAGTGGCAGAAAGGGTCCCACTGATTAGGAAGTGAAGGAGCAGCTGGAATGGAGAGAAGAAATAATCTACTTGTCTGTGACAAAATGCTGTGACTTGTTCCTTTGGACTCCAGGGTTAAACACACAAAAGTAGAGACCAGAGTGGATTACAACAGTTTTGAAGTTTCATTAATGTCGTGATACTTTCTACACCATGAGAGTAAGACTGTGATGTCCCAGCAAACTCAAAGGAGTTATGTGTGTTTGAATAGTGTTTAATAAGTCACCAGCCAATTCAGCCATTCTTCACATCATTTTAATAATCTACCTTCCATGTTAAGTGGCAGGGAGGCACCCCATTCATCAAAAGAGGTAGCTTAAGCCTATAATCATCAAGACAGTATGGTATTGGCACAAAAATAGACACATAGATCAATGGAACAGAAATGGACCCTCAACTCTATGGATCCAGAAGGTGGCCATGGAGCTGGAGGGATGCATTTATAGGCCAAGGAATGCCAAGGAACACCAGAAACATCAGAAAGTAGGTGAGGCTGGGAAGAAATCTCCCCTAGGGCTGTCATAGCATGGACTTACTGACACCTTGATTTTAGACTTCTAACCTTCAGAACCATGTGAGATAACAGATTTCTGTTGTTTGGAGGCATGTCCTTTGTCACAGTGGCCCTTGAAAACTGATAGACTCTCTAAGAGACATTGGGGCCAACTGAGTGGGGGCAAATATCACATGACATGGTGAGGAGCAGGCTTAGTTCGGGAAACTTGCAAGTCAAGAGCTGTGGACATGAAGCAAGCAACACTCCATTCCCCATTCTCTCAGCGTCCCCCAGAGGGGTTTTTCATAATGTGGGGCTGTACTGTGGGGAAAGAGCCTGGCCCTGTGTCTCTACCTTTTTATAGCCTTACAGCCTTCATATAAGTGGCCTTGTGTTGGGGGGGGAATATAAGGCTCTGGCACAGGCAATCAATGTCTAGACGTCGGATGTGTAGGAATGGCACGTGACTGTCAGCTTCGTGTGCCTGGAAACCTCGAGAAAACTGGTGTGTGCTGCAGCTCAGCCTCTGAGAGCACTGAGCACTGAGCACTCCCTCCTTCTAGCTTGCCATCAGCAAACCTGAACTTGTAGGATCCCTCACGGGACAGTCCTGTTTGTTCCTCCAGAGGAAACCATTCCTTGAATGGGCTCTGTGCTTCTGTTCCTGGGATGGTAGCAGAGCAAGAGAGGAAGGTGGGAGAGCAGAGGGTGAAAACAGGGAGGGTTGTGGCTCAGGGCGTGGTACTGGCCCAGCAGTGATCCTTTGGCACCAGATTTCAGATCAGAGTGTAAGGTGTCAGGAGGCAGCCCAGGAGTGAGCTCTGTGGCACCTAGATTCCAAGTCTGGGTCTTTGTTCCAGAAGGAGAAATGGGTGCAGGAGAAAGAGGCCGTGGGTGCTGCTGAGGATGTTCAGTTCAGAAAAGTCAGTGCTGCGGGAAGGAAGGCTTTTTCAGGATTGGTGCTGGACCTGAGGAAAATGGAGCTGACCCAAATCTGCAGACAGAGGAAGGAGTGAGTGGGTGGGTTGGGCCAGGGCTGAGGAGAGAGCCTGACGATGATGGACAGGGGCACACAGAGGCAGCGGGAAAGAGACAGGTGGACAGTCTGGGAACTCAACTTCATTTGGAATTCTGTTTGGTGATGGTTGATGATTTTATATAGGTGGCATGCTCTTTCTATCTGCTTAGTTTTTCTATGAACTCCTTGAGGGCAGAGATAAGCTTGGTTTACATTTTTAGTCTCTGTGTCTGATTAAGTGCTGCCACAAAATAGATGCTCAAAAAAAAGTTTGTGGTTGCATGGGTTATTACTGTGGCTACCATGTGAATAAGTTATTCGTGGCCCGGGAGAAGAGAGGATTTAGTATGATTGCTTCCTTATATGTGGGGAGGGTGCGCTCCCAAGGATTGCCCATCTCTGCGGGAAGAACTGATACAGTCTTAGAATGGTGATTTTGGAGCTCACCAAAGGTCAACCACTGAACAATGATTCACTCCAGAGATGATTACTGGTTGGGGAATGGGGTGGGCGGAGAAAGGAAAGATCTGGAATGGCCAAATGAGATTGGTGTTTACCAACTTGTGTGTTAGCTGGTGGAAGTACTAGGACCCTTCCCTGCATAGTCAGTGAGGCTGCCTTGCCCTCCGCGTCACAGGGAGAAGGGCAGAGACCACTCTGGCTTATAGAATTTTAGCAAACTCGATGGGCCTCATCCTGCTACCTGGCATCACGGAAATAGGACAGGCAATAGGGTGGGCCTGGCTCAAAGGGATACATATCCAGTAGAACTTGCATAAAGCTAACAATCCTTTTTTTTTTTTACATAGAAAAATGTTCACAATTCTCTCCCAGTCCATTCTCCAGCCCTCCCCACCATCTCCTATGACCCACATCCCATGAAAAGTGGCCAGAGAGATGCAAGAAGCAAGACGACTAAGGAAATCTGCTCCCCAAGTTGGAGATGTTTCTCCTTAGCATCTCCTGTGGGAAGCTGTCACCCTGTGTGCCCCAGGGAACCCTCTGACATATGGTGCTGCTGAGTGAGCAGGCTGCTGAGTGATCTGGGCACCAAGGGGATGCTTGGGCTCATATATTCCCTCCCTCTGGGATTTGCACATCATTTTTGCCTTTTCCCCAAGACTCTTTTGGAATTTTGATGAGTTTCTTATCAAACTGAGTGACTTATTTAGATTACATAGACCTTCATTTGTACCACATCAAGGACTGTTCCTCCCTAGTCCATTTTTCTTTTTATTAAAGGATGCCAAAGGAGAAGAAAATTTTTTTTCACATATTGAATTTCCAGTGGCAAAAAAAAGAAAAAAGAAAAAAGAAAAAAAAGACAAGCATATCTAAGTGCTCAAAAAGAGATTTCCCACAGGTTAGATAGAGAAAACACCCCTTCCTAATTTTCTGGTGGTTGACAGATATTTGCATCAGGCAGAACTCTTGACTTAAGCAATGGAAAAAGAGAATTTATTAGCTTATGAACAATAAAGGTCAGGGGTACAGTTAGTTCTAGACGTGGCTGGATCCAGGAGCTCAGACAAAGTCATCAGGACTTGGCTCTGTCTCTTGGCTCTGCTGAGCTATCTAGGTTAGTTTCATTTTCAGGCAGACCCTCCTCAAATGGTGGCCAGGACGGCCCTTCTGTGGCTCCAGACTACGTCCAACTAGCTTGCATATCTAGGAGAAAGAGAAAAACTTTTGCCCAATCATTCCTGCCAAAGCCCTAGTGATGACATTTGTTGGCTCTGATTCGTAGAGTGATAGGCCCTCTGCTCCACTCTGAACCCATCAGTATGGACAAGGACATGCAGTGCTCTCATTGACCAGGCCTGGCTTCCTTGTCCATCCCTGGGGCAGAGGAGTGGGCTATGCTCCCCCTAAACCTCAGGAACTTATAGGTTGATAGGGAGCAGAGAAGGCCAAGGAGGGAAAGTGGTTCTACAAAAGGAAACCATGGTGCTTTTGTCAAAACAGAGGCGACAGTATGCGGGGCAGAAAAACCTGGCCATCATGCTATTTCCACACACCTCCAACAAGACATAGACTAGCCTGTCTTTGTCATATGGCGGGTTGTCCCAGTTGGCGCTGCAGACAGCTTACCGAAGACTTTCTCGGCCATCCTTTTGTTGTTACCTTTAGCTTCTATTCTAGATACAATAATAAGACGTAGGAAAGGAGGAGCTCTCCATCTTACAGCAGATATTTCCATGTCCCCTTCCTTTATTTGCTTCCTTTCATTCCCTAATAACCCAGAGGGGCACGGCTGCTGCAGGGAGTGGCAGTGTTGGAACACAGCTATTCTTCTGGTTGACCTTGGAGACGGGTCTCATCATTGCACCCACATTGTCATTAGCACATCCAAACAGGGTTTCACCCTCTTTAAAGGAGACGCAAAGGCAGCTTTTGTCTACACCTTGGAGTGTAATGCAGTTTGAATCTGGGAGAAGTGTTGGGTCTCATAGTGATACTTCTGGCCCCAGAATCCTCTCTGACTCTGCGAGACTGGAAGTGTGGTATGTATATGAAAGTGAGCACACAAGGTGAGGGGAAGAGATCTGAGGAGTGACGGCCATACAGTGCAATAGCCCGGGGGAGGAGCTGCTTCCAGCCTGTGCCCACAGGGGAATGGATATTTTTGGCCAACCCAATTCGAAGTCTCTGTTGGGAAAAGGCTTAATTCTTGGGAGGTTCCTGAGTCTCTCTGCCTACTGAGGAGGAGACCTTTAGCCAGACTGGGCTAGGTCATCTTTCGTCCCCATCATTCCTGTCAGCCCACCTAAGCCATATGGACTGAGAGAGGCGGTGAGGTGATTTTATCCAAAAAGGGGAGAAGTGTTGCCAGGAAAGCATGAGATGTCCACTGGTGCCCAGGAGCACAGGGCTTCTCTGATGACAGTTGTGCTCTGTGATAATGGCAATGATGTGGGGACGAGGATAGCCCCTAGAGCCCTATAATTGCTAGAGCCAGTCGGGATGAAGTGTCCACAACTGCATCTAAGTGGCACTGTACATGGAATAAGGGCCCCCCTCGGTGGCGATGGCCAGTGTGCACTGACACAGTAGGGCTAGGCGCTGTGCTCAGCCTCCACGCCCACCATCCCATGCAACTCTCTCAGCAGTCTCTGGACCTGTGACTGTTAGCCCTGCTTTGTAGTTGAGGAGCCCAAGGCCCGGAGACATACAAGGTGATGAGTAAGTGGTGGCAGAGCTGGGATCTGGGCCCAGGGATGTTCGTGAGCCCATGAAGACATTCTCTACTGTATGGGGGCTCACTCTGAGTGTGGAGGAAGGGTGGTATGTGAGGCGGGGCCCACTCACCCCAGTTCCCAGAGGAAGAGAAAAGAGAGGGAGAGCAGAGGGCCCTGGGCATTCACCACTCATCTCAGGCAATCTACCCAGACCAGTAGAAGAAGCCCCTTAGAATGGTGGTGACAGGGGCGCCTGGGTGGCTCAATGGGTTAAGCCTCTGCCTTTGGCTCAGGTCATAATCTCAGGGTCCTGGGATCGAGCCCCACATCTGGCTCTCTGCTCAGTGGGGAGCCTGCTTCCCCCTCTCTCTCTGCCTGCCTCTCTGCCTACTTGTGATCTCTCCTATCTGTCAAATAAATAAATAAAATCTTTAAAAAAAAAAAGAATGGTGGTGACAGGTCTCAGCCAGAACCAGGCGGTGACTCTCCAAAGACCGAGAACCACCTCACTGGGTGGGCCTTGGGCTTTGGGAGGCTTGGCTTCTTTAGGACAGGGCTGGGCAAACTTTTCCTGTAATGGGTCAGGTAATAAATATTTTAGACTTTGGTATCATAAGGTCTCTAACAAATTTACCCAACTCTGCTTAGCTGAAAGCAGCCCTGGATGATATGCAAATGAATGGGAATGGGCGTGGCCTTGTACCAATAAAACTTTATTTACAAAAACAGATCTGGAACGGGCTATAGTTTGTTTTAGGGGCACTTGAAGGGACAGACTGTTAACACCCAGGCTAGACCACAGAAAGTAGGGCTTTTGCTACAGAGGCAACACTTTTTGTGGAACTTCTTCCAATAAACGTCACCCAACCCAGACCTCTTTGCCCTGAACCTCAGTGAAAGGGCCTCAGGGGCCCTTGTACTGTCCACTCGCTGACAAATGAAAGATAACTGGTCATCAGCCTGTAGGGTCACGTGCAGGAACTGATAGGGTGATGGAGAAATTGTCCAGCAAGTATAGCAACTTTTTAAATTCATCTTCCCACTATCTTGTTACGGTTGCATTATCTTGTTACTTCTCAGATGGAACCACTGCCATGGCTCCATATCATCAAAAGTAAAGGCCAATGTCCTTGTGATGGCCTGCAAAGCCCTGCACTGTCTGGGCCCAGACCCCTCTTGGGCAGCATTGCCTACCCCTTGGCTCCCCCCAGTCACACCAGCCTCCCTGCCATTCCTTGAACACACCAGGCACACTGTCATCCCAGGCTCTTTGCACTGACTGCTGCCTCTGCCGTGGATTCTCCCCCCACCGCCCCACCCTGGCCCCATTTATCTGTATAACTTGCTCACTCATCACTTCTGTCAGGTCTATGCTCCTATGTCACCTTCTCATCAGTGCCTTCTCTGGCTATCTCATTGGAAATGGCAACTTTCCCTTCCTACTTCCTCACAGTCCTTATTCCGTTTTCCTGCTGTGTTGTGCTCCATCCCAGGTAGCATCATCTGGCACTCTATGCATTTTAATTATTTATGTGTATCGTCTGTTACCCTCCATTAAAATGCAGGCTCCTAGAGGGCTGATATTTTATTTTATTCATGGCTTTATCTCTAACATCTGGAATAGAACCTGACACATAGTATATATTTAATAAATATTTGTTATATCTTTCCGTTTGATGTAAGTTAATCACACAGCTCTTATTTTTTATTTTTTTCTTATTATTTTTTAAAGAATTTATGTGTTTATTTGCCAGAGAGAGAGAGAGAGTGTACAAGCAGGGGGAGCAGTAGGCAGAGGGAGAAGCAGACTCCCTGCTGAGCAGGGAGCCTGATGTGGGACTCGATCCCAGGACTCTGAGATCATGACCTGAGCTGAAGGCAGACACTTAACCAACTGAGCCCTCCAGGCGTCCCTCATATTAACTCTTATGAATTCTATTATGTGGTTATATCTTCATTTATTTAACTGATTTCTTTTCGATGGATAGTGTCTACTGGTTCCAATGTTTTGTTATTAAAAATAGTGCTGCAAAATCTAGACTGAGAAAAAGTCTACAGACAAATGACCTGGTTTCTTCAGCAAAGAAATTGCAAGGAAAATGAGAGAGAAATGGGGCGGGGGGTGGGGAGAGCCTGCAGACTAAAAGAAATGAGAGACATGTTGGTAAATAGCAGTATGTGAACCTTCGTTGGATCCCGACTCAAATAAACAGACTCTTAAAAAACATATTTTTGACATTTATGGTACAATTGGAAATCTGAACCCTGGGTATTTAGCAATATCAGGAAAATACTATTAATTTTATTGGGATATAATAGTACTGTGGCTGTATTAAAACAATAAAGTTCTCACCTTTTGAGACACTTAATGAAATATTTGCAGATGAAGTGATGTGATGTCTAAGGTATGCTTACTAATAAGACAGGGAGAAGGGAAGTGAAAGGAGTAGAGATAAGATATGCTGGCCATGTATATTGTTGAAGCTGGAAGGTAGGTTTATGGGGCTTATTGTACTGCATGGTGTACATGGTAGGTTTATGGGGCTTATTGTACTGCATGGTCTGACATTTTCCATAATAAAAATTAAAAAAATAAAATACAGTGCTGTAAAATCTAGTTATGTGGGGTAGGATGGGATAGGCTGGCTTTTAGATGACATAAGATTGTCTACGAGTTTGATCATTGTTAAAGATGATGGGTGTTCTGTACATGGAGGTTTGTTATACTGTCCTCTCTTTATATGCTTGACATTTTCTATAATGGAAAAATCAAACAATTGCACTGGAATGAACATCCTGTTGCAAGCTTCTTAAGTTTACCTCCCTGATCTCAGTCTCCTTAATTCTTTTTTTTTTTTTTTAAGATTTATATATTTTAGAGAGAGAGAGAGAGAGAGACAAGTGGGAGGAGGGGCAGAGGGAGAGAGAGAGAAGCTCGAGCAGACTGCCCGCTGAACGGGGAGCCTGATGCAGGGCTCAGTCCTACGACCCTGATATCATGACCCAAGCTGGAATCAAGAATCGGTTGCCCAACTGACTGAGCCATCCGGGCACCCCCTCCTTAATTCTTGATGCAGCTACTTACAGAGCTGCTAGCAGTGGTATCTGATCAAACTTTGTTTTGTCCTTGATATGCTAATACTGAAACTGTTAACAAAGAAACCCAATTTATTGAGGGATCATTTACACATCATACAAAAATTCACCTGTTTTTAGTGTGTGATTCAGTGCTTTTTAGTAACTCAGCAGAGCTGTGCATCCATCACCATAAACTAGCTGTAGAAAATTTCCATCACCCAATAAGACCCCTTGAGCCCCTTTCCACTTAATCTCCTTTCCCACCCCCAATGCCAGGGAACCACTAATCTACTTTCTGTCTCTATAGATTTGCCTTTTCTGGACATTTACCTAAAAAGGATCCCTGCCTAGACTTTTTGACATTCTCTTCCCTACTCTACAAAATGCCATTTTTTACTCAAGGATGCTTCCTATTCTGTTATCACTGAACCACTTTTTTTGGAGACATAGCTTCTCATTTCTGTTCAGAAATTTAAATGATTCAGTTTCCTACATTCAGAGAATTATTATGTCACAGTGATGGTCTGTGACCCCTGCTTTACATAGAAATTAATGATATGCTAATAAGGCAGAAATGATCAAGGCTCAGAGAATGTCCTGCAGATTAATGAGTGGCTTAGAAAGCAGGCAGACAAATCCAAATCCAGAGGTCACCAACGCTGATAAGTAAATTTCTTGATAAATGTTCCCAGGACCATGGAGTTGATAAGGTCCAAGAGTCCTCTGGTATTTTTTTGCAGTCCTAGGGCTCAGTTTTGCATTAGGTCCATGTCACAGATATTTGACCCCAGATCGTATGGGAACATCAATATAATCACATTGCTGAGCTTTAGTTCATTACTTACTGGGGGATTTTACATTTTGTGAGCTAGACTTCTAGGATCCAGAATACTGATGTGAGACCTGATTACCTAGTGATTGAATAGTCTATATGTATTGGATGCCTTTATTTGGAAATCCATGGGGGCCATCCTCTCAGTAAATACATATGAACAAATACCTACTATAGGTCAGATGCTGTTCCAGGAGTTGGGGATACAGAGATAAAGAAAAAACTAGTTCTTGTTTTTAGGAAGTTCACAGTCAAGTGATAAAGACATATAGAAATAATGGCAAAAACTGAAATATTATGTGCAAGGTACAGTATTAGTATAGAAGGAATCAGGAAATATTTCATAGAACTTATGTTTGATTTGGATCTTCAGGGATGAGTAGGAGTTTGTACATGGCAAAAAGGGCAAGACTGTTTTAAGAGATGGAACATATATGAAGCAAGAAGTATAAAATGAGATTTGACAGCCAAAATCCTTCCTTTTATTTTCCACCGAGTATGATTTTTCTCCTTTCAAAAATCTAAAATGAAATGCCTTTTTTTCCCCTTTTAAATATTAGTATGATTTATCCAGAATTGCTGCAGTTGAGTAGAAAACTGGCTTGTAGATTTGAAGGATTATCTGTAAATTAACAACTCTGTAGCTTTGGGGGAGGATAAAGTTTCAGGTTGGTTTCATCCAGAGGGAAGAGTACCCTGGGGGCAATGAAGGGAACTGTGGAGCATCCTCCAGAAAAGACTTTCTAATGTTATGGTGGCAAAAGGTTTTCTGCACCAGTATGTTTCAGAGGGAGAGTATCTGCACACTTTAGCATCTTCAAAAGGAACATCTTCCCATCCCTGCTTGAGGGCACCATTGTGATGCACCTTACGCTTTTATGATTCTAACCAGACTTATGTATGACCACCAAATCTGCAGACCTGTCTGCACATTTCTTTGTGCATTTTAGACCTTTCTTCTGGGATTCACTTTCTTTCTTCCTCAAATACTTGCTTTATTAATTCCTTAATGAAGACATTATTTTATTCTATTTGGAATGGCATTATTTTGTTCTTGTTAGAAAATGATAGTTTAGCTAGGTATATAATTTTAAGGACCAGTTCTTTTCTTTTAGCACATTGAGATCTCAGTCTATTATCTACAGATTTCCATTGAGAAGTCTTGCTACTCAGATTTCTTTTCCTTTGTATTTTATTTTTGGCTGCTTTTAAAATCTTTATTATTGGTGGTGGAGTGGGGAGAGGAGTAGTTTGCATATTATTCAGTTTCTGTTTGACATGCACAGGTGTGGATTTAAAAAAAGGCTTTTAGATTTGTATGCTTTCTGAGTTTCAGGATTAATTTCCTTATCAATTTTTGAAAATCCTTATTTCTTCAAGGATTGCTTTTCTTTATTCTTTTCCTTCCCTTTTGTTCCTTCTTTGGAGGGGGAAGTCTTAGGATTGTGTGCTTTCTCTCCATCCCACAAAGTTGGGCCAAGGGCTGAGAGCCTCCTGTTTATTTTCCCCAGGGCAATGTCTTGAAGTGTGCAAGCTTGTGTGCCTTCCCCCAAACCTGCAGAAACAAGCTGGCTGCTGATATCCATGTATTGTCTGCAGAGGTTTGCACGTGCCATTTGTAGGAGCACATGCACACCATTTATGGAGGCCCATGCACACTGTCTTAGGGGTAAACATAGACTGTTGGGGCTGCAGTGGTCATTTGGGGGAGCTGAAGGTGAGAAGTTCCATGAGATTTGTGGGCAGACCTCTTGGTGGAGTCTGAGAATTAGTTAGTAGGATCTGTGACTAGGTTTTTGAGATCCATAGGGTGGTTACTATGAGCCTGTTTCTTTTCCCTGACTCTAGCTTCCCTAGACTATTCAGCTATGCTAATCCCTTCAGCAATCTGAGTGGTATAACGCAGAAGTGGGCCTCTTGGGCAACATATCTCCAGACTGGGGAAGCCAGGCACTCATTCTGCTCTCACTTTCCCCCCATTGGAGAAATTGTGGGCCAGGGACATCTCTTGGTACTGGGCTGTGCCACCCAGGCAGGGGTGGCAGAGATGAAGTGAAACGGTTTTTCTTACTCTCTTCAATGCATTTGTTTTTGGATTTTGAAGAGGGTGCTAGAATTTCTCTTGTGCTCCCAGGTTCTCACAAAGGTATTCTCCTCCAGAGATGGTGGCCAGCATTGATGTTTCTGTCAGAGTAAAGGCTGGCATTTGCTATTCCACCACCATGCTTATATCATCTTGCAACTCTCTTCCCTTCTTTTGGAAATATGATTGGATATGTGTTCCAGAAGCAGTGTCTCTTAACCACTTATAGATTTATATTTCTATCTCTCTGTGTAATATTCTGGGTAGTTTTTTTGGGTCTGTTTTCTAGGTCATTATTTTTTCTCTTTATCTGTTTCTAATTTATCAGATTTATCTGTTCATTGAATTTTCCATTTATTGTTTTATCTTCTAAAATGATATTTGGTTATTTTTCACTCTTGCCTCTGCTCTATGGGATAGTATTTTATTTCTTTCTTCTTTAAAAAGTATTTTTTAAAATATTCTGAATCTGACAATCTATGTTATAGAGTTCTAATTCTGCTGTTTGTTGTTTCTGCTTAGTTTCATTTATGGTAGCTTGTTTATTCATGTTTTTAATTTTGGTTAGAGAGCTAATATTTAATGGGGCACTTTCTGTGGATTCACGGAGGCTTGGGTTGAGGACAGGTACCTCCAGAGAGAATATGCATTTTCTTCTTCTGAGTACTCTGAAGAAACCAACCTGGAATCACTCTACTAATTTTTTGCCGTAGGGTTTTCCAAACCTTGTAGAGAGTACAGTTTAAATCCCAAATGCATGTGAGAATAATTCTGTGGTTATGAATTCTTAGGGAAATACTCCTTCCCTATCAGACCTGAGATTGATCCAACAGGCTTCTTTAGTCTTATCTCTTTGCCAGTGGGTAAATTATTTTCTAGTCAGACTTTTCACCAAGGGCAGACTTTTCACCAAGGGCATAGTCCTTTGAGGGTCTTGGCCTTATTTTCCCATCATGTGTAGGTCTAGGACTGTAGTCATTTGTTCCCATGTAACTGTTAAAATCTGTAAAACTATAAAAACTTCTTGGTCACTGAGATTGCAGTTGTCCCCAAGCCTCAGTGTCAATTTACCACTCTGTTTTTCAGCCCTCACTTCAAATTTGGCATCTGGGGATTTCTGTTATTTGCACCCTAATTCATGTATTCGTTTAGAAGGATTTTTACCACATTTAGAATGATTTCTACATGTTTTGTGTCGGGGAGTTTTGTCAAGATGCCTAGTCCATTAGATTATTAGAAATTCAAACCCTATGTTGTTTTATTTCATTTTTTCCTTAACAATATGTAATGAATGTACTTGGTGCCAATAAATATTCATTTAAAACATAATTTTTATGAATGAAAGTATTTACCAATTTGCATATTTCTTTGTACATAAGAGGTTTTTATTTCATTACAAATACTCTTTACATAGACCAATTTAAACATATGGGTTGATTTCTCCATTTTGAAAGTTAGCATTTTTTTAGTATGGCAAACAGGTAATTAAATCCTATTGTTGCTGCATCTTAATGATAACTTAAGATACTCCCTTGACTTTTGTCCCAGATGTGGGTCTTTTGTTTCTTCCTTGTACAGACATTTTTCTTCTCTCCTTGGCTAACTGTCTAAGACATCATTATCATTATACGTGCTTACCAATGTTATCTTTTTTTTAAAGATTTTATTTATTTATTTGACAGAGAGAGAAAGTGAGTGCACAAGCAGGGGGAGCAGCAGGCAGAGGGAGAAGCAGGCTCCCCGCTGAGCAGGGAGTCTGATGTGGGGCTCAATATGGGGCTGGACCCCAGGACCCTGGGATTGTGACCTGAGTCGAAGGCAGACGCTTAACCAACTGAGCCACCCAGGCACCCCACCAATGCTATTTTTAAAGGCAAAAAAATATCCAGAATATGTGTGTGTGTGTGTGTGTGTGTGTGTGTGTGTGTGAGAGAGAGAGAGAGAGAGAGAAAGAGGGAAACAGAGAAACAGAGACAGAGACAGAAAGGGAGACAAAGAGAGACAGAGGCAGAGAGAGATTGAAAACACTTACAGGCATATGTACTTACTTACCTGCTGTACAGTTGTCTTTATGAGAAAAGAGGAGAATATACACTCATCCGAGTGCAGTTTTCCCCCTAGTGAGCACATGGCATCACCACAGTAGCTTAACTGGGTCTGTGGCTATGACGATTTGTGCATTTCTTAAGGCTGGCATGAGCTGTCTATTGATCCTAGGGTTGCTAATGACTGTGTGGAATAGAAGAAGCTTTTGTGGCCAGACTGAACCAGACTAGGAGTTGCATGACTAACCACTAGTGAGGCATTACCTGCTGAGGTAGTCAAAGTGGGTTTTATTTTTGATAAACTTCCTGTCTCCAGTCTCCCTGTGGCTACAGGTGAGGTACAGCTGGGAGAGCAGACTGGGCAGGGCCGTGTTCCCCTGAGAGCCTGGATGTTTAACAGGAAAAGGGTTTCTTCCTGGTGCAGTGGAAAAGGAGGGGTGTTCTTGGATAATTATTTGGACCTGACATCCACATGAAGTGCAACCTTCCCTCAGTATCACCCACACAGTGGTCCCTTCAGGATTATCTATATTGGGCAGGCATGGTCTCTAGAGTCGTGTTTATGCAAGATTATATAAAAAGTGCTTACAAAAAGAACCACACGCCAAGCCTTAAGTCAGCAGATGTTTCACACTGAAAATTCCCCGATGTCCAAAGCTCAGTTTTAGAATGTCTCTCACCTCAGTCGGGACAACTATAGTCTCTAAAAAATTTAAAAAAATCTGGCTTCCCCCAGGCATCTGATGAGGCTCCTCAGGACTTCAGCTGTATTTACAACTTCTTCCTTTTTTTTGTTAGTTGGGGGCATCTCTGAAATATCCTTAACTGGGTGGCCAGCTCCATGAATTATTCTAAAGTTGACCAATCATAACTCTGTAGTTTGAACAAAGGAAATTTGGGGAAATGGAACTTTCTACCCCATCATCCATCCATCCATCCACCCACCCACCCACCCACCCACTCATCCATCTATCCATCCACCCATCCATCCATTGGAACATCCACTTAGTGTCATTGACTGTCCCGGACACCCACACACAGAACTAAAAAGACAGGTCTGATTCCCAATGGCAGAGAGCTAACACTCTGTTAGGTGAGATGGGTAGAACACAAGTGATTATGGAATTAATTGCATGTGTAGTAGGTGCTCTACATGAGATGTGTTGACTCCTATCTAAGGCTTGTTACCAGAGTCATTTTCAGATTCCCACCACTTGTAACCTTCTCCACTGCAACTGCCCTGGTCTAAGCCACCATCATTTCTTGCTTCCTAAATGGATGCTTTGCTTCTGCGCTTGTCCCTCATCATTCTTGACCCCTTCAGTCCATTCTCCATATGGCACCCAGACTGACCCCATTAAGCATAATTTAGATCTTGTCACTCCTCTGCTCCCCAATGACCCCTCACCTTCCAGCCCACCTGGTACCTCTTTATTATTATTATTATTTTTTAAAGATTTATCTGTTTATTTGAGAGCGAGAGAGAGAGCAGGGGGAGGGGCAGAGGGAGAGAAATCCTCAAGCGGACTCCCTGCCCAAGCACCGAGCCTGACATAGGATTTGATCCCAGGACCCAGAGATTATGACCTGAGCTGAAATCAAGAGGCCACTCAACCGACTGAGCCAGCCAGGCGCCCCCCACCTGGTACCTCTTTGACCTCATCTCTGACTCTTCTCCCGTCACTCACCCATCCCAGCCACACTGACCTCCTTGTAACTCCAGGGACATGACAGTCCCATGTCAGGGCTTTGCACTTGCCCTTCCCTCCACCTGAAATACTCCTCTCCCAGATGTTCACTCAGTTCAGTCCCTCCCCACTTCTAATCTTTGTTCCTATGTCACCTTCTCACCACCTTCTCATTTCCCTGATTTGTTTTTCCTTAACACTTATCACCAACATACTATGTGTTTTACTTATTTATTTTATTTGTTGTCCACCTCTGCTTTGGCATTCAGGTCCAGGAGAGCATGCATGTTTGTTTTGTCCTCAGCTGTATCTCCGGGACCTAGAACAGTGCCAGGCACCTAGTAAGTGCCTGTTAAATATTTGTTGAAAGAAAAACAAGAATGAACCTTTAGTTTCTGTCTGCTTGAACGATTCCCTCTCTCATCAGGCCACAGTCTCTTCTGTCTGTCGAAGTAAAGAATCTGAGGGAAAGAGAAAGTGTGTAAAGAGACCGCATTCACCTGGCATGGCCTTTCCCTGCCCATTGTTGGGATGGTGGAAAACATAAAACATCCTTAAACTCAACTAATCCCTCCTTGAGGGAGGAATACCTTGCTCTTGATCCTGGCTCCTGCTTGAGGAGGAGTGAGAGGCTAGGTGAGGACAGTGGCAGAGAAAAGGAACCCTAAACTATATTTTTAGAGGCCGACACAGGGCACTCTTGTAGACTGATTAGTGGCTCCATTTGATAATAGTGAGTAGTTGTTGCCACCTTGTGTGGTTTGTGTTTTTTCTGGGCAGGGAAGGACCAGTTTCCAGGTCTCTTATGGAAGGGAAAGAGGCCAGCCCTCTAGCTGGCCACATTTCCAAGCAGAGAAGAGCAGCTCTTATCCACAGCTGGGGGAGGATAAGCTGACTCGAGCCATGATGATGGTACAGAGCCAAATCATGCAGTGTGCAGTAACGGAATAGCTGAGACCAGAAACTGGCAAGCCAGTGGTCAAGCAGCAAACTACATAGCCATGAACAAAACCAGGGGCCAAGCGAGTCCAGAATCCATCTGGTTAACTTCCAGAGGTGACCCCTGCCCCACAAGCAAGCTGAAAAGCCAGAGTTATCACGGCAAGTGCACTGCAATGGCAAAGAGTGGTCCAGGCATGGACCTGGGAACATTTCCTAAGCTCACTGAGTGGCCAGCCACCTCTTTCTGAATTCACTTTCCACTGTCAAATCAGACCTTTCTATCCACCTCTGAGGGCCATATTTTTGGTCATTGGTTTTCTCGTATGCCCTGTAGAGCCTGCAGTTACCCTCTTACACCACTAGGTGGTGACCCTGCTTTGAGGAGTCAAAAGCCGAGGTTATTAGGAGCTGGGCACTGTGGTAAACAAGCTTTATACATGCATTATCTCATTTAAACTTCAGACAACTCTGGGGAGTAAATGCTATTATTATCCCTATTTTACAGATGAAAAATACTGAGGCTTAGCAAGTTTTGAGAGCTTTGCCTAAAGCCACTCAACCAATAGGTGGCTCTCTTATCACATGGCTTTCCGAATAAGTTTAGGGTTGGCAGAAACTCAACAAATGACCATTTTGAAAAATATATAGAAAAAAATCATTAATAGTATTTAGTGCTCACTATGGAGCCCTTCCTGTGTCTCAGGTACCAGAATAAGATGATTTAATTTAAACCTCAAATAACCATATAGATCAGACCCTGTTGTTATTCTCAGTGTGTAGATGAGTTTGTTGAGGCTCAATAGGTAGAATTAATTGCTGTGTAAGTGCATCTGAATAGGTGGCAGCCCCAAAACCAAAAGCAGAGATTGCTTATTGTTCAAGGTGTTCTACGTTCTGAGTGGATGCTGGGGGCTCTAGGTCATTGTCCTCTAGTGTGGAAGTCAGGTCTCAGCAAGCCAGGATTGCCGCCTCCCACGGGCAGCACAGAGGTCTGACCCATGTCCCAGCACTGGCCGTGATTCAGGGACTTTGAGTTTCCACGTTAATATAAAGGTTTTGAACTCAGAAGCTTGTGGGACCAGGCAGGTAAGAAAAAATGGGCAACATGGATCAGGCAGAGATTGTGGGCAACTAGTGAACACAGACCCCATTTTAAGGAGCAATTCCAGCCAATTATTGCCACACAGGAATGGAGTGATTGTGGCTAGATCCCCTGATTTTTCAGGGGAATGCAGAAATTTAGACTTTTATGTAAAATCTCCTTTAAAAAATGCTGGCAGTGGATTCGAAGCTTTTTAAAAAAATCTGTATAGATGAAAACACACACGCACGCCATGAGCCGGCTTTGGCTGTCAGAACCTCATTCACTGTGCTCGAAGATGCCTACAGTTCTCTCCAGTTCTGAGGTTCTCTTGTTCCTTGAGTTTTAAGAGCCGTGGTGCCAGACAAGTGGAATTGAGGAAGAATAAGAAATTAGAGGAAAAGAAAACTGTATGGCAAGCTTCCACGGGACTCTCCCCTCGCAGCGCTTCTCCTACGTCGGTCAGTTTCAGAATCGCCCAGGATCTTGGTTATTCTTACCAAGGCCGGGACTGCTCTCCCTCATCCAGCCTGGACCTCTGTGTGCCCAGGGGGCTTTCCAGATGATCCTGACACACACCAAAGATTGAGAACCATTGTCCTGGGTCAGCTGTTCTTAGCACAGGCTGCATGTGAGAATTACCCAGGGAGCTTTTAAGACCACTGATGTGCAAGCCCTACCCAGGGCCAATTAAGATGCTCTCACTGTGGAAGACAGGCTTTGGTATTTTAAACAGCCCCCAGAGGATTCTAATGTGCACCCAGACCTGAGACCCACTGACCTGGATCAATGTTCCTGGTCAGTGATCTTCCTACTTTAATGTGCTGGAGGGTCACCTCTAGGATCTGGTTAAAAATGCAGATTCTGAAACAGTAGGTCTGGGGTAGAGACTGAGATTCTGCAATTACACAGGCTCCCAGGTGCTGCTACTGCCGCACTGGGGACCACACTTTGAGTAGCAAGGGTCTATGATGGGGTTTTCCAAACTACCCTGATGAGAAGAATCACTTGTTATTATTAAATATATCAATTCTGTGGAGATAAATGAAGACCACCTAAATAAGAATAAGCAAAAGCTATTCAGAGTTTGCTTTAGCTGCTACCTTTGCCTGAGTTTTGGCAGAGACTCAGAGACAGGCAGGGCGTGGGAAAGCTTTGTAGTGGAAAAGGGGGGATTTCAGGGGTGCCCCGATTAGAGGCTATTAGCATGGGGATGCTGGAGGTGGCCTAACTAGAAGTAGGGCATCTTATGTGATGCTTTAGGGGAGCACATTTGGCTTTCTCTGCTTGGTCCTAAGTTGGAAGCAGAGCCAAAAATTAGGGAAGCTATTGATCAGGTCCTGGCCATGTTGAGTTGATGGCTACAGGGGTTGTTCAGCTTCATGGGCTCATTGCTGCCAATAATGGGTCCGAGCTCTACTTTTATATATGATCTGGCCGATGTCCATTTGTATGTTCAGTCTCTCAATTCTTGGGTCTTTTTTCTAGACTTTTTGATTCAGAAGTTCTGGCTGGGGGCCCGAGAATCTCCAGGTGATTCCTATCATCAGGAAAGTGGTGGGCAGGGGGGAGGCAGTGGTGAGGAGGCACCATGTGAATTAGTAAATGCTTAGGGACACGAGTTAACAGTAGTTTCTGAGACCCTATCCCAGACTTAATGGGTCAGAATCTCTGGGAGTGGTGGTGAGCAATCTGTGTATTTTGTATATCAGTTATCTAGTCCTGAGTGATGAAGGCCTTCAAAACTAAGTGGCTCAGAGAAATAATGATTTATTATTTCTCATGTTCTGTTTATTAGACTAGAACCTCCTCAGTTTAAAGACCTTGGACCCCAAGGAAGTCCTTCCAGATCTGTTATGTGCCCCTTAGGCAGGAAGCTTGGTAAGTACTAGGGAGTCATCAACAAACTAGGCTGAGTGAGCCCCGAAACTGTATTTTGGGATTTAAATATCAAAGTGTAGTGATTCCAATGGATTCCAAGAGGGAGCTTCTTATAACATGATCTAGTGATTACAGGTGTTTAATTTGTTGCATGAGGCCTGCTCTGGTGGGAATGATGTAAATGCTTGAAGTTTTTGAATGACAGAGCTTATAAGAAGGTACATTTCACACAAGCTATAATAATGATAGCTAATATTTACTGAATACATACTATATGCCAAATACTGTTCTAAACACTTTATGTATTTAATCCCCATTTAATTTTCATGACGACCCTATGAGTCAGATCCCATTTAACAGATGGGGGGAAGGGCACAGAGCAATTAATTAATTTGCCTGAAGTCATAAAGCCGGTAGGTGGAAGAACTAGGATTTGAACCCAGGTAGTCTGACTCTACACTGCATACACTCAAATACATTGTATATACTGTATACACTCAAAGAAGAGGAATTTGCTCCTTCTGAAGCTCCAGGTATAACCTCCCTTACTCTGTATTTAATGGGTTACAAGAAAGAACTGCTTTCCTGGACTGGCTGGATTCAACAGAGTGGTCATCAGGCCAGAAAAGACTAGTCAGGGGGCTCAGAAATTACCTCCTATCACTGTCCAGTCCTCAGCCAGAAGGAGGAGGCCCCTCTATTCCTCTTCCCCCTGCCCAGCACCTGTAATTGTGCAAACATACCTATAGCCTGCTTGACAATCTAGTTTGTAAAAATAAAACCATAGAGAAAACAGCCACATCATTGTTGCTATGCCAACCTATGCTGCAACCAAGACTATTTTCTGGGGGTGTTGAGGTAGAAAAGGTTCTGGAGACTAAGATAGGGAGTGTTCGGAGTCAGCCTCAATGGATTTTGTGTCTAGTCTGCCCAAAATATCCTTCAGTGGCTTGCACTGCCCTTAAGATAAGGTCTTCCTGCTTCACATGCTGACTCCTTCTCCCCACCTGCTCCCAGCTTCCTCTCTCCCCATTTCCTCATGAAGTTCCCCATTCCTGTTATAGTGGACAGTTTTATTCTCCATTTCCTTGCTCTCCACCACCTCCAAACCTTTGCACATGTTTTTCTCTGCCTGGTTTATTTATCCCACCCCCTGCTTTATTTATCCTCCAGCTTCAGTTTGTGTCACTTTGCTTGGGAACACCAAGAACTGTGGAGGGTCTGAGTTTTGCCTTCCTTGTAAGCTAACCTGTTAGCTTTGCCCCAGCTTCATAGATGCTGGCAGAAGACAAGAGATACCTGGGTCAGAGAAAGAGGACAGTTTATTATTCACAGCAGTAGCAGAGTCCAGAGTATCATCATTTTGCTTTGGTTTCCTGAGTCCGTTTCCCACAGGGTGATATGAAGAGGACTAAGTGACACTTGTGCATTCAGTGGGCTGCATTATAGGAGAGGAGCCCAGAACTTAGGGAACCCAAATCTTTTATAATGGGCAGTGAGCATGCTGACTTCTTGCTCCAAAGGAGCTGTTACCTCTATCTTCCAAGGCTGTTCACTATACCAATACCCTTGAAGAGCTAGCCCAGCACAAAAGCACTTAGGACCTCTGTTTTCAAGGTGGGTGGAGAATTATGAGATCCATGGAAAATTAAATCCCACTCACTCTGGGTTTGATGTTATTTCCCCTGGTCCTCCCAGTTAACTTCTTCCCGACTGTCAGTTGGAGGGGACCTTCTTTCATTCCCCATTCTCATGGTCTGTACCAAATTCCTTCAAGGTAACTTCTCATAGAACTGGGCTTTTGTCTTTTAGAGTACTTACCTCAGTCTGGAATTCTCTGCTCATTACTGAGATTATTTGGTTAATACATATTTTGCCATGATGCTAAATGCTTCATGGGAGGCATGACTATTTTCACAACTGTGTCTGTGTTGTCCAACACAATGCCTGTCCCACAGTGGGAACCGAGTAAGTGTTTATTGAATGAATGGGACTACTGAATTGAGCAAAATAAAATCCCTGAGGCCCAGAGAGATGAGGTGGTCTAACCAAGGTCCCAAAGCTAGTTTCAGGTAACTAGACCCAAACTCTCTGATTCACAATCCACTTCATTTTCCCTCCACGGACACTTAGTCAGATTCTGTCTCCATATAATGGCAGGGTACCGATTAGGTGGCGCATTGGGAGAAGGTGGGACATTGGGCATTCATGAGCAGTATCTGGTCCTGTTTGGCTATAAAACTTCTCCCAGCCATTCTTGCCCAGGACTCCACTGAGGCCCAGAGTTGGAGCAAGACTATTAGAAGCCTAAAAGTTTAGTTTTTTGAGAGTTCAGAGCTAACACTATTGTGGAGATTGTAAAAATAGTCCCTCATTATTCCCCTCCCTATGTCCATGAGCTTGGGTAGTCCCCTCCCTTCCCACACAGTCTGGGCTGGACTTGTCACCTGTTTTGGCCAATGGCACATTGGCAAATATGATAAAAGAGGAAGCTCAAAAAGCACTCGCATATTGGGATCCTCCCTCTCTCGTCCATCTTGGGATCCCTGTGACCACCTCTGTGTTAACAGTCTGGAGTAGCCTACTGGATGATGAGAGAGGCACAGCCAAGTCATCCCCATCACCACAGCTCAGTTGGATCCAATCACCAGACATGCAGATGAGGCTGTCCTAGACCATCTGGCCCTGGCTAAGCTGCCAGCAGACCACAGAGATCAGCTGAGCTGGCCCAGGCCAGAGATACCCATCTGCCAATTCATCTAATTGCGAGAAATAATAAATGTGTGCTGCTTAAAGTCATGCAGCTTGGGGATGGTTTGTTACATAGCAAAAGCTAACTGATACAACTGTGGTACACATTTGTTTAGGTTGAAATCTCAACCTCACCATTTAATTGTCGAACCCAAGAAAAGTTTGTTAACCTCCCTGTGCCTTAGTTTCCTCACCTATAAAATGAGACTAAAAATAAATCATGTAGGGGCACCTGGCTGGCTCAGTTGGTAGAGCATACAGTTCTTGATTTCAGGGTCATGAGTTTAAGCCCTGTGTTGGGTGTAGAGCTTACTTAAAAAAAAAAAGTAGATCATGTAATTTAAAATGTTAAAGCATTAAATTAGTTACTATTTTAAAAATTCTCAGAATGGGGTCTGGTACACAGTAAGTGCTCTACACAGGCATAGCTATTATAAAAGATTATGTTTTTTACCACGCATCCCATGTATAATTAAAACAAAAACTTAAAAAGAAATTAACAGATGTAAGGATGTCTACAAAGTATATTTTGGAAATATTAAATGCTAAGTGCCATCAGCATTCCCCACACCCTTATTTCGTGTTCACCTCCTGCTGCTGATGCCCTAAGTATATTCTAGTCTGGGGAAATCCCAGCTGAGAACCCCTGGGTGGAAGGATTCTCCCTTGTCTCGTGGCAGACATTAAAAAGGCTCTAGCCAGCCCTCTCCCCGCAGGGGCCAGGGTTTTAGTAGGCTTCATCTGTATTCAAGCCGGGGAGCCACAGCCCACAGCAAAAAATTCACGTGCACATTTGAGATCCTGTGAACCCTGTTCTCCGGACAATAATCTGTAGGGAAGGCAGAGCCCTTCCCGCTGACCCAGGCCTCTGCCCTCCCTCCTCAGGGGTTGTGCTCATTAGAGGGAGAGCTCCGTTAATGGGGGTGCTCACGTGCACCAGCCAGGACCCCGCACATGCTCTGCATACATAGCCTCGGAGGGCCCGAAAGGTTACAGAGAGCAAGGCCGTTTCTCACTTCCCTGGCCGCACAAGTGGATACAGGTCTGTTTCTTTAACAAACTTCCATGGAATGGTATTAATAGAAAGAGATGGAGCTGTCTCCCCACTTTTGTATTATGTGATATCATGAAATCATCCCCTGGCGGAGGAGGGATGTCATTGTGAGCAGTTCTCTCTCCTTGAGGTCTCTGGTTTACATCCGGCTCATTATTACTTCCCAAGCCCCCAGTGTTCTAAAATGCTCAACAGAAAAAAATATTAGAGCATAAGAGAAAAAGATATAATGTCGAAAGAAATAATATAGACTGTGCCAGCTTTTCTCAACCTTTTTTATTTTATATTATCTTCCTCCTGGGCACACAGACTGCGGCATAGATAAGGGGTAAAGGGAATGACTCAGAGCACAGGCCTTGATGGCAAACAGATTTTTGTCTGTGTCTCAGCTGAGTTACTTCCTGGCTGTGTGAGCTGGAGCATGCTATTAATCTGGCCATACCTCAGTTTCCCCAACTATAAAATGAAAATGATATTAGTCTCTGTTGGGAAAAGTTGTTTGAAAGTTAAAAGAGATAGGCAAACTTGACATGCTTCTCTACTCTTAGATTGTGGAACACTGATCAGGTGCACTCCCACCCACCTCCCACCTGATGGAATTACCTCCTTCCGTACAGCAGGAGGCAAGACTGCCTAAGAGGGACGTAGGTTGCCCCAGGCAACACATAAACCAGTGATGTAGCCATTCTCGGAGTGCAGGTCCCCTGATCTAGCCCTTGACTTGTCACTCTGTCACCCCTTCTATTAAGAATCTCTTCACATCAACACAGTGCTAGCTTTCCAAGTGTTGACTGGACCAGGGCTAGACACCAAGCCTGAGGGGTGGCTGGTCCATTCTTGCTGTCAGGAATTTGACCCGTGACATTCAGCTTCAGCTCAAGTGGCCAAACCTCATTTAGAGAGGTTTTCACATTGAGCAGAGGCCATGTGAGGGAGGAGTGTGTGTCATAAATAAGGGACAGTTGTGAAGCACCAGGATTTATAATGTAGAGAAAAGAGAAAGCGTAGCTGATGGGGAAGCAGCAGGAGATACAGATGGTCCAGGGAAAAGCAGACACCAGAAAGCAGCTGAGTGGAGAACAAACCCGGTCCAGAGTGGGTATCAGGCAGGTGTTTAGGGAATGCTGGAGGGGTGGAAAGAAACACTTGGAACTTCTTCAGGTTCTGCTTATCACCAGATTCCCAGCCTCACTAAGACCAGCCTGCCTATAACTCCTGCTCCCTTGGATTTCTGGGAGGCTAGCAAAGCTCAATGTCTCTCAGGCATTCTAAATAAACCTCTTCTCTCTGCCTTTTCTGTAGGCTAAACTCTACTCTCCATAACAGGAGTTGCCCTCCTGCAAAGTGAGGGGCAGGTGGTGAAGGGCGAAGGTGTAGGAGGAGGAAAGAATGACCTAAGGACAGGGGGGAGGATAACCTGATAGCCTCTTTCAGGTTGGACACTGTTCTGGTTATTCATTTCTGCTGTAACAAACCTCTCTAAAGCTTAGTCGCTTCAAACAACACTTTATTTGTGTCTGTCATGGTTCTGTGGGTTGACCGGACTCAGCTGGGTGGTTCTCACTTGGGGTCTCTCATGTAGTTGCACAAAGGTGGCAGCTGGGCCGCAGCCATGTGAAGGCTAGACTGTGTTGGATGTCCAAAGTGTCCACTGACGTGGCTAGCAGTTGATGCTGATGTTTGGAATCTCAGCTGGGGCTCTAGGCTGTGGTGCCTACACAGGGCTCTTCGTGCAGCTTGGGCTTCTCAAGGGATAGTGGCTGGATTCAGAGAAGGGGCATCTTGAGAGAAACATTCTACAAGGTCCAAGGAGAGGCTGCAAGGCTTTTTATGACTTTGCCTTGGAAGTCCCAGGACTCTTGCTGCATTCTATTGGTCCAGAAAGTCACTAAGAGAATTCCAGATTCCAGAATGGGGGAATAAGACCCACTTCTCAATGGGAGGAGTGTCAGAGAATGTGTGTCCATCTTTAATCTACTGCAGAGGCCAATCCAAACAAGCATGAAAGTGTTTCCCCAGCATCTCGGCAGAGATGACGAGGGCACAGTGGACCTTGAGTGGGGATTTTGCAGGGCAGATGAGGCTGTAAGGATAGGGAGGAAGAAAGGGGCACAGTAAGGCAGGCTCCAAAGACCCCTCATTCCTCTAATCATCATCATCATATGATCATCATTATCACTAGCTTGTTAATAAAATTAGCTGTAAGTATAGAATGCTTTCTATGTGCTAAGTTGTCACAGCAATCCAATGGGGTAGTGACTATTATCCCTATTTCAAGGAAGAGAAACTGAGCCACAGAGAAACTAAATAACTACATCAAGTCCAGACAGCATGTAAGCAATAGCACTGGGCTTTGAACAAAAGGAATCCAGCTCCCTAGAGCCCCTGCTGTCAGCCACAATCCTACACAGCCTAACATTATTGCCCAACTAGCCATTATTGAGACCTGCTATGTCCCAGGCCTTAGGTTAAGTCCTTTGTTACCTCATTTAATACCAAATGGAAATGAGGAATATGGCTGGAACTCAGCTCTGGAATCCTACAGTGGGTATAATTGCCATTATTTGCACCTGATTCACCCTCCCATGCTATTCATTTTCTATTGCCTGTACGTAGGATTTACCAGTGCGTAGGGGGGGCGAGTGACTATGTCACAATATGAGCAGTAAAGACAGACAAGCCAAGTGAGGCCCTGTCACTTAGGCCACCAAAGTGAGACATGGCTCAGAGTTTCCCAAGGCAGCCACAGGGACAGAGTGTTGGAATGATCCATGGCCTGATGGGTACAGCTCAACTGGATCTACATAGTGTAGCCGTGTCACTGTTTAAGGAATTCAAATATGAAATATTATATGCATATAATGAGTACGGTCATGTGTGCTTATACTGGTGTACCTCTTTTTTACCCTCTCATGCACCACTTCCACGGACCAGATGAGTAGGTCTTGACTATAAACAAAGATGTTGGTATGCTCTTAATTCCCAAAGATGGCGAGATCTGTTGTCAAAGAGCCTATCCCCATCCTCACTCTAGAATTAAGAATGCCTCTGGACATGTGGGCTGACCTTGCCCCCCGGTGCTAATCTATCCATACACAGAGAACCCCTTGCTTACTTAGGTCATTGTGCAAGGACACAGTGATCAATAAGGGTCTGTGAGGAATGGTACCACCAGACTCCACTGCAAGGGGCTGAGGAATTAATTCCAACCCCTGAAACTGTCCCTGGGGGCAAGCATGGTGGTCTCTTAAATGGAACAATGGCAACAGTGTCATAATCCACAGAATCCTTTAAAACACAACTTCGTTGCTGCTTGGGTCAGAGGCAGTGTTTGGTTTACCTCTGTCACAAGTTCTCGGTACAAGCACCAACATCTCAACGAGGCTAAAAGACTTGATGGAGTTTGACAATTAAACCGAAACATGTTTACACTTTATTCTTCAACTGATTCCCAGACAGGCTGGAAAGTGAAGCCAATGCTGGAGATCCTGCATTTGTAGTGACATTTGTATGAGAGTCTGTGATGGTTTTCAGCAGCTTGAACTGATTCTGGGTTAGGGAGGTAGTGGCAGAGGAACAGAGGATTGAGAGTGTGGGTGGCAAGCAGTTAGCTGAAATGAGGGATTGTGGGGTCCAGGCTGGTTAGGGAAGGATGTGAAGCCAAGCAGTTCACAGGCTGAGAAAAAGAGAAGGACAAGACCCTGAAGGCATCTATGTTATTGGAGCAATGGAGAAGAAAAGAGATCGCAGCTAGAGAATTTAGCATTTATGACATGAGGCACTTCTAGGAGATACTGAGAAGTTCCAGGTATGGCTCAAGTTGGTATATGGGAGACATCACAGTTGTGGGGTTCAAGAAGTGGGGGGGGCTCTTTGTTGAACAGGTCATCCTCATGGACACTGAAGTTATCCAAGCTGTAGGGGAGTGTCCAGGAGATCAGGGATGTCAGCGATGAGGCTCTAGGGAAAGGTAGTCAGGCAGCATGGGCTGCTTTTTTGCTTGGGGTTGAAAGAGCTGGTGGAGAAGCAGCTTGGGATAAAATGGGGATGGGAAATATCTAGAGGATAGATTATCTTTTTAAAAAATGTATTTATTTTCGAGAGAGAAAGAGTACAAGTGGGAGGGGAAGAGGGAGAGGAAGAGAATCTCAACCAGACTCCGTGCTGAGCACAGAGCCTGACAGAGGGCTTGATCTCAAGGTCCCAAGATCATGACCTGAGCCAAAACCAAGAGTCAGAGGCTTAACCAACTGTGCCACCCAGGGACCCCTAGAGGATAGATGATCTAAGCTGTTTGTATCTTGTATGGTGGCCAAGAATGGTGGAGCTGTCTGGTGGTATGAAATGCCTTCAGGTTTCCTGCTCAGGCTAATACTTTTGCAGGAGTTCAAGAGATATTGGCTGCTTCTGACTTTTGCTCAAGGTCTCAGTGGGTCTTGAAAAACTATGTTCCGGAAGCAAATGAGGAGGTGGGTTGGGAAGCCATCTTGATGAATCCAACTCTTACCTGAATGACACATAAGCAGACATCCTTCTGTGGAATCACTTACCTACCCTCTTTTTATGTTTCTATGAAATTTTGGAGTGAAGAAAGCGCCTGATGACCTCTGATCCCAGAGGAAGCTCCCTTCCTAGGGAAATTTCTATCACAACTTCTCTTATACTGATAACCTATCGTGTTCCCTCTAGGAATGCCAGCTGTGTCCACAGTTGTGGTTGTGTTATAGATGCTTCCCAAATGCTGGGGGTCTTCCTTTTGGACCTTTGACCTACTCCTAACTACCCACCATTCGTGTGTGTGTGTGTGTGTGTGACACTTGTGAGGGAATAATTATTTTAGATATTAACCAAGGATTCTCTGTTCTTCCTTGTCCATTAAGCCAGGGGCTTTTAGTGCTTCTGAGGAGGAATAGTATAGCAGAAAAGCAGGTGAGTGCATGCTATTTGGGGAGAAGGGTCTGGAAATAGCTGAATGACCAGTGTAACTCTGCCATGGGAATGAGCAGTCTCAGCAAACACTCTGCATGAACAATGAATGAACAATGGCCAAGGCAGGAGGGGAGCAGGGTGGCTCGGAGGATGCCAGTATGGGCGGTGGACAGTGACCAAGGATCAGATTCATACTTGGCACTTGGCTCTTCTGCCCCCAGATTGTAGGTGTCCCTATATCCTGGGAACAAGCTGGGGTGGGGCCTTTTTGAGTTGCTAAGATTATATTTCAACCACCAAAAAGAAATGGGGCTTAGGCTACCACTAAAGATCAGCTATAGAACCATCCAGAAAGCTCAATTTGTGGGCTGAAATTCTTACCTCTAGGGGACAGTGTGTCAGGAATTCTAATCATCATGCTTTATTTTTTTAAAGAATTTACTCATTTATTTAAGAGAGAGAGTGAGCAGGAGGAGGGGCAGAGGGAGAGAGAAGCTCAAGCAGACTCCATGCCGAGTGCAGAGCCTGACTTGGGCCTCAATCCCACGACCCTGAGATCATGACCTGAGCCGATACCAAGAGTCTGATGTTTAACCAGCTGAGCCACCCAGGCTCCCGCAAGCATCATGCTTTCGATTAAATTGCATGTGTGCATGTGTACTGACAGCAAATGTTAGAGATAAAGCCATGTTTCCTCAGGGCATCACTGTGACTCTGAGAGAACTAGGAAGCTGAAGTCACTGCTGGTTTTTTAAATGATGGTCCCTGCTATAAGAATGAAAGAGGAGAAGCATAGCCGAGTAGGCGTTAAGGGAGAGAAGAGCAGGGAGGGAAGCTTGCTTCAGATCTCTTAAGGGTGGAATTTCTGAGAGGACTAGGTCTTCTACTGGAGAGGACTGGGCTGGGCCATCAAGGCAGAAAAGATTCGGATATCAGGCCAAACCACCCTACCTCTTAGTTCTCCTGGAGGTGAGCCACTGGGTAGTTCGGGGAGGAGTGGGTATCAGGATTCTCTTAGGTGTGGGGCTCTCAAGGGTGGAGCTGGTGGTCAGGGCCCTTGGCCTCAGGAGCTCGGCCCTTGTTAGCAGTCTCTGGTGCCCCCAGGCGTGGATTGGAATAGTTTAGACATCAATGCGGTGTTCCTGATTGACTTGTTTCCATTGAGTCCATACCTATTAGGGATCTGTTGGTAATTATCCAGCTTCACTTCAGCCCCTGGGGGTCTGTATTCCGCAGCAGTAATGAGTCTGAGCAGCCTCTCTGGCATAATAAACAGCACCGGAACGGGCACAAGGGCACTGGCTTCCTCTCTCAATAGGGCAACTCGGGCTTCAAGGACGATGAAGAGACTCACGATCACAGGCAAGCTTTAATTGCTTTTGTAAAACTGCAGATGAGTAGCAGGCATTGAGATCCCTTGAGCCTCAGTTGAGAAGTGAGATCTTTATTCGTTTTGCTTGTTTAGAAAGTAGTGGGATTAGTCACAACAACAGCAGCTATCACTGACTGAGTATTTATTATGTGCCAGGCTCCGTGTTAAGTGCTTTCTGTACATTATTTTATTTAAAACTTATCACTACCTTCTGAGCTAGGGTCTACTGTCATCCACATTTTATAGACGGAGAAAGGAAAGCTCTTAAGAAGTGATGTGTTTTGCCTGGATGGTAAAGGATGGGTGTGGTTGTAAATTTGGGGATGCTAGGCAGGAGCCAGGGGTCCTAGACAGGAGGATATGAGGAATCTTTTCTGGTTCCCTTTGTCTTCAAGCTTGATAATGGGGTGGCTAGTTAAAGGACATAGAGGCAAAGCAGTATTTTCATACATGAAATCTTTGTCATAAGTCTTCCTGTCTCTCCTAAAGGAGAGAAGACACCAATAAAATCTCCTAAAATCTGCCTGTCGAGCAATGCACATGTTCATGTAAGTTACTGGAGGAACCCAAGAGTTCACAACCCCTTAAGAGTAGTAGCAAGAGGTCCTGATAACCACACATACAATATCTAGGAAAGAAAGAGGCTTTTAAGATAATATAGATAATATGATTTTTTTAAAGGAAAGAAGCAGCCATATGCACCAGTGGTTGGAATGATGTATATAACCATCTGAGTGATAGAACTCTGGATGGATTTTCCCTTATTTTTGTTTTGTATAATGAACCTATTTTTAATTTCAAATAATCTCTGAAATAGTTATTTAAAAAAAAAAAAAACATTTAAACTCTCTCCTAAAAACTCAGCTGTGGATATAAACCATTTCAAAGAAAGTGGAAATGAAATGTAACATCTTTGGTTTTATGGGATAAGCTAAAGCTGGATTCAGGAAAAATAATTGCCTGAAATGCTTTAGCCATTAAACAAGTAAAATGAAAACAAATGAAATGAGTATTGACCTCAAGAATTAGGAAGAGAAGGTCAACAAAATAAAGACAAGGAAATCAGGACCGAGCACTTTAAAAAAAAAAAAAAAAGAACAACCAAACTGAACTAGAAAATCTAAGACAAATAAACACCGATAGCTAACTGTGAGACCTGGTTCTTTAAAATAGCCAGTGATATAGGCCTCTGGGAAATGTAAGAAAATAGGCAACATTCAGAATGGAAAAGGAACCAGATGTATGGAATTAGAGGATCTTTTATAAGAATTATCAAAGGATATACTACAATACATTACAAATGAATTTAAAAATCTGGAAGAGATAGCTTTTCTTTTTTTTTTTAAATTTTTTTAAGACTTTATTTATTTATTTGACAGAGGGAGAGAAATCACAAATAGGCAGAGAGGCAGGCAGAGAGAGAGGGGGAAGCAGGCTCCCCGCCGAGCAGAGAGCCTATGCGAGGCTCGATCCCAGGACCCCGAGATCACGACCTGAGCCGAAGGCAGAGGCCTAACCCACTGAGCCACCCAGATGCCCCGAGATAGCTTCTTTTCAAGGAAGATACAAATGAATGAAATTGACTAAAGAAAGAAATGGAAAATGTAGATGGACCAGTAGCCCTGAAAGAAATACTAAAAATTATAAACAAACAAACAAAACTCCACTTCTCTGAAAGATTCTATGCTCAGGTAATTTTGTGGATGAGTTATTTATTTGTTTATTCACTTGAGAGTGAGAGACCACAGGAGCGTGGGTGGGGGAGGCAGAGAGAAGGAGAGAGAGATCTCTCCACACCTAGCAGGTTCCACCCCCAGCACAGAGCCCGACTCGGGGCTCGATCTCACAACCCTGAGATTATGACCTGAGCCAAAATCAAGAGTCAGACATTTAACTGACTGAGCCACCCAGGCATCCCTTTTAATTTATTTTAAAATTTTTATTTATCTTTTTGTTTAAGTAGGCTCCATGCCCAACATGAAGCTTGAACTCATGACCCCAAGATCAGGAGTTGCATGTTCCACTGACTAAGACAGCCAGATGTCCTTATGAATGAGTTTTTTAAAAACATACAAAGAATAAGTCATTTTCAGACTACCTGAGTAGGTAGAGCAAACAAAAAGAAGAAAAGTTCCTCCAATTGTTTTATGAAGCTAGCATAACCGATAGCAAAATATGATTATAAACACACAAGAAAGGAATATTACCAACCAAACTCTCTTATGAATACTGATGTAAAAACCCTAAATAAGTCATCATCAAATCAATTCTAACCAAGTCTGTTCTAGTACTAACCAAGTTGGTTCTAGTCTAACCAAGTCGATTCTAGTACTAACAGTACAATAAAGCATGACCCAATCAAACTTAGTCTTGTAATGCAAGGATGGTTTAATATTAGGAAAGTTATCAATCCATCTGATTATATCAGTAAGTACAGAGGGAAGTCAAAGGATCAACGCCGTAGATTTTGTTTAAACAATGGGTAGTCATTAATATGCATTTTTCTTAACAACTCTAGGTAAACTTGGAATAAAGGAGTAGTTCCTAAATATGGTGAAGAATGTCTGTCTTAAAACAACATCCACATTATCTTAAGAGCAAAGTACTAGACATAATCCTATATGGTCAAAGGCGAAAAGAGATGCCTATTATGATTCTCATAAGATCAGTGTTTAATACTACCAGTTTTTAGGCACAGATTTTCAAAGATAATATTATTTAGCCAGAGACAATCTGAGATGTGGCCTCTTCTAGGCATGCTACTATTTGGTGCCTCTTCAAATCTAATTTAAAAAATTGAACATTTGAATTACACAAGTTGTATATTCTTGTTGACACAGTTAAAACAATTGACATAATTCAAGCATCTTAAGTAAAATTAGTAATCTTTTCTTTCCCTCTACAGAATAATATCCCTAATAGGCACTGTTAAAAATGTTGTATATTATCTTTCATATTTTCGTTTGCTTATATAAGCAGATGGAAACATGTGAGTACTTATCTAAGTTCTCTTTAAAAAACAAGGAATACAGAGGCTCAGTCGGTTAAGCATCCAATTCTTGATTTCCGCTCAGGTCACGATCTTGGGGTTGTGAGATCGAGCCCTGCACAGGGCTCTGTGCTCAGTGGAAAGTTTGCTAGAGATTCTCTCTTTCCCTCTCCCTGTACCCCTCCCCCTGCTTGCACATACTGTCTCTCTCTCTCTCTCTAAAAAAAAAATAAAATATAAATTTTTTAAAAAGTGGAGAGAACAAAAGATATTGTTGTTCAGCTTGCTTTTATCAGTTTATCATGGATATCCTTCCAGTTAATACAAAATACTCTACATGATTGAAAGTTATGTCATTTGTTATGTCATATGAACATTTGTTCAGTAGTTAAAAAGGAAAGTATCTGAGGAAGACAATTTACAGTAGTTTTCATCTTCTGTCTAAGCCCCAGCATTTTGGCTCTGGCCCTGAACTTGCATGCTCCAGTATGCAAAATAATATCCCTGTAGTTATTTGGACCCACCTTCCTTAGACAGCAGGTTAATGGCCATCTAATTGTTCCTTAAGTAAGCCTCTTGAGGGGCTTCACCCCTCCTCTACAAATGGCTCAGCATATTTCTTCCAGCCACATAAGAACCTCTCTTAGAGAGTTTTGGTAATTAGAATGGTCACTACCATTTGAGTCTCCTGGCAGTGCTTTCATTGATGACTCAGGTGAGTCTCGCCTCATAATCTGTTTCTTGCCCCATAATCTGGTTTTGAATCTACCATGGATGAGGGGGTGGGGAAATGAGCACTCATACACAGTATGTGAAAATGGGGTACAATAATTATGTGGGGTAACTTGTGCATCAAAACTGGCATACTCTTTGACCAGGTAGTTTAACATAAAATAATATAATATAAATAAGTAAATTTATAATATAACTAATAGAAATAAAATAATCACAGCTATGGGTAAGCTTTTCTGGACAATGTATTTACAGCATCAAAAAATTGGAAACAATCTTTATGCTCATCACCAGGAAATATAATTATGGTACATTCATGCAATAGAATTCTATGTGGTTGTTTTTCTTCTTTTTTTTTTTTAAAGATATTATTCATTTATTTGACAGAGAGCACAAGCAGGGGAGCAGGAGAGGGAGAAGCAGGCTCCCTGCTCAGCAGGGAGCACTGAAGGCAAATGCTTAATTGAGCCACCCAGGCAACCCTCTATGTGGTTGTTAAAAACAATGTTGAAGAGGGGTGTCTGGTTGGCTCAGTCAGTTAAGCATCTACCTTTGGCTCATGTCATGATCCCAGAGTCCTGGGATTGAGCCTCACATCTGGCTCCCTGCTCAGTGGAGAGCCTGCTTCTCCCTCTCCCTCTGCCTCTCTCCGCCTCCCTGCTCATGCTCTCTCTCACTCTGTCTCTCTTTCTCTCAAATAAATACATCTTTTAAAAAATAAATAACAATGTTAGAGAAAAATATTTATTGTCCCAGAAAACTAGCTATAATGTGTGGTTATATGAAAGACATGATTTTGAAATATTAAATATTATATATGCACATACACAGGGATAAAGATATTGAAAGAGTGTTTACAAAGTTCCCCACTTATATACGTAATGTTTTGTTAGAAGTATCTTTGGAAGTTGGTTCTCTGAAAGTGAAACTGTAGGCTCACATATTACAAAGGATTTCTATTCCTGGAGAGCTAAAAGCAATGAAGATCCTGACTTATGGTTGCTACAAATCTCATATGGAGGGGGGATTCTTTAGAGGTGCTCTGCCTGAGCCTGGGTGGGAGGGTGTTGACAGTACAGATCTGCCCTTTCTCCTTTCATTCAGTAGTATTCACTGAGGACCTACTTTGTGCCAGTGTTTCCACTGGGCACCAGAGTCATACCAGGGAACGAAACCAGATTCATTTCTTAGTCCCACATAGCTCACAGCCCAGTGGATGGGATACATCTGACTGAAATAATCCGATGAATGAATGTGCTGTCAAAGAAAAGAACACTTCAACTGTCCCTCTTAGTAGAGACAAGGGAAAATGGCCTTAAGCATCTTCTCTTAGCCAGGACCTGCTGTCCTTTCTCTATTCTTTCTGGGAGCCCCCAGTGTTCAGTCTTCTACCTAAACAATCATCTGAAGCATCAATGAAAGCATCGCTGGGTGCCTCAAATGTTTCTGTACACTGTACTCACTAAAATTCCTCTCAGAGAGAGTTTCTTACATTTTTGTTGTTTGTTGTCATTGTTGTTTTTAGGTGGGGAGAGGCAGAGGGAGAGGAAGGGAGACAATCTTAAGCAGGCTCCACGCCCAGTGCAGAGCCTGACATAGGGCTCCATCTCACAACCCTGAGATTATGACCTAAACTGAAATCAAGAGTCAGATGCTCAGCAACTGAGCCGTCCAGGCAGCCCTCAAAGAGAGGTTCTTTTATGGTTGGAAGGAATATGCTGATGAGCCATTTGCAGAGGAGGGATGAAATGCCAGAGAAGTGGCAGAGGAAACTGTCTTCTCTCATTGTCTTAGTGGGGCCCTCGCTGACTGCCTCACCACCGTCCCCACACCCCTATGCCATCCTGCAGTGCCCAAGTACGGCACACTTAGAGTTAGGCTCCCTGCCTAAGAACAGAGCTCTCGAGGCCACCCCATAGAGAAAGCAAGGATGGCCAGTGTAGGAGAAAGAAGGCAGAGGAGAAACTTCACCAGATACCGCACAGTCTAGATTAGGCCTATTTGTTTTGTACAGTGGGTTTTTAAAATTGAATTAGTTGCCAACATTTAAAAATTGGTGATATTATTTTAAAATCCAGATTTCTAGCCTCTTTTGAAAAATCACATGATTCTGGCACCACTGGTCCCATGTCCCTACATTGTAACAATTATCAGGAACTGCTCTAGTCCCTTAGTTTACCTACAACTTGCATTGTGTTGTCTTCCTAGGCCCTGCGATATGACTGCCAAGTACAGCTGCATAGATTGTGCACTGCACAACTTCAGAGGGTGTTGTTCCCATAGAGCAATGTGAACAGTGCCCCCTGGAATTGTGCAGTGTGGTGAAAACACATGGTCCTATTTTACTTGCATTTTGGATCTCTAGATTAGGGGTTTTTATATGTAGCTTGCAATTTGCACAAAAGCCTTATATAAGAAAGTCAAGGATCACTTACATCTCCAGATAGTAGCAGTGCTTATTTCTGGCTGGTGGCATTATGGTTAAGTTTTATTCTTTTTGTGATTTTCCACATTTTCACATTTTTCTGCAACAAACATGTATTCCTTCTATAATCGGAGAACAGGAAGGAAACGACAATAAATGTTACATTAAGAAAAAAGTAAATGAGGTGTCTTGAGATTCTGGCAGGAAGGAGAGCAGAGGCCAGCATTTACTTGCGAGTGAGAGGCTGGATGCAGGCATCGAGAGGATTTCTAATGAGGCCAACAGTCCAGGGAATGTGCCAGAAGGGGGCTGTGATTACCATCTGAATCTAACAGCCTTCTTTAGAAATTACTAAGTGCACAGCGTCCTGGGAACACAGGGAGACACAGAAACCGGCACAAGCAGGGTACATTGCCCTAGGAATGTGGACTGAGGTTTGCTTTCTTTTCTCTCTGTCTGCCAAAAGGAAGTGAACATAGGCTTCAGCTTGGGAGAACTTGAATAATTGCCAAGCTGTGGCTGGTGAATAAAAGTTCAATTACAATGTTGCTTGTTAATGAAATCCAAGTGCTAGAGCGGGAGAGCAGCAGAACCAGCCCTCTTTTCTGAAAGCACAAACCAGGAAGCTGGTAAGGGTGGGCCTGGATGGGGGTTGCTGGGGAGAGCAGTCAGGTGCTCCCCTGGGCTGGAAGTGGCGGGGGCGAGAGTGATTTCAGAAACAAATTGCGTTCAAGTGTGCAAGCTGTAAACCCTTTTGTACTTCAATGACCTCATCCGTAAAATGAGGATAATAATGCCTTCCTCACAGGATTATCATAAGAATGAAATGGTGTTACTAATACAAAGTTAGTTCTCCCCCCCCTTTTTTTTCCCTCAAGCTAATTCAATATGTCAAATCCTGAGAACCTGCAGAAGGCAGAACGCTGTGCTAGGCTCTGGGGGGAGGAGTAGACAGAGGAAGAAGATATGGCATGGTATTCTTTATGAATGTAAGCTCTTTTGACATTACCATGATCCCATGAGATATAGATATATAGATATATTTTTTTAAGATTTATTTATTTATTTGAAGGGGGAGAAGCAGAAGAGAAGAGAGAGAGAATCTCAAGCAGACTCCATGCCAAGCTGAGATCATGACCTGAACCAAAATCCAGAGTCTGATACTTAACTGACTAAGCCACCCAGGCAGCCGCCCCAAGATAAATATTTTTACAATAACTTCATTTTTAACTTTTCACTGGAAATAATTTTCAGAGTCATAGAAAAGTTGAAAAAATGGTATAGAGTTCCTACATATCCTTCACCCAGCTTCCCCTAATATTAACATTCTATGTAACCATTGTCTGGTTTTCAAAACCAAGAAATTAACATTGGTATGGTTCTGCTAAGTAAACTATAGACCTTACTTGAATTTCACCAGTATTCCTCCCCAGTGCCCTTTTTCTGGTCCAGGATCCCACATTGCTTATAGTAGTTATGTTTCTTTAGTTTCTTGTCTTTCATAATCTTGACACCTTTGATGAGCACCATTGTAGAATGTCTCTCGATCTGATTTTGTCTGATGTTTTCTCATGATCAAATTGAGGTGATGCATTTTTGGTGAGAGTACCACAGAAGTGATGTGTCCTTCTCAGTGCATCCAACCAGGGGGCTCATGATGTTACTATGCCTGAGAATAACTTTTTAAAAAAACAGGAGAGTTAACTCGCCTGATGTTCACAGTTTGGGACCAAGCAGGATCACTTACTACATAAAAATAGTCTTGTAAGCAGGAGAGATTTATAGATGTTAGAAATGCAGGATTGATATGTAGGTAAGAGATCATGACTGCTCCTGATTTAAATTGTTCTTCGCATATGGATGTGAACTAAGCTGAGAAGGTCCTTCTAAGGCAACAGGGAGCTGTAGGGCCAATGATTCAGTAGCATCGGTTGGCATTAGGAGGGCAGGGGACACTGTAGACTATTACTTCATCTGTAGGGGCAGCTGTACTCAACTGAGCTGGCTGTGGCCATAAAGAAATGTGGGCCCTGTGTGGCCTGATCTTGCAATTTTTTAAGAGCATCCACTAATCTGGATTCCTATGTGAAATGGACTATTGTCTTTTAATTATTATCTTCCCCTAGTTTTATTGAGATAGAATTCACATATAACACTGTGTAAGTTTAAGGTATCAATGTGATGATTTCATTGACATCTGTATTGCAAAACAATTACCATAATAAGGTTAGTTAACATACCCATCATCTCACATAATTACAATTGTGTATATGCTGAGAATATTTAAGATCTACTCTCTTAGCAAGTTTCAAGTACATACCACACTATTGTTAACTATAGTCACTCTGCTGAACGTTAACTCCCCAGAGCTTGTTCATGTAACTGGAAGTTTGTCCCTTTGACCAATATCTCCCCATTTCCCCCACCCCCCACCCCCAGCAACCAACATTCTACTCTCTATTTCTAGGACTTTGGCTTTTGTTTTAGATTCCATATATAACTGAGATCATACTGTATTTGTTTTTCTCTGTCTGAGTTATTTCACTTAACATAATGACCTCAGGCCACATCCATGTTGTCACAAATGGCAGGATTTCCTTCTTTATCATGGCTGAATAATATTCTGATTGTGTGTGTGTATGAGAGAGAGAGAGAGAGAGAATTTCTTTTTCTGTTCATTTGTTGACTCTTAGGTTGTTTCCATGTCTTGGCTATTATAAATAATGCCGTGAGGAACCTGGGGGTGCAGATTCCTCTTCAAGATAGTGATTTCATTTCCTTCAGATGCATACCCAGAAATGGAGTTGCTGCATCATATGGTAGCTCTATTTTTAATTTTTTGAGGAACTTCCATTCTGTTTTCCACAGTGGCTTCATCAATTGACCTTCCCACCAACAACCCTCTGGAGTTCCTTTTTTTCACATCCTTGCCAGCATTTCTTAAATTTTGTCTTTTTTTTTTTTTTAAGTTTATTTATTTAATCTCTGTACCCAACATGGGGCTCGAACTCACCACCCCGAGATCAAGAGTGGCATGCTCCACAGATTAAGCCAGCTGGGCACCCCTCTCGCTTGTCTTTTTGATACCAGCCATTCTAACAGATGTGAGGTGATATCTTACTGTGGTTTTGACTTGCATTTCCCTGATGATTAATATTGTTGAGCATTTTTTCATGTACTATTGGCCATTTGTATGTCTTCTTTGGAAAAAATGTCTATTCAAGTCCTCTTCCCTAACCCCCACTTTTTTTTTTTTTTTTTTGCTAACAAGTTGTATGAGTTCCTTACATATATTTTGGATATTAACCCCTTATCTGATATATGGTTTGCAAATATTTTTTCCTATTGTGTAGGTTGCCTCTTTATTCTGTTGATTATTTTTGTTGTGTACAAGGTTTTTAGTTTGATGTAAATGTTGCAAGTGAATTAATTCAAAAACAGTAAGAGCAGCCCTTTATGGGCCAAGCAAAACATGTCTTTTTCCTGGGCATGGCTCACATACCATCTCTGGGCAAGAAGAGCAGAAAGCTGAGAAGTTATTATATTTGAGGTGGAGCAGGAGAGAAGCCAGCCCCCCACAGTCAGAAGTCTTGGCCTGCTGGCTGATGTGGACCGTAAGGGCAGCACCCGAGAGGCTAACTTGGGGAGTGACGGGAGTAGTGTAAGGTAGGGATGTCAACACTGCTGAAAGCTGCAGAAAAGCAAACAGTGTGGCAGAGACTACCAGAGGCCTACTCCTTCTCCTCAGTAACAAGATGCTTCCATTTAGTGGGGCTCATTGCCACTTGGAATAAAAGACTATCTTCTATTTTCTCTTGTAGATAAGTATGGCCATGTGATTAACTGAGTGACTACTGAGATGCAAGAAGTATGTAGAGTTTCGGGAAAGTCTCCTTAAAAGGTAAGGGACACATGCTTCTTTCCTCCTATCCTTCCTTTGGCTGCCTGGAATATGGATATAATGGCTAAGCACAAGCGGCCATCTGGGACCATGAGGTGACTAAAGATAATGGACCATCAGGAGGCTGGGTCCCTGATAACGAAGGAGTTACCAGAGCAATCCTGGCCTCCTCTTTTCAAGGCTTCTTACTGTTGCAAGAGATAAATAAATCTTCATGTCGCTCAAGTCACTGATATTTTGAGGGTATTTGGTTGCATGCATCTTGAGCAAGGAATAAGGAAAGGTCATTTGGAGAAGATAGCAGTTTCCATCTGAGAGTAAATCAGTGTTTCTCAAAATGGTCCATATTCTGGGGCGCCTGGGTGGCTCAGTCGTTAAGTGTCTGCCTTCGGCTCAGGTCATGATCCCAGGACCCACATCGGGCTCCCTGCTCGGCGGGAAGCCTGCTTCTCCGTCTCCCATTCCCTCTGCTTATGTTCCCTCTCTCACTGTGTTTCTCTCTGTCAAATAAATAAAAAATCTTAAAAAAAAAAAAAAAAAAAAAGGGCCATATTCCACCAGACATCATGGTCCATAGAGTGGCCATGCGGGTCTTAAGGGACCACCCCAGGTCTCCTAAATCAGCCTCTCTGCAGGTAGATTCCAGAAACTGCATTGAAACTTGTTTCCTGGTGGTTTTATACACATTAGAATCTGTGACCTAGAAGGTACGTATAGGGAGAGGAGGAAGGAAGTAGCATATTAACCATTTGCCTAAATCCAATTTGCCTGAAGTGGAAGGTTATTATATGCTGCCCTCCCTGTGGGAGAGTTACACATCCCTGCCCTGTTAAATTCAAGCATAACAGTGAGATTTGATTCGGTCAATCACATGTGAGCAGAAGTGACATGTGTCACTTCTCAGCAGAGCCTGTTAACGTTAGTGCAAGGTTTACCACATTTCAGTAATATTCCAGGGAGAGCCTATACTATTAGCCTGGGTCCTGGGAGGAAGATGACCTGGAGTGTAGCCTCACTCAACGTGTGCTAGAAATGTAGAGTGAACAAGAAATAACCTTCTCTGTGTTAAGCCACTGAGAGTGGAGGGTTCTTACTGCAGCAGAACTTAACCCATTCTAACTAGTAGCAGCAATTTATCTATAGACCATTCACCTAGTTGGCTGTGCTTATCAGTCTAAAGCCATTTTCTTCCATTGGCCTAAGGAAATTTTTTACTTAATATTTTTATTTCTTTGAAACATTGTCTAAATTTGTACTGTTTCGTTCTTTTGAATTGTCTTTTCCCTCTTCAGTCTGCTAAATAACCTTTCTTTAATGTGTGTTTCTCCCAATACATATTTTCAGACCTGCTGCATTTTGTATAGGATTTACCAAATTCATCCCTTTTGATTATTTTTGTCTCCTTCTTGAATTTTGTCTTGTTTTGTGCCGTGCATGCCTGAGTGTATTTCACGAGCTAAAACCAAATTAATATGTAGCCGGCATTCTCTCCTGTTTAAGAAGGCATTGGCATTTTGACAGCAAGGATGAAGACATGAGATAGAGTGGTTCAGAATTGTATTGAATGCCACTCTATTTTATTTTTCAAGATACTTAATTCATAAAGGAATTCTGGGATTATGAGACACAATGATACGTATAACATCGCTACCAAATGTATTTATTACTAAATTATAAAACTTTGCAGAAAAGGGTGCCAGACAAGCTAGCAGAAAGTCAGTAATGTGTTTGAACATTCATTCATTCAACAAATATTTATTGAGTGCCTCAGATCTACTAGGGCAATGGCAGGGACAAAATAGAAGCAGGATGCAGGGCCAGTAGTATGACTCAGCAATTTACCTCATCCTTCCTCCCTGGAGCCTCAGTTTCCTTATCTGTAAAATGAGGATGATCATAATTCACATGGTCATATGAGAAATGGATGAGCTCATGACACAGAGCTGGCAGAGGGCAAATGCTTAAGGACTGGTGGCCTTATTGGCATTAGGCAGATGTCTTAGAGGAAGTGGGGACCATGAACAGAGGTTGCTTTTCTAGAGAAAAGTATAATGGTAGAGGAAGAAAAATGATGGGTGTGCTGAGGGAAAGGGTCATTTGTTTAGCTCAGGACACTTAAGGATGCTTCCCAGCAGAGGGAGAATGGAAGATTATTGAAGACTCAAGAAAAGTAAGACAATAGGTAGGATCAAGCCTGGAAAAACCCAGACTGGTGTGGAATTCAGTGCTTGTGGACAAAAGTTAGATCCAGCCCATGAGGTGGGATGTTCTGCAGAGGCAGTAGTGAACCCCAGGACTAGAGCGCAAAGGTGTCCAGGGGTCCTGAGACAGAGAGGCAAAAGCTATAAGGGAGAGGACACTGATGTGGGGTCCCCCACTGCTTGTGGGGTCAACAGGTGCTGAGAGACCTATGGGATGACGTTGGCCAGAAACACTCTCTCCTTCCTTAGCTTTTTAAGAAACTGCCTTCTTCCCTGGCCCCCTAAAATTTCATTTTAAAAAAACTCACATAATTTCTAACCTGAGAAGCACAACTTTTTCTTTTTCCTTTTTTTTTTTTTTTTTTTTTTTTGCCCCAGGCTTCCTAGGAACCTTTTAAAAGCAGGCAGGCTGTCACTCTGTCCCCAGAGTGACTGTGTGGGAGGAGAATCTGGTCAACTCCCCATCACTCAGCCCTTTGATGACTTGCCATTTGCCCTCTGTTTGAGAAAGGCCAACTGAGTTAACCCGGCTTACAAGGCTCGTGGTGACCTGGCCTCGCTTCCTCGCCTGCTACACCCCACCTCCCTTCCTCCCCAGAGGTGCCTCAGACTTTCCTATGTAGAAGGCGGGGCACCTGTCCCCAAGCCATACAAGCTTTTACAGTGGCATAAAAACTTACAACACTTTGCCTAAGACTGAGACCACCTCAGTTGTCCATCTCCCAGAAGGGAGAGATTTTGGTGGGACCAAAATTAGAAGGCACACATTGGCTTCTCTCACTCTGTGCTCCAGACATACGTGAAATTCGCCTGGGTTGCTCCAGTAATTAATGGATGAGGGAGATTCTGTGCTGTGCTGGTGCTTGGCCCTGGGCCTTTGTCCATGCTGTTCCCTCTGCATGGACCATATTTCTCCATCCTTGTTAGCCTGGGTAATTTCTGCTCATGCTTCGGACTGTAACTTGAATTGCCCCTGCTCTGCCCGGCAGCCTTCCTGGCTTCCCTCCCCTTTCAACTCTGCGTCTATCCTCATTACAATTGCCCGCTTAAACGTCTGTCTCCTCCACTAGACTATAGGAATGTTGTGTCCCTGGGCCTGCAGCCCAATTCCGTGCTCCTGGCACAGAGCAGAAATCAATACGTGTCTGCGGAATGACTCACCGAATGAGGGAATAAATGAATGAATTCAGCGGTGGCCCAAAAGAAACAGTGACCGACTCCACCTGCAGGTGGAGGTAGCTAGAGCGGGAAGGGCACTCAGAGCCCACAGCAGGGAGCAGGAAGCAGCCCGGTATGGTTCCTTACCGCCCGAAGGTTTTCACCTCTGTGGCTGGTAAGCCAATTTATACTTACGTGGCTGCCTTTTGAGGCTGAAGTCGATGTAGTTTTGGAATGTAGGTGAGGTCCTGAGTTGACGGCCAAGAAAGAAGTCTTAAGACGCCTTTGGTGCAAAAAGGTGATTTTATTAAAGCACTGTGACAGGACCCGTGGGCAGGAAGAGCTGCTGCCCCGGGGTTGTGAGGAGTGACTGATTATATACTCAGGAGTTGGGGGAGGCAAGGAGAAGGGAGGTTTTCAAAAGAACTTTCCTGTGCTAAAGAGGACCTACCAGGTACTGGAGGCCTTGCCATTGTCAAGTTAAGGCTTTTTTCCTTCTAGTAAAGCATTAACATTAGAACAATTAGAAGTTTGCTTCTGGAAGTGAAGCTATTGATAAGAACGCTTTTTTTTTTTTCTTGTAAATCACTAAGACGTTTTGTAAATAGAGGGAGACTCATGTCTTGCTGGACGGTGATCTCTATTAGTTAACTGTTTATTTTTCCTTCCTTAAGCTTTAGGGCAGCCAGAGTGCCTGGGAATGTCACACAGATCCCACCTGGGAGTGGGGGAGATTGCAGGGTGTCAGCTTGGGCTCTGACCTCAGCTTGCCTTCTGCCTTTATCAAAATATGCGTGCCGAGCGGTCACCCCATGATGAAATCAAGACCATGGGCTTTGGAGTTGGACTTCGGGAGTTTAAATCCAGGCTTTGCTACTTGCTGGCTGTGAGATCTGGAGCAAGTCACTTAGGTTCCTGGGAGCTTCAGCTTTTTCCTCCTACAAACGGGCATTATGATAATAGCACCCAGGCCCTCGCCCTCGAGATGCTAAAAGTGGCAGAAGCGAAGCGTTCAGAGGTGCGAGCAGGGCGCAAGTACTTGGGGATGATCAGTCTGAGAGGTGGGGGTCGTCGGGTTTGGGGGCATCGGGCTCCCCTCCAGCTCACCTAGCAGCGTGGGGGCAGCTCTTAGGCGGGGCGCACAGGCTCTAAACTCCTGTAGCCTCTCCAGAAAGTGGGGAGGGGCAGCGGAGGTTCTGGGGTATCCTGTCCGACTGGGGGATGGAAAGGAGGCTTGCGGGTGCCGGGTTCCACGGCTCCCCTCCTCCTCTAGTGAAAGCAGTGCTGCGACTCACAAAGTGGCCCTTTAAATGGTTTTTATAGTGGCGTAAAAGCCTCGGCAGGCGGCCAGGCCCCTCCCGTGACCTCGGAGCTGGTGGTAAATTGCCTCTCTTGGCAGAGGCGGCTGCAGGGGAGCGCTGGGATCAATAGCTGAGCCTGGCCTGCGGAGGAGCGCGCTGGGCAGTGCAGCTCGGGCCTGATTGCCGGCCCTGGGTCTGGGTGTGGGTCGGGGTGGGGAGTGGACTGGACAGGCAGGGCCGAAGCCAGGACACCGGGAGGCCCTGTCCTGCCTGGGAGGCTAGGGTCCCTGGGTACTAGAAATCCTGGGGATCAGAGGGAGTGTGTTGGGGGTGGGACAGGAAGAGATGGCACTGGATCCTGGGTGTGAAAGGAGGCTCTAGCCAGAGCCCAAAGCAGCCTCCAATGTCCCCTTCCTGCCAAAGGGCCATAAAGGGGCTGGTGTCAAATTAGGAGGCTGTCCTAATAAGATAGTGATTGCAAGCCTCAGGCCTGGCAAGAAGTCTAGGTGTGTGATGCCACCTTTGCCTCTGTGGCTTGGAGGAAATGACTTCACTTCCAACCTCTCTCCCTTATCTGCAAAATGGAATGATGAGGTGGCCCCCAAGCTGATGAGTTCTCACCAGTGTGGCCCCTACAGTTCCCGTCCAGTCTGCTATGGTCTGAATGCTTGTGCTCCCACCCCACTCCTATGTTCAAGTCTGCCAACAAACGCGGTGCTATTAGAAGGTGGGGCCTTGGGGAGGGGATTAGGTCAGGAGGGAGGAGCCCTCTGGGATGGGATTAGTACCCTCATGAAAGGCCCCAGAGCATTCCAGCGTGTGAGGACACAGCGAGAAGTGGGCTGTCTGTGAACCAGGAAGAGGGGTCTCAGCAGATACCAGATCCGCCAGTGCCTTGACCTTAAACTTTCCAGCCCTCAGAGAGAAACAAATTTCTGTTGTTTATAAGCTCCCCTAGTTATGGCATTTTTGTTACAGCAGCTGAAGGGATGAAGTCACAGTCTTATGGCCATGCAGACATGACTAACTGATGGCTGCAGCCTCCACCTAAGCATGGATAGCCTCAGCCTTTGCTCTAAGAGCTACCTAATCAGAGTTGGGCTCAGGATGAAACCTAGGGTCCACCACTGACCTTGGGGCCTTGGTAGACCAAGGCCTGCAAGCTCCATCACAGTTACACTCTCTTAGCCTTACCTAAGAACGAATAACCCTGCACTTATTACCCATAAGCATGTTCCAGCTTTCACTGCACTAGAGAAGTTTGTGTCAGCCAGCATGTTTATGCATAAATGTGCATATCTTCTCATGTTATTTAGAGGAAGATAATGTACCTGAGGACATTTCATCTGCAGAATCAAATGGGCATCATCAGATACGTAAATAGACACTTTGTTGTATCATTTGCTTGTTAGGACCTATCAGGATGATGTAAGAGCTCATTAGGTTTTGAAAATTAAATGAGAAAATATATGTAAAGTACTTGGCACAGTACCTAGAACATGGCATTTGCTCAGTAAAAGTTAGCCAGCACTGATATTAAGATATCAGAGGCTGCCGCTCATAGGGTGAGAGCATGCATCAGTGTTTAGTTAGGATTAGTTTCTGCGGCATAAGTAGAAACTACTCGGCTTGATGAAGCCTTGGCCATGCCTGACCCACTTCCCTTCCAATCCAACTCTCCCACCCCACCTCCCAACCCACACAGGCTTTTCTTGGGAGCACAGCTAATAAATGATTTTCGTATGAATCCTTGTTTCAAGGCCCACTTTTGGGGAACTGATTTTAGGACAACCACCAGTACTCACTGATATTGGGACCAGTCAGATTCTAAACCAGTTCCACTGATCAGAACTCAGTAGCAATCTTTTCCTTGCCGGTCATGCTCACATCAATAGTAGCTAACATTTGTGCCCGTCACTACAATAATTGCTTGACATATACGAACTGATTCCATCCTCACAGTAACTCTATGAAGTGGATACTCTTATTATTCACATTTGCAGGTGAAGAATCTGAGAACCAGAGAGGTTGAGTGACTTGCCCAAGGTCCCACAGCTGAGTAGAGCCTGAATTTAGACCACCTAGAAGTGGTAGAGCCTGAATTTAGACCTTGGCAGTTTGGTTCTTAGAGTTTCGGTCTTAATGGTACACTCTGTAGCCAATCACTACAAGGCACCCAGGAGAAGTCAGGCAGGGGATGTAAGGTAGGGGACTGGAATGTTCTTCATTCACACATTGGTACCTGGGCTGGGATGGCTGAAAAAGCTAGATGCTGGCTGGCACCCCTGTCTCTCTCCCTCTCTCTCTTTTCATGTGACCTTTCCTTCTGGCTAGCTTGGGATTCCTCACAGCGTGGAAATTTCACAGTTATCTGACTTCTTACATGGGGGTTGGCTTCCACCCAAGGGTGCAGTCAGGGGCTATTCTCCCTCTTAAAGGCTAGACATAGAACTGGCACAGCATCACTTCTGCCAAATTCCACTGATCAAGTCAGTCACAGGCCAACCCAGCTGAAAGGGGTAGGGGAAAAGCCCTCATCTTTCTGCTGGAGGAGTGCCCAAGAATTTACTTAGCCACAGACTATGATGTAAGAAAGATATAAAGGTTTATTGTTAAGCTACTGGGATGTTGGGATTGTTTGTTACAGCAACTGGCCCATACCGACAGACACACCCTCTCCTCACTCAAGTGTAGGGGCTCATTTACTTCTTTCCTCCTGTAGAAAGGAATCCCTTCTACAAGGAGAATGTAGTAAATGAAGCAAAACTGAGAATTGAAGACACCGTACAAGGAATACGCTCTTAGGAAGACCTCCTTTTTCTGATCTTCCAATTCCTTTTGCATGAAAGAAAAATAAGTTCAAGCAAGAGATATAGGGACTCGACTCATATTTGGTTCAAAGAAAGATTTTATTAAGGAAATCAAACTGGTAGTCAAAATGATCTATGGCCAGACTGGATTGTCTTGGAAGTATTGAGCTTCCCATCACTAAGGTGTTTGAGCTGAGGCTGGTGTCACTGAGATATTGGAGGAAGAATCCAGTCATCATTTCTTCCATCCCCCAGATAAGTTATACCTAAACCCTGTGAGATCCCAGTTTGGTGGGAAACTTTCCCATTTCAGAAGACCACCTGGTTAGGAATCTAAGCTCTGTAGCATACTGAGCAGGCAGCTAAGGAGCATGAACGTTCATCTTTCTAGGAAGTTCCAAGGCCAGGTAATAAGACATTGATCCTTGGCATTTGATAGGAATAATGTATTTTATAAAAGTCTTTTATGGTCTACTGTGAATTTCTCTAGTATAGGAACAGTGCCTTAAACATGCTTTGTTCCTTCCTTTCTGCCCTTCACCCTCAACATCCAGTGCTTCAGCATGACCTGTCATCCCTATCTCCAAAATATACCCGGCATGTGTCCACTTCTTGCCATCTCCCCGCCTCCACTGTGGCGTTGGCCGCCATCGTTTCCGGCCTGTAGTACTGTACCAGGCAACAAACTGGCTTGGCTGTGTGTTCATCTCTCCTCCCACAGTCCATTCTGTACACTTAAGGCTGAGAGATCATTTTGACATGAACCATGTACTCTCCTGATTAAAGCTCTCCAGTGGTTTCCCATGACGCTTAGAATTCCTGCTATGGCTAGCGGCTTTACAGGTTGGGACTTTTCATGTCTCATTGACTTCATCTCCTACCCTGTTGTTTTCACAACTTAAGCTCGGCCACACTGGCTTTCTTCCAGTTATTGACACACACCCAGCACAATCCCACTTGCTTCTCCCTCTGCATGGAATGCTATTCTCCCCCATCATCTTATTGTCATCCTTATCCTGCTCAAGGTCACCTCATCAGGGGACCTTTTCTGATCAGCCTGTGTAACATAGAGACCCCTGGGGCCCCTGGGTGGCTCAGTTGGTTGGGCATCCAACTCTTGATTTCGGCTCAGGTCATGATCTCAGTGTTGTGGGATCAAGCCCCATCAGGATCTCCACTCAGCGTGGAGTCTGCTTCAGATTCTCTCTCTCTCTCTCTCCTCTCTCTCTCTCTGTCTCTGTTTCTCTCCCTCTGTCCCTCCCCCCACTTGTGCTCTCTCTAAGATAAATAAATAAAATTAAAAAAAGACCCTTCATCATTCTCCACCCCCCTACACTGCCTTAATTTTCTTTCTGTCATCAATTTATTTGCTTAGTTATTTGTCTATCTTACATCTTCTCCCATAAAATGTTATTTCCACAAGATGCCTGGGCCTTCATGTTGTATCACTAGAGCCAGAACAATGGCTGGCACAGGGTGAGCACTCAAGAAGTATCAGTGAAATGCATGAGAAAGTGAACAAAGATTTGGAGCTCCCTCTGTCTCTAGCGCGAGCAGGCAACCACTGACTTTGTCAAGGGACTGAATGGACTCTGAGATTAGCGGTGGCTTTGAGTTGTTGCTTATGTTATGAGTCTGTGGTTCAGTACCTGCAGCATGGTGATTTCATTCTTCAGAGGGGTCTTCAAAATCTAAGACAGAATGGTGTGGAAAACTGCAGGCTGGGGTCAGGCCACAAGGGATATTGCCCGGCTCTATTCTGACCTTCCAAAGATTCTTCCACCTGCCTCCTCCCTGGACCACCTCACACACTCCCGCATGAACATCTGATCCAGCACGAAGCTGGTGGGCAAGTCAGTATCTTCAAGGCTTGGTTAAAACATCATCCACCCTCTAAGTGTATTGGCATGCTCCCGAAAGGACAGACTCTCTGGGTGGATATAACATGTAGTCAAGAATTTCTTAAGTGCTGGTGTTCGGATAATATCGTGAGACAGGAATTTGTATTTTCTCCCTTTTCCTTTCTCCCATGCAGGCAGGTGGCAGGCTTGGTGTTTGATTGTTTCGGGGGAGGAATGTGTCAGGGCTGAAGGCAGAAGTATCCCCCGAGATTTCTGTTGTTGTTGCTGAAAGCCTAAACATATTGAGGATAGGTTTGTGGGAGGAGGCAGACTGTCTTGGAAGACTCAGAAAGGAGAGCGACTAAAAAAAAAAAAAGAGAGATCCCCTGGGCTGGGGGTGGAGGGGGGAAGGCCAGTGGGGCCCCAGAACAGTGGGAAGGCAGAGTAACCCCAGGGAGAAATGGGTACATGATGCGTCCGTGGACATAGAGTGTAAGGACCTGCCACACATCCCATGTCCTACCCCTGGGGTGGAAACAGCACAAGCAGACCTGAAGGCGCCACACAGATGGAACGGTGGAACTCTCGGGGGTAACTGATGGCTGAAGATCCGGGGCCCCATGTCTTGGCATAAAACCCCAGACTCTTGACAGCACGGCCTGGGCTGAGCCCAGGGGGGCCCTGGGAAACTGAGGTGGAGGTTCCCGCCAGCTCTGCGAGACTCGGAATGGGGAATTAGGCTGGTTATTGAAAAGAGAGAGACGTGGCCATTCGTGCACCCTTGACGTCTGAGACGGGGAATCATATCCACTCTATATTTATTATTGATGGGCTGAGAGAGCCGCATGAGAGAGGAAATGATCGACGAGCGCGGTGACCGTGTTTCTGGGTGGCGGAGGGGGTGGCTGAGTCTGTGCTTGGTTTCCAGTGTGTCCTTGAGGAGTTCTAGAGCAGCTGCTTCCCCTGGGCTTCTGTGTTCACAGTTAAGGAAGTAATCCCTGCCTAATGATGCCAGAAGCACCATCACACCTTCGTTGTGTAAATAATGTCTGATAAAATGAGGTGTGAGCCTGCTGTTGCAAAGAACACTTAGCTGTTAAATGCTTTCCTTTCCACTCCATTGGCTTTCTCTATTTATAGCGATTCCAGCAGGGCATTTGTGTCATATTTGTTTCCTGCCAGCTGCTGGTTTCCTCATCTTCGTTCTGAAGGGAAACCCACAGGGACCTCCCCGGGACCACCGGGTCCCCGTGGCACCGGCCTCTGCTTGGGTCAGGCGTCATCAGAGAAAATGCAGGGTAAGGCCTCTTTTCACTTGCCCTCTGCACTTGGCCCAGAAGCTTTTTTTCCAGCGGAGGCAGTAACAGTTCCTTGACCTGGGTGTAGCTGCTGGTGCAGACCCCTGCAGAGTGGAAGGGCATATCCTGGGGGGGGGAATGCTGAAGAACCTGAGTGGGAAGAAGCTTTTTTTGTCTTGAAAAGAGGGTGTGGGGTGGGGAGGTAGAGCTAACGTAAAGGACGCCAGTGACTCTCCTGAGGAGAGTGGCGAAAGACCAATACTGACAGTAACATTAATACTAATAGTAATACTGGTCGTTAATCTTTATTGAGCTGCTTGCTATGTACTGAGCACTGTACTAAGAACTTAAATACATTCCCATTTAACCTCATCCCGGCCCCACGAGGTAGGTCTGGAGTAGGCAGTATTGATCAGAGGGGAATCCGCTTACAGGAGGAGATAAGATATTGCGGCTGGTAAGCAGAAGTAAAATGAATTATGTGGTACATTTCGGAGAAACCATAGAGGTCAACTCCAAGTTGTCTGGAGAAAGACAAAACAAGGAACTAAGGCATGAGGAACTGTGGAATGTTTTTTGTTCTCTGACCCCATGAGTGGATTTTAACTAAGTAGAATTTAGGTCTTGGTGAAGACCGAATCTACACAGACACTACTTCCGGTTGCCCTGGTAATAGGACTCTCGCTTCAGGATAATAACATTATGATGAGAAAATGTAAATGAATAAGCTGTAATTAGAGAAAGAGCTGTGTGTGGCCCAGTGAGTGCCACCCTGGGGAAAATAGACCGTAGATGAGGGCAGGAGGGAAAGCATTTGTGCTAGATTCAAAAGTTACCTGCAGAGAACGGGGCATGGCATGTACCTCTAGTTTCCTCGCACGGCTTTGGTGAAAAATGGAAGAAATAGTAAATCATGCAGCTGCTTATCTGCATTCGCTTCCTTTTCTGCCATTGGCTTTCCCTATTTATAGCTGCCTGCAGAAGTGTTTTCCTGGGACATGATGAAAGATCATCTTCACGGTGACCCATGGCTCTGTACTTGG
>CM052890.1:18334910-18351314 GCA_028534135.1 Potos flavus
GGCTGCATAGTATTCCATCGTATATATATACCACATCTTCTTTATCCATTCATCTGTTGATGGACATCTAGGTTCTTTCCATAGTTTGGCTATTGTGGACATCACTGCTATAAACATTCAGGTGCACGTGCCCCTTTGGATCACTGCATTTGTATCTTTAGGGTAAATACCCAGTAGTGCAATTGCTGGGTCATGGGGTAGCTCTATTTTCAACTTTTTGAGGAACCTCCGTACTGTTTTCCAGAGCGGCTGCACCAGCTTGCATTCCCACCGACAGTGTAGGAGGGTTCCCCTTTCTCCGCATCCTCGCCAACATCTTTTGTTTCCTGACTGGTTAATTTTAGCCATTCTGACTGGTGTGAGGTGGTATCTCACTGTGGTTTTGATTTGTATTTCCCTGATGTCAAGTGATGTTGAGCACTTTTTCATGTGTCTGTTGGCCATTTGTATGTCTTCTTTGCCGAAATGTCTAGAACCCACATGTCTCTGACTCTAGTCCAGGCATATCATTCCCTTCAGCCTCTTATGCCCCTTCTTAAACTTCAAGAGATCCAAGTGGGGCAAAGAGGATATAATGGATTGATAATTTAAAAAAATGGTCACGGTCCTTCCCTTCTCCGAATCCCTTTGCCTCACAAGGTGACCCTGAAGTTCCTATTAAGAGGCACTTCACTCTGGAGACTGGGCTGGCCTGGTTACACACGATGGATGTGATGGTGTGTCCACTCTGAGCCCAGGCCTCAGGGGGCTCTTGTAGGCCTCCATTTACCTCTTGGAACCCTGTCATTGCCATGCGAAGTAGGGAGGCTGGTGTGCTGGAGGATGAGAAACCCCACGGAGCAGGGCTGAGGAACGCCACTGACTGCACATGCGGAAGATCAGCCAATGATGGCCCAGAGCAATAGAACCACTCAGCCAACCCAGGGGCTGGGGAGCAACCTAAGTGTTTACTGTTTGATACCCCTTAAGTTCAGTGATTGTTTGTTACACAGCCCTATACTGTGGCCGTAGATAACGAACACGGAAAGCCAGAAGGATGCCCAATAGAATATTGGACAGCAGTATGGCCGTAGATTTGGCAGGTCACAAGGCCTCTAGGAATCTGAAAGCCTGTGAGGATTCTGCACTCAGAGATGGATAGGAAAAAGAGAGATCTTATACAGTACCATCCTCGGGGACACTGCCCTTGGAGGAAGGAAAAGGAAACCAGCGTTCTGCACCAAATAGTCTGGGTTCACTGTTCCATTTTGTCCTCATAGCTACCCCCCAAGGACGCCATTCCACAACCAAGGTGGGGTGGCAAGCTTAAGGTCACACGGCTAGGAAGTGGCAGAGTGGGGATTCTCATGCAAGTCTGATGGACCCCAAAGACTGACTTCTTCTCCATCAATTCTGTCTTTGCCACCGAGTTCCGGAGCATTATTTATTTAATGTGCTGGGCCCTGTGCTCAGCCTGGGATTTCCTGGTTGAAGGAAAGATAGCCTCCGCCCTCAGAGAACGGGCAGTCCATGGGAAATACGGTGTTTGGGTGCCATGAGTCAAGTCTATTCAGAGTGTGGTTCCTTCCCAGTAGAGAAATGCTTCATCAGAGGGTTGTGGGTTCAGGTAATGACGAATGCAGGATGGTTTCTGATAACTCAATGCCTTTGCCTCCCCACCTTATTCCTCATCCTGACATGGGTTTGGGATTTGGACCCTGGTTATGGATTTAAGGCAAGACTGAATGCAGGACTACTATTTTACTGGGTTCTGGATTTGGCAGGGTTTCAGAATGGGTTATAGAGAAGGCTCTAGGGTTATACTTAGATTAGACTTTGGCTTATGTCCAAACTGTCCTGGGAATCGTTGAATCCTTGCCTGCCTTTGAACTAAGTTTTGTGTTCCATTAAATTCTGTACTTGGCTTTGGACACTGAGGTCTTGGTTAAGCTGGGATCTTAAATGGATAAGGCAGCTGGGCCCAGGGCTGCCACTGGATAGTTCCTTCCTTCTCTTGCTCAAACAGCCCCTAACATTTCATCTCCTGGGAGGTCTTCCTCATCCTCAGAAGAAGGCCATACTTTCTCCCTCACCCAGGAGTGGACATGTCAAAGCATGCTTTGCATGATTCCTTAACCTATTTCCCCAAACAACTATACCACTTCCCTGACACTTGCTATTGGTGCATCCCCCATTAATCTATGTCCCGGAATCCAGAGCAGGAGCACTCTAAGGACAGATTCTGAGTGTAAAATGCCAAGGCAGTCCTTTCCAAGAGCCTGCGACCACTGGGTTGAAGGAGCCAGTCCCTGTGGTCACCTTCTGAAAGGGCTGGGGCTGCCAAGCTGAGAGCTGAGCAAACCTGGGGACCTGGGATACTTTCTGGTCTGAGGTTTTTTTGGGGAGAGGGGGTCTGAACAGAAAAATTGTTGGTGCCCTATTTCTGCAGGGTCCAGGCCAGTGGGTGGCTGTCTACCTCTGCTCAGTAAAAAGCCATAGGACCAGAAACAGGTTTACAGAAGTAAAATTCATGATTCTGGACAGGAGAAGACAGCACTGACAAAGATGAGGCCACAGCTGGAAGCCACATTGAGAGAAGATAGAGGAGGAAGGAGATGGGAAATTTAATAATCACATTAAAAAATTAAACACCAGGCCCCAGTAGTTGTCGCTTCCCATCCGCTGAGATTCACAACACTTGACATCCAATTATAATTGTAGGTTCCTATAAAACAGCCCATTAACTGCAACTATAAATTATTATTGCTTATGTGGAGTGGGCTGCTGGCTTAGTAGCTGATACTGAAGATTATGGAAATTATTAACAAGCAACAATGTCTTTCTGAGTCCTCGTGCTCTGCGCAAGATGTATGGACCAGGAGAACGAAGACAGCTGCCTGGGAGTTTGGAAATGCGCGTTCTGCCATGGCATAAAGCTGCCTTTGTATCTGATCGAGGGAGGGCTTCTTTCTCTGTGCTCCTCCAATTTCCATCTGGTCACCTTCCACAGCAAGGAGCTCACGTGGCTGTGCCTGAGGATCTGGAATACAAATAGGTGCATGCCTGTACACCCCCACACCCCCACACGCGCACACCTTGTGTCACTCCCTCCGACAACCGCTGCATCTCTGAAAGAAGAATCCAGGAAACACTTGCAAAAATTCTTTAAGGGCGAATTCCATTCTTTTCTCAAGCCCTGAGTGAGCAACTCTGTTTTCTTCATTTCTCCTCCCTGGGCAGCACTCCCTCCCTGGAGGGGCGCGCGGGAGAGCCAGTGGGCAAGGATTCTTCCCACCCCCAGCAGCGCTGGAGTGAGCAGCCCTGTTGGGAGTTTTCCATCAGTCTGTCTGCGTCCTTTTCCATCTTCTGGGAAGTCCCCAGAGTTTCTGAGTATTGGTAGTAGCTTTCCCTCTTTCTCAGGGTTACTCAGGTTTTTACTTTATATTATTTAAGTGGTATTTGGGGAGAGAATAGAGGTAAACATGTAGGCTAAATTCACTCTCTAGAAACCAGAAGCTGTCCATTGGATTTTAAAATTGGCCAAGTTTTTTTTTTTTTTTTTAACAGCAAGAATATGTAATACTAGTAACTTCTTTTTGCCAAACATTGGATGTATATCATCACATTAATCTTGAGAATTCTATAAGATAGGGACTATCGTTACCAGCTGTGTTTACAGATGAAGAAACTGAGACACAGAGAGGTCAAGCTCACATAGCTGATAAATAGCAGAGCCAAAATTCCAACCCAGGTCGTCTAAATCCAAAGCCTGTCCTTTGATCCTAACCCATGCTGTCTTTGGGCTAAAAGCAGTATTTCTTAATTACTGTCTTTTTATAAAATGTAGTGTCTTGTCAAATCTCAAGAAAAGATGAAATAGGAATCATCATAAAAAGCTTTCTAATTTTTCCTGGCTTAGGTCTAACATAATCTTTATTTAAATTCCTGAATCTTCTCTTAGTGGCTCTTCACCTCCACTCCCATCCTTGTGGCCCCTTGCTCCTGCCATTTTTCTCTCCTTGGGCATCTTTACAGAGGGAGAGCTGCCTGTCCAATCCCGGGTTTTAAAAAATAGGTCTGTCAGAGAGCCTGTGGGTCCTTGTTCGATCTTTTTGTCTCAGACAAAAGGGTGATGGGGAAGCTTGTATTTTTGTAGTTATCTTTTGCTGGATTGGGATTTTGGTTGCCTGCAATGAGTAGGAAGTGAGTTTCTGGGAGAGTCAGCATTGCAGGAGAGAAGTTTCCTGCCGGGCAAAGCAGTTTCCTTTCTGAGTTTATTTTGGCAGCAGAAGTTAGTAGGGCACTGCCCTCCCCTCTAAGTGCCCTCATTAGGAGCTCGCTGCAGAAATGCCTCCCATGGCTCGCCATGCTGCTGGGGGACTCGCCAAGGCCAGAAGCTCTGTGGGCCCATGTCCAATGTCCCGTGTCCTGTCCATGTCCCACATCCTGGGTCTCTCTGCGCTGTGGATTGTTTGTGGAAAACAAGCATTAGGCTTTCTGCCTGGCAAGCTCCCTGTTTGTCAATGCTGATGAAAGTCTTTCTACCCTACACCACCTACCCTTTTTATTTATTTTTCTGTGACCATTTCAGCTGGTATTTATGAAGGAGAGGAATTAAAAGCACATGCTTACATAATTATAAAAAATGCGGATTTAAAATTTCATTTTTAACAAGAAAAGGGACTGAATGGATAAATACCCAGAGGTATTTATCTGGCTAATGGAATTATGGGTGATTTTTATCCTTTTCTTTGTAGTTCTTATCTCAGTTGGCTATCTATTGCTTTTACTTAATTTTTTTTTTTTTTTGTCTTTTAATTTCAGAATTTCAAACATATAGGGAATAATGCAACACACATCCAGGTACCCACCATAGATGTTTAACAAATGTTAGCATTTGCTCTATTGGTTGCAGATCTTTTTTTTTTTTTTTTTTTTTTTTAACAGCATCTATTCCTTTTATAATTGAAGGTTTCAATACTCAGAGGAAGTTAATTCAGGGACTCTGTAAAGCCCTTCTGGACAGAACTCATTTCTTGACAATGAAACAGGAAGCTAACACTGTTGGTGGGAGGCAAGTAGGTAACCTGGCTGCCCAGGGTCCAAATCAGATTTGGGGGTGCTACTCCTATTGCCACAGCCCTCAGGAGGGAAGCTGGGGGGTGGGGCATGCACAGCCTGGTGCCTGGGAGCAAATTCCAGAGTCTAGTGACATCCACTCCCTGACTTCCAGGCCTGTGAGAGCCTTGCTACTCAAAGTGGGGTCCACAGACTAGTAGTGTCCCTTGGCAGCTTTTTAATCTTTTTTGAGGGGGAGGAGAAAATCCTTTAGTACTGTCTTTTTAAAGCAGCCTTATTTTTTTTTAAGATTTTATTTATTTATTTGACAGAGATCACAAGTAGGCAGAGAGGCAGGCAGAGAAGGGGAAGCAGGCTCCCCGCTGAGCAGAGAGCCTGATGTGGGGCTCGATCCCAGGACCCTGAGATCATAACCTGAGCCAAAGGCAGAGGCTTTAACCTGTTGAGCCACCCAGGCGCCCCATTAAAGCAGCTTTATAGAAGTATAATTGTATACAAAAAACCACAAACCCTGCGCATGTTCAATGTATACAGTTTGATGAGTTTGGACGTGTGCATACACCCTTGATACCATCACCACAATCAAGGTGACAGACAGAGCCAACGGCGCCCAAAGTTTTCTTGTGTCCCTTTGTGATTAAAAAAAAATATATATATATATACACACACACACACACACACACACACACACACACACACACACACACACACATATATATATATATACTACTTAACATGAGATCTACACTCTTCACAACATTTTAAATACACAATATGATATCGTTAACCATAGACACTGTACTATGTAGCAGATCTCCAGAATTTACTCATCTTGCATAACTGCAACTTTGTACTCCTTGAGCAACAACTGCCCATTTCCCCATCACCACCCCCTCAGTTCCACCCCCAAGCAGCTTTTCAGAAACACAGAGATGCACTGTGCTTCTTGCTTATTAACACACATTAACGTGTATACAAATCATCCGGGGATCTTGATAAAATGCACATTGTGATCCTACGGATCTGGAGTGGGGCCTGAGAGTCTGCATTTCTGACAAGCTCCCAAAAGGCTGATGGTGCTGGTCTGCAGGAGGCATTCTGGGTGGCAGAGGTTTTTGCATTGCCCCAAGCTGAAGGAGGCCACCCTAGCTGTATATGGCTGGAATCTGTTCTCATTGTCCCAGTACAATATTGTACTGGTTTAAGTTGTACTGGTTTTTAAATCTTTTGAATATCACCCTGCTCCTGGAGAGAACATTTGAACACTAAAATGCTTTAGACTTTGCTCTCAGTTTTGAGGGCCCCAATTATTACAAATTATTATCATTAACTCTTTGCATAGAGTCCATCAGGGTAAACTCAAAGTATAATCTATTCTAGAAAGAAGAAAAGGGATGAATTTCTATAACTTCCCAAATTATCATCCATTTTTGATGTATTTCAAAGTGGGATGAATGTCTTATTGGTGCACGAGAGGATTTTAGGTAGTAGACTGATAATTTCTTTAAAATGTTAATTTTGTTGGGATTTGAGGGACATAATAAGTTTTGGAGATCCAACCCTATTCTTTCTATCTGAATTCTGAATCAACTGAGAAAAAAGACAAAAGCACAAGGCGGATGGGAGATTACAGTGGCATCCTTATGATGATGAAGGCTGGACTGAAGCCTGGTTCCCTTAGCCTCACTAATACCCTCCCACATCGCCCCCTAGCGGACACCTTGGGCAGCACACCTGAGGGAAAGAGGAACAGACCCAATTGTGGCAGATTATTGCCTTATTCCAATCCAGTTGTACAAGGAAGAAGGAGACAAAAATTGGATTTTTTTTTTTTGTGTGTGTATATTAGCCCTACCAGTCAGGACATTTGGACCAATGAGTGTGCCCACCAACCAGGTAAATTCTTGCCACCTTTGTCTGGTAAGAGAAGAAACGGTCGACAAGATTCTAGGAATGTTTCATGAAAATCCAGCCTTCTTAAAACCAGAGGAATGGGGGCAAAGACATCCCCTCATAGTGATAGTTATGCTTTTGTATTTTAATTAATTCGGGCTAGTGGGACTGATTTTCCATGTATGATAGAAACGTAAGGTTTCCTATTAGAATAAACGTAAGCAAATGAAAGGGAGATGATTAAAAGAAAGAGATTAAGGTAATGATAGCACAGGTAGTATGTGGGTATGACCAAAATTGTAAAGATGGTGCTCAGATGGTGAAAGTTTGGGAAATGCTGGTCGAATTAATATTCCTTGAAATCTCAATGTCACATTTTGTCTTTATAAACTGCAGATCAGGGTCACTTGTTCTAATGTTCTCCGTGAGGGACAGGTGGCTTTAGTTCACTTATTTGACCATTGATCATGGTTTGATTCTGTTTCACTCAATAGAGAACATTTAGAACGAATACACTAAGACCCTTGATATATTATTGGCCTTGATTTCATTTATATAAATCATTTATGGTTCAAGTCATATGATCTTAATAGTATCGATCCAAGGCTTTTAATTCTCTTTCTTGGTTTCTCCCTCTCATTTTTTTCTAAATTTGCTGTGAGAATCAGAGTGGTAGGTAGGATAACAAATTCTGTTTTTTGTTTTTGTTTTTTTTAATGGCATACAATGAGACTGTCCTTCAACAATTTGACACAGTTTCTACATGAACTAGAAACATGTCCTCCTGTGCTGGCAAACAGGGAGACCAGTATCCTTTTATCCACTGGATGTCAAGGTTATATTCACAGGTGCCAGGAGACAACACAAAACAGTCAAAATGGATAGCTAAATGGTGCCAGATGGAATTAGCTAAATGTGAATTATGCCAAAAAGAAAACCTGTGTTTGGCAAAAAAGAAAAAAAGAAAAAAGAAAAAGTATTGGCATCCAAATGGGAAACACTAAATTACCTACTCAAAAAGTTCATTCACTCAGTTACCTGGGGGCCATTTTGCTGCCGAATTTTCCAGAAAGGTTAATTGCTACACACTTGTACTCAAAATTGAAAGTAGTCTCCCAAATATGCTTATGTAAGGAATGGAAGCTCCCCCCACTAAAAAATTCCCCTCAGAAAGATAGAGTCATCTTATATTTGAGTCCTTAGAAAGTCTCCTTAGTAAAGGACCGTCTCTAAATTACTTGATTTTGAGCTATGGAATATTGTTTGTGCATCTTGAAGCAGGTTCAGTGTCAATTTGGGATGTATACATAGGTTGCTGGACGGACTTGTTACCAGAGAAACAAATTTAACACAGATTTAGTCATCCTTCCTTGTGATATGAGCTCAAGGGCAAGTGTCAGATGGAATCAAGCCATTGGACAGGGAAGGTTGCCTTACAAAATGAGATGTTAGGTGGTTATGTTGATGGGATCATGACATCACCCTTTCCTGACCAATGACCCAAAAAGTCAACTGTCCTAATATCCTGGGAATGGGTGTATGGGACGGGGACTCTGGATGTCAGTTTGGTTTCCAGGGGCAGGCTTGGGTCAAATCCGTACTCCTCTCTTGCCCTTTTTTGCCCCAGACAAAAACCAGGATTTATGCCCAATTTCTTCCTATTACCTCCATTTCTCAGGTATTAATATACTGGCCTTCGAGCATGCTGGCTAAAAGATGACACCTAGCTGTTCCTCATTCCCAGACCTGACCACCTTTGTGGATGCTAAGTGTTTCCCAAAAGATAACTTACAGTTTAGTGCTACAGTGCCAAGCCTCTTCCTCATAAAAGCAAGGAATTTGGAGCTAGAAGTTACATATTTGAGCCCTGGCTGGATAACCTTAGACAAGTTGCTTTAAAACATTCTCTGGGCCTCCATTTCATCCCTTTGCAAAATGGCACTAAAAATCTTGGTTATTACAAAGAGAAAATGCTGTTAAGGATGAGAAGCCAGTTTACAGATCCTGTCCTCGTTATTCAAAGGCAGGAGAAAGATTGAAGTCCCGCTTAATACCTTTGTTTCCCAGATACTTGGCCTCTGCTGGTTTGTCTTTGTGTCTCTGTGTTACCCCAAGTCCCCTTGCTCTGTCCCTGCCTAAGGGCTCTGAAGAGCTGCAGCCTCTGGAGAGATGCCTCGAAAGCCACGGCGAGGGGCCTAGCAGGGATCCTAAGCCTGGGACCAGGCTTCTCTGGGTCATGTGAACTCAGGGCCCACACTGGGCTCTGACCCAGATGCGTGGCATGGAAGGAGGGGCCAGGCCAGGGGCTGAGGAGCAGCTAGAGCCGAGCTATCCGGGCATCCTTTGCCCCGGGCCTACAGAGGAACGGAGCCCTTCCTAGAAGCCCGCGGGCAGGACTGAAGGCTCATCAGTATGTGGCACGATGCCAGCCCCCCTGCAGGATCGAGCAGCCGTCAGTCAGACCGGTTCCCCCAGACAGGCTCCAGGCTGAGGTGTGCTTGCTGGGTGGGCCGTACCCACAAAGCAGGTGTCAGTCAGCCATGATCCAATTAGTCATGTGTCGTCAATCACGTTCTAGTCAGACGGGGATCAGGAGACACATGTCAGTCACACAGACGCCTCTCCAGTCCTTCGAGGCACACACAGGCCCATAGCACACATTTCCACCAGACACTGCTGGCGAGGAAGGGGTGCAAACCGTGTACCCCCAGCCGTGAGCAGGAGGAAGGATGGGGGAGGAATAAAGAAGCTGCTGGAAGGCCTCTGTCCTCCCCTGCTCTTCTCTTGCCACTTTTCTTTCGTGTTCTGGTCCCTTCCTCAGCAGTCTCTGTGTCCATGGGGGATGCAGATGCCAAGTGGGGGGGGGCACAGGAAGTGGACTGCCACTCACTCAGAGACTGGGTTCTGCAGTCACCAGGCCACGTGACAAAGGCAAAATCACCTTGAGAAATCTCCTCAATCCAACACTGCCACGTTTCCCTCCCATCACTGCTGTGGATTTCTGTTTATTTACCCAGCGAGGCATCTGAGGAAGGAGGTTGGCTTGCATGTAGAGGACACGGAGTATGAAAACAATAAGGAGTAGTCGACATTAGAATCACAATCATGGAGCAGAAGGCTCATACTGTGACGGGGAGGTAGGGCCGGAGGGGCAAGAGGGTCTGTGGCACCTTCTCATGGTCACCGTCGTCTGTGTTCATGGAGCAAAATGGCAGATGAAACTGCTCACGCTATTTAAATCCCTCACCCTTTTTCTTGCTGTAGAATAGAATTGGATTTAGGCAAATCGAATGCTTGAATGTGAATCCTTTGCATCATCAGATGAAATGCAGTCGGCCTCGTTGTGGACGTGTTGGAAATACGCTCGGCCCAGTGCCTGGAGCTCAGGGTCCGTCCAGGCCCCAGGCACACACGTGCATAACAGGACTCCCGGGCCTCTGACTCGGTCTCTCAGATGTTTCCTGCCTAGGGAGGCACGGGGATGAGAGATGAGCTACTGGTGTTGCACAGCTGGCTTCAGAACGGACTCCCGAGCGCTGATAGTGTAGCCTCTGGGGAGAGGGGACTTGACATCCTTAGTGTGAAATTGCCTGGGGTGGGTACCTTCACACCAGGGAAACTGGCAAAGGATGCAAATCAGATGTCTCCCCCCCCCCCCCCTCCACGGAGCCAGTTTGGGGCTGAGGGAGGGGAGAAGGTGGTGCTGGGGGCATGTGGAGGTGATGGGAAGATGAATCAGAGATCTCAGAATGGGAGATACTAGGAGGTTTCGAAGATGGTCGGGAAATATTGGGAAGCTAAGAGACAGCTTTTTCGAACAGCTGGGAGTTTCACTGTAACCAAGATTGTGAATTGTATCCACTCTCCTTCTTCCTTAGCATCAAAATCTTGGATTGTCAGGGAGAAGATGTATTCAGCTGAGAGACTACATTTTCTGGCTTCCCTTTCAGCTACAGATAGTTAATGAGATAGAAGTTACTGGTAGAATTTCCGGACAACCTCTTCAAATAGGGTTGACTTGGTTAAGTAGTTTTTTCCTAACTTCTTTCTTTTCCTCCTCCTTCTAACTGGAACATAGATGTGGTGGCTGGTGCACAAGCATCCATCTTGGGCCATGAGGACAAAACCAGTAGACTAAGGATGATGTGGCAGAAAGAGAGGAGGAGCCTAAGTCTTTGATAACAAAATGGAGCTGCTGTCCTAGCCCTAGTCTGACCAGCTTCAGATTTCTTTAAATGACCTCTTTGAGAGAAAAATCCCTAATTTGTTGAAGCAACTGTTGTCATTAAAAACAGGAATATAATTTCTAAATGACACATTCATATTTCCATTTCACATCAGAAAATGAAATAAACTTTGTTCTAAGCTTGTTTTGGGAGCTGAGGTATATAAGCTTGCTTTCTTTTTTTAATGATAAGAGCAATATGTCCCCCTTATTGATCAGGAAGCCAAGTTTATCAAGAGCCACATTCATTGCTAAGGTGGGAGGAGCCCCATCGGGGCATCTATTTATCCATCTGATTTGGTTCTTCAGATTTCCAGTGCTGGGCTCTGGGAGGTAGGGAGAGAGGACAAGATTACAGATGTTTCCCCATGGAAGGACTCTAAGTTGACTAGTGGCCCATCTTATCTGGAAAAGAGTAGATCTGCATTTCTCCTCTTAGTAGCTGGTAGGCAGGTGTGAAGTACACTCTGAATTGGTTGAAAAAACTGAGAGTAGCCTTGGAACTAGGGTGTGGCAGAGGTGGGTACAATCCAGTGACCAGAATTTAGCCCAGTGCTCTAATTCCTTGGTCGCAGTTTAGTCTGGAAGCTCCATGAGGGGAGCTGAGAGGAAGACTAACACAACTCTGTGCCTGGCTAGTTTGCCTAATATGTTCAGTAAATTAGATGGAATGAATGAAATCCCATCGATGATTCCTTGTTGCATACTTCATCTAGTAGGGTCTGCACCCAATTTGAGGAGTGGTCCACGTTATGCCATTCTTGTTCCTGGGAGATGTAATGTGATCATACCCATGGTATCTCATGAAAAAGTTGAACTTTATCCAAGAAGCCATGAGATTGGTTATAAGGGGAGAAGGAGCGGGAGGGAGCTCCATGCCCTTCTTCATAGTCTTTGCGGATTCCACCTTCAGATCCTGATTGGCTTCAATTATGGAACTTGCCTTCCTCTCTCAGGCATCTTTTGTGTGAACTGTTCCAGCACAGCATCCAGACAGCAGCAATCCAGGCTGTGCCACCCTCGCATTCTAGGCATGGGAAACAGAAGCATAAGGAGCATAAAATAGCTTGCCTGAGGTCCCAGAGTAAAAGAGTAGTGAGCTGCAGTTATAACTCAGGCTCCTTTTCTTTTTTTTTAAGTTTATTTTTTTAATTTAATCTCTACACACAATGTGGGGCTCGAACCCATGACCGGAGATCAAGAGTTGCATGCTCTTCTGACTGAGCCAGCCGGGCGCCCTGGGCAGCCCGTGCTCTTAACCGCCATACTTGACATCTTGCATTTACTACACTTTGAAGTAGTACTTGCTATGAAGGGCAGAGAGATGAAAAACACAACAGCTGCCACACCAAAAGCACTCAGTAAATGTTGGCTGTCCCTGCGCCTTACCCTCCTCTTGCAAACACTCAGTAAATACTTGTTGAATAGTTTTGAGTGTTAAATAAGTGTGAGTGAGGATCCAGGAAAGAGACAGACACACACATGAGCGTGCGTCCACAGAGACAAACGCGCGCGCATGCCAGGGAGATCATATGCGATGGGTGGGCAATCACGAAGCATCATGACACCCGCGGGGATGGAGGAGCTCCTCAAAGACAGGCCAGCAGGCGGCAGAATCAAAAGCATCTTGGATGTCTCAGTGCTAATTCCAGGAGCATTCAGAGCCCGGGAATCCCAACGAATGGGAGGAACGGTGGTCAGGGCTGCCATGCAAGGTTGTGCCATCTGTGCCCTACACAGATGGCAGCTGGGGCTGGGGAGAGCAGGGGCTGATAGCCAGTCCGCACTCCATTTGCTATACATACCTGAAAGGCTGTGTGCATCCCAAAAGGGCACCCTTTTCTCACTTATCTGCCAAGGGGAGTAACTTTTTCTAAATCTCACAAAGATGCTGTATAAGCTAATAATGGCAATAAAGATCCCCAGAGACGGAAGAGATCCCAGGCAGAAGATAGCACTTAGGGGCAGCATCCATTCTTGGGCTTAAGCAGTAGTCCAAAAAGCTGGTGTTTAGGGACAGAGCCCCAGTAGTTCATTTACTCACTTATTAAGTACCTACTGTATGCTGGGCATTCTGCTGAAGAAGATGGATATGGACTACACTTCCATGGAACTTACCAACCCATGGGTGAGACGGATGTCAAAGAAGGAAACGAATCTATAATGTCAGCAAGTGGTTAAGGCCATAATGGAAGGAAAACAGAATGAAAGATTGACAGTGACAGAGGAGAGGGAAAGCAATTCTGGGTAGGTGTTTGAGTTGAGAATGCGATGATGGGAAGGAGCCTGCCATGGTATCTTGACGATCAGCCCTTAGAGAGGAATGAATGAACTGGTGTTGGGGTTCAAGGTAAGACCCAAGTAATAGATAGCAAATGGTTGGAACCAAAGAAAGGCAACCTAGAAGGACTGAGTTCTACCCAAAGGGATGTGAGAGGAAGTAGTACTACTATCCTTGCACGAGCCCAGGGGGCCCCACTCATGACAGGAGGAGGCTGTGAGTAGGAAGGATGTTGCAGCCTCAAATGGAGGAGGCTTGTTCTGCCTGTGCCCCCTTTTCCTCCCGAGACTGAATGTTCAAATGGACAACAGCCAGGCCAAATAGACAGCAGAACTCTGACCCACAGCTTCTGTAGCAGAATGATCAGGACCTGTTCAACGCCTGCCAAGACTCCTATTCTGATGTCCCTGCTTCCATCTCAGGACCAACCAGAAAAAATTACATAGCTCTGCAAACCAGCTACCTAGGAGGCCCCACTTCTAGTTCACCTGCCTCCAGCTTCCCCTGGCCAACAGTGTCCAATCAGGGCAGACCTGAAGCCTTCTCGACACAAGACTCTTTGCTACCACAAGCTCTGTGTCAGTAGGCTCTGTTCTCTTTTGGGATTTCCAGACTCCCTTTCTGCTGAGTGGGGATGCAGGTGTGGGGTGAATTGTGAGCACTAGAATGGAAAGAGCCTGGCAGATTGTGGAATTGCCATATACTCGGGACTGTTAGAAACACACACACACACACACACACACACACACACACACACACACACACACACACACATGCGCGTGCACACACACACACACACACACACACACACCCAGGAGGCTTTTTGGTCTCAGATTGAACGGTCAAACCTCATCTGTTTAAACTGTACTAATTTGGAACTTGTGCAAGTTTGCCTGGAGTGCCCTGGGTGAAAGGGTACATTTGCACTGGATTAAAAATCAGTTTGCTGAGCAGATTCATGTACACCAGATTTCACTCATTTAAACTGGGATTTTTGAGGTAATTCAGCTTCTTTCATTTGCATACAATGATTGATATGCTAATTACAATAGACTCTGACCTATTCATTAGTACTTAGAGCGCGCTTAGTCTGGGCAGCCTGGGAATGCTTAGAATGGAGAGGAATAAAGCTGCCCTGGGACCCACCAAATTCCAAACTCTTGTAGCTTTTGACTGGACTCCCCCAGTCAGGATAAACAAGCAAATCTTACTCTTTCTTCGGTGTTTTGTGTCCCCAGTGTAAGTCTGTCTCTCTTTGGATACAGCTCTGGGTGCCACGTGGCCCAGGAGCACAGGATACTTCTGGAGGAGGGTTGTGTAAGGCCAGTTCACTAATGTCCACATACAACCGATCCTTCTTCTTGTCACCCCAGCTTCTCAGTGACAGCTTCCACTGGCCTCCATGTCACTTTCCTATGCCCACAGGGAAGCACCGACAGGGCAGACTCCCAGGACTGGCTCCCTGGTACCATGGTCTCAGCCGATCTCCTGTAAGATGCCTGGGGCAGGAAGATGGGCCAAGACACAGAACTAGTATCTTAGGCTTTTGTGTTCTCCAGTCTTCTAAGTCAGACTCTCATTTTCAGGAAGCTTGCACTGCACCTGACCGAGCAAAGACCAAGTGGCCCCTGGAGGTTCGGCGATCCTTCTTGGCTTACCGGTGAGTACTGTGGAGCTACCTGGGAATCATGACCAGAAGTGTAGTTCTTTGGAACATTCCTATCTATGCCCCCAGGCCTCCAACACCTCTCCACCCATTCACACGCTCATCCATCAAACGTTTTCTGTGTGCCTCCTGTATGTTAGCAAGATACAGTCTTGACTCTTGAGGAGCCGTGGTCTACAGTGAGACAGACATTTATACAAACAATGCTAATCTAGCGTGATAAAAGCTGTAATTGAGATGTGTGCAAACTACCAAGTGAATGGAGAAGAGTGAGCAGGTAACTCAGCTCGGTTGGGGAAGGCTTCACAAATATCAAGCGGGTGATGCTTGAGGGGAATCTTATGGAAGCTTCCATTAGCTAGAGACATGGGATGGGGATAGAGGGTAGGGAGGGGAGGCATTCCAGGCAGAATCAGGAGGACTTAAAAGAATCCAGAAAAGGCAAGGTGTTCTGTGAGGTTGGAACAGAGAATGAGGGAAGGAAGGATCCCAGAAACTGGAGTTGAGTTGAGGTTGTCTTGGGAATCATGCTGGAGGATTTGGGCTTCATTCTGAGGTCACAGTACACACATCCAAAGCAGGGCTGTGAACTCACATGCCAACAGGGGCCAGGCAGATGATGTCAGTCAGTGAGGTAGGCCAGACGGGGCCTGAAAGACCCGGGAGCACAGGCTTCATCCAAAGGCGGCAACTGACTGTTGCCAGGCTAGAATGCAGGCTCAGGTCCCAAGTTCCCATTAAAAAAATAGATACATGGAAATTTGTATTTTTATATGAACACTTCCAAGTTTTAACTGTTGGAAATTATTTCAAAACATCATGCTGGCCAAACAAAAACAACTGACGTCCTATCAGTCCCTGGGCTTCTAGTTTGGCACTCCAGATGCAAAGCTTAAGCAGAGAGCTGTCATAGTCAGACTTACGTTTCAGAGTTGTCCCCACAGATCGCCACATGATGTTTCTGCAGCAGCCTCTGCCAGCGAGAACATCTTTTCCCCACCTTCAGCCCCTTGCTCCTTGCCCAGGTGGTTTTGCATCCCTCACTGCCCTCTGGACCACGCCCACCCCTCACTGTCCTCCCCGACCGCGGCCCCCCCTCCCCGACCGCGCCCCCCCTTACTGCCCTCCCCGGCCGTGCTCCCCCTCGCTGCCCCCCCGGACCGCGCCCACCCCTCACTGCCCTCCCCGGACCGCCCCCCCCCCGGCTGCCCTCCCCAGCCGTGCCCACCCCTTGCCGCCCTCCCCGGCCGTGCCCACCCCTTGCCGCCCTCCCCGACCGTG
>CM052890.1:18351814-18367915 GCA_028534135.1 Potos flavus
ACCGCGCCCACCCCTCACCGTCCTCTCGGACCACGCCCACCCTCACTGCCCTCCGGGACCACACCCATCCCACAGCCGCAGGGACCATCCTTAGCACTAACCGCCCCCCTATCTTGCACAGAAGCCTGATACATGAGCCATGCTCCAGGCCTGACTTATAGAGAAGAGCCCAGCATTAAGGACACGAGAGAGCCATATTTATTTCACATGGACAAGCATGATTCCTTTGCATGCTGAACATGAAAGCTCGCGTGAGTAAAGTACCCGTAACAGAATTAATGTGCTTTTGTCCATAGGGAGCGGGGAGGGTCACAAAGTGGTTTTCAAAGACTATTACCCTTCAAGCAGAGTTGAGACCACAGGCTTTGAAATCTCTGGCTTATTTCATCATTGAAGGGTCTGCTAGGAGTGACTGGGGGTGCTTCCGGCTCTGCAGTGTCTCGATGAGCTGCTAAGGTCAGGAGGAAGAGGACGGTCTCCTGTCCAACCCCCTAAGGCAGCTAGGGAGAGTGAAGCTCAGAGGGGAGGTACATGTCACTAGGAATTAGCAAGTCCACTCTGGGGCAGACAGTGACAGGGACAGACTGCTGTGTTCACAGCAACAGAACCATCACCACTTACAGTATCTAGCATCAGTAGAAGATCCGCTCTTCTTAAAGCAATTTCCCAAGGCCTCTGATGGGCTGGAGGGAAATGATTCGGAACTGACTAGACAAGCCAGAGGCAGGTCAACTCTGCCTACAGACTGGGGAGAGCTAGTGGCAGGAACCCCTGGTCTTCCCAGCTCCAGAACGATGGAACCCGAGATGGGAAAGGGGGCTGCAGCCTGGGTGGGGTTTGCTGGGGGAAGAGGAGCGCAGGCTCCCGGGGCCAACCTCATGGAAGAGCCCTTGCATCTCGGTGGCTCACTCCCACCTGAAGTCCTGTCCAACCGTTTCATAAAATTTAATATTATAAGGTCTATAAAACTCCCGGAGCTGGTCTATCACTTCTGGGTCGATCTGTACATGAGTTCTGCCTTTCGATTTGCCCAGGCACCGAGGCAGGAGGCTCGATTCGGTTTTTCTCAAGCAAGGGAATCCTTTGGTCTTGTTGAAGTAGAAGTGCTTGCCCGTGATGAACCTCTTGATGCCCAGAAAGTCCTGGACCCGGCCCATCTCGCCCGCGGGGTCGGTGATGAGCCGCTCGCCGCTGACGAAGTGGATCTGAGCCAGCGGGAAGTACCGCAGCCAGCGCTCCAGGTGCAGTGCGTACATGCCGATGCGGATGGCGCTCCACGACACGTCCACCTGGCCCAGCGTGCGGTTGCGGAAGGACAGGCCCTCGAAGGTGGGGATGTCCGGCTTCTTGGAGAGCGTCTGCGTGTAATCCGAGATGGCGCGGGTCACCGGGTTCCGCACGACCACGATCAGCTTGGTGTCCCGGGACATGTTGAAGATGCGCCGAGGGGCCTCCTGCGTGACGAAGTAGCTGGGCGTCTTCTCCAGTGTGATCTGGCTCTCGAGGGTCCGCGGCATCAGGCTCCTGTGGGGCAGAAGCAGCACATCGTCAGACAGCGTCCCCCTGGGGAAGGGGGGCAGGGAGGTCATTTCCCTACACCCAGCTCCCGAGCGGGGCCCCTCTCCTCGGTGACATCGAGCTCCACCTGCATTCACCGGGGGAGGAGCCCACGAGCCTTCCAGCAAGCACGACGACACTCACACTGCCGGGTGAGTATGAGCTATAATCCTCGGCTATAATGACTCCACCGTGTTAGATCTCCAGGAGGGACCAACTTCAACTGTGCTAGTTGTTGAAGCAAACCTGTTAAAAGATTTTTTTGAAGAGAGGAAACAACCTAAATGTTCATCAGTATGGCTTAAAATAAATGGTGGACTAGCCATTTAGCAGAAATAGGCATATCTGTTGCATACAAAAAGGAAATGATTTCCAAGATACAGTGTTAAATGGAAAAAGGCAAGATATGGCATGTTCACCTCAGGAAGGACATAGAACAGGTAAGAACAGCTGCTTCTGGGGAGGGGTCTTGAGGTGGGGGCAGAGTGAGGGGTCAGGGATAAATGAGAATTACTTTTATTGTATAACCTTTTATGCTGCTTAAAATTATTAATGTATTTGTTGATTACATATTCAAAAAATACAAAAGGAAGCCATTGAATATGCTTCTGGCAAAAGATATTTCTCCAAACATATTAAGAAAATCTTTTTTTTGGGGGGGGAGGCTTGTTTTGTAGGGATAGCAAGTGTTTTAGAAACAAGTTCTTTTTCTGCTGGAACACATCTGAAATACATCCTTGGTGTAAGCCTGAAATAGCACAGAACTCCAGGCCAGTCAGGACCTCAGCCAGAAGCCAGGTAATGCAACCTTTTCCTTACTTTTTAATTTCCTGGTTCCGCTTGAGACTTTAGGGGACAATGGTGGGAAGCTCTGAAGTCTCCTTCCCCAATGTGTCTCCTTCAGGCCTTGATGGAGGGGAATACTCCTTGGTTCCCACCTGCTACTTCTCTCTGAAGGTCATGTTTTACACTTTAGACCACCCAAGGAGATGGAAACCACCCAAGGAGATGGTTCCAATGTGGAGGCAGAGTTGAGAACCCCCACTAGATCATCGTTTCCCCACTGTGACTCGCCTACCCCCAAAGCATTCCTCTTCACCTTCTCTGGAGCACGCACTCCTGGCTTCTAGTTGTCTTCTTCCCAGGTCCCACCGTCTACTCCATCCAATAACCCAGCTTCACAGCTCTTCAACCAAAATCTCCACTTTCTCACTCCTTTTAGCAACTCTTCCTCATCGAAATACGTTGGGTCTTATCATTGGAATTGCCCTAATTCTGAAATGGTTCCCCCTTAAATTCCACTCTAGGACTGTGGAGGGGTCGAATGGTGACCCTCTGAAAAGTAGGTCCACTCAGAACCTATGAATGTGACCTTACTTGGAAAAAGGGTCTTTGCAGATCTAAGTAAGTTGAGGTTCTCAAGATGAACCCAGGAAGGCCCTAATCCAACAAGCAGTAAGTAACCTTACCAGGGATAAGCGGGAGAGGAGAGACAGAGAAGGCGGCGATATGAAGATGAAGGCAGAGCGTGGGGTGACTGACGTACAAGCGAGAAATGCCAAGGACTGTTGGCCACCACCAGAGGCTAGTGGTTTCGGCCCCCCAGTTTGTGGTCATTTGTTACGGCAGCCCCCAGAAACGAATACAGACTATAACCTTATTCCTTCCACCTCGATTTAACATAGTCTCAAACTCCTTATACCTGATCTTCAAATTCATCTATGAATCCCTTGATTTCACATTCCTCCGTGCCTGCTCTGGACCCACGAATACCCACCACGGTAGCACCATGGTCATGGTCATGGTCATGAGCATCCTCCTCCCCATGCATTTCCTTGTACGAGGTGCTCTCCCCATCTCTAGCAATGCATGCTTCCAACCTTCTGTCCTCTCCCATTCTCTCCCTGGACTGACAAACAGCAGCAGAGAGCACTACTGACCCTGACAGCTGGGTCCTCGATATACTTATTAATTCTGGTTTCGGTGGAACTCTCAGACACTGCTCAGTAATTGCTAATATTTGTCTTTCCAGAACCCCTTATGACTCTTCCTAATAAGTGCTTACCAGAAGCCCCCAACTCTACTCCCGTCCCTCCCCCTCCACACATATCAGCTCCTCCCACCTTCCCCTCCTCCACCTTTGGACTGTTTTCTGCACCCATCCTGTGTCCCTTCCACCAGTCTCGGATGACAAGGTGGGCTCACCAGTCTGTCCACCTGTGCTCTCAGATCCTTGCCCCTGGTGCCTCCCCTGGACCCTGCAAACCCACCGTGGACCTGACAGATGGACGCGACTGCTATCTGCTTCCAGCCTCAGGGTCTAGGGTGGACCCTTGTGAGTTGAAATTTAATATTTATTAATACTTAGTAGGCTGATTATTTTTAAAAAATAGTATATCATTATTAGCAACCACAAGTGCACATGAATAGAATTCCTTGGCTGGATTTCCTTAGAAATGTGGCTTTAGTATGTTCTGACCCTGGCATACTCTGTAATTAGGCGCTGGCCTTTGTGACAAGAGCAGATGACATTATACAGATGTGATGGTGCACTGAAACGTAAGGACTTTCTATGGGGGTTACTGATACAAAGGTTTTCTCCAACACAAAAGGTTGACTTGACAAGCTACTCAACAGATTTCTTTGCAATGCCCTTTAACACACTAACGAATACCCAAGAGAGAAATTTGTAGGTACAGCATTCCCAAGCTTACTTGACTAAGGAGAGATATTTGTGCCAGGAGCACCAATGAACATCTCTCTGTTACCGGTTTGGGAAAATTCTGACCAATTCCAGAGATCTCCAGATACCCCATCAGGCCCCCAGCTGTGCACTGATGGGAAGTCCCACCCTTCCCATTCCTAACTGGCACCTCAGCTGCAAAACCAAGTTACAGATACTGAGGAGACACTCACACCAGACCACAAACAACTGCACACAAGCGTCATCATGCCATGAGTCAAATGGCTCCTGTGCCCGGCGCATTGTCTCCATCCCTTCCATACGGGTTTCTCCTTAGGTCATCAGGATAGGCTACCGGAGGCCGGCGACAGCCATGGGCAAGGAGACTCCACATCTTCCTCACTGCTCTGGGCACAGGCAGGTGTCAGGGGGCACTAGACTTTTCCTCGAAGCTCACTTTCCCTCTTTACGTCATTGTTTAAATTTTGCTTACCTGTTTCCAGTTGCTAATAGCTGAACTTTCTCTCTCAGTTCTGGCCTCCTTTCTATACTATGTTGCTCTGCAAAAATTACTGGAAGAACCGTCTGACACCCCCAGTCTGGACTCACTCACCTCCCATCTGTTAGCGTAACCTGCTCAGTGGCAATTTTCCCTACATCTGGCAACAGCCCCCAGATTTCTCTTTGAGGACCTCCCACTCCTGCTTTGGATAAAATCTTGGCAGGCCAAGGGGGTGGGTGCGTGACTGAAGTTAAGACAATCAGTGCCAATTGTGTCATGAAGACTGGAAACTGTGAGATTGAATCCTCCCAAGCGGGCACAGAAGCCGGAAGAGCCTCCTCACCAGCCTCTCCTACCAAATCCCTCTGGCTGTCTGCATTCTCATCTTTTCTTCTCTTAGAGAGAAAGAGTGTGATTGGGGGCAGAGGAAGAGGGAGAGAGAGAATCTCAAGCAGATTCCACGCTAAGCGTGGAGCCCAATGCAGGGCAGAAGTCAAGAGTCGGACGTTTACACCCAACCGAGCCACACAGGCGCCCTCGTTCTTGTCCTTTCTGAGACCTGGTTCTTCCACTTTCCTTTGTCAGTCCCTACATGTCCTTCCAATAAAGTACTACTAGTTTAAGTCAGTGAGCCTTGCTTTCTGTTGCTTATATCCCGAGAATCCAAATCTTATCTTTTCACAACCTGGCTTCCTCCCTGCAGGGCGGGGAGCCACTCTGGATCTTCCCAATGGTCTATGTCCCACGTCCCCCTATTCCATGTGATCTCCCCGGACGACTTCAGTCCTCCCCCGGCCTTTAACCACCACCGGAGAGCCGCGGACTCCCAAGGCTGTGGCGGCAGGTCCAGCTCGCCCGTGCTCTAGACGGGAAGGCCCAACCAGCTGTGGACTGGACACGGCGCCTTGACAGCTGAAGCCCCCATTTCCCTCCCCAGACTCACTTCTCTCTTTTGCCTGTCTTTGCAGATGATATCACCACGAATCCACCACGAAGCAGCAAACCCTCAGCGTCGTTCCTGACTCCTCCTCGCATCGAAGGTCTTTCATTCTGGTAAGTTCTCACGGAGCCCCCTCCACTCCCAGTGTGCTCGCACAGCCTCCAGCTTGCCATCTTTCTCCCTGACCTCCATGCTTCCACTCTCTCCTCCCTCTGTCCGTTCTGCATCCTGCGTCTGCCAGGGAAATCTTTCTAAAGCACATCCGAGCTTGTCAGCCATCCACTATTCTTTTGAATAAAGCCCATATTCCTTGACTCGGTACTCAAGGACACTGCCTTACCTTTCCAGAATTAATCTCTTGCCACTTCCTGGCAACCCGATGCTCCTGTCATGCTGAATACAACATCCACTCCCCAAACACATCCTGCTCTGTCACGTGTTTTGCAACTTGCTGAGTTCTTTGCTTTTGTTAAGACTCTGGATCATCTTTCTTGTCTCTCTCACCCTGGAGAACGTTGACTCATCTTTCCACGTCCAAACCAGAAGTCACACCATCTGTGAACCCTTTTTTATAATTTCAGGGCATGCGGTGCACCCCGCTCCCAGCACCCTCATCCCACCCTCATCCCTGCAGAACTTACCAGGTGGGCATTCACTTAGAGCAACACTCCGTCAGCCATGTGGGCAGGTTTCTCGTTCGTTTTTGCCTTCCCAGCACAATGGCCGGTACCCCGCAGCTGTGCAATACACAGCTCAAAAATCCAGTGTCAGAGGCAAGTACCTACCGACAGGTCATCTCGAGTCCTCGGAAGTTACCAGTGTTCATTCAGGAGGCCCAGCCTTTTCTTGGCGTTCTGGCCTTGGGCAGAGGAAGGTTTCGGCAGACCGTCCCGGGGAGGGGCGGTCACGGTCCCGTTTTTAAGATTTTTATCACGGCCACAGGTATGCGGCTCAGACCGAGGGAGGTCCAAGCTCGGCTTCAACCAAACCTCCAAATATAAGAAGGTAAAATGAGACGTAAGAAGGAACACACCTTGTGCCCTTTCTGTTTTGCCGACTATACACACTCCTTTGCCCGAGGCTCCCGCGGCGTTGAGGGAGAACCGGGTTGTGGTCGGTCTGCAGTGTGACTTGAGTGGGGGGGGGGTCGTGCTGCCCACTGAAACCACCTACAGAGCTTCTGGAGGTATTTAAAGGGCCGGGCCCCACACCAGACTATTTAAATCAGAAACTCTGAAAGTGGGGCCCGGACTCCTGCAATTTTAAGGCTCCCCCGTTGATCCCAGTGCGTCCCAGGGCCAAGAACCCCTGTTGCAGACGGCATGTTCCTTCAGCCACTTAGCCTTTACTACAGTAGTTCGGGAGTGTCGGCTGGGATGAACCTTGGAGGAAAAGAATCCAGGCCCCTCCCCCGGACACTGTGATTCAGTGGGCTTGGAGAGCAGGAATCTACATTTTTAATAAGCTCCTCCATGATTCTTACCATCAGAAAAGCTTGGGGAGAGCCACCTTAGTAAAATGTACTCTCATCAGTAATGTGCTCACGCTCATTTCTATCTAATATATATTCATTTGTACGTTCGCGTCTCTGCCCGTCCCCGCCTCCAGCCTCAGACTCTCAAGTTCCAAGAGAACAGGGCTGCCGTCTGTCTTGCTCACAAGTCTCAGCACCGATGAGGAGACTGGCACTTAGTAGGGGAGCAGGAAACGACGTCAGGGCTTTCATCTGGGAAGAGTGAGGAAGAAGCGATTCGTGTCACTGGACACGTGTGTCTCTTCCATGCCCCAGAAGTCTGTACTCTTAGCTTCTTCCTGAGGGAAGAATCAGACTTCCTGAGGACCCTACCAATAAAAGAAAAAAAAAAAAATCTAAATACTCTCTTGCCAGCCTGAAGCTCTCCGGAAAGGACGCTGTTTTAGCTACGCGGTGGGGCCGAGGCCGCTCCCGGCGCCCCTGCTGTCCACGCCAGGGACATCCTCTGCGTGTCGGCACACGGGAGCCTGTCTGAGCGGGGCCTGATGATGACCGGTAAGACTCTCGGGAAGGTTTCATTTTCTACAAAATCTGTATCCTCCATGTATGTGTTCTGGAAGGCCCAGCTGCCTGGGGGACTTTGGTGATTTATTAGCTCCTAACTGGGCAGCTAGGCTCCTTGAAAATCATTGTGGTCTCCAGAGGGATAATTAAGAGAAGAGGAGGAAAAGGCTTTATTGCAAGACACTGGTTCTTACAACGAAAGCTGCTCACCCCTACATGCCGAGCCAAGCTCAGGCCCTGCCCCTGTGGCCATTTATCCTCACCTGGTTGAGAGGAGACGTGAGGACCCCTTCCTTCCAGGTCCACGGCCCCGATTCTTTACACTCACGGGAACCCCAGGAGCAAAACATGAAGTCCCAGCTAGAACTCCATCAACAATTCCTTGTTGCACACAGGATAAGGCCTTAAGAGGATTTATGTGACTCTTCTTAATCTGGCCCATGGCCACCCCAGGCTCTGGCCAGACTGGACCATTCAGGGCTCTTCCCCATGAGACTATATTTCAGGCTAAGGGACCTTTCCCATGTTGTGAAGCCCTCGGTAGCTAGTCAGCCCTTCAGCTCTTAGCTCATCATCACCTCCACCAGGGAGCCTTCCTTGCTCCCCTTCCTGGAAGACGCAGGCATCTGCTACTCTTGTGATTCCACAGTGCCCACTGCAGACAGAGCCCCCTATTTACACATTATCTGTGTCTATCAGAGCCCTAGATTGTAAGGTCATGGAAGGCGGGGAATCACATCTATCACATCTCTACGTCAACAATGCTCGGCCTATGCCTGCTAGGCACTCATGTAGCCATTCATTAAGCATTCATGAAGCACCTACTGTATGCCAGGGATACAAAGATAAGCAAGGTGTAACCTCTGTCCTCAGGAGTTAGTCTTGTGGAAACAGTGGGGAGGGGTCCTCATTTCCCAGTGTGAGGGCCGGTACCTGAACCTGGCTTCCTACAGGGCTGGGGGCTTCTTGCCTCTGGCCAGAGGGGCTAGGCTTGAACCCAGTTTTCCCCCACAGGTCATCAAGGAGCCGGGCGTCTGGCTTTCCCAGATAACTTCTGTGCCCAGCCTGCCTGGTGTCCCAGTAGTGTCATGATCCCCCAGCTGGCAGGGCCACTCACCCAGCCGCAGAAGAAGGGAAGCTGCTGGAGATGTGGGAGCAGAGTCCCTTCCCTGGAGCATAAACCCAGTCTGTTCAGGCCCTGACATGTCCCCCGGGGCGAGGTCAGAAATCAGTTAACCCCGTGCCTGCCTCTTCTACTGAGAGCCCTGGTGTGCAGGTTTACCCAGTACAGCCTACTCCCTCTTCCATACCTCGTGCATTATGCAACTGGTCCCAGGTCCTGCCGTGTGACAGAGACCAGAGAAAGACCCTCCTTGTGTGATCTACCCATACAGAGATGTTCAGGGGCAGTCGACTACTCCAGGGCTCGTTGTGAGCGTGGGGTCTAGAATCAAAGAGACCCTTGCGAACCACAGAAATGGGCCCACAGCTTATTTCTCTGAGCATACTGTGTCCCAGGTTCACCCCACGCTGTTACAAGGGGCAGGATTCCCTTCTATTTTTTTTTTTTTTTTTTTTTTTAGCTGAGAGAAATAAGCCAGATACAGAAAGAAGGACAGATACCACACGATTTCACTTATACGTCGAACTTCTAGAACCAGAGAGCAGAATGGGGTTGCCAGGGGCGGGACGGAGAGGCAATGGGGAGATGTTAGTGAAAGGGTACAGACTTCCAGTTCGAAGATGAATGAGTCCCGGGGATCTAATTACAGCATGGTGACTCTAGTTAACAATTCTCCATTGTACACTTGAAATCTGCCGAGAGAATAGATCTGAAGTCTTAGCACATGTGCGTGCACACACATGGTAACTATATGAGGTGATGGGTAGGTTAATTTAACTTGATTGTGGTTAATCATTTCATGATGTATACAAAAATGAAATCATCACATTCTAGATTTTTTTTTTTTTAAATACAACAAACGTGCAGCATGCATCGAATGTACACATGGTCTGCTAAAGGCTGAATGTTTATATCCTCCTTCAAATTCATACTTTGAAGCCCTACCCGCCCCCCCACACCCATGTGACCATCTTTGGAGGCGCGGGCTGTGGGAGGTAATGAGGTCTTGAGAGCCAAGTCCTCACAGATGGGCTTAGTGCTTTATAAGGAGAGAAGCAAGAGAGCTATCTCCCCCCACTCCCCCCACCATGGGAAGATCCGGCAAGAAGGCGGCCGTCCGCAAACAGGAAGAGCTCTCACCAGGAACCAAATCGGCCGGCAACCGGATATTGCACTTCCAGCCTCCAGAAGTGAGAGAAGTAAATGCCGTTGTTGAAGTCCCCCCCCGCCCCTCGTGGTAGTGCTGTGATGGCAGCCGGGGCCAACAGAGATGCGGTCCCCGAGGCCCTGGACATAAGCTAGCACCCGCACACAGGCGGGGGCCTGCTCTGTGGGAGAAGCCCTGCCCTCGGTCTCCACATGAACTCCAGGAGGCCGCCACCCGCACCAATTCCTGCTTGCGGGCGGAGGAAATTGGGGCACGGAGAACGCACGTCATCGCCAAAGCAACCGCAAGTCACAGAATCTGGATGCAAGTGTGACTCTAGCACTAGAAGAAAACGTGAGAATGTAAAATTAATCTTGGCACGAGGACAGCCTTTCTAAGCATGAGACAAAAATCATGAAGGAAGAAACTGAGAAGTTAGACTCTGTGAAAAATGGAAGTCTCCGGGATGGAGGCAAAAAAGAACACCAGAAATAGAATAGAAAGAAAATGACCCCTTGGAAACATATTTGCAGCATGTGAGCCTGGGAAACAAAGGGATAATTTGTTTCAGAGTTCCTGCAAATCAGTAAGAAAAAGCGAACAAGCGGGTAGAAGGAAGGCACACAGGCCATGAGAAGAGTGAATAGTAAAAGAGCTTGGATTAAAATAAATACATGAAAAAGATACTCCATCTCTCGCAGAGTTAAAGAAATGCAAATTAAAACTACGATGAGATAATATCCACCTTTAACACTTTAAAATTTTAATATATTTTCCAAAAATGCTAACGGTTATTGCTGGCCAGTGTCCTGAGCTAAGCGCTCTCCAGTGATCGGTAGGGGTGTCAATGGGGTGCAACAGGACGGCAATGGGAAATTATCTCCCCAAATGGAAAGCGCCCCTTTAATCCAGCAATTCCACTTCTGGGAATTTATTTGTCCAGGCAAGTGAAGACCTGTGTGCGTGGGTGTCTGCTGCAGCAGATGGGGCAGAGACGGGGAGGCCTGACCAGACGCCTGCTCCTCCCTCCAGAGTAGAGCAGCTTCTAGAGAGCGGCTGCCCAGCCAACCGCCACGCTTCCCAGCACCCACCGCGTCCACATGGGGCGCTGTGCCTGGTGCTTGCCACAGACGGGGAGCAGGGGCGCGGGCCTCCAACCAAGGTGCTCACACAGAAGGGGCGTCCTCCTCACTGTCCCTTCTGCCCACTGGCTGAATGCAGGGAACTCTGGAGGTCCCAGAAGGATAGAATGAGGCTGGTTTTCCACCTTTCTCTTCCTGCACTCAGTGGATTTTTCTTTGTCATAACTACGTATTCCTTTTAGTTAAAAAAAAACTAATACAAAAAGTGATGCTAAAAAGTCTCCATTGAGAACTTTCGAAAGAAGATGGCCTGTCTGGAAGCAGTTTCATGGAGTGAGGGGGAGGAATCGTGTTTGAAGGAGCCGAAGTGTGCGTGCGAAGCAAGGCACTGGGAGGCCCAGAACGTTCAGCTTCCCTCTCAAGAAGCTTGGCTCGGAAAGGAGGGAGGGTGACCGTGGGTGTTGGATGAATGGTTTTTGCTGCTGCACGTACAGCTCGGTAAGTTTCCAGGCAACTGGACCTCAATCTCTCAGGCACCATCTGTGGCTAGTGCGGCCTGACCGTGGGGACACTGTCAGGGCGCTTTTTGGGGTAACTCTGGAATCCTTTCTCATTCTGGGCTTAGCTCCTTCCTCACCTGAAGCCTACCCTCCCTTTTCCCTGGGAGTGGGTCCCTTAAATCAGTGCTTTTCATACTTTAATGTGCGTCTGAACCTCCTTGGGAGGGGGGGGTTTGCCGGAATGTAGATTCTGACTGGGGAAGTCTAGGGAGGGGGCCTGAGACTCTGCATTTCTGCCCAGCTCTGCAGCGAGGCTGACCTGCCGGTGCACAGACCACTGCTGGAGTAGCAAGGTCTTACAGGAGTCCTGGTGATACTCGCACAAACAGCATACTCAGCGAACGTTCACTGCATTCAGTGGAATTAGCTATTTCTTCTTCTTCTTTAGTTTTATTGAGATGTAACTGACATATTACTTTCAAGTGTGCAATGTATATATCACAAAATGATCACAATACGTCTACTTAACCTCCATCACTACACAGTGACATTTTTTTTCTCCTGATGAGAATGTCTAAGATCTAGTCTCTTAGCAACTTTCAAATATACCACATGATTAACTGGAGTCACCCTGCTACAGAGTTCAAGTCTTTCTGATTTTTATAAAGCTAACCCTCCGTCCCTTTACCCTCTCTGGCCACAGTCCTATATCTCTCTTTTTCTCCCCCAAGTTCCTGAAATAAAGCTCAGTGGCTCCACTTGCGCTCCTCACATGCATCCCCACCTTGTCCCACCTGCCACCCACTCCGTCACCCCGTGAAGCGGCGCTCTCTGAGGACACCCCCAAACCGCAATCCCAGTTCTGTCCTGCTCTTGGCACGCTTCCCCATGGCAGCAGAGGCACCCACTCCCTACTTCGTGAGAAATGTGTTTTTTCTTGGCTTTGGGAACATCTTTTGGTCGTCTTCTCCACACATATTTAAATGATTTTCCTTCCACTTGCCATTTCCCTCCTCGTGTCTCAGTTAATGACCCCGCTCTCCACCAGTTGCCCCAGCAGCTCCTACGTCTAAACCGTAAGTACAACTGGTAACCTCCCACCCAGTCTCTCCTGACGCCGGCCCCAGCCAGCTCAGGAGCGGGCACAGCTTCCTCGTCCGTGGTCAGAGCTGCAGGGAGCAGCTCAGCGCTTTTCCCGAGCGAGGCACTGCCTTCTAGTATCCGTTCCGAGCCAGCTTGCTCTCGTGTGACCCTCCCCAGGGACACCAGCCTCCAGGTGGCAAGACAGCACCTGGGGGCCGCCAAGCAGGACCAGGGCTACCAGTGATGATAGCAAGTGGTGGCTTAGGGGATCTTCACCCCCTGATAGTCTCTGTGAAAGGAGAGAGAGGAAGGGCGGGCGGGGGGAGGCCAGAGCACCCCTGAAGGGCCAGCGAAGCCGGCAGATTGGCTCCCCTACAAATGCCCAACTGCCAACACAAGGGGGCCTTGGCACAGCAGGCAAGACCCGGCGTTCCGAGCCACTCTCGCACTTCGCACGACGACCCGTTCAGACCTTTTCCACCCTCTGCCGATGATCAAAGCCTGCCTTTTGCTGCCCGTCTGCTGCCCAGCTCACCTCATACTCCGGAGAGAACTAAAGAAGCCGTGCGGATGGAATGTCCTCGCTATCCTGCAGCCACATACAAGCTTTTCCACAATGACCAGCCCCAGGCTGAGGCTGGAGGTGTCAGCCTAGGGGCCTTCTGAAGCCAGTGTCCCTATCTCCACCTCCCAGTGTTCCCTGCCTGCAGTGTCCGTGGAGGCGCCGCCCTCCACCTGTACCCAGATCCATTCAAAGGACCCGTCGGGCCCTCCCAGTTCTGAATGCTCCTCAGGCATCTGCAAACTCCTCAGCCAATGATCGGGTGAGTCAGTGAGTTTACCTTATTTTTTAACACCAAGCTTTACAATCTCACACTCCAGAGTCCCTGGGGCTACTAAGTTTTTCAGGGAGGAGCTGCAAGCCTGCCCCACTTCCTGCAGCAACACAGTGCCCCCTAGTGGGAGGTGATCCAACTGCAGCTGTTGGGAGTGAACCCACCCCCTGCAGGCCCCTCTGCAATTCCCTCCCAGGCAGGGAGAAACTAGACCCGCACAGGAGTCCTTTCCGTCTTGTCTCCCGCACACGCAAGTGCACCAGAATCAATAAGCTCCATGGCTGCACAGGGTTAGCGGGGGCTGGCTTTCTGATCATGCAGGGAACAAGGAAAGCCGTGGATAGGGCTACTGGGAAGTCCGCTGCTCACCTATCATCCAGGCCTCTGCTGTGGCCACTGCCACATGTATGATTATTGAGTCAATAAAACTTCTCCAGGGTCCAAGGCCTGCCCAAGCTGTACAAACCTGGATTCTTGTCCAGGCTACGGTGTAGACGGTCCAGCTCTGCATTTCAGATCTGGAAAGCATTCAGGCTGCCCCTGCACGATGAGCTAGCAGACGCTCTTGAATCCCCAGTCCTATCCTTTCCTGTCTCCAGGCCTTTGCTCTTCTTCCTGCCTGGGACACTTTCTCTGGCCTTTCCATGGCTCAGTCCTTTTCTCCTCCAGCCTCTGTTTACCTGTCACTACTCTCAGATATCACTCTCTACACCCCATAGTTTATTTCCTGAAAAGCTTATAAGCAGGATCTGTCATCATCTTGCTTATCTGGTTGTACATCCAATGCCTCTCTCCCCAGTCTGCAAACCTCATCAGGAAAGGACGGCGTCGTCCCTGCTGACTCTGGTTCTTTGGTCCTTGTCTCTGTGCCATCCCATTACAGGCAGCCAAAAACCAATGACTCACGCGGGCTCGAATGGAGAACATGGGAAGGATCAGTGCCCGGATCGAGAAGACTGAGCTCTGTGAGGAAACCCAGCAGGCCAAGCTCCTCTATAGCCAGGGCTTGTCCAAGTGCAGTCACTGCCCATCCATCACATGTGAGTGATTCTTGGATGGAGCTTACATTTGTTACAGTTATGTGTTTATTTTAATGTATTTTAGAAAACGGGACCTAGAACATCACCTTCATTTCACAGATTTCATTGCTGAGGGTGAGACCTAACTACATGGCAAATGCAGAGAATGATGAACGTTCGGTAAGTAATAGTACAAATGGCACACGAATATGAAAGAATGGAGATCCTCTGATGACTGAAGTCTGGGAACCTCTGGCTCAAAGCAATGCTGGCAGGGCCGAAGGGAATCCAAGCCAGAGTGATTCAACAAACAATTATTAAGTGCCTACTGTTTGCTAGCCATTGCGCTAGGCGCAGGGGCATGGCTCTAAATAAAACAGATGTAGCATGAAGCCTCTAGTCTGGTGGAAGAGATAACAGACAAATCAATGTAGAATTACAATGTGGGGCGAAGGAAAAGGAGAGCAAGCATAACAAGGGAAATGAGTGGTCAGAGAAACCCTGGAGGGGATATTTGAGCAGAAGGTCAAGAGGTGGGTATAGGCTTGGGTGAAAAGACCAAGGAAGACAGGAAAAGACAACAGGGTAAGAAAAAACTGGGTATGGATGAGGTAAGATGGTACTGTAGAGAAGCTAAAAATGTATCAGCAAATGACACTGGTAGCAGGAAAAAGCAGAACTAGTGACACAGAAAATTAAAATCAGAACACACTTGAGTCTGATCTTGGGTTTCTAAAGGAAGGGTCCACAAGATTGAACTGATGAGGGAGGAGGCAACATGGAAGACAGAACTATCATAGGCAATGCACTGACTGTTACTGAAGAAGAAATCTGAAACAAACTGGATAGACAGGCCAAGATTTCATTAAAGAGATATTTATGAAGATAAAAGATGGTTATGGGGGCAGATCAAAGGCCAGCTTAGTCCCAATGAAATAAAACCCACATCCAGGAATCTATCTATCTATCCATCCATCCATCCATTCATCCATGTATATCCCCATCCATCCACCCACCCATCAATCATCCATCCACCCATCGATCCATCTATCATCCATCCACCCATCGATCCATCTATCATCCATCCACCGAACCACCTATGCATCCATCCACCTACCTATCACTCATCCACCCACCCAGGCACCCATCATCTATCTATACAACCACATCTCAGGACAAACCTTTTAAATTATACAAAAATTGCAGAAGTTCTTTAAGTATTATAGGTACCCAAAATGGATAAAGCAAACAAAACGGGTTTTCTACAAATTCAAGCCAGACAAGGACTTTGCAGCATCAAATGCTAGAAAAACACAGATTATCATCTATAGAGTTTTGCAGGGAAAAAAAAAAATTGTGACTTCAGTACTTAGCCAATTTGCTTGTGAAAGCAAAAGAAAAGCATTACAAGACATGCAACAGCTTTAAAAGCATTCCACCTCTCTCTCCAAAACGTTCCTTGAAAATGAAAGCAATGACCTACGTGACGGTGAGAAAGAATTCGAGAACGAGGAATTTGTCCATAAAGGGCAATGACTGGGGTCAAACAAGTGGGAAGTCCAGATAACCAACAAATTCTCCTTCTAAAATC
>CM052890.1:18368015-18378092 GCA_028534135.1 Potos flavus
ATATGAGGCTCTTTCCCAAAGGGCACTGCCTAACTCATTTGCTCTATTAGAGCAGAGTGTAATGAACAATTAAAAACAGGACATGTATCTTCCAAAACACTGGAAAATAAAGAAGCAAAGAAAATGCAGCTCATATAACAAAGGAGATAGGAAAGGAAAGCCAGGGGAAAAAATAGCCAAAATTGTAGAGCAAGATGACAGAAGTGTATGAGTAGGAATGATTGTGGTAATACTAAAAATTGCTGAAAATAGGCTAAACACCGTAATTTTTAAAAACAACAACAATAAAGATTTCTCATTCTAAAATAAAACCTAGTCATTTTTGTGTTTACAAGACCACCCAGGACACAAGGACAGAAACATTTTATATGAAAATGGAGAGGTTCAAATGCATCAGGAAAATGCCAATCTCAAGAGAGCTGGAGTCATGATATTAATACCAGAAAAAGTAGAATCCAAGACAAAGACATTACATGAGACAAAGTGGATCATTTAATGTCAATAAAGGGCCCAAGTCACAGCAGAACTCCATCTAACATGGTGGATCAAACACAGTATTCATTTCCACTCCCTCTCGGGTCACCACTGAATTGATAATGAATGGATAAAAAATATAAAGTCAACATATTAAGAGAAAGGATAAAGAGCTGGTGGCAGACAATGAAGACAGACATATTTTTGGAAGAAGGGAGGCTGACGTGTGAGGGTATTGGAAGAGAGAGCCAAAACGTAAGTGGCTCAGGGAGACGCGAGGTCACTAATGAGAAGAAAGTGGATTCTTGCTACAGAATTTTCTAGAAGTGGAGCCACCAGGGAGCCTGGTGAGGCGAGAGGCACAGGCGAACATATAGTCAGGGTTTGAGATCTCTAGAAGCACCAGCTACACAGCAGAGCTTGCCCCTCACCCTGCAGCCCGAGCCAGGCCACTGCCCTGCTCCTGTTAGGGCAGGGGGGGCACATTACGGTCCGCAGCTGCTGAGCCACGCAGCCCTCAGACACCCGCACAGTGGAGTGGGCCGAGACGCCTGCCAGAACGCTGACAGGCAGGCCCACCTACCCCAGGCTGACAAGCGGAAGCTCCCTGACCAGTCAAGATTTCGAGGTGTATCTACCAAAGCGTAATTTATTAAAAGAAAAGCTGTCACGTCCCAATGAGATCCATTATCATTACATTTAATACGAAATCATAATTCAGCGCAGAAATAGGTCAGAAAAAAAAAAAAAGATCATCTCAACAGATTCCGGAAAGGCACTTAGTAAATTCAACATCCATTACTAATCAAGAAAAAAAAAAGTAATCTTAAGAGACCAGGAAGGCTGCCTCTTTAACATGAAAAAAAGAACATCCATCTCAAACCCACAGGCACCAGCATATTGAAGGATGAAATAATACCAACAGCTAACATTTATTGAGAGCCACGGGGCAGGTAAGGCTCGAAGTACTTTCACATGTACTATCTCATTTAAACCTCATCACAGTATCACCAGGTAGGTATTTGTATTAGCTTGATTATTCATGTAAAGAAATTTGGCACAGAGAAATAACCCACCTGAAGGCCCAAGGTACTGACTGGGGAAGCCAGGCTATAAACCCAAGCACTTTGACTCTAGTGACTTTGTGCTGGTAACCCAAAGGCTCCGAGCCTCATTAAAGTTAGGCAAGACAAAGATGCCTGCTAACACAATTAATATTTAATATTGTTCTATAATTTATAGACAGTTCAATTAAAACTTTAATAAATGGAGAGATGGGAAGTCAACATTAGAAAGACATCCATTCTTCTCAAATTAATCTATAAATCAAATGTAATAGCAATCTAAATCCCAAGAGGATTTAAAAAATTGAATTTGACATTACAATTACAAAGTTTCTTTTGGATGAATAAATTAAAGATAAGAGCTAATGCATCGTGCTTGAAGGAAGAATCATGGGCAGGAAACTACAATGTCACACAATATATATTGTGAAGCTGTAGTAATTAAAACAGTGTGGTTCTGGCTTGGGAACAGGCAAATGGATGAGCAGAATCCGAAATCAAAAATAAGCACAACTACATAAAAAGCACATGGAAAAGGTGGCATTTTAAGTCAGCTGGGAAATTATGGCTCATTGGGGCTTTGCTGGGGGCAATTAGCAAATCGTGTGGCGGGAAGAAATGGAATCAAGTTTCTTCATTCACACCTACACCAATGTGAACTCAAAATGAATGAAGTAATTGAAAGTGAAAAAGAAAACAGTGGAGTAAGGGATTAAAATATCAGCAAATATGTATATAATCTTGAGAACTGCGAAGGCTTTATACTCATAATACCAAAGGAAGAAAGCAAATAAAAAGATTTTAATATAACCACATAAAACTTTTAAAGTTTTGGGAGACCCCCCAAAAATATCACCATAAGGGGAAATAAAATGCAAAGGAACTGTGCTCTGTATATAATAGATAAATATTTAATATCTGTAATAAATAGAGTTTTACAAATCAGTAAGGAAAATACCCTACTGGAAAACTGAGGAAAAGACACAATTCCTGAAAGAAGATATAAAATTGGAAAAATATTAAAATTCATCAGGTATCAAAGAAACACAAATTAGATCCAAAGAAGACAGCATTCTGACCTATCACAAAATTCAGAATTATTTAGTGTTATCCACGGCACACAAAAACCTGCTAGGTTTTGCAAATAAGTAAGTTTTATGGAAGGCACTCTTTAGAAATTATCATGTTGAAATGTGAAGATACTTGCAGATACTTGTATTTTAAGGATGTGTAACAACCGTTTAAAGTGGTAAAAGATAATATTAGAAACAACCTAAATGTATATGCATTTAATGAAATGCTATGCTGTGATTTTAGATAATGTTTCAGAAAATAAGACGTGGGGAAAACACTGGTTTTAAACTGGTAGAAAAAAAAAGTCAGAAAACACTACATGCACATGATAGCTGGTCTCCGTGTGTGCAAGTGTGTATACCTGGATATCAGAAGGAAGGACATAGTTACCCCGTGATATTCTGGTACCCTCCACCTCTCCTAACCATATGTAAAAACAGACGACCTGCTGTTCATGATGACTTTTCCTGACAGATGTGTACAACAGCCTGTTCTCTGCTTGATATTCATACAAAGCCCTTCCGCACTTTGCTCCCAAAGCATTTACAAATTTTAAATAGGAAAATTCAGTATAGAGAAAAAGTCCATTTTAGCCAAATAACTTATAACAGAAACTTCAAAAAGAAAATAAGATGTAGATGCATAGAATATACTGGATGATACAGAAGAATATCAGGGTGGGCCTCCAGGAAGGAAAACCAGAGGGCTAAGAGCTGGGAGGAAACTCATTTTCCATGACATTCCCTTTTTGCAGCCTTTGACTTTTTTTTGCCAAATGCATTTTTTTCTTTTCTTTTTTTTAGAGAGAGAGAGAGAGAGAGAGCATGCACTTGCGAGCAGGAGGGGCAGAGCAAGAGGGAGAGAGAATCCTCAGCAGACTCCACACCCAGCACAGAGCCCAATGTGGGGCTCGATCCCATGACCCTGAGATCATGACCCGAAACAAAATCAAGAGTCAGATGCTTAACTGACTAAGCTGCCCAGGCACCCCTCGAATGCTTCCCCCCCCCCCCCCCCCAAATGAAGCGTGCAGGAGAGGAAAGATACAGGCTTTGGAGCCAGGCATGTCTAAGTTTGAAGCTCTGTTTTGCCACTCACTCATGTGCAGCCTTGGGCAAGTCACTAACCTCTCTCTGAGCCTCAGTTTCCCCATTAAAGGGGGGAGAAAAGAGAAGTTAGTCTTTAGGATTGTGGGAAGGACTGATGATGTCTGGAAATTTCCCAGTGTGTTGGCTGGTGCGTAGTAGGTGCTTGTTAGCTGTAGTTATTACGATTAATCCTGTACCTGCCTGAGACTGTAGGGAAAGCCGGAGCAGAATCTAATTATCCATGCTGGAACAAAGCCAGGATACCTGAGTCTTGCAAAACATGCTGTTGAATGTTCAATCAAGATATGTAAGTACACACAGCCGCAGAACATACCCAGTGCTTTCCCCCAGGGTTCGGGAAGTAAAATGCGTTTTACCATGGCACATCTGCTCAATTTTTAAAATTCCACAACTAATTAACCAGAATCCTCATCAGCAATCTCCTTGTGGATTAACTAAACATGTCAGCAAACCCTGGCCCTTTTCTGTTAAACACAAGCGATTTCATCTACCCACTAGTGCCTCCAGCAAGATGCTAAATGCCGGGGGAGTTGAAAAGAAAGCAAAATCCAACTTTTACTTAACTTACTGGAAGGAATTTATCAGGCTGGAGGTCAGTGTGATAGCTCTTGAAAATCAGGAAGGCACACTAACTTAGAGGTTAAACCACACAGGCTCTGGAGTCTGTCTGATACGATTTCTAATTGATCACCCCTTCACCGAGAAGTCACTAGTAAGTTACTTGACCCTCTATAAGCCTCAGTCTTCTCATCTGTGAAATGGGGCCAATTATGGTGCTTACCTCATAGGATTATTCTAATAGTTAAGGGTAAAGATGGGTGAGAATTATTAAATGTATACATCACATCAGTGGTGCTCAGCAAGGCCTTAAAACAAACAGACCTATGTGCTTTTCATAAGATCCAAAGGGAGGAAAATGTCCTCATGAGTGCAATGGAGAGAAAGATGTATGATGTACATACAACTTTGCGTAGAAAGATGTGGGATGTACGTAGCTGCACTCTCTTTAAGGAACCCTGTAAGTGACCAGAAAAAATAGTTGCAAAGAACAACCACATTGTCCTCTGTGTTAAGCTTATAAATGATTTGCTTAAGTACCTCCAAGACAAAAAGTGAGGAAAACTGTTTAAAGGTGTGATTCCATTATAATCAAAGCCATTTCCTGAAACTAATGTAATATTGTGTGTCCACCACATTTCAACAAGAAACAAAAACACAAACATTTCAATGGTATCAAGGAGGAAAAAAATACAGCAATGCTCCTTTAGGAAGAAATTCTCTTTAGAAAATCCCAAAGTCTGGTTATTATTGTGATTATTGAATGGGATCTCTCATATATCAACATTATTCAAGGGATGGGCTGTCATATAAATGTGATTAATTATTATTTAACTCTACACACTTATTAGAAAAGTAATTTTCTGATTAGTAAGGAGGTCAAAGGAGACAAGGATTTTTCCTTGTAATACCAAGAATCTTGAAATGGAAGAAGGTAGCCACTATTTAACTGCTATACCTTCAAATCAAACCTAAAAATAGTCATTGCTCCAAAGGCAGTTCTTTGTTCTGTTTTATTTTTAAAGAAATATTTTTGTCAAAAGTCCATTATTTTCCAACTGAGAGCCTTTCCCCTAAGGTTAGGAACAAGACAAGGATATCCACTCTCACCAGGTCCATTCAGCATAGTACTGGAAGTCCTAGCCACAGCAATCAGACAACAAAAAGAAATAAAAGGTATCCAAATCAATAAGGGAGAAGTAAAACTTTTACTATTTGCAGATGACGATACTATATAGAGAAAACGCATCAAAAAACTGCTAGAGCTGATAAATGAATTTAGTAAAGTCACAGGATACAAAATCAGTCTACAGAAATCTGTTGCATTTCTGTCCACCAATACTGAAGCAGGATAAAGAGAATTTACATTTACATTTGCACTAAAAATAATAATATACCTATGACTAAACCTAACCAAAGAAGTGAAAGACCTATACTCTGAGAACTAGAAAGCGCTGATGAAAGAAACTGAAGAGGACACAAAGGAATGGAAAGACATTCCATGCTCGTGGACTGGAAGAACAAATATTGTTAAAATGTCTATACTATCCAAAGCAATCTACACAATTAATGCAATCCCTATCAAAATACCAACAGCATTTTTCACAGCACTAGAACAAACAACACTAAAATTTGTATGGAACCACAAAAGACCCCGAAGAGCCAAAGTCATGTTGAAAAAGCAAACCAAAGCTAGAGGCATCATAATTATGGACTTCAAGTTATACTACAAATCTACAGTAATCAAAACGGTATGGTACTGGCACAAAACAGACACATAGATCAACAGAACAGAAAACCCAGAAATAAACCCAGAATTATATGGTCAGTTAATCTTCAACAAATCAGGAAAGAATATGCAATGGGAAAAAGACAGTCTCTTCAACAAATGGTGTTGGGAAAACTGGACAGGGACATGTATAAGAATGAAACTGACCATTTTCTTACACCGTGCACAAAAATAAACTCAAAACGGATAAAAGACCTAAATGTGAGACATGAAACCATAAAAGTCCTAGAAGAGAGCACAGGTAGTAGTTTCTCTGACACTGGCTTTAGCAGCATTTTTCTAGGTATGTCTCCAGAGGCAAAAGGAAATAAAAGCAAAAATAAACTATTGGGACTACATCAAAATAAAAAGTGTCTGTACCGCAAAGGTAATGGTCAACAAAACTAAAAAGCAACCTACTGAATGGGAGAGGATATTTGCAAATGACATATCCGATAAAGGGTTAGTATCCAAAGTATATAAAGAAATGATACAAGGGCACCTGGGTGGCTCAGTCAATTAAGTGTCTGACTCAATTTCAGCTCAGGTCATGATCTCACGGTTGTGAGATGAAGCCCCAGGTCAGGCTCCACACTGGGCGTGGAACCTGCTTAAGATTCTCTCTGCCCCACCCCCCCATATTAAAAAAAAAAAGAAGAAATGATATGACTCAACACCCAAAAAACAATCCAATTAAAAATGGGCAGAAGATGGGGCACCTGGGTGGCTCAGTTGGTTAAGCAGCTGCCTTTGGCTCAGGTCATGATCCCAGGGTCCTGGGATTGAGCCCCGCATTGGGCTCTCTGCTCAGCGGGAGCCTGCTTCTCCCTCTCCCTCTGCTTCTCCCCCTGCTTGTGCTCTCTGGCTCTCTCCACCTCTCTGTCAAATAAATTAAAACCTTCAAAAAAAAATAAAAATGGCAGATGTGAACAGACATTTCTCCAAAGAAGACATACAGATGACCAACAGACACATGAAATGATGCTCATCATCCCTTATCATCAGGGAAATGCAAATCAAAACCACAATGAGGTATCAACTCACACCTGTCGGAATGACTAGAATCAAAAATTTAAGAAACAGGAAGTGATGGCGAGGATGCGGAGAAAAAAGAACTCTCTTGCACCGTTGGTGGGAATGCAAACTGGTGCAGTCACTATGGAAGATGGTATGAAAGTGCCTCAAAAAGTTAAAAATAGAACTACCCTCCTATCCAGCAACTGCACTCCTGGGTATCTATTCCCCCCTGAAATACAAAAACACTAACTCGGAGGGACACATGCACCCCCATGTTTATAGCAGCATTATTTACAACAGCCACATTATGGAAGCAGCCAAGTGTCAATCAATAGATGAATGGATAAAGATGATGTGTTACATATAAACAAAAGAATATTAGCCATAAAAAGAATAAAATCTTGCCATTTGCAGCAACATGCATGGAGCTAGAGAGTATAATGCTAAGTGAAATCAGTCAGAGACAAATACCACGTAATTTCACTCATATGTGGAATTTGAGAAACAAAACAAATGAGCAAAGGAAAAAGAGAGAGAAACCAAGAAACAGATTTTTCCACCCAAGAAACAGACTCTTAACTACAGACAGCAAACTGATGGTGACCAGAGGGGAGGCAGGTGGGGGGATGGGTGAAACAGACGAGGGGGATTAAGGAAGGCTCTTGCTGAGATGAGCACGGGATGATGTATGGAAGTTTTGAATCACTATACGGAACATCTGAAACTAACAACACTGTATGTTAACTACACTGGAATTAAAAATAAAAACCTAATTTTTAAAAAGTCCATTATTTCCCAGGAAAAGGTTATAGGCAATTCCCAAATCCCAGGTCTTAACTGCACCTCCTTAGTTGTGATAAAAAAACAAAACACAAAAAACAAAACAAACCCCCAAAACCAAAAAGCCTGTTGAATGTGTAAAGCATGACCCCAAGGAGAATGTTCCAATGTAGTAAACACTTGGGCCTGGGTGGCGGTCCAGTGTCTCCCACTTCAAGGTCAAGGCACACGGAGCAAGTCACGACCGCTCTCAGACTCAGTTTCCACACATACGAAATGGAGAAAGTAGTGTATTTCTGAGATGCATAGCTTTATGTTTCAGTTTGCCTGGGGTGTGGGAGGCCCAACTAGCTGGTTAAACAGTATTTCTGGGGGTGTCTGTGAGGGTGCTTCTGCGGGAGATTAGCATTTGAATATGGAGTAAATCCTGAGTAAAGAGATCCACATCATCTGATCTGGAATAAAAAAAAGGCAAAGGAAGGGTCAATTCGCTTTCTGCTCTTGAGCTGGGAGGTCCAGCTTTTCCTGCCTCCGACCGTGGGGCTCCTGGTTCTCGGGCCTTCAGGCTTGGACTGAATTTATCACCAGCTTCCCCGGTTCTCCATTTTGCAGACAGCAGATTGTGGAACTTCTCAGCCTCTATAACCGCGTGAGCCAATTCCTATAATAAATCTCCTCTTATATATAATCTATATATATCCTATTGGTTCTGTTTCTCTGGAGAACTCTGACAAATACAATTTCTTACAAGGCTCCTGCGAGGATTAAATAAAATGTATATAAAATGTTAGTGCAGTGCCCTGCATGCAAACAATGTAATAATGTTCTGCTCAGCCTCCCTTTCTACTTGTTATCATTGTCACTATGTTTGATTTTGGTTGTAAATTTATCACCCAAATTTTTAAGTCAGAAGCTTTCATTGTTCTCTTCCTCCTTTGTCTGTTTTCAGAAATGCATGTGTGCACATATGTGTGTTTCCAGGTTTTTCTATTCGTGTTACTGTTATTTGTATTTTGTCATTGTTTCATATTTGTATATTGCCTTTGTATTGTATGTCAGGTAGACATCTGTGTGTGTCTAGAGTGTAAAAGAAGACGGGTTGATGTCCATTTTCATGATACAATGGTTACTGTAGTTTTAACTCCTTCCTTCAACCGTCATTGAGAAGCTCACTTGCTGGTGCCAGGCGCTGTCCCTGGTGCTGAGAGCAAATATTTGGCCTGAGTGAAGGGCTCGTAATCTAGCTGAGGAGACAAATAGCTACAGAACAAGGAGAAATGCTGAAGGTGAACACGCACTGAACGTGCAGTGAGGGCAAGTAAGGAGGTGACACGTAACTCTACTCCAGAAAGTGCAAGAGTGAGAAGGCTTCTCCTAGAGAAGATGTGGAACTTGAAAAGTAAGAACGTGCCCAACGGGCAAAGGAAGGGAAAGCATCGAATGCAAGCAGAGCGTGTGAGCAAGCATGCGGCATTCTAGGGCAAGAGAGCTCAGGGTGGCGAGAATGAAAGGGGAGTATGATGCAGTGGGAGGAAGTAAGGTAGAAAATTCAGGTAGGGGCCAAACACAGGGGTGCCTTTCATGGCATCCTTTGGAGTCTGACCTTTATGTGGTAGTTGATGGGTAGCCATTGTAGGAGTGACAGCACGACTGTGCCACGATCAGATTCATACTTTAGAATGGGGCCAGAAAATGCCTACAGGGGCCAGACAGATGACATATATAAGAAGCCCACTGAGTTGGTTCTTGGGGAACTGGAGAGCCTATGTCCCACCTTAATAAGGCAGCTACTCCTCAGTGGCAGGAACTGCTACTCTACAGGCTTCAAGAGTATGGACATGTCAAACTCTCACTCTTTGCAGATGATATGATACTTTACATGGAAAACCCAAAAGACTCCGCCCCAAGACTGCTAGAACTCATCCAAGAATTCAGTAAAGTATCAGGATATAAAATCAATGCACAGAAATCAGTTGCATTTCTATACACCAACAGAAGACAGAAGAAAGAGAAATTAAGGAATCAATCCCATTTACAATTGCACCCAAAACCATAAGATACCTAGGAATAAATCTAACCAAAGAGGTAAAGAATCTGTACTCAGAAAACTATAAAGTGCTCATGAAAGAAATTGAGGAAGACACAAAGAAATGGAAAAACGTTCCATGCTCATGGATTGGAAGAATAAATATTGTGAAAATGTCTATGCTACCTAAAGCAATCTACACATTTA
>CM052890.1:18378592-18417945 GCA_028534135.1 Potos flavus
AGAGTACTGACATGTGAGTCTCATGTGAACAGCTCAGTATTTAGATGCTGACATCTAATGACTTTCAGAAAACCATCACATAGACCAAAAAAATCATATGCAGGGCGCCTGGGTGGCTCAGTGGGTTAAAGCCTCTGCCTTCGGCTCAGGTCATGATCTCAGAGTCTTGGGATCGAGCCCCCTATTGGGCTCTCTGCTCAGCAGGGAGCCTGCTTCCCCCTCTCTCTGCCTGCCTCTCTGCCCGCTTGTGATCTCTCTCCTGTCAAATAAATAAATAAAATCTTTTAAAAAAAATCATATGCAGAGTGTGATGATGGCTCAAGACATCCAAAATGCTCAAGACGCCTTGATGGCCCAAGATGTCCCAATGGCAGTGTGATGGGGCAGATGTTGGAGGGAAGGAGACTTGTGTGCAAGCTTAATACAGTAGGAATGACGAAGGCTTGAAGTCACTATGTGGTCAGAGAGGGAGCATGAGGTGTGTGTGTGGGAAGTCGAGTCTACGGTGACTCCGGCTTTTGACTCAAAGGGCAGAGAGAGGAAAATGGACACTCGCCAAGGCAGGGGATATGAGAGGATCAAGAGAGTAAGGGGCAGGCAGAGAGGCTTATCAGCTCGGGCTTTGGATGACTGAGTTTGGGATGATGAGGGGTCATTTACAGTCGGCACTGGGAAACCCAAGCCAAGAGAGCAGAAGAGATCAGGAAGGTTGGGTCTGAGGGGTGCAGCCTGGAGGAGCTCCTCCAGAAACAGACTAGGAGTGATGAGAGAACCACGGGAGGCACAAGAGTTTGATGGGCTGGCGCAGGAAGGCGATCTGGGCAGAGGACTGAGAAAAGAGAACCAGGAACACGTGACTGCTGGTTGCCCCCTAAGCCTATTACCCCCGTCCCCGCAGCACTAGAGCCTCTGGTTTCAGCCTCGCACGGGCTCGCCGAGGTATGGACTATATTTCACAGCCTCCCTTGCAGCTCAGTGTGGCCACTGTGTCTGAACCAACCAGATGCGAGCAGATGTGATGTGTGCCCACGCCGCACCCCTACACTCACACCTGCTGCACCTTGCTTCCTGCTGAGCCACTCTGGACTACGGGGGTAAGAACAATACTCCAGGGGTAGAGGCGCGGCAAGGCAGCAGGCGGGTGGGTCCATGGTTGATGCTGCGGACAGACCGTCATCGTGCTGGCCCTGGAACGTCTCCCCACACTGGTGAGTAAGAGATGCATAAACTTCCGTCTTGGTCCAGCCGGTCAGTATTAATTTGGCTCCGTCTATAATTTAACTAACTCTCTGGTGAAGTGGAAGCCAAGAGATAATATAGTTTCCAAAAAGAGCAAGATGGTCAGTAGTGTCTATAAACAAGCCAAAGAAGTTCCTGAAAAAGTAGCTCTCGTGTTTATAAGATCATGAGATCACGGGTGGTCTCAGCAAGAAAGGAGTGTAAGGGCGCCGGTCAGCTGGTCAGGTCCGAATGAGAAAGACCCGTGACGGCGTTAGGGAGTGTCTGGGTTCGATTTCCCGCCAGAAAGCGTCACGGAGACAAGGATTTGAGTGCAAGAAAGGTGACACAGAATGCAATAAGGTGATATCAACTTACGGGAAGGTGATAGGAGACACAGGGAACAGGAACAGGAGGGAAGGACAGAAAGGCCAGCAACAGAAGTGTTGTCAAGCCTGCTACGACCGTGGGCAACTGCGTGTGATCCTGCGGGGAGCTCTGGGAGATGGTACGGAACACACCCCCGAGTCATCCCAACGGAAGAACAAGAGCATCTATCCACCGGGCCTCCGCCTGTCACTGACGGAGTGCTGTCTGTGGGGCTGAGAACTCGCCAGCATTATGACCGCCCTCTCGAGGCCACGCGTGCCTCTGCTGAACCACAGCCCGCGGTGTGCGGGTGGTGACCAGACGGGGCCTTCTCTGGGCGCACGCACGCGGGGAAACAGGTGGGCAGGAGACGGGAGGCTGGGAGGGAGCTAGGTCACCTGCTGAAGGACAGACGGCAAAGGCGCAGCAGAAGACTTCACGCAACCAGGAAGTTCTGAGATGACCCCCGGGGGATGGGTGTAGGAGGCCAGCAGGCGCGCTCACAAATGCTAGGGACTCTGATGAAGTCCGACTCAGAATCCCAGAGTGGAATCAATGATCACACAAACAGCTTTACAATGTGAGTTTGTGAACTAGCAGAGAAGAGGGGGGCAAAGGTCTCCTTGGGTTTGTTTTGTTTTTAAATCCATGAAAACAGAAGGCACTTTTGCACCAGGCCCACGACACTTGATGCTGTGCGAGAGCTTTCCTGCCCAAGGGTGCCCGGCCGGGAGGGGTGGGGAGGGAGAATCCAGGCTCCAACTAGTTCACCACGCTTGGCTCACCAGGAGTGGGGCCTCCGTCTCCACTACAGGAGGCCGGCGCCGGCCCTGGGCCACTTACAGGGGACCCCCATCCACCAAGGTCAGGGCCAAATGTGGATCTCCAAAGGTGGGTCATCCAGGCCCCGTGTCCGACAGAGTGATGTGAGCACCCCCTTACCTTACAGCACCCCTCCCCAAGTTATACTTGCCAAGAAAGGTTTTCTGCCTATTAGTATCGGAGAGAGCAAAGAAAAGCTATATTTCAGTTTGTTTATTGCTCTAAGGCATCTGTTACTTTGCTATGTTTTGCAGGGAAACCTGGCATCTCATATTCATAAACAGGCTGCTTTGGGTTTAATTGTGCAGCTAACCTGAGCTATCAAATGGGATCTGTGGTGGCCTAGAAAGGTTTCTGGGGGAGAAGCAAATGAGCCTCGAGGGCTCCTTTGCTTAGAAAATAATCTCTGTGCTAACTGTACCCCTGAAAAGAATGCACAGTCAGCTCTGTCTTGGGGTGCAGGGAGCTTGGGCCCCCACATGAGTCACGAGAAGGCAGCTGAAATCTCTGACTCCCAGCCTTCTGGCGTCCGGTGAGCGGCGACTGCGCCAGACCTCCTGCGTCGCTCCCAAGATCTCATGTGGTCCCGAACCATCACGGTGAGGCGGGTGCCGCCCCTCCAGGGAAGGGCTCCCGCTTTATCCCCAGTAGAGGAGCGTCTCTGGTAAAAATCCAGGACCAAAGGGAATCCACAGGGGCACACAGTGAGGCCACTCTAGTAAGAAGTGAGGCCAAGAGCCCCAAGTTCAAACACCCTCTTCTTCCTGGGGTTTTCCTTGCTTCTGTCAACTCCCCCTCCAGGGCGTTTGGGGGAGTCTCCTGCACTGGAAGCTTCAGGGAATGAGGTGAGAAGACTTTCCTCTTCCAAGCCTCGGCTCACAAAACCTTCAGTGGCAGGGGCAGAAATGAGGGCTTGGGTGGTGATGGTGCATCACGTTAAGAGCGAGAAACCCGAGGGTTTAGAGCTGAAGATGTCTCCAGCAACAAGGAATGGCGGTCAAGGCCGATGTCTAGGTGGGATCGGATGCTCCCTAACTTTTCACGGGAGGTAAAACGGACAGATTGTTTTTCCCTCCGTTTTACAGGTGGAAGGACTGAGGCTGGAGGGGTTACCGAGGTCATCCAGCTTGGAGGTGGCGGAGGTCTGACCCCCCTCCGAGCAAGCCAAAGCCTGTCCTGGAGGGTGATACTGCGGGGCCTGTCCTTAGGAGCCAGGGAGAAGATCCGGAAGTGAGTCTCCTCCTGTTACGGAGTCCTGTGCCCAGGGCCACGGAGACTCCTGCCAAAACTTGCATCCTCTTGGAAAAGCACAGTGAATGAAGCTTCCGCTCTTCCTTCTGTCTTGGCAGGAGCTCCAATCTGAGTCAGACGGACCTGGGTTTGAAGCTCAGCTCAACCACTTTCTAGTGGGGTCTTAGGCACATTACTCAACGTCTCCGCTCCTTGGGCTTCTCATACAGGAAACAGATGGTAGGGTTGTTGCAAGGATTAAATAAGACAGTACGGTAGATCAGTCAGATCACGGGAAGTCCCTAGAAGGGTCCTTGAGACACAATAAGCACTCTGTAAGTGTCAGATGTCCGAAGTAACTGCTATTCAGTTACATGACATTTGGGTCACGTATGGCTCAGCTTCTTGACCCTGTTTCTCCTGCTTTCTCTGTGTCTGTGACTTGCCTAAAATTGGAGCCCTTGTCCCACCTGAGGCAGGACCCACCTGCTCTGGTTTCTAGAGGCCAGACTGGAACCCTCCGGCTCTCCTCTCCCAGCGCCAGAAGAGAGTGAGGCAGCTGTAGGCCCTCTCTGTGGCCGGCTGGGTGGGTGCCCCAATTTCTCCTGCAGGCGGGCCCCTAAGTCAGGGTTAAGGAGTGACGGGTAGCTGCAGAAAGCCTAATTTTGATCTTGGGTTCAAGATGCACTCTGCAATCTAGCTTGAGCAGAACACAAGTAGAAATTACGTTTTCATCTCCACTAAATTTAGTGGAGAGCCAGGAAGTGAGGAAGGGCGTGATTAACAGCTAACCTCAAAATCTCAGCAGAAGGGAAGTTCAACTACCATCTACTATTTTATCCTCAAGCCAAAAACAACAACAAAAATCCAGTCAGGTGCTTATTCCAACCACTCTGGTGACTCTAGAACAGCTCACTTCCTTTTTTCCTTTTTTTTTTTTTTTGGATAACGGTACTTGTGATTCCTTGAACTTGGCATCCATCTTCCATAGCACAGCAGGCCTTCCACGCCACACACTTCTATCACAGAACGCTTGTTCGAGCAAAATTGCTCCTATTCCTTCAACTCTTGCCTAATGGACCAGTTGTTCTGTTGTGTGCGTGCACGTGTGTGTGTGTGTGTGTGTGTGTGCGTGCGCGCGCCCGCACGTGTATTTTCTGGCCTCTCCGATTTATCTAGCTAACCCTTAAGGGTGTGAAACCCTGTGAGCCGCTAGGCTAATGTTCAGGGCAGCGCTTTCCTGATATATTGAGGCTGAGAATTGTTCTCCAGCTTTTTTTTTTTTTTTTTTTTAAGATTTTCTTTATTTTAGAGAGAGAGGGAGAGAGAGAAAGGGAGAGAGAGAGAGCAGGGAGAGGAGCAGAGGGAGAGGGAGAAGCAGTGCTTCTCCCCACTGAGAGCCCAGAGCCCAACATAGGGCTCGATCCCATGACCCCTAGATCATGACCTGAGCCGGAACCAAGAGTCAGAGGCTCAACCGACTGAGCCACCCAGGCGCCCCTCTGAGTGTCTTCACTATCATTTCCTTTCACCCCGTGACTCTCAGAGAAGGAAGCACAAACGGTCAACGTGGCCGGCAGCTGGCATCTGTTTGCAGTTTATAATAATCCGCAAGCATTACACCGTGATCCAAATTCGGCCCGAATGGAGCATATGGTTAGCAGGCATGCTGCCATGGGCCGGGAATGTGAACGCGGCTAAGTTCACCTGCCCCGCTGATCCCCGAGACTCTCTTCGGAAATCCCACATATGCTGGTTTTTTTGAAAGCGAAGTGAGAAATAAAGATGTTCATGTGGAATTTCTCAATTATAAAATTTTGGCAAGTGTTCTTAAACAACATCAACGGCCACGGAAAAACACGATAAGGACCAAGTCGGATGTGTCCCCTGGTGCTAGTGGAGCCTCCTGGCCGCCACTTTGCAACCTGGGCCACTGGCATTTTCTTCCCCTCTGGAGAGAGAAAGCGCAAGAGAGCTCACGAGCAGGGGGAGGAGCAGAGGGAGAGGGAGAGAGAGAGACTCTCAAGCAGGCTCCATGCTGAGCGCAGAGCCCAATGCAAGGCTTGACCTCACGACCCTGAGATCATGACCTGAGCTGCAACCAAGAGTCCGAAGCTCAAACAACTGAGCTACCCAGGCGCCCCAACATTTTCTTCCTTTCTTTCCCCAGAGGTCTGTTAAAGACCCGTGAAATGCCAGTAACTTGAGAAAATGCTGGGAGCAGAGAAGCAAGCAAAGGACCCACGGTTCTCGCCACCGTGATCTTGCAAAGAACTAGACTAAGCTAAGAACCTAGGGCAAAGGTCACTGGAAAGCTTTCTGTCCTCATTTTGGTGAGAAGTTAGGATGGTGCCTAGAAGGCACCTATCCCTTTATTCCTTTATTCCTCCCCCAGTCAAAAAAGCTCTTTCTCTCAACTCGTTTCCTTTGTTTCTCGCCCCTCTCACGGGGCTGGACGTGCATTCTGGCACGTTCTTTAGAGCATGGAGGGGGGCTGGTGACCACGGGGAGGCGGGGAAACAGAGGGAGCGGGGAGAGACAGCGCGAGGGCAGGACTTGAGAGCAGCCCTCAGAGCGCGCGTGCTCGTGGGGGCTCCGGCACGCCGCCTCCTGACAGCGCCAACGTCTGCACTTCCCACCCCGAGGCAGCGTGTCCTCCCAGGCCTCCCTGTGCAGCGGGGAAGGAAGGGGACCCTGGCAATGTCCCGGAACGGTCAGGGACGTGCACATGGACCCTCCCACCAGCCCTACGAGGCACAGGGCCATTATTACTCCTATTCTGCAGATGAGCGAAGTGAGCTGAGTGAGGCCCCAAGATCACAGAAGCCACAGACGGCAGAGCTGGGATTTGAACTGAGGTCTGTCCCCTGGTGCAAGCGACGGGAGACTCCACTCAAACTCGCACAAACAACAAGGGGATTTATTGCCACATGTTCTCTGATGGCCAGTGATTCATCTGGTCTCAGACCTGTCTGGATCCAGGGGCCCAAACAGGTCATCCCCATACATGGGTCTGTCCCCATCACGTGGCTCTGCTGTCCTTGGTACAATGGCTTCACTTTGCAAACCACTCCCCAGTGTGACCGGCAGAGATGTGCGCTGGCACAGCTGGAGATCCCAGAGAAAAAGGGAATTATTTCCATCAAAGCCCACATATCGTCTCTTAGGGAGGTGTTGACTGTCCCGGTTGGAGTCACACGCCACCCCTATAAATCTCAGTGGCCATGAAGGTCCCTGACTGGCCAGCCTGGGTCGTGTGCCCGCCCCGGCAGATGGGGCGCAGCCTTCTCTACTCATCAGCCAGGACCGCACGGCACAGAGCACGTTCTCCACAGGAAAACCCAAGCCTGGAACCAGCCCGAGAAGGAAGCAGAGGCTGAGCAGGCCAAGCCCGGGAATGCTGTCTAGACTCTGGGCACCAAAGCTTTCTTGCACCTTCAACAGAGAGAAGACAAATCAAGAGAAGAGACTTCGCACAGCTGAGCCTTCCCTCACTCATCGGCTTACTCTCCGGCACGGAGGCTGGCAGGACGGCCCGAAATCGGCCCCGAGGCTGGGCCCTGCGCTGCCCGGGGCTCTGGGGCTCTGCGGAGGGTCCTCGTTCTCCTCCCTCACCCGGCCCACGGAGAATCCTCCACTCTGGTGGCGGAAGGCGACAGTGACGCCTGCACCTGCTCGGGGAGCCCTGGGAAGACGTCAGACTCGCGCCTGTGCGGGGGAAGAACGCCGACGCGCCGCTGCCACCTCCGGGTTGGCTCCCAGGCCGGTGGCCCCCAGAGACACTGACAGACTGATGGACGGCCGTGCCTGCTCAGTAAGCCGCAGCATGGATGTCTCCCCAACTCAGCTCATCGCCTCCGGTCCCTCCCCTTCCTCCTCGCGCCTCGGACACAGTTCACCTCCTGTGAGATGGGGCCGGCTCGCTGGGGCCCCGTGCGCGCCGCCGCAGACCCCTGGGTGGTCTTGGGCCCCGCCCGCGCCCACCACCTGCCTTCCTCCTCCCGAGGCCCAGGCCGGACGCGCGGATGCCCGGCAAGGACACATTCCACCAGAGGAGCTCCCTACCTCCCGCCCTGGGAGCTCAGTAACGCTTGAAAGGACAGAAGGACAGTTCCTGACACCACGGTCCAGGCCCGAAGGGCGCTGGGCCTCGAAGGCTCCGGGGGTGGGCCACAAGATGCCGAAACTCGGGAGATTCTGCTGGAATCCCAAGAGATCATCAAGCTGGGTTTTGCTCCGAAAGCAGAGACCGGGGTTGGGGCTGTGTAGACACAGATGCTGGGGTGGTAATGACATAGTACTAACGGTGCGTAACGGTGCGTGTATAGCCGGGGCCCAGTCTGTTCTGATGGTCCTGACACTGGCTGGTGCAGGCAGGTGTTGAGCTTGTGAAGACGGAGTACAAAATGGCTGACTGAAGTTTTCACCCCACCCCCTCCAAAGTGGTTGTAGAGATAAACAGATGGGGCTTTGGGCAAATGCCAGGAGACTGCACCCTCCCCCTTACTTCTATGAATTCATCTCCAACCATGTGCACTCTCCCTCTCTCCCTCCATTCCAGCCTCATGGGCTATTTTGCAGTTGAACACACCAGGCACACTCCTACCACAGGGCCTTTGCACGTGATGTTCTCTGTGCACGGAAAGCTTTTCCCTCAGATCTCCAAGCCTCCCTCCCCTTCATCAAGTCTGTACCCAAACGCACCTTCTCAGGAAAGACACCCCTGACCACCTTACCTAGAAGTGGAACACTCCTCCCTCTGTGCTCCTTATCCTCATTTCTTGTTTTACTTTTCTCTGCATCACTTGCCACCTTCTAATCACTCCACAATTGTTTCTGTTGTCTGAGTCACATTGTGCTGCTGCTTAATATCCTTCATCCGTTCCCCATGGCTTACAGGTCTCCCACCGGGTCGGCTAACTTGGGGGGGTCCTGGGGCTCAGCATCAATTAACACTGAGTCATAGACCAAAAAGGCGATTCCTTTTCCAGCCTCTCCTGCTTAGCCAAGGACAAAGTCACAGTTTGGCATCAGCGTGTCTCTAACACGTTATTCTGCATTTTTAACAAAGAGAGAGCGCGTCTCAGGCTCCGAGCTCACAGTAGGCAGCACTGTCTACTCAGACGTGAGTAACATCATTTTGTTTTTGTTATATCTCTTTCTTTGACAAATGATACCGGTTTTCCCTTCACCACAGCAAGAAAGAGTTTACTCGCTAAATAATTTAAGAAGAAAATCCTGCCTGACACAAAGAAAAATCAACAACGGGCTCCACGAACGACAGAAGTTTAAGAAATCGTCACGCATACAACCAGTTCTAGATATGGGCGCCCTCGGCCCTTCGAGATCTGGTACTCGCTTCGATCCCACCAGTACCCTCCTTCACGAACTCTCGACTCGGGAAATTCGGGAGGACGGAAGGTTCCCCTGGGCTCTGTGCCGTCTCCCACCCTCCTACCCAGCAGGGGCGTCCCGGCGTTGTTCTCCGAGTGAACTCCTGCTCCTGCTTCAAAGCTCAGCGTCAGCCTCACCTCCTCCGAGAAGCCCCTCGCTATCCCTCTGTGCACGACAGAGGCTGTCCCCCGCCCTCCCCGCTGTGCGCCGCTCTGACCCCGGCACTGTGGCACCGATTACACGGTGCTGTCTCACGTGTGTAGACAGCAGTTCCTCGAGGGCAGGGCGTCCCCTTCCTCTCCTGCCCACCATGCCCAGCACAGAGCCTGGCACAGACCAGACGCCCAATAAACACTGAGGGGAGAGACACTGTCTCACGGACGCCCTGAGGACAGGCTGCCTGCCTGGTGCTTCGGGGTCAGGGACAGATCTGGGGCGCGATCCAAGCTGACACCCACCGGCACCGTCCTCGGGGTAAGTCGTGACCCTGGGATGTGACACCCTCCGAGTTTCAGATCCCCTCCCCGTGCTGGGACTCTCTCCGGTTGTCACAAAGGGACGAGCACTCTCCTGTGTGTGCTGTCACCCGGCCCACCGCGAGTGTTAGAAGGGACCTCCGTTTCCCTGCCACGACAGCCACGTGGAAAGGCCTCGGCCCGACTAACTCCTGGTCTCTCCCCCCACGCTCATGTCCCTCCTCACGTTGACTTAGCTCGCTGGCCGGTTTGGGAGAAGGCCCCAAGGACATGGTGGCCAGCACCCCTCCCCGACCCTGCTAGAACCAGCTACTCCCCCCACATGCAGGGCACCGCCCGCTCCTCCGGGCCATCAGTGCTGAGGGGCAGCCGGTGGGGGACACCCGCAGTCCCTCCGCTATGCTGGGGACCAGGCGGGTAAGTCTAACTCAGCAGGATGACTAGCAGACTCCCCTGACCACGTTCTCCAGCCACCTCCGTCGGTGACGGGGCTGACGTTTCGATCACCTGTCGTCTGACCCTTGACTCCACTGGTCTGAACTTGGGGAGGGAAGCGAGGAAAGCAGTCTTACGTACTACCCTCCCCGTCCTCGCCCCCGACCTTCAACAGCTGTCAAGTCTTGGAAGTCTGCGGAGGCCAGAGGTCACAGGTGCAGCAGAGGACTGGCCTGAGCTGCCCCCCCCGGGGGACTGACAGCTCCCAACGGCGGCTGCTCTCCGCAGACCAAACGCCCCGAGGGTCCCGGCCGCTTCAAAGAGATGAGGGTTGGTGAGAACCACACTGCGGCAAGAGTTCACCCTTTCTAGGTTCGCTCATTCCCCTTCCCGCTTTCGTCCTTCCCAGCTGCCCCCCGATCTCTCCCGGCAACCTCAGGCGCCCTCCCTGGCACCCCACTGTAGGGCTTCGGGGCGCCCGAGTCCGATGGGCAGGCTTGGGCTCGATCGTCACCCCCTCCACTTCCTGCTGGCTGAGCCGGCACAAGTGACCTCCTCTCCGCTGTCTCAGCTCCCAATTCTTTCAAACAGCATCACCAATAATACCAACCCCCCGGGGCACGCGCTCGGCGCACAGCCAACGCCGGTCAGTGTCGGCTGCCGTTGGGACTGGCCCATCAGCGCACGTTTCCGCAGCCTTGGCCTCCACCGCCCTGTGTGGTTTGTGATTCGGTATCGACACGCGTACTCCAGCTGCAGCTAAGAGTACTGCGCCCCATCACCCCGCCCCAGGAGGGGTCACACATGGGGACACAGCCCGTGCTGCCTCCCCGCAGGGCAGAAGGATAGGCAGGCCCCAGGCTGCACAGATCCTGGCAAAGTTCTTGGGGTGGAAACCCCAGGGAGTCTCTTTGGAGGACCTCGGGGACTCAGAAGACAGCCCCCTCGGGGGCCTGGCTCAGGGATGTAGAGCGCAAAGATCTGAGGAGAACCAGGAGATCTGTCACTGGTCCAGCCTCTTGGGCCTGCAGGGACAACGGGTCCCAGTACTCATCCTGACTGTCCCAGGTTCTGGCCCCCGCAGCTGCCTCTGCCCATTCTCAGCAAGGACGTTCGCAGTAAATCATGCCTTTTCCCAGACAGCATATGGCCTTGGCAGCATTTGGCACGCAGGAGGCCCAGACTCCCAGCCGCATGGGCTCGCTGCCTGTGCTATTCTAAGTCAGGCCACGCCGGGCGGCAGGGGCTGGGGGACTGGACTCGGTCTCTCTGGGGACCAGGCTCGGGCAGAGCACCAGCCCTGCGGGAAGGCTGGTCGCGGCAGCGGCCGAGGCCCCGAGTCTCTGCAAGCCCAAGAACCTGGAGGTGGGACCCTGGGGAAGAACACGTGCCTTCTGGGTTTTCTACTTACTAGAAGTTGAGGGGGTCATTTTCCAGCTTGACTTACAGTGAAGCTTACGGGTCAACTGTTTGCAAAACCAGCTACAAGAATTCCTCTTCCTGTATTAACGTCCTTTGGAAGAACCCTCTCACAGTGCCTCCAAACGTGGCCACGTGACTTTCCGCCACCAGAGGACACCAGCAAATGCGACTTGTGCAGACCCTTCAAAAGCTCTCGTGCCCCGGGGCCTGCCCTCTTGCTGCTCCTGGAACCCCACGGCCACCACGGAGTGTGCCCGGGCTAACCAGCTGGAGGGTGGGAGACCACCGGCAGAGGGGCCCCCCCGTCTCAGGTGTCCTGGGCCAAGCCCCCCACCAGCCAGCCCCGGGCAGCGGGCCCGCCGAGTGCAGGGGAGCCTGGCCCAGCCCGGAACCGCCCAGGGGAGCTCAGGCCAGCGCGCCGACCTGCAGAGTCCCCAGCTCCATCAGCGGCTGCTGCTTTCAGCCCCTAAGTTCTGGACTCGCCCCACAGAAGCACACGGATTCTCCGCCGTCAGAGATCCCAGTCGCGCACCTGTTCAGAACATCCCCAAAGGGTCGGGACCCCGAGATCATGACCTGAGCCAAAGGCGGACGCTTAACTGACTGAGCCACCCGGGTGCCCCTGAACCTGGTGTTTTAAACATCCCGTTCTCAGTTGCGTCCCCCCCCCACCCCCGGGTAACAACCCGCGGCAGGGGGCCTGCTGCCCCGGGCCCCTCGGGGTGAAGAGCCAGGCTTCGAAACCCCTCTGCTGCGTCGCAGCCGCGCGTTCTCGCCACAGCACAGGGCTCCCGTCCTGTGAACTCTTGCTCACCAGCGCTCACGGGCCAGGTCCTCTTCGGAACGCTTTGCTGACCAGAATAACCGCTAAGCCTAACCCCCCGGCGCGGGGACTGCTGCGGCCCTCACCTGAGACGGAGCGGAGGCCCAGGGAGGGTAGGAAATCCGGGCGGGGTCGCGAACACAGGACGTGCCACCTCGGGGCCTTCTGCCTCGAGCCCATTTTATTAGCAAGAACGTTCAGTATTAGGGACTGGAAGTCTGGAAGTAATTATAGAAATAGCTCCTTTTCGTGGGCCTGTCGGAAGCCAAGGCAGGGCCGCGGTCAGGGAAGCAGACTGCCTGAAAAGTCCGTGCTTTGGATTCTGTGCGATGAAGTGTGGGAGAGTCTAGAGCTCTGGGTCCGGAGCTGCCCCCTCCTCTGCCCTCAGTGGAGCTGCACCGCACCCAGGGATGGGCGCCGGAGCACCCGCGGGGACGCCCGCTGGGGCCGCGCAGGTCACGGGTGAGTGGGACGGGCTGGGGGGTGGCAGCTCCCGCCTCACCTAGAGAGGAAAGCCTCTCTCCCCACCTGCTTGTCAGAAAGCAAAACACGTCCCGGAGCGCACCCGATCTCGTCAGAAAGCAAAAATATGGGTCCACCATTGCCCTCTTTCCCCATTTTTTCAAGACAAGGCAGAAATGTAATATTTCCGTGTAATATTAAATATTACAAAAATGTAATATTTTTTTAAGTTGGCACCCAGTGGGAAAAAAATTTTTTTTCCCTCAAAATACCCTGTGAGCCAAACAAAACTTCTCGGGGCCAAATATGGCCCAAGAGCAGCATTTGCTACATTTGGTCTAGAAGATAAAACTCAGGGTAAATGACAATAAAAATCAGAATGAGTTTAAGGGGGAACTTATCTCCTGGAAAATAAGTCTGGAAGAATCATCTTTAGGGTCGATACGAGAAGTGAAGGGTGGATTATTAAATAGTCCTTCACGCGGGTTTATCTCCAGGGCCTGCCACTTGACATCCTAATACTCAGCTGACAAATCACACGGCTGTCCCACTTCTGTGTAGAGCGCGGATTTACAAGCCAAGTTCTGAAATTTTCATCTCGGAGCGTCTGCCGCGCGGCTGGTTCTCCAGGTATCTCCGGCGTCCAGATCTCGGTTCCGTCAACAGCAAGCAGACTGTCGGCAGGAGCACGAGGCACCATCCGTCATCGCTCCCCAGGCAGCCAAGGCCAGGCGGTTCCCTGCCGGGCCGCCCCCAGGCCTGCGTGCCCCAACCAGGGGAGCCGGCCCCCCTGCCCCCCCGGAAAGCAGTTCTGCTCCCTTGCCAACATCGGAGTCCCAGCCACACGGGTCTCTAACCCACGAGGTGTCACCAAGAGCGGCCACTCTAAGCGTAGGAGCCTCGCTAAGCTTTCCCGGGACTTTGCCTCCAGATTCCAGGCCCCTGCGAGGAGATGTTGGACCACATTCCTTCATTCATCACATATTTATTGAGCATCGACATAGGCGAGGCACTGTTCCAGAGTCTGGAAGGAGAATGAACGAAAGAGACACAAATCCTTGCGTGTGTTGTGGGGAGATGGGCAATAAACAAGGTGAATAAAATAGGCAGATGTGAGATGATTCCAAGCGCCAAGGAGAGAAAATAAAGCAGGAACAGGGAGGATGAAGGGTCAGGGAGGTTAAAACTTACAAAGGGCATTCAAGGAAGGCTGTGCTCAGAAGGGGTGTTTGAGCAGAGACTTGAAGGGAGGGAGGGAGGGGGGCAGGCGGCCCTTGGAGGAGCGAGCGTTCCCGGGGGGCAGACACAGGTGCGCGGTCCCCGACGTGACACGCGCCAGGCTCAGCGAGAAAACCAGTGTTCCCGGAACAGGAGGGGCAAGGAGAGGAGATCAGAGAGACTGAGTGGAAGAGACGGAGGCATAGGACCTGGGAGGTCATCGAAGGACTTGGATGTTTACTCGGAAGGAAGCGAGAAGCAGAGGAGCGACCTGGTCGGACTCCTGTTTCAGCAGATCTCGCAAGGCTGCGCTGCTGGGGACAGACGGGAGACAGGGGCAGAAGCAAGAATCAGGAGGCGGTCAGTAGTCACTCGCGAGAGAGAGGACGGCGGCATGTCTGAGAGTGGGCGAGGACCAATCAGATTGCGGGGACATCCAAACCCCCAAAGCCTCAGTAACTCCTCCCGCCACAGCTTTCCGAGCATTGCTGGCCGGATGTGGGGGTGGGGGGATGGATTCCCGGAAATGCTTTGTGTCCGGTATATACCTGGGGGGGGAGGGTGTCAGCTCAGGCAGGTCCTCCCAGGGGGCTGTAAACCGGGCTCGGCAGGCAGGCGGCCCGAGTTCAAATTCCACAGGAGCCACTTACCCTCCAGAACCCTCAGCAAGCTTTCAAACCTCTCCCTGAGCCTGAGCGACGGCCGTGCCCTCCTTTAAGGTGAGAATTTAAGACCATGTTTGTAAAAATACTTCATAGCAAGTCCTCGATATACATTAGCTACTTTTTATCCAATTTTCGGAAGGCACCGGTGACCCCAATAAGGTGGCGACTCCAAGGCTTTGCCTTCAACCTAAGCTGCACCACAGGTGATGAAAAAGGGCTCCTTCTGTTCCCTTGGCCCAAATTAAAAACAGGTTGGGGGCACCTGGGGTGGCTTAGTAGGTTAGGCGTCCAACTCTTGGTTTCGGCTCAGGTCATGATCTGAGCGTGGAGTTTGCTTGAGATTCTTTCCCTCTCCCTCTCCCTCTGTCCTCCCCCCTGCTCATGCTCTAAGTAAATCTTCAAAAAAAAAAAAAAAAAAAAAAAAAATCACAAAAATAAAGCAGGCTGAAGATTTGGGGGGTGTAGTCCAGTCCCACTCTATAATCTTAAATCAGGAAAGCGAGTCTTGGGTGGGCTGTGTAGTTTGCAATAACCCACCCAAGATCACAGAGCTAGAAAGTGGCAGGGCTGGGCTTGAACCCACGGCTCGGTGGTCCTAAAGCCACATCGTTACAATACCGTGTTGCCTCCCGAATGTGATGGAAGACTTCTGCTCCAAGATTTGTCCAGCAGGGCTGGTCAGGAGGCCTCTAACAGAAGGCAGGGTCCAAACCCGCCTTGCCTTGGAGGGCTCACTTTAGAGAGACCCCCTTCTCTGGCTTCACTGGGCTTCCTTCTGTTCTCCGAACCACGTAAATCCTAGCGGCCTGTCTCCCTGGTGAATACTTGTCAGGAAAATGCTAATTTCATGGCAGGTCCCACTGTCGTTGAGATGATCACAAACTGGTCTACCGAAAATCCTCGAGGGACGGCACTTGTAAGAGACTCCCCCTGCAGCGTCTACCGGTGGAGCCTCTTAAAACTGCTGCTTCATTAATGGGCCATCTTCATACTTGTTAATGTCTAATTACCGACACTAATGGGCCCATGTATTTTAAAAATGAAATTATGGGTTTTATTCAATTAGGAATTGCTGAATAAATCTGGCCAGGGACACAAAGGACTGGTAGTGAAACAGGCACCCCCAGCTCCAGAGACCTCAGGATGCTGTGGTAGCAAAAATTCACTCCAAAAAGAAACAAATCAATGCCGGGACTCGTAAGCCGGAGCCCGGCTGTGGATGAATTCATCTGTAGATTAACAGCAGTCCTGGGTAGGGCCTGGGCTCAGAAATGGATCTGAAACTTAACTGCCACTGACTTTAAAATATTTCCTGACTTGGCATTCTCTGGCTGATTTACATGGAAATAATGCATCGGATAAGCAGAAAGGGGAAAAAAAAATGAAGATCCCGTGTAATCCCACCAAGCAGAGATAAACGCTATTAACAGTGTGGTGTATATTCCTCCAGATTTTTTATGATTCTCTTTGGGTGATTTTGTGCACGCAGAGTATTTTCAAAAAGCAAACAGAATCGCACTAGACAAATGTGGCGTTCCATAACTTTTTAAAACTTGTTAATACACACTGGATAACATTCATTATTAAAGTTTGCATTCATGGACCTCGTCTCTGTAAACAGTTGCGTAGTATTCTGTGACAATCCCCTAGGCTGGCTATTTGTTTTAATATTCAAGCAAAACTTACCAAACATCCTTGAGGTGAAATATGCATCTACTCTTTCTTTCCTTGACACTCTCTTCTAAATGCAGAATTTCTGGATGTGAGTGAGTGTCTAAGGCTTTCCAACAAATGGCCAAGTTTCTTTCTAGAACAGTTACACCAACTGACATTCCAAACAGCACTGCAAGAGGACAGGTCTCACGTTTCCCACCTTCACAGGTGGAAAAAATGCTATCATTATTTTACTTCATTTTTCTCATGATTACGGAGTGGAGCATTTTCCTTTCATTTGTAAATTGCCCATTTGAATTTCTGCTTTTGCACATTATGTGCTATGGACACCATTACCCACGTTACCTTCTGCTTTACCTTTATGATTTCTTTTTTAGCGTAAAAATATCTTCATGTTTTTATGTAGTCCAATTTCTTAGTCTTTTCCTTTACATTTTCCGACATGGGTGTCATGCTTTGAAATTTTCCACCGTTCCATAACTATAAAGTGGTTTTATTTTTAAATCGAAATCTGTAATCACGTTGAGACATTTTGATAGACGTGAAGGAAGATTTATTTTCCAAATGGCTAGCCAGTTGTCCCAGCACCGTTTGTTGAATAAATCTTTCCCACAGATTCAAATGCCACCTTATCATATGTTAAATTCAAATTTTTTAATGGATTTTCTCTTCTATTCCACTGATCTTTCTTTTATAGCAGTACTATCCTTTTAATTATTACAAGCTTATATTTTATCATTATTTTTTTAAGTAGGCGCCACGCCCAATATGGGGCTTGAACTCACGACCCTGAGATCAAGAATTGTATGCTGTACCGATGAGCCAACCAGGTGCTCCAACAAACTTATATTTTAATATAATCATCTTATTCCCCATGTTAATAATTTTCTCCAGTGTTCTCACTGATCTCCAGATGAGCCTTAAAAGTCAAGGTTAAAAAAAAAGGTGAAGATTTTTCCTTTCATTGGAGTTTCCATTTAGTTGAATAAAAGGAATGGATTAGGGAGAACTGACATCCCGGTACACGTCATGCTGTCCACTTAGGCCCTCTGTTTACATTATCCACTGAAGTTCCATAGTTTTCTTCATACAGATTCTTCCTGCGTATTTATTAAAGTATTTAACATTTTTGTTTCTGTTGTAAACAACCCTCCCCCCATAACAACACACCATATCATTGAATGGGTTACTGTGTGTGTGTGTGCCAAACTACTCAGCTCTCTTACTCTTCTAACAAACTGCCAGTTGGTTCTCTTTGGTTTTGTGGGCACAAAATACCATCATCCTCTAATTCTTGGGGGGAAAAAACGTGACTTCCTTTCAAGATTTGTGTCTACTTTATCTTTTATCTTTTCTTATCGCATTGGCGATACCATCCAGAACAATACTAAGTTACCGCAGTCATCCTACTGTTGTTCTGGGCTTTAAATATCATGCAGAGAGCCAGTCAAGTAAATAAAGAAGAGTATCCTTCAGTCCTAACTCAGTATTTTGTTTTCAGACATGACCACTGACTTCCGGCAATGCCTAACTTAAAGCCATCCAATTCTGCATTTTTCCTTCTTTTGACCTGCTGTAGTGCCTTGGCGGTGTTAGCAGTCATCCTGATGACAAGCCATCAGCATTCTTGGAAGAAATACTAGTCGGCTACAACACAGTCCCCCTAAATTCTCTAGATATGTATTTCTTTTTGCTAACTTAGCCAAATACTATTTGTTCCTGTATCATTCGGGTTTTCTGCGTCTGTATTCAGAGTCTGGTATCAGGGCAATCCAGTTACTTGTTAGTAAAATAAACAGGGAAGTATGTTTTTCATACGTATGTCTGGAATGGCATAAATAATCTGGTTCCCTGAAGATCTGATTGAATTCATACATCTGATATTTTTGGTCTAGCAGCTTTCTGGGGACGTTATTTTCAAACATATCCATGGTTATCAGTGTATTTTCAGTTTTTCTATATCTTCTTGAGTCAATTTTTTCCCCTGGACCATCTGCTTAAATGACATCTTACCTAATAAATGCAATATATATTTTTAAAAATCTGTTTTGTTTTTCTAACATTGTGCATTTGTGTTTTTTTTTTTTTCTCCCTTGATGGTGGAGATCTGGAGAGGTATATCCAGAGATCTATTCTGCCTTTTTAAAAAAGTAGCACTTGAGCACCTTGGTGGCACAGCTGGTTGGGTGTCCGACTCTTGGTTTTGGCTCAGGTTGTGGTCGTAGGGTCATGAGATCAAGTCCCATAGGGTCATGAGATCAAGCGCTCAGCGTGTAGTCTGAGTTTCTCTCTCCCTCTGTCCCTCCTGCTTGTGCTCTCTCTCTCTCTTTAAAATAAATAAATAAATCTTTTTTAAAAAGCAGCTTGAGGTTATTTATTAACTATAGTGTGTTGAGGGCCATGCTCCTGGAAAAAGCAGTACATGTATGGTTTATATGTACTTGGTCACTACAACAGATACATTCTGGGCTGACATCTCCCTTCCTTCGAGTGGCCTCTTTGCCCCCAGGCCTGGTCCCTGTGGCCGTATTTGGACTGAACAGCCTGCCCGCCCTGATCTGGACGGGACTAGCCGGGGAGGTTTGGTTCAGGCCACAGCCACCGAACAAGTCATCTCTCTGAAGGCCTGGGAACTGAGAATCAGAAATGCTAATTCGTCTGCTGTTTGCTCAAACAGGCAACTGCTGCTTTGGTTCCTGGCTACGGTTCTTTAGGAGGTCCTGCCATGTTTCCTATACTTAGTTCCATGAAATATCCCTGTAATTTTACAAGAAATCCCCTTTTCTGCTTTACCTGATTTGAACAAGAGCCTTCCCCTTGTACTTCCCTTAGATAAGATCCTCGAAGAGCTCAGCAAAACCCTGCTCTTTCTGGTTCGAATGGACCGATCTGGCCTTAGCCCAGAAGCCCAAATTCCTCTGCACACGGGCCCTGGTGACGGCACGTGGCCCAGGCTCTGCCTCTCTCTCCCGGTGGCCCCTGGAGATGGGCCGCGTGCTCCCTCCAGGACCTGTGAGTCACTAACTTCTCTATTCCAATTTCTCGTGTGGTCTTCTGTCGAACCTCCTCACCATCTGGCCCCCTGGGCTCCACTTCACAAATGTTAATTTAGCAAAGTCTTAACACGTGGCCACATGCGCTCCACGATTAGGGCCTTTCAGATGGAGTGAGGAACACTGCCAACTCCACTCGGGGAGGAACAGCGGAGCCGGGTCAAGGGCGCTGGGCGTTAGCGGCGGGGAGAGAAGAGGGTGGTGGGTATTTGCCACCGAGCTTCCTGCCTGGCCCGGACCACCACGGGCCGTGCGGAAAAACGAAACACAAACTAAAACAAAAAGAGCTTAAGTGAGGAGAGAATTTCTGCCACCAAACGGGAAGGCGCAGACCCCGATGGACCCCGGGGGCTCGGCTGGTGTCCTCAGAGCTCGGGCTCTCTCTGCTCTCAGCTCTGACTCCCTCCAAGTTCTATGCCCGTGGCAGGACGAGGCCTCCTATGGGCCCAACAGCCCCCACGGGAAGAATGCAGTCATTCTCGTGACTCTGGCAGGAAAAATCCTGCAGCAGACACTCGGTTCAGCTTGAACTGAGAACCAACTGCCACGACCCGGGGACAGACGCTCTGGGGTGTGTGAGATCCAGACGTGGGGAGGATGGTGGAGGTGCGGACAGCATGCCCGGGCCTGACAGACAGCCGGACGCTGGTGCGGAGGTCTTGGGACTGCAGTCGGAGGGATGGGGGGGTGATACATTACAGAAGGCTCGGCCACACCTGCCTTCCTCTCGAGGCTCAAAAGGTTTGTGTGTGTGTGTGTGTGTGTGTGTTTCTACCCCACGTGGAGCTGTTTCCCATTAAGTTCAAGTTCATGGGAGCAGGAAGCTTGTGCCAGGGAAATTCGGATACACTGGCACTGGTGGGTGTGCTGAACTTGGTACCGGGCTGCCCACATGCACGGTCACTCGGTCCCACTGCATCTTAAAGGCAGCACGGTCTGCGTTCCCTGCTTTTACCAGGTTGGCGGGGAAAGTCATCAAACCTAATTAGGGACACTGTGAGTTCAGAAGCAAACACTGTCATTTTAGCCACGGCCATTTTTAAAATTTCACTCAAGTTTTCCTTGGCATCTAGTAGTTTCCAAGCTGTGCTAGGTGCTAAGGAGGTTTGCAGTGAACAAAGCAGGCCCGGCTCCCGCTCTCCTGGGCTGCCTGCCGCCTTCCCATGGGAGACGTTCCAAAACTCTGCTCTCTAGCCCAACCCTCCTTTCTGCCCGGCCGTCAACCCGGCTCAACTTCTCTGGAAAAATGAGAGCCATCAGCCATGCCTCGCTATCCCCTGAGCCTAGTTCTCCAGCCAGCCCCCCGAGAATGCTCTGATCCACGAGGAGAGCAGTGGAGGCCCCAGAAGGTGTCCGAGTGTTCCAAGTCTAAATGATCCAGCGGCCCGCAGTCGGAAAGCTCAAATGCTACATGACAGGCACGTAACGGGAATGCGGGAGATGGGCAAAGTTGAAGACAATGGATGCCAAACGCCGGGATTGCAAGAACACCGGTGCCTGGTTAGTTTGCCTTGAAAACCCTGCGGGAGGCCAATCAAACCACTTCCACAAATCCACAGGCTCCATCCAGCCCACCACCTGCCAGCTGGCAACGTCTGCTGTTGATTCTCTGCAAAGGTATGGAGAAGGAGCCTACCTCATGAACGAGACACCCCCACCAGTCGCCTTTGGATCCCCAAACAAGGATGCCTAATTGGCCTATTGGTCCGTTCATTCATGCCTTCCTTCTACAAATGCTCACTGAGCCCCCGCGGAGCGCGGGCTGCTGTGCGAGGTGGGAAGGCTGTGGTGGCAAAGGACGCCCCACTGTCGCCAAGCTCCCGCTCTGAAAGGGGGTTGCGGAGAAGCAGTGAAAACCAGACAAGTAGGAAGTAGGAGAAATGTGTCAGCAAGAAATTCAACGGGATAGGGGAGGCTACTCTGGACGGGAAAGGTCCCTCTGACGGGAGACGCTGGGCTCAGCTTTGACGATGACCGGGGGCGCAGAGCACTCAAGGAAACAAGGGTGAAGGGCCCGAGGCAGGAGAGCAGTTCGGCGGCTTTAAGAAACAGAGAGGGCCCGGTGGCTGGAGCGCGGCGGGCAAGTGGGGTGCAGGGGGAGAGGCCGCGGGGGCCAAGATCTGAGAGGCCAAGATAAGGGGTTTGTATTTCATTATTTTAAGTTCCACTGACTCCTAGAAGGAAGCTCCCCACGCCCTCCCCCAGCTCTGCACTAAAACGTAATTAGCGGTCAGATGATGGCGCAGCTGCCCGCCCACGGGAGCCGACTAAGGCTGGTCCTGGGGCCACCCTGTCACCTCGCCCACGCAGATGGCCAGGGCAGAGCCCAGCCTCCGGCGTCTCTGAAACAAGAGCCACCCGCCAGCAGGTACAAGGTCTGCACGGGTTGCACCAGCAGGCCCGCGGGTCTGGCTCTGTCCCGCCGCCGCAGGCCACAGGCAGAGACAGGGAGGAGCTGGAGCCCACACGGCCAAACCCTGTGACGAGACTGGCTGCTTCGTCCATTCCCTCCGCAAATTACTGGGAACCTACGTCGTGCCAGAAATAGTTGTACAAGGTCGGGATTACAGCCCTGAATGCAAAAGCCGGTTCCTGCCAGGAGGGGGAGAGAACGTCCCTCTCCTAAAGTAAATCAGACAGTATAAAGGGATGGGTGCTAGGAAAGAAAACAAAGCCCAGGAACAGGATGGGGAGTTCCTGCACGTACGGGAGCAGGGGTTGCAATTTTCGATAGAGCCGTCAGGAAGAACCTCACTCCCACCGAAGCAGAGATTCGAGCATCTCAGGGGAGCAGGACCTGTGGCTGTCCTGTCCAGGCTGACCACCTGAGAGGAGTCCAGCCAAATGCAAGGGCCGAGGTTGTGTGGCCTGCTGTGCCTGACGTGCTTGGGGAAGACGACGTGCCGGACATCAGGGTGGCAGGGGGTGGGCGGAGCCGGGGTGCACATCATCGGAACTCAGGTCCCGCAGCCCCTGCGTCCCACTCGCCACCTGCCCCAGTGCTACCTTTCTGTCAGGTCCCACTTACTGCTGGAGATTAGGATTTTAGGTTGACTTCAGCTATAGATTGTTGGAATTTTCCATCAAGATGGGCAGTGGGGATTTTGATTCTGGCACACGAAGACTACCTGGCTCGCTCTGGCTCCAGACTAAGACACGAAGGCGAGTGTGCAGGAGAGAAGCAAGTCTGGCACCTGCTACACCGAACATGAGAATGACCAGTAAAGTTTTAATTCAGTTACATTTTCAGCGAATAACAGAGCATGTACTAAATTCAGTTTTCTGGACTTCTGCAAATTTGTGAGCCCCCAGTATCTTTTCCAATATTATTTGAGGCAGTTTGCATTGTTTGCAAACAAGAACAATTGCAAAATACTTCACACCTGTCTCTAATGTGAAGGCTCAGCTCTTTCCAAAGCATGGCCCAGCTAACACTGCCTGGGAAACTTGGGAGGGGACACAGGGTCAGAAAACAAGAACTGCATGGTTTTATCGTTATTTCTGATCAGCAAGACTTTGAGTTTTATTATACTGATGTTGCACTTTGCAATCCATAGGACAGATTCATGAACATTATCCCAGCAAAGGCCAATGAGGGAGGCATTTCCCTCCTTTTTCAATGCAGAAACAGGCTTAGAGAGGTAAAGGGACTTGTCTAGGGTCATGCAGTACAAAGCAGGGACTTGAACCCGGGCTGACTGTACATTTTATACTCTTGCTGATCGGGTTTCCTTGCTAAATTGACTGCCTCCCCAGAATAACTCACTCCTTAAATAGAAGAAACTGGTTCCGAAATAGGTCTTCCTAGAGTTATATCCGTAATAATACAGTAATCTAATTATCCCGTACTTCATGATTTGAGAATATAAAACATCTCGGTTGTCTCAGCAGCTGAATTTTCTGCTTTAAAGGCCAGTGCCATCCACACCACAAATGTGTGTTTACGCATCCGCCTCCACAGTCCGCTAGCTGCTCAAGAGGGCCAAGGTACGTGTGATGCTTTCACCTTCGGTGTCTAGCACTGAGCCCTGCATGTTGCAGCCGTCAGGGAAGGTCTGTAAAATGAATGAATGAGCAGCAACAGAAAAGCCATCCTACTTGATGGTCCCTTCCATCTCTCCTTCAGCTCCCCTCCGATGCTCCCAGTGGCTTATTAATTATGGATGGGAATGGAGGCTCTGAAACAGAAGCCGATGTGGGTATAATCACACCCTGTGTTTGCATGATCATAAGTAGATTATTAAAAATGGATAAGGCAGCCATAATTGGGCTCCAGCCTACCAGAAATCTTAGAGGAAGCAGATGGAGCATTTGGGCATTTTCTGTGCTTTAATCTAAACCAGCAGAAAAAAAAAATTGATTGGAAGATTGTCTTTCACATTCCATTATTGATGTGCGGGCTACCATTAGCAAATGGGTCACTGTAAGAGCCCTCCCCAGCACAGAATCAGAGACATGGGGATTTTATTTAGAGAGAGTTAAACTTTGTTGTTTGTCAGGCTCTTTTGAGAGTTTTGGGCATTTGGCCAAAGTTGTAAGTGAATTTTTCCCCAAACACATTTCTCTTTCATTTTGAAATGGGCCTGGAAAGGAAATGATATTAACGCATTTTCAACTGTTTATGCTTTAAAATCATCTCGAATACTCATCAAGAGGCTTTGGTGGGAATAACAAGGGGGAGCTTTCTTAAAGGGAAATCATCCGGCGTAACAAACGTGCAGAAAGACGCAGGAAGGGACTGGGGAAGCAGTGAGAGTTCATTATTTTCTCATGGAAAAATTAGGACTGTGAAAACCCATGGTTAACAAGTAAATACACGTAGGGGCGCCTGGGTGGCTCAGTGGGTTAAAGCCTCTGCCTCCGGCTCAGGTCATGATCTCAGGGTCCTGGGATTGAGCCCCGCATCAGCCTCTGCTCAGCGGGGAGCCTGCTTCTGCCTGTTTCTCCTCCTACTTGTGATCTCTCTCTCTCTCCCTCTGTCAAATAAATAAATCTTTAAAAAAAAAAAGTAAATACATGTAAATAATCAAGGAAGACCATTTATACCATCTTGGGCGTGGAGCCCAACGCGGGGCTTGAACCCCATGACCCTGAGATCAAGATCTAAGCTGAGAACAAGAGTCAGACACTCGACCGACTGAGCCACCCAGGTGCCCCGAGCACTTACACCATCTTAGGAAGTATTATCATGTCCACTTTATAGAAGAGAAAATAAAGGTTCGAGGTCAAGAGACAAAGGCAAAATCTGAACCTAGCCCTGTCCAAAACCACATCACGCCATCATCCGCATTTGTTGTACACATGGGAGTCATTACAATTAATACTATTTTGTCACTAGACTTAGCATTAGGAAACATCACATAAAGTCATGGGTATGAGCCCAAACAATCTTATTTTTAAACATCCAGGTGTTAGGGGTGCCTGGGTGGCTCAGTCGGTTAAGCATCTGCCTTCGGCTCAGGTCATGATCTTGGGGTCCTGGGCTCCCTGCTCAGCAGGGAGTCTGCTTCTCCCTCAGCCTCTCCCCCACTCCACTCGTGCTCACTTGCTCTCTCAAATAAAATCTTAAAAAAATATTTAATAAACATCCAGGTGTTATTTAGCATCTCTGAACCTCACATTCCTTACTGATAAAATGAGGGTGTCAGTAATATACATCTGGGGTTTGTTGTAAGGATTAAATGGCATAGTGTATCAAAAACAGCCAGAGAAGGGCCTCATATATGATGCTACATATGAGCACTGAAGAAAGGGTTACTGAAATTACGTAGCGTTTGTTGAAATGTTGCCTTTCTTACAACTGAATGATCCTCCCAGGCATCAGATCTGACAGGTGGGGAAGCCTTCAGAAATTACTCAGCCCTGCTCCGTCCTATAAAGGCCCAGCAAAGACACACGACATGCCCAAGGCAGAGAAAATTCAAGCTTGCCGCTTCCTGGGTGCGCTGAAGTAACTCAGCTGGATGAGGTATCAGCTGCCACGTGGAAGCAGACAAGGGCCTGTCCCGCTCTTCCAGAGCCTCCTCCACCGGCCCCAGAAGGGACCTCCTACCACCCTCTGCCACCAGGAATGCTAAGAGGTAAGGGATGGGGAAAGCATGGTTTCTCAGTGAGGGTCTATGCTTTGGGGGCCAGCAGGGGGGCACAGGAGAAGAATCATCCTATATTAGCAATAAGATTTCTATTTCTGGAAAATGACACAAGAGTGAGGACCTACATACCTAAACATGCAAAAGCAAGCTAAAGAAACTGAATCGGGCCTGGTGGCTCAGGAAAAGGAAGTGCAGCTTGCAAAAAGAACCATTGTGTAACAGCACCTTAAGAGGCCTGCTCTTTGATATCAGCCTCTAAGGCACCTTTATGCAGTTAGCAAAAGACACACCATCTGATACTTCTATCTGTCAGAAAACTAAAAGTGATACAAATCTAGAATGTCTATGATGTAACTTGGGCTTCCTGAGATGTGGCATGGTTGTATAGTGCACAACCTGCCCAACTGTACAGAGCAACCCTGCTGGGTCCGTTCACCACTTGCTACTCTGGAAACAGAGCAGTTTTATAGAATTAAATGGAGACATCTTCTATTATTTGTGCCACTACCATCCATTCATCCTTCTTATAGTAATGGTACCCCAACATTTCTTTTTAGGGTTTGGATGTGGCAGACTCCAATCCCTGCTTGAGAAGTGGACATATAACCCGTGCCTAAACCAGGCAGCCTACCCCACCCCTTAGATGTGACAAGTAGTTCAAAGACGAGCATGTGACCCAATCTGAGCCAATGAGTAGACAAGTAAACTTTTCCTAAAAATGCTGGGAGAACAGAAAATATTCCTCCTGTATTGGAATTATGAGGAGATAAGGGCTGAAGCTCTAAAGGGCACCATGCCACCATAAAGAACCTGAGAATGAAGGGGAGACAGACAGACAGACACTTGGTGCACTGTTTCGGATACCCCTGAACCCAGCCATACCTGAAGCCACAATGACTCCTGAATGCTTCAGTTACATGAAACAATAAATTCTCTTTTGCTTAAGCCAGTCTGGGTTTGTTTTTATGTCATTCGCACACAAAAGAGTCCTGAATGTCACAAAAACCCACTGTCAGGACTCTGGACACCTGGGGCGTTTCAAACATGCCACGGTACCCTTGACAAATGCAGAGAAGTCACAGTCCCGTGCTGGGATAGTGTGTGGCCTTATCTTCCTTCTCCTTCCCCCAGGATGTTCAATCCCTGAATCTGCACAAACTTCTAGCTCAGGATCTATGGGGAGGGGGAAGGGATTACTAGAAGAACCCACTCACCCCTGTGTGGGAGGAAGTGACAGACCTGGACAGAACTCTCATCAACTAAAAATAATGACAAGAAGGTGCCTGGCTGGCTCAGTCAGCGGAGCATGGGACTCCTGACCTTGGTGAGGTGAGTTTGAGCCCCAGAGTGGGCATAGAGCTTGCTAAAAAAAATTTAAAAAAATTAAAAGGGAAAAACCTGTGAAGCCTATGAGAACCGTCTGTGTCATGAAATGGGCAGAAAAAACCATGCTTTTAAAAATCATTTTCTGCAGGAAAAAGAAACAAATTCCAACAGCGCTTATTTCGTACTTTCAATAAAATTAAAGAAAATGCAGACATCATGAATCAAAAACATAGATGAGATTAAAAAAAGGGAATGAAAATGATTATGGTTTCGAGGCAGGAAGGAATTAAACTGTTTAAACAATGCATTTGGTCCAGTAACAGCTAAATTAGCAATGCAGAAAAGCAATTCCCCAGCGAAAAAGCCAAGCTTGAGAATTGGATTCTCAGGATTCAGAGGTGACCACAGTGCGGGATGGGAGAAGCCTGTAGACAGGCAGTGTGACGTCCCACACAGAAAATGTGTATCTATGAACAAGATACTTAAACAAATGTAGCAGGAGCAATATTCGATACAAGAAACAAAGTTTTCTGAATTAAAGAAAAAAACCAAAGCTTGCTTCAGAAGAGTGCAAATCATACTGGGGGAAAAAGAAAATTCACAGACACCAAAACCTAGCCGCATATCCTGGTACAGCTTTAACTTCAAGGAAAAGAACTGGACAAATACTCAGGGAAAGAGCCCGGCCTCAGATTCACCTCTGTGGCATCAGGCAGAAGGCAACGTCCAGTTTTGAGGGTTCTGGAAGCCTGCGACCCCAGGGCTCGACGCACCAGCCAGGCTGCTGTCCCCAGGTGCAGCAACAGGACTGTCTCCCCACCACGGAAGGCCCAGAATGTTCAACATCCCCATTCGACACTCCCGAACTCAGACTCCAGCCAGTCATCGGCTGATTCAAAACACAATTCTGAGAGCACGTGTGTCTGGGCGTATAAACGAAAAGTTGGATGAAATGGATGTTTTTCTAGGAAGGGATAAATCACCCAAACTGACTCAAGAGGAGTCAACCTGCTTAGACCAGTAAGCACGCCAGGCATCTCGCTCCAGCAGCCAGCCAGCCTCCGAGGACGCCCAGTCTCCACGGATTTGTATCTGCTCCGGCTGCCAGCGCCGGGAGAGGCCTTCGGCGGAGCTGCTCTGCGCGTGGCGGCCTTCCAGTCCGGGACGCAGCCCAACCACCGCGCTGGCTGCTGCTCTAGCGGTCTCTACCTGCCCGTGGCCCTCTCCCCTCCTCTCAGGATGGGGAACGCGAGGCTGCCCTCCCTGGTGCCTTCAGACCACCCTCACTGCTACCAGCGAAGCGGAAATGCCTTCAGGTTTCTACCGGACAGGTAAAGCTATTCCTAGGAAAGTATCCCAAACCAATGCAGAATTTCCCCCTGTTGTGTTTATTCTCATGGGAGGACAGGGGAGGTGGCGGGGGTGGGGGGTGGGGGGGGGTTTGATGCCCGACTTCTCCAGAAGTCCTGAATTCTTTTTCCCATTCACGGCCTCCTGAAATAGCAGCAGCAGCAGTTTTTACCAAATCGTTTCTCTTCCCTGTGGAAGAAGCTATTGAGAGTTCTTCCAACACATGGACAGAGAGAAGCCAGGCACAAACGAGTGAATACTACATCACGTGTCATACAGTTCGGGCTATGTGAAGTCCTGAGAACAGAAAAAATTAATCTTGGGTGGTGAAGACAGAACAGTGATTACCTCTGGGGGGGAGGGGAGGTGGTGGTGATTGCCTGGAAAGGGGCACAAGGGATTTTCTGAGGTGATGGAATGTTCCAGATCTTGATCTGAGTCGTGGTTACACAGATGCATACAGATGTAAAAACTGGTCCAACCATACCCTTGGGTTTGGAGCATTCTACTGTATGCAAATTATATCTCCATTTAAAAAAAAAAACATCCTTCAAAGTGGGTGGAAAAGGTAAGCTGATAGAAAATGGAATTGCTTGTTTGGTAGGTTAAAAAAAGAAAAAAAGCTTCTATAATTTCTTTTGGGCAGATTAGTCAGAACCCGATCCTTTTCTCAGTTTGGGAACCAAACTACATAAAAAGATCCTAGGGGATGTGAGGATTTTATAAAGGACCAAAAGGAATGATTTTCATCTTTTCTGAGAAAGTACAGAATGAATTAGGCTCCTCGGAGACTCGAGTCACCACCGAATACGCCAAGCCGTCAGGGCTGGAGGGGGGAGCCTGAAATGATGAGAGAAAAGGCTGAGCTTTCCTGCAGGAGAAAGCAAGCAGTAATAACCAGCTGCAGAAAATTCTTCAGACAAATTGGATGTGACAGAGAGGGGAAGGGCCAGGCCTGGCGAGGCCGACAGTCATTAAGGGGTTCAGGAGGCAAGGAAGAGGGTGACGTGAGGATTGAGGGGTGAATCTTCGGGGCCTAGGGTGGTGCTTTCCTTCCCTAGGGGGTGTCTGGAAGCTAGTAAGAACATGAGCTGCTGTGCTCGGCCGCCCTTGCCTGGAGGAAACAACTGGGGACCAGCGCCAGTGAGATGATGAAGTTTAGCGGGAAGGAGCCATCTAGGAACTCGGGTCATAAAACGTGGTTCCCTTGTCTGCGATTGTATCTGCCACTTATTACCCAATAATGCCGCACTAGCCTCCCCCCCACAAACTCAGGTTTCAAATAACAGTCAATTAGTTTTGCTCATGTGTCTGTAGATAGGCTGGCAGTTTGCTCATCGAGCCCTAGGTTTCTCGACCTCAGCACTGCTAGCGGTTTGGGCCAGATAATTCTCTGTCACAGGGGGCTGTCCTGCGCACAGTAGGATGTTTAGCAGCGTTCCTGACCGTAGAGGCCCACTCGATGCCCAGGGCACCCTCCTCCTAGTTGTGACAATCAAAAATGTCGCCAGACGTCGTCCAATATCCCCTGGTGGGCTAACTCGCTTTCGGCTGAGAACCACTGCTCTGGGCCGAGCTGGGGCTGAGCTTCGGGCTGGGTCCAGGCGAGCGCCCCACATCCCCCACCCTAGGACCAGCTGGCCAGCTGGTTCTTGTAAAGGCTGCAGAAGCGCAAGGAGCAAAGGACGGGAGCACGTTACAAATCTTTGACCATGTGACATTGGTGCGAACAGCCGTTTGAGCAAAGCGTGTCCCGTGACCGCGGCCAACACTGACGGAGTAAGGGAGCACGCTCTGCCATAAAGGAGGGGTGAGGCACGCCAACGTTTATAGAATAATAATCCAAACCACCCCGTCATCAACACCATCACTGGCTTACGATGGTATTAGTCTAGGAAGTGCTTTAGTTTTAGTCTCAAATTATCCTAGAGGACACGGAAGGAGTGGGATACAACCAGCAGAGAGGGGAAAACTCCCATGAGTTAGGAGAATCTGGATTATCTGAGAGCTCCCTCAGGAGGATGACTTTTCATCTGTATTCTTAAACCTGTGTACAATGGCTGGACCAGTCCAAAGAGGAGACAGCCGGGCTGCCACGCAGAACAAAAAAATGGACTCAGAGCCAGAAGACCTGACTTCTAGTCCTTGCTTTGCTGCTTCCTCCCTGTGCTGGATCTCGGGCTTGTCTCTGGCCTCCATGACAACTTCGGTTTCCTTGTCTATAAAACGGGGCTACATTCATTTCTACCCAATAAAGCTGGCGGGGGGGGGGGATTAAATGACATGATGCATGTAAAATGCACGTGGCTGATGGTCTACAAGATGCCTCCACCATCCCTTCCCTCCCGGTACACATGGGCTGCTCCTCCGGCAAGAGCCAGGCTCTAGTTCCCCTGCCCTTGACTCTAGACTGGCCTCAGGGACCGGCTTGCCTGGGAGAACATGGCACAAGGGAGGTTCTGGGACTTCGGAGACCACAGTCATGAGAAGTCCTGCAGCTTCCGCGTGGATGTCCTGCAAAGCTGGCTCTCGAGAGGCTTCTCCTCGGATCGTGGCTGCCCTGATGCCAGAAGCCCGAGCCGCATGGGGAGGCCGCGTGTGGGCTCTCTGGTCGGCAGCCCCCCAGAACTCGCAGTCCCACCTGCCGGCCGTGTCACTGCGCCACCACGGACGTTCATCCCTGCAGAACTTTCAGATGATCACAGCACCAATGGACATTCACCACCACCACATGCAAGATTCGATGTGAGAACCGCCTGGCGGAGCCCCACCTGCCCCCAGGGAAGCAGGAGCGGTAATAGTGAACTCCAGGTGTAAGTGACCACGGGAGGCTGTCTGTCACATGGCCACGGATAACCGGAACAGCGTCAGGCCGTAAGGAAGTACTATTTCAGGGCTCCATCACCATAGTCACCCAGGGGGAGCAGCGCACGCACTCGGCTCTGCAACAGTTATCACACTGCACAACTGTGCTTCGTGTCGATCAGTAGACACAGTCTCTCAGTCCGATAATACGGCATCCCAAGTTTGCTACGGGGGAACCACCCTGTGCCTGCATGTGGTCTGGGAGGGGGTTTCCATACGGAGCTGCCTGTTTAAGCACATAAAAATATAGCCTATCCGGTCCAATTTGAACTGCAGATAAACAATAAATTTTTTAGTGTAAGTATGTCCCCTTGTGATATTTGGGACTTCCTTATACCAAAGATATTTTTTGTTGTTTATCTGAAATTCAGATTCAACTGGAGAGGCTGTATTTTATTTTACCGGAGCAACTGTACTCCCACACCCAGCCCCAGGAGTGGGGATGACCTAAACGAAGCTGAGAGAGCGCACTGCATTGCCCTAGCCATGGTGATCACGTCAGTATGGCTAGATTACTTAATCCAGAGCAGTGAGAGAGGGACTCTCGGGATTTGTGTGGAAACTATTTGAGGGGACCCTCTCTCTCCTGAACTGGGCACTGTGATGACGTGAAGATTAGAACTGCCAGAGCCTGAGGAGAGAGATAACCCCGAGAGAGCAGATCTGAGTGACAGAGCATCAGATGCCCTGGATCAAGCCTTTCCTGAAGTTGCCCCCAAGCAGACACATTAAAAGCCAGTGCACACACTACAGAGCACGTTTCCTTTCCACGTCTGTGGCGACCATGGGAGCACATATCCAGAAGAAGCCTCCATGAACTGGGTCCTTGCGTGACCATGATGAGTAGAGGTCCCCTGTGGATCCTGAAGGTCACCCTCTGCTGGGCAAAGCCATGGACACACTGGGGCTGTGTGTTAACTTCAGCACAGTCGAGCCTAATCAGTCTGTCTACACGGACTGAGCCCGAGAACTAGACAATATGACAGGTGCCTTCCCACAGACAGAAGATAAGCCGTAGTACTTCCGTGTGGCAACATTTTAGTAAAAGGTTTTTTCCTCCTTCATTTACGCCGTGAGTCTCTGGGTGGGCTGGCTGATCTTAAAGAGATGGAGGACTAAACTATTTTAGAGAGGTAAGTGTGTGTGTCTGCACGCTCCTGCTGGCAGAGGCGAGGGAGCGCGGGTGGATGAGTGAGAACCGGGCGGGGAGTGAAAATCTCGGCTACACCTGCTATTTCAGGCACCCGGCACGCTTCATGGCCCTCGGGGCATTTCGATGCACCATGCTGAAGTTCGAGCCCGTTTCCTAGATGAGAAAAACAAGGCACAGAGAGAGGCAGCAACGCCCGCCCCAATCACACGGTTTCGTGGTCCAAAATCGGCGGGTTTAAATCGTTCAACGTGTGAAAGCTTTTACAGATTCTCAGGTTGAATGCAAGATTTTAGAAAGCAGCTGGATAATTTTATAGCGAGTATAACCTGCTGTTAGGATGAATGCAATCAATCTAAAGGCCTCAGAAAATCACCACCGTCCACAGGAGAGTGTCAGGATTTCCACGCTCTGCGGCAGGCGTGGGGGTAATCACCTACCCCCGCGTCAAGTTCTGGTCTCTCTCGCAGACAGCAGAGAACAAAAGGGAGGGGGAAGTCAGCCTGAATACACACAGTCCTTGTCTCCCAGCCCCGCAGGGAGGAAGCTGAGGGAGGACTCACAGAGCCCCCTGGACCGAATGTGGAGACACAGAGCTGGGGAGGGGTAGGGTGAAGGCGTCTGGATTCCACAACCACGCTCAGAAGCCAGCCTGATGCTTTAAAAACAAAACAAAATAAAACGCTGTGCAGAAGTTCTGTTTTAGCTGGACCCAAAGCCACCATCTTTTGCTGCACTCTACCGTGAATATCAGAGTTCCTTTCTGTCTACAAATTCTCGCCAGGACCCCTAGCACGTGCGGAGGGCCGCAGGAAACATGATCAAGGAGACAATGCTTTACGGATTTACTGAGTCTCTGCTATACGCTCTGTGCTGGGAAAAGCAGTTCACAACTTCTCGCCGAGCTCTGGAAACAAAACTCGGAGCTCTTTGTTCTCCAAATGAGGAAACCGAGGCTCAGAAAGAGGACGTGACCTTGCTCAAGGTCAGACGGTCCGTGGAGGAGGCCCACCTGACCCCCAGATCCATTGACTCTCAGCCACATCTTGCCGCAGCCACGTAACAAAGAGTAAGACACAAATGATGCATTGAAAGAGCTTATCAAGAGAGTAGGGGTGGGGGAGACGCATGAAATAAGAATTATAGGATTCCAGAAAACGCGCGAGGTTGGCCTGATCAGGCAAGAATTCAAGGAGAAAATGAGACTCCCAACTGAATAAATGTTCATTTCTTTCTTCTTCATCTTTTTTTTTTTTTAAACATCGTGTGTTGAGAGTTAATCATACTCCTTGCTCTATGGCTTATCATCACTGTTGGTCTGCGCATGGCCCCTTTCTTACCTGTGTATTAATAATGTATTCACCTCCGTTCTCCTTCTCCTCTGCCATAGGCAATCCATTCTCCTATATTTAATGTGTATCTTTTTGCTTGAGTGTGTTCTTGCAAAATGTATGTTGTTTTGCATGTGGGTTTTTAAAAATTTACATAAATGGTATTGTGCTGAAAATCCCATTCCCTTTCCTGCATTTGTCACTCGGCGCTGTACTTTTAAGGACTATCCGTGTTGCTTTGTGTTTATCTATTCTGCTGAGTCGAGGCGCCGCAGGGGACTCTGAGCTGTGGACCCCCACCTTTGCCTCCCCAACTTTCCCAGGCCGGACAGTGTGATGGTGGCCGCCTCCCCACCACTGTCCTCACACCGCTGTGACTTGCTTTGTATGTGTCTTTGATGGAGCGCTGTGAGAGTATCTTTAGGCTATCTGCCCAAGAGTGGAACTCTGGAGTTGGACAGGCTTCATGTGGCAGCAACGTAGGACTGCTGTTCAGAGTTAGACCTGTCTGCCTTCCCGTCAGTGGTCCAGGGAGGTCCTCATATCCCCGTGTTCGCACCAACACGTAGCGGTATTCTAATTTTTGTTAGTCTAATAGGTGTGAAATGACATCTCGAATTGTTTCAATTTTGGTAGCTCCAATGACAAATGAGTTCATAGAACGTGTACGGATTTTTTTAAACTGCCTACCATGTGCTTAGCACCGTGGGGGTTGGGACACAAGTACATGACCTGATCTCACTAAGCTAAAATGAGGGTACTGGGTACGGTCAAGCAAGTAACAAGGGAGGTGTTACAGGTGGGAGGACAGAAATGGCTTGCAGTGAGATCTGCAAGCCATTAGATGGGGACACCACCATCTAAAGCCAAAAATAATGTATTAGCAGGTGTTGACTGGTCCTCTTGCCCCAATGTGGCAACCAGTCTGAAGGACCCATTCGTGTCCATCCATCCTCGAGTGGTATCACACCAAAAGGGTATTTTGTTAATGAGAAGAAAACTCCAATTTCAAAAAACTGGGACTTGACCAAAGGCTGAATTCATTTTAACACAAAAGCCTTCTCTTCGCCGTTCTGCTAAGTTTCTTATTGAAAGCAAACGTAGCCACAATTAAAGAGACACCAAGAGGCCCCATGGCAAAGTAGTCTGAGCCAACGTGAACTTTCCTATCAACAGAAATGTTAGATCAAATAGTACAATAACAAATGCATGGATGAGTCCACAGAAAAGAAAGGGCAATCCCTGAATGCCACAAATGAAGAGAACACAGATGGTCAGAGTGTGCCCCAGCAGCCCAGAGAGATAACAGGCCACAAACAGGCTTTAGTTGAGGAGCTGTTATATCTGGAGAAGGACCCTGAACTCATGTGAGATTATCTAGAACTGAGGCCCCTGCGTAAAGCTGGGAATCTTTGCGGAATTGCCATTGTTGGGATGGAGCACTAGACAGTCTTCCCACTGGCCCAGTAAAACCACCTGGAACATGGTCTTTACTCAGGGCTCAGGGAGGAAAACCTAAGTCTCAAGAAACTGAAACCCTGAAGTTGTGTTTAGGACACAAGAATTCCAAAGCAAGAAATTAACACGAGAGCTTGTCCCAGTGTGGTAGGAGCAAACGCAAAGCCATTCAGCAGAAACACTTCCAGCCAGAACACATGGAACTCACAGGGCGAAAACCACCCTGGCGAAGATGAGCTCGCAATTTAAAAATTACAAAACATGCCAGGAAATGATCCCCTGTAACGGAGAGTAAGAAATATGACAAAAAGGGAGTGGACCTTCCAAAGAACTTAAGATAATAAGGCAATTTTTTAGAAGATTTTATTTATTTATTTGAGAGAGAGAGAGAGAGAGCGCGCACCTGCGCACAAGCAGTGGGAGGGACAGAGGGAGGAGCAGACTCCCCGCTGAGCTGGGAGCCTGAGGCGGAACTCGATCTCAGGACCCGGGGATCATGACCTGAGCCAAAGGCAGAGGCTTAACCGACTGAGCCACCCAGGCACCCTATGATAAAGTAATTAAAAAAAGATAATAAAGCAATTTATTTTTGTTAAAGATTTTATTGTATTATTTATTGGAGAGAGAGAGAGTGAGCATAGTAGGGGGAGCAGCAGAGGGAGAGAGAAAGGGAGAAGCAGACTTTCCGCTGAGCATGGAACCCGATGCAGGACTCGATCCCAGGACCCCAGGATCATGACCTGAGCTGAAGGTAGATGCTTAAGCAACTGAGCCATCCAGGCGCCCCAGCAATTTATTTTTTTTTTAATTTTTATTTATTCATTTTAGAGACAGACAGAAAGCGAGCAAGAGTATAAGCAGCGGGGAGGGGCAGAGGGAGAGGGAGAAGCAGACTCCCCACTGAGCCTGATGTGGGGCTCGCTCCCAGGACCCTGGGATCAGAACCTGAGCCAAACGCAGAGGCTTAACTGAGTCACCCAGGTGCCCTGAGAATAAAGCAATTTAAAAGAAACTGTAAATAAATGTTTTCTTAAGTTGAGGTGAAACCTCAATTAAAAATAAACAGAAAGCTTTGGAAAGGTGCAAAATAGGACAAAAAAGAAATATTTAATATAATTTAAGATATTAAAAGAAAAAAAAAGGACGTAAATGAAAAAAGAGCACATTATGAGGGGGGGGAGCCCCAGGCAAATCCAAGTTTTGGCAAAAATTCTAGCCTTTCCAAATTGAGCCTCTTTCTTGTTAAAAGCAGATACTCTCAAACAAATGAAAAATACAAAGGAAGTTTTCTATAGTTCAACACAGAGAGCGTCAAAGAAGGAAAACGGGAAACTGTGAGGTGCTGGGGGACATTCACTAGCAGGTGCAGCACGCGTCTAACAGGGGGGGCCTCAAAGGAGGAAGGAGAGAATGTGGACGCAGAAACACTCAGAGAGATGGTGGCTGAGAATTTTCCAGAACTGACAAAACGGCATTAAACCCTCAGGTTTAGGAAGCAAATGTGTCCTGATCAAAAGAAAATAAAACCTAGTCCATACTAAGATACACTGTAAAGAAATTACAGAACACCAAAGAAATAGCGAAAAGCAACCAGAGATACCCGACACGTTGCCTCTAGAAGAATGACTAGTAGATTCACAGCAGATTTCTCAACGACAGTAAGGGATTTCAGAAGATGCTAGAATTATACGTTCCAGGATTTGCAGGAGAATAACCACCGCACCTTAGAATTCTGCTATTAATCAGGAGTGAAGGCAACATAAAGACATTTTCGGGGGGGGGGGTGAAAAAAAAGACACTGGCAGAATATTTACCGGTGACATGACAACTACAGGGCATACTTTGGTAGAAAGCAATTCAACTCAGAAGGAGGAGGTGGAAAAAGAAGTGACGTGAGCCAAGGAATTAGGAAAGCTCTGGATAAATCTACACAGCTCTTTACTCTCTTTCAAAAAGGCAGGAATAAAAATCACAGGATCTGGGCTGTAACTGAAATCCTACACGGTACATGGTCGTGGATGTGGGGTAGTGACAGCAGTTAGTAGGCGAGGTTCCTGGATTATTTGGGAAGAAGGTACAATCCTGGATACATTCTGAGATGGTTACGTTAAAATCACAAGGATGAGCCCTCGGAGAACACGGGCAGAAGAGAGAACTTCCAGAGTCGTGGAAGGAGAGGCGGTGGTGAGGCTTTCGAGCTGCCTTGCGGCTTGAAGCAGTGCCTCTGGAGAGTTCCGTCAGCTGCTCCGGAGCCAGGGACGTTTCCCCTGACAGCGTGACACAGGTCATGGAGGGAACGCGAACTATGTCACTGACCCTAGCACGCGGCTGGATGTCAATCCCGTTACCTCCCCGTGCAGCTGGCCGCTGACCCTCACCTCTTAAATGCACCCTGACACCATCAAGAGATTCCTATTTTGCAAAAGCAGGCGGCAGCTCTGAAATAATGCAGTTTCCGTGCCAAGCAAAGAATACACAGACCGGGCTGGAGGTGACCTCCCTGACGCACGTGCCACGGAAATGATGTGGCATGAATTCCACTTAGGGAGTCCGGGGGAAATCTTGTGCTCTTTGACACAAGGCCACTCTCCTTGGGTGAAGCTTCCCGTAGAATCTCTGATTCCATCTGCTTCTACTTGGCTTTCTAAGTCAGGTGCCCATCGCCATCAAAACCAGAAGTCAGAATCGATTGGATGTCAAAGACGACATGTGCACGGCACATTTCAGCTTCCCTGCACGCCAACAACGCTGGCAGCACCGGCACCAAAGCTGCCCTTTGAGCACACTTGAAGGCTACTCTTGGTCTTATTTTGCACAATTTGGGGGGTTCCCCTGAAAATGACCATTTACATGAAAAAGCTGAGGTAGAGAAAACAGAGCTCTTTGCAAAGATGACACTCCTGTCACATGCATCGGAAGGAAATCAATTTCCATTGCAATAAGATGAATCCTCTGCAAAATGTCACGGGTACGTATTTATAAATATGAGGGGGATGGGAATATCGCTTTCAGCATGTTGTCAGAGAAATTTATGAGCAAAATGGAGCCAGAAGCATCCGAGGCATTAATCCTAACTAGCAGGAGTGGCAGGTGGGGGGCATATCTGATCTTTGGGTGCGAGGAGGAAAAACTGTATATCATCTAAAACAAAACAAAATGAAACAAAACAAAACCCAGCATTTAATATGCTGCCTTGAGCGGAAGGGAAAGAGTAAAGCCGCAGCCACCCTGGAGAGGAGTTTCCACCTAACTCACCGGAGTTACCTATGCAGCTGCTTTTGTGCCAGAAAGCAAGCAACGGGGGAGGTACGCTGCTCCAAGGTAGGATTTCATGTATCAAATGTGATTGACGGACCATTCAAAATTACAACTATTCCGAAGCTATAGGCAGAAAGGCACACTGTTGTGCTCCTCCTTCACTACGTGCGCTTTTGTTCTTTTCAAGAGCTCCTTCCAGATTTCCCCAAGAAGCTTTTCACTCTTTCGTGCCTTTGCAGCTGGGAGCCGCACGGGTGCCTGTGCTCTCGGTGGGCGCCGGGAGCTGTGCTCAGTCCTGCCCTGCCCAGGGGGACGGACAGACGGACATGGACACACACACACGCATACTCCTCCTTTCGACGGTTACCAACGTTGCTCGGTGCCAGGCTCCTTGCTAGGCACGGAGGAGCCAGCGACGCGGCGGTGCCCCCACTGCACAGCCGTGAAGCATGCGTGCGGACATCTCGTGCAGTGAGGGAGGGCGTTCTGTGGGATTGCCAAGGGCAGCATGGGGGGGGGGGGGCGGGCACCGGGATCCTCACCGCTCAGCGCACATGCGGGGCGACAGTGTCGGCTGGTGTCGGGGCGGTGAGACGGGGGCTGGGGGTTCGTGGCTGGGCAGGGAAGAGCAGCGCCGGGCTGGGCCGGGCAGTCCCGGGCCTGCGCAGTGAAACCAGAAGGTCAGCAGCGTCACACCCGTGAGTCCTACGGTAATGACACCACAGCAGGATTTCTCAGGAAGGCATCCCGGGACCCGTCTCCCCCTGCAAACGGCAGCAGGGCACGCAGCCGCCGACACCCGAACTGCCCACCCTGCCCCCTGCAAGGGGGAAGAACGGACGTTTAGGGGCTGCCTGCCGCCACACGCCGTCATCCTCCCAAAAAACTGCCTCCCTCTCGGTCCGGGTCTTCTTCTTTAAGACCCCAGGAGCTTCCGCTGCTGCGTTTCAGCGGCCGTGGACACCTCATCAATAGCTTTTCATAACGATTTTCTCCCCAGCGAGGACTCCGGCCCCAGCTCCGCAGCTCCAAGCACACCTGGACTGAACTACACAAGGACATCCGAGCAGCCAAACGGGCAATTTACCGGTTATGATTTCTGAGGCCTCGCTCTGTGGCTGCTTATAGGAGAGAGGAGCGTCCACCAGCTGCCGAAAATGCCTCTTGGATCCCGTGCTGCCGATACTGCGTCTGAAAAAGGGTGGTTTGCTGGGGACTCATTCCAGAGGAATCCGAAACCGATCGTTCCAAATCCCGGGCCG
>CM052890.1:18418445-18467303 GCA_028534135.1 Potos flavus
CCGCAGAGACAGCAACCTGGGGTTCCCTCCTGGGCCGGGGGGCCCCCACGGCAGACGGCACCTCTGGGGGAGAGCTTCCACCCAACACGGAGGCATGACCTCACTGCATCTAAGACCCCATCAACTGTCAGATACCCTCATTTCAGTGATGTTAAACCGTGGGGGAAAATGTGCTCTTAGGATCTTTGATAAGTGGTATTTTCACATCCAGAACAGCCTTAACAACGTGTGGCAGCTGAAAAGCACCAAGGTTGTCAGGGTCTTTCCCCCCTGAAGAACCACACACCGGAGGCTGTGGGGACAGCCCGTCCTAGGGCAAGCTCTCCCACTGTCCCTGGCGTCTCCAGCGGGGAGAGAAGCCAGCTCGTGAAAACACGTCTCTGAGCCAGGACAGTCGTGCGTGCCCGCCCTGGATGTCCCCCGATGCCTGACACGTGCTGGAGCTAACGAGTCCATCGCCAGCGCCACCAGGCTGACAGCACGAGAAGGACGGGGGATTTATGGACTCAAGGATTTCCTTTCATCAGCGTGGATGACATCCTCCTGGACCGAGGCAGGAAAACTCTGAAGACCTGTGTCTGCACGGGCGTTGTAATCGTGCATGCAAGGGCCCACGTGTGGGGTGGGCGCACACCTGACAGGCACCGGGCGGCCCATGTCAGGTGTTGCTCAGCTGGTTAAAGATGGTAGAGCCTTCTGCCTTTGGTCTTACTTCTTTCTCAAGTTTGGCTTTGCTACTGGAATCTCACTTCTTGATTGAGAGGAGCCGGAAGCAGGGACAGACCATATTCTCGGCTTAGGATTCTCTGTCCTACTTAGACGGTTGCCTCCGGGGCACGTGTTGTGTCTTCTCTGCCTTACACCCTCCCCAACACCACCATCAACGCTGAACAAAAACCTGAGATGTGACGTCTAAAGCTTACGGAACAGGCTTATCTATCAAAATGCTGTCACCAGGCACAAAGTCAATGACTGTGTCTTAACTCGCTCATGGTGGCGTCTGGATGCATTTCAGAGAAGGTTCGGTTCCTCCTCATACCCCGCCCTTACCCCCCAGCCATCCCCAAAAGCTAGCAAAATCCAGAACATTTCCGACGAAACTCAGCTCCCCCTAAGACTCGAAAAACTACTAGACGATGCCCTGTGTGTATCTCTTGATGAAAAATGAAGAGCCCGAACAACCCTGCCTCCCACCCAACCCTTGCTCCATGAGGGCATCCCACATGTGATCTTAGACTGGGAGCAGCCTCTTCGCATGTTCTGTCTTACTCGAGTTTGAGATTGTAAAGCAGGTCAGACATTGTTCCGTTTTAAAGGTGAGCAAACGGACACCCAGAGATGTGAAGTGACTTTTTATGGATGCAGAAGGAAGCAAGGGGGATGGGGGGGGGGCGGGGAGGGAGAGAGAAAGCCGACCGAAAATAAAAAAGCAAATTAAAGCACAGCTGAAACTGGAACTTAAGACTCGGGACCCTACCTCGTCTGTCAGGGAACTACTTTTCTAGCAATTAATCAATTCCTCAGCCCCATCTGGTAAGAGCGGCAGGGGCAGAATGAATAGCTTCAACAGCACTAACAGTACTGTGGGCGATCCGGAAGCGTTGGTAGGGAAACACTAGCAGCTACAGCGGCAAGAGTACTGATCTTTAGACACCACAGACTTTTCCAGGGCATTTTCCCCACACAGGGTTTCATTCATTCTGCAAAACAACCTTCTGCGATGGTGGCTACCGGCCGCATTCTAGGGGGAAGCGGAGACGCAGGAGTACCACGGAGGGCCAACCCCACAGCATCTGGAGGCCCTCTCGGGCTCCCTCGTCAGCCGGTTGTCGCTTTGCCTACCTGTCCAAGCCTCTAGCCGACCCCGGCCCGTAGGCCCAGCTGCCACCTTGGGGAGGAAATTGGGAGAGGGGAACCAGGCCAGACTCGCAGGGGATGGAACTCAGAGAAACCTCTAAGGGGAGGGATCCCCAAGCCGAGAGCTGGGCTCTCCCACGGTGGCCCGAACTGGGCTGGTTCCCGAGAGGCGCTCAGGGTTGACACAAGGCGGGTACAGATTCTGCCTCCTGGTCTCTCTGACTGTATCGCTCCGCCTTCAGGCACCACGTGTCACCTCTCGACTCGGCTCCACAGAAAGCAGGCTTTCCTTCGGGCTGGGGGTAAAATTGGATTTTTACACTGTCCCTCTCTATTGGGGCCTCGGGACCCAGGAAGTTGTCTCCAGGGGCTTGGCCGTGGGCAGATTATAATGAGATCCATGGCATGCTACTGTCCCACGCTGAACCCCACCTCTGGAAAAGTCTGCCGCCATGGGTGCCAGGGCTCTTTGGCCATGTCTACCCTACGGGGGAGCAGGAGTTCGAGCACTTGGCTGGAAGCACACGAGCACGCACGTGTGCACACACGAGAGCATGTGCATCTCTGTGGGATACCGCATGCCAGTGACTTCTGGCTCACTAATTTACTTTGCAACCCCATTTCAGATGGTCTCCGTTTTGGGGGCTGCAGGTTTCACATCTGTAAAATGACAGATCATGGGCAGAAAGAGGAGCATCCTATCACCTGCTGTCCGAACTCACAGAATTTGGGGATGGAGAACAAGGGTTTTAAAGGATCCCAGGAATCCCTGTCACTTCTGCAATTAATGCATATTTCTCGAGTAGCAATAAAGGATAAAGCACATACAAAGAAATGTTCCGGAAAGCACCCAAATGGGGCAGTATTACTTTACCTAGAAATGGCAAACCACAACCAAACCCCTGGACTCTGAGGGTGTGGGTCTGCAACAGAGAGAAGCGCAAACCACACAGCCCTTTCCTGAGCTGTACACTCCCGGCTCTCCTGGGAAGCGATGGGATGGGACAGTCTGCGCCAGACCTCTAGGCTCATCGTTCTAGAAATACAAAGGCTGAGAGGGAGGGTAACTCAGACCCCGGGAAGTGGGGTGGAGGAGAGAAGTGGAGCTGTCAGTGTGCTTAATGTTAAATAAAACCTACCAAGACTCAGCTGAGAATTTTAGCAGAATCCAAATGTGCTATAAAAAAAAAAAAAAAGCATGGCTCCCATCTCTAAGGTTCACAGCTAAGCTGGCTTAGAATCACACATGCCAAGGTTAAAAATAAAAAGCAGCCATCCCTGAATGACACGGGCTCCGGGAAGGAAGCTGGGGTAAGTTGTTTGCTGGTGAACCCAGGAGAGGGGAGTGCAGATGCTGGGTGTGGGGTACCAGTGTTTGTTGGAGGACACAATATCTAAAAGCCAAATGCTCAGAATTTTGCTGTTTTGCACTTAAAAGGACTTTGTATTGGCAAAGGGTTTCATAATAATCTTCAGATTTTCCATTGAGGAAAGCCTGCTGTGCATTAGAGCGTGACCACGGCTGACCCACACTGGGTTCTGCTGCTCCACGCATTTGCCTCCCTCACCCTGGGGTCTGGCTCTGACGCCGTCCTCTCGCACACTTCGTACACCCGCATGGGATGCCCGCGGGTCACAGCGTGGAAAGCTCCACACCTACCATTCTGTGTCACTCTATTAAGCCAACATAACCGTGTCGGGACCACCAACAGGCTGGGTATGCCCGGCTGGGCTCCACTGGAGACAGTGTGTGTGTCCACCCCCTAAGGACAGTATATGTCCCATCCCTTGACCCCACAACCACACACACCGCAGGTCAGGCCTATTGGCCCTGTTACCCCTTGCAAGTCCAGAGCCCCTTATATCAGCCCAGTGGGGTCCCCCTTCTAAGGAAGTTTTCATCTGTCCAATATGCTTATGACTTCTCCCTAAAGGGCTTATTTTTATAAACATTTAAAAAAATTAGCTCTAGTTACTGTGTCAGCTACCATGTTACTCCTCCCCAGCTCTATGACTATGCAGACATTTCCAGAAGGTCTTCAAGGGGTCAGGTGAATGATGGGAATTTTGTGACCCATGTGTTATGGGGAACCCGTACATTACACCACCCTGGGGGATGCCCTGATTCAGCCCACATTTGGGCCAGTTCTACACCACAGCACCATACAGGGACTGGGAGCTGATGGGCACTGAACAGGAGAGGCAGTCACCTTCCAGAAGCTTCAGGCTATCCCCAGTCACCACCAGCCTGGGTGACTGTCATCCCTGGCAGGCAACGGAGGACTGGACAGTCTCTGACTGGCTGTCCCTAGGATCCGGCCAACCCTTATCTGAGGTGCCCACGAGTATCCCAAATTCCACATCCTGGCTGCCAGTTTGGAAGCACGACCCAGGACCCAAGACACCCAGGTGTCTTTTTTACACTTTGAAGGCACTTGAGAAAAACCTCGGAAAGCAGATGAGCGAAGGGACAGTTTTTCTGCCCATTATGATGGATGAGAAAATTGAGGCTCAAAGAGTTTCAAGTATTTGCTCAAACTAAGTGACAGGGCATGACTGAAATCCAAGGTTCCCTTCCACTACCCAAGACCACTACCTCAGAGCGACTGGGGGTCTCAGCCGAGGCACAACAGCAAACACCTGGAGCTGGGAATGACCCTCCAGAAGGGACCTTCCTCAACCCCACACCTCTCTTCGGGCCTCTCCACCCAAGCGCGGGGCCCTGCCGCAAGGGGGCCCTCTTCTGACCTTCCCTGCTCAGGGTCCTTCAGATGCCTGGAAAGATCAGCGAAGGTCAGAAGAGGGCCACCTCCCCCGGGCACCCTGCTCCACCCCAGAGGCTGGACGAGAAGGCAGCCCACCAGCTCGCCCCGAGGTTTGGCTAGAGATCCCCTTCCCTTCCGGCGCCTCCAGAAACAACTGCTCTTTGCGGTTCGAGAAAGCGCCGTGGTCTACACCCTCCCTAGGAAGTTCTGAGTAAATCCTGGAGTCCCCCCACGTGTCAGCCTGAACCCACACAACGAACCAGATTAAGGGGGAGAGAAGACGCAGGCGGAGGCCCTAAGGATGAACCCAACTGGGAACCCGACGCGCCCCCTCCTTACCTGTACCAGTCGAGCCCGCGGCCGTAGTTCCTGTCGAAGAAGTGGGGCTCCGTGCCCAGGGCCCGCACGTCCGGGTGCACGCGGATGAACTCCAGCACGGCCCGCGTGCCCCCCTTCTTCACGCCCACGATGAGGGCTTGGGGCAGCCGCTTGGTGCCCATTCTGGCCGAGCCCGAGTGGTTGGCAGCCGGGAGGCGAGGGGCAGGCGCGGCGGCGGCGGCGGCCGGCGCGCTGGGAGCGCCCGGCGCGCTGGGCGTGGGCCCCGGGGGATCGCAGGGGCGGGACTTCGGGAGAAGTTTCTGGCCGCCCGCGCCGGGGCCGCGCAAGCAGCGAGGCGCGCCAAGGAGGCGGCTCCGGCCCAGGTCGTCGCAGCAGCACAGGAGGCTGTAGCACAGGTAAGTGCAGGAGAGCGAGAGCGTGAACGCGAAGAGCAGCCTGCGCGCCCTCCGCGGCTGAGCTGGCCCCGCGCGGCCCAGGACCCTATAGGCCATGGCTCCATGGGCCCGCGCCGGGGGTCATGGTTTCCGGGGGGCGCCGGTGGCGGAGCTGCTGTGGCCCTGCGGCCGCCTAGAGGGCTGGTGCGGCTCTACCCCGGCCTCGCGGGTCGGGCGTGGGGGGCGCCGTCTTCTCCGGGCGCTGCCGGCCGGGGCGTGCACCATGCCCGGGAATCCCGGGGGCGGCGGCTCCTCGGGGCACAGGCGGCTGCGCGTCCCACATCTCCCCGTCCCGGGCCACGGGGCTCCGGGCGGCGTTCCTCGGGTCTCACGTGCGCCGGCTTCGGAGTGCGCCCCGCTCCCGAAGCTCCATTCCTGGTCCCTGGAGTGCGGCGCCCCGAACGCTCGGCGGCGGCGCAGCCGCGAGGGCTGGCGGGCGGACCGGACGGTGGCGCTGGCGCGGGCCCCGCTCGGGCTCCTCGAGAAATGCCGAGCCGCGCGCGCTGCCGGCTCTATTTAAGGAGTCGCCTGACGTCAGACGCGCGGGTCCCCCGAGCTCGCGCCCCGCCCTGGGACCTGGCCCGCCCCCTGAGCCCCCACCGTCCTGCCCCTCCCAGGGACGCGCTACCCCAGGCCCTCCCCACGCAGGCCGCACCTTGAGCCGGCTTGGGCTGGCGAGACATTTACTCCTTCAGGGGGCTGGACGCCCCCACCACCCCCAAGGCTGGGAACCCCGGTCCAGGTTGCGCCAACATCCAGACCTGGGCGCAGATGCAAGCACTCTACACTGATACACGGTCCCACCACACTGACACGCACGCACACACAGGTACACACACGTACCCTGGCCAGGACACACCCCCTCACCCCACATGGGCGTGGAAACACCGACAGGGATCCACCCCTGTCCCCCTCATCCCCATCTCACCAGACACACACACAGTCTGGAATCGGACATCGTGCCGTGTGCGCACACACGCGCGGAACTGGGACACACGCTTTAGACGGGGATGGGTGGAGGAGCCGAGCGTGAGTGAGATTCCGTGACTATTCACGGAGCTCCCTAGCCCCCCGCGCGCTGACTCATACCCAGGCGGCTCGCTCTGTCTCACACCATGAAGCATGCGCCCCCACCCCACCGTCACCCCACCGTTCCCGGGACGTGGCGGGAGAGTGAGCCCCAAAGGAGCGGACTCTGCGCGGGGTTGGTTCCTCTCTTAGCGGCCGCCCCCTAGCGGCGGACTGCTCCCCGGGGAGCTGTTCTGGGGTCCCAAAGCGTCCCTGAGATCCAGAATGCTGCAGATTTCACCCAGGGGCACAAGGAGGAGGAAACAGAGGGGAGGACTGATCCAGAAGCAATTCCACTTTGGGTTCGAATGATTCCCAAGTGATTGCCCACAGTGACCATGCCCAGAACCGGCATGTGTGACCAACCCCAGTGCTGCCCTGAGTTGCCACACTAGTGGATCAGAGCAGACCTAAATGACCATGCCCAAGAACGCAGTTGTCACCCCACAGCAATGCCAAATCCCCGTGCCCAGGTGTTCACCAAGTGCTACCCCCACAGAATGTCTGAGTGACCACCATCCCCTCTACGGTCTCCTCCCACAAGCTAAACATCCTTCTTTAGGGAATGACCTGATCAGGCTCTGTGGACCTTAGCCCAAGCCAGGGAATATTTTGTCCCCAAACCAGGCCCATCCTAGAAACCTTAGGCCAATCCTTCTATTACAAATCATAACTACCAACTTCGTTTCAAGCCCTCCCCACGTTAACTCATTTAATATCAACCACGGCCTAGGAGTTTGTTACCATTATCTTCACATCATCTCCTTTTCTTAATTCTAATAGTAGCTAACATTTATTGAATGGTTGTTTGGTGCCAGTAATGTGCATATCACTTGACATGCACTACCTCCTTATTCTTTGGAGATACTCATTTATAATTCCTAATTTACAGACAGTGCGATTAAGGCTTAACGAACACATAATCAGTAATCAACAGGGCTAGAGTTAACCTGACTCCAGGATTCAAGCTCTTAATGACAGTGCTTTGCAATTCCCTCTCTTCCTTTGATCATTCCTAATGGCATTCCATCCTAGCTCCTCTCCCAGGTGTGAACTGACATCTATATTACCTCTAAAACCTGACACCTGGGACCCAACGAGGACTTCCAGGTGTCGGGTGAAAAGTTCACCAGGAGGCTCACCTTCCTTCTGTAAACTCTGCCTCTAGTGATGCCACCTCCGACTCCATTATCTTTTTCTTGTAGCTACATCACGCTGCTGACAACTCAAACTCACAGCCAAGTTCCGTCTCTAAGTGTCTCTTACAAGTGCTACTAATTAAGGCAATATCTATCCCATACTGTGCTTGTACAGTGGGCTTTTTTGGACCCAACATGTAGGTCCTTACACATCTGACCTGATTAAATTTCATCTTGTCTCATCAGCTTACTGCTCCAGTTTTTAACAAATGTCTACTTGAATCTTGAATCAAAGTGCAGCTTTCAGTTATTCAAAAAGAAAACATAGAAAGGTTGAATTGCGGCAGCCTGACCCTTGATTCCAGGTGTACCTTGGGCAAGTGGGTTGACCTTTCTGAGCCTTGGTTTTCTCAGCTGTAAAATGGGGAGTCAGGATTAACTAGGAAAACCTCCTGGGATTCCATTATTCAAGGCATGAACCACTCTGCTGGCATTATGTCATCTCCGTGTTTGATTACAATTTCATTAATTCTTCACTCACGTTTTTAATAATAATGTCAAAACAAATATTTTGGAAGGAGCTCTAAGATAGATCTCCAACAGTTTTTCACATTGTGAACCTGTTATTTCTGCACTTCATTGTTAGAATTACAAGGTTAAATGTGGATTAATTCACTCTGACAAGAACTTTTTCTTACCAAAAAAAAAAAAAGAGTGTAGTTATTTCTCATCATTCTCTACTTGGCTCAATTTAAAAATTATTTTTATCTTCGAATTCATAAGCTGTGAAATGCCTGGGTATTCCAACCCATCAGAGCCAGGCAGATTTGCCTCTTCAGTTTTCCAACCAGAGTAGTGACCATGATTTGGGTAGAGTTTTTCAGGAGTGAGACAGCGGACATGCCTGCTCTTCATCCCCCACCCCTTTCTTTTTTCCAGAAGTATCGTGATTCTTCTTTGAGAGCATCAGGGAGGATTATGCACAGGACTGGAATCCTTCAAAAATCAGACACTGTCCTAAGATCTAGCTACTTTTCTCTACCTTCTCTATTCCTCTTTGGACCTTGTTTTATTTTCTTCTCACTCCTATCTGCCTTTTTACCCCCTTTATTTATAAACCAGGAAGGGCTACTGAGTTGCAAGCAACAGAAGCTGACTTTGGCTAATAGAAGCAAAAAGAGGGATTTGGAATAGCTCACACAGAAAAAGAACTTAGCAGTCGCTCACAGAATGAAGAAGGCGGGGGAATTGGGCGCATAAACAGAATAGCAATCACAGGACACAGATCCTTCTCTTGCCTTCCTTTCTGAGTCTTCATTTGCTCTTTTGCATCAGCATTCTCTTGAATCTTACACCCTGCATTTAAGACCATGAATTTGAAATTATTAAACAAGGAAATTATCTTTCCCGTAAGTCTTTGGACCCAATCAAGCCTTATTCAGTTGTATTTCCATGTAAGTTTCCATCCTGTTCCCCCTAGAGTTGAGTTTTGTAAAATGTGAGAAAATGTTCGAAATAGGGTGGTTCCTAAGAGGCAAAAGACCATGAAGTGGACTCCCATGGTCTTGCAGGTTGTGTGAGGTGCAGAGTTCACATCTGAGCTGGAGGGTGTGCATGAATATTCTACCTTTAGGAGCAGATTGGGAATGAGGATGAGAGAAGGTTTTCCAGTGCTCCAATCTCTGGCTAAAGTCAGCGAAAGTTCAAGGGACCAGATGCTGCCTATAGAAGGGAACCAAATCTGGAAGGCCAGGAACCATGGTTGATTTTAAGTACTTTGTAAGGTTCCAAACCTTCTGTCATCTCCATGTTGGTGTACTTGTGCTGTCAGCAGTATTCATCATCAACATAATAGACACGATGTATTGAGCGTTTATTCAGCACCAGGCACTGGGCTAAGCATTTAGATGTAGTACCTCATTTAATCCTCACAATAAGCCAATGAGATAGGGCTTATTAGTATCCCTGTCTTATAAATGTGGAAGCCATCTCAAGGAGGTTGATTTTTTCCATGTTCTCCCAGATGCTGCAGGCTGGAGAAGGGGGAAACCAGTGCAAACAATAACAACAACAACAACAAAAACATGAATGGGGCGCCTGGGTGGCTTAGTTGGTTAAGTGTCTGACTCTTGATTTTGGCTCAGGTCATGATCTCAGGGTCATGAGATCCAGCCCCAAGTTGGGCTCCACACTTAGCAAGGAGTCTGCTTGAGATTCCCTCTCTCCCTCTGCCCTTCCCACTGCACGCATGCTCTCCCTGCCCCCCCAAATCAAACTTAAAAAAATAAATAAGCCCAAATGGGGAGCCTGATGATCAGCTTCGCCCATAGCCTTCCCTTGGGTCAGAACTGTTTTGTGCCCCACCTCCCATCCTGCATTATATAACCCACACAATCTTCTGCTCACCTTATCTTACCATCTTGCCTTCTTAATGTGATAGTAAACTCCTTGGGGGCCAGGGACTAAATAGCTAGTTCCCGATCAACCTGGTACTTAGAATCTGGGCTGCATATTCATGTTGGGACTCCCCTGGATTCCTGATCTCCTTTCTCCTCCTTGATGGACCATGGACTATTAACTATTACCCTGTTAGGGGTAGGCTTCCAAGAAAGAACTAATATTTCATTTCAAAATTTATCCAAAGTTGATTATTTGTAATGTCGGGGAAGATACTAACCTTGTACAATAATGTAGTAGAGCCGACCCAGAGTACCTGGTGATACTCCCTCTTGTCTCCTTGTCTTTATCAAATGGAAGCAGATGAGAATATCACTATTGGTGACCCCCTAATTTATCCATTTCTGAAATGCAGATCTTAGTGGTATAAGAAGAGTACCTAGCTACAGAGAACAACTTGAGGAGATATATTTGTTGGCTTGTATTGAGTTTTCGGTTTCCTTCAACATTATTATTATAGATTATATTATCCTGAATGTAGAAACAAATGAAAATTCTGAGAAGCAGAAAGAAAAAAGTCCCCCATATAAAATATTCAGAAATTACCATCACTAATGTTTTTTACATCCTTCCAATTATACATGTGTTTGTTAGTTTATGGATCAGCCCATATCTGCTGTTTTGTAAAATGTTTTTTTACTTGACAATATTGTGAATCTATTTCATATCATTAAATACAGACCTATGTAGGTCTAGTACTTTCAAAAAGAGAAAATAGCTTGCTTGCTTTCTAAGGATGGGATAAGCTTGCAGCTACCATGAATGGAGAGAACCTAACACACTTGTGAACTAATTCAACACGTAAGTAAGCAGAGTGAAAGGGAAAGACTGAGTCCCAGTAAGGGTTTGAGTGTTTAACTCCCTGGATCCAGCTTTGCCTGAAGCTGTTTCTTCAAGAGACGCTAAAGCATAGTGCTTAGGAGTGCAGTGTCTGGAAACAGGCTGGCTGAGTTCAAATCCTGGCTCTGCTAGTGAGATTAAACAAGATTATAAATGTAATGCACTTAGAACAGAGCCTGCTAACAGTAAGCCCTCGGTAAACATTAGCCATTATTATACTGCAAATTTTCAATTACATCCATCCATAAATTCTCTTTTTTACTTATTTCGATTGATAAAGATATGTACTTTTCAACTAGATCTGCATCTTTCAACCTACTTAAAAATTTTATCAACAATAAAAGTCAACCTGTGTTCTCAGTGATCACCTAAGACCCCTCCTGCTTTGGATCCAACTTATCTTCCTGATACTTTAGATGCTTCTAGGGAAGGAACCACAGAACTGGGGGGAGTTCTGGGAAGAACTGGACCTAGTTCATGGCAAGTGTTCAGTAAATGCTTGTTAGATAAATAGGTAACACCAACAAAGACCCCTGCACCTGGAGGACAATGACTTTAGCATGAGGACGTGGAATAACTTATCTTCAAGGACTGAATTTTCTATTCATTGATCACCTCTTTCATGCCTCTTCTGCACAGATAAACTTGATATATAGTCACTTTTTGCTTATACCACATCTACTCCTTTGACCCTCTCTCACTGTGCTATATTTTCTGGTTAAAACCAACTTTCTGCCCACTCGGTGCCCAGTGCCTGTACCCACAGCTGAACACAGCAAATGCACAAGCATGATGACTAGTCCCACTTGAAATTCATCATTTCTAATCTCAAGTGGACCCTTCACATTTCCTGGCAATCATGCTACATTTCCCTCGTCCATTCATTCTCGGTTCTCCTATGTAAGTATTTGGTTCCTTCTCTCCTCTTCTCAGTCCTCAAACAGCTCCTCCCCTTCCTGATCATCTGATGGCCTTGCTTCCTCCGTACTTCACTGGCTAATAGAAGCAACCGGAAGAGAACTCTTACTGCCACCTCTACCTGCCTGTAGCTGTGTTCGTATACTTTATTTACTCGGTCGTGAACAGGAGTTGATGGTCTATGTGGCTTCATCAGGCCAGCCCCTCCATTTGTGTACGCTATCCAGTCTGCTCCTGTCTACTCAAGGACATGACTCCAGCAAGCCTTCCCTTTTTCTCCCTCATTTCTCCCTCTCCGCTGGGTCCTTCCTATCAGCATATCAATAAATTGATACCTCTTCCATCTTCAAAAGAAAAGAGGCAAGCAACCCTGTCTTGACTTCACCTTTCCCTCCAACTGGAGCACCATTTTCATCCCTCTCTATACTCAGCTCCTCAAGGGTGATCTCTCCTCACTGCTTCCCATAGCTCCCCATCCTTTCACCCTGAGCCCATCCCAGTCACGCTTATGCTCCCACCTCCCCTCTGAAGCTGTTCTGTTGGAGGTCACCAGTGACATCCATACGTGAAACTCAAGCCAACTCTTCATCTTAGTGGGACTTGACCTAGGCACAGCACGTGGCACAGCTGACCCTCTTTTCTTCCCGAAACTCTGTTCACCAGGATTAGAAGATGCCACATCCTTCTGGTGTTTTTCTCACTTTTCTGCTTCTCCTAAGTTTCCTTTGATGGCCTATTTTTACCTCCCTGACCTCTCACTTGGAGTACCCCAGGCATTGGTCCTTGAACACTATCTCTTTCCTGTCAACACTCCCTCCCTCAGGGACACCAGAGGTCTCTCGTGTGTATCCCTTCATATACTACTGCATCTCAGATTCGTAGCTCCTTTCCCTGGAATGTCTACTGAGACATGTCCGCCTGGGTGGCTCACAGCATCTCCACCTAAACATGTTGTAAACGGAACTCTTACTAATTCCCTAAAAGCTGCTGTCATTGTAATTTTGGTCATTGAAGTAAATAGCAATTCTCATGTTCCATTTGCTCAAGCCAAGAATAATCTAGAGTTAGGGGGTGCCTGGGTGGCTCAGTCAATTAAGCATCTGCCTTCAGCTCAGGGTCCTGGGATTGAGCCCCACGTCGGGCTCCCTGCTCAGCAAGGAGTCTGCTTCTTCCTCTCCCTTTCCCCTCGCTGTGCTATCTCACTCTCTCGCTCAAATAAATAACTAAATATCTTTCGGGGCACCTGGGTGGCTCAGTTGGTTAAGTGTCTGCCTTCGGCCCAAGTCATAATCCCAGTGTCCTGGGGTCAAGCCCCACATCGAGCTCCCTGCTCAGTGGGGAGCACTGCTTCTCCCTCTCCCACTCCCCTTGCTTGTGGCCGCTCTCTCTGTCAAATAAATAAAATCTAAATAAATAAATCTTTTTTTTTTTAAAAAAAGAATAATCTAGAGTTAGTCTTGACTTTTCTTTCTGTCATACCCCACATCTGATTTGTGAGCAAATCCTGCTGTCTCCCCGGCCCCACCTGAATATATACTGAATTTGACTGCCTCTCACCACCTCCACTGCTAATATCCTAGAAGCTTCGAATTTGTTCGAGTAGCTTGGAGGCTGAAGCGGGCGTTCCTGTAGCCTCAGCAGCACAGAACTTATGGGTATTAGCAGACCCTCCACCTCTTAGACACCTCTGGGGCCTGGAGGATCCTGCAGTAGTGGGAGTGTGACCGCCTGGCTTGCTGCTAGGGGGTGTGTGGCTGTGGTCCTTGCGGCTGCGGACGCTTGCAGACGCTCTGGAACGCACAGCAATGCACAGCCATGTAGCAGTCGTGGGCTCTGCTACATTTTCCCTTTTGCTTCCCCAGCCTGTGGGGGTGGCTCCTGAACTTACTCATTTTGCAGTAACTCCATCCTTCCCTTTTGGCGCCATCTACCCTTTCAGTACTTTGAGAACCAATCTCCTGTTTTAAATCATTTCGGTTTGAAATACCTGGAGTGTTTCCCTTTTCCTGACCAGACACTGATCCACCTGGCCCCCACCCGGTCTTCCTAAGATCTTCTCAACGAGAGGGATCTTTCTGTTGAGAGCCCTCCGTGACTTCTCAGCTCATCCAGAGGGAGGATCCACCCCAAGGGCTAAAGAATTGTCAACCTGGTGAGAATTGTTGGGAGATAGTAAACCGAAAATAAAATGGCCCACTGCCCAGATCATTCCCCTCCACGCCGCACCCTTACCTCCCCACTATTCTCAAGCTATGAGAAGTCTCAGAATTGATCTCATTCCAAAATGAGAAATAATCAGAAGACACTCTCAGGGGACCCAGGAATAAATACCCCAGAAGAGGGTGATTTTAACCTCTCCCTTTGGTTCATACCAGCACACCTCTCCTCTTTCTGCACTCTGTGCGAGACCGCTGTGCCTGGATCTCACCTGAGTCACGTTTTCTGTAGAACAAGTGACTGCAGAGTGGGCAGCACGAGTTCCCAGTGGTGTGCGTGGCGGGCGATACCTCGGGGGCCGGCTGCTCAGCCAGGCACCTCTCCCCCGCTTCCCGCAGCACCTGATGCCTCCGGGTACCAAGCTTTTGGTGATCCTCTCCGGCAGTCGTTCCTGGTTCCAGTATTTGGTTCAACTTTCTCGGCCCTGCAGTGTCAGGTAGTGCTTCCGGAATTTTACTGTAATTTCTCATTAGCTGTTGTGTCCTCTCACTTTCTTTGTCCTTGTAGATTAATGCTTTTTATTTCATTCCTTTAGACACAGTGGTATTGTAAGCAATGCAATCTGTGTGACAGAGGGGTTCTGAAAGAACCTTGAACTTCTCCAACACAAAGCACTCAGGTGGTGGCTCTTGAGCTAATCTCCATGTGCCAAAGAGGCTGCCCCTGCAAGTCTGAGTCTTCAGCTCTGACAGCTCTCACATGTGGACCCTGCAGGCAGCAAGCAGCAGGCAAGTAAACAGTTTGAGAAGGTCAGCTAGTGGGTAGGTGGGAAACCTAATTAATTTGTACCATACAAGTAGTACACAAATCATACCTTTTGTATGAAGGTGGAATGGCGGAGCCAAAGGGGTCCTTTGGCCATCCCCCAGCAATTTTTCTTCTCTTCCCAAAAGTTCCTAACATTGGCACAGCTTATGTAGTGTATCTTGTTTTTCTTCTGTGCTTTCGTGTCTAGAAAACTAGGAAAACCCGACCGAGTTTATTAGGGGTTTGAAGCGGAGAGTACACGGATGATGAGGACATTCTGCACCGTGCTTTTTTTCACTCGACATGGTAATGCCTGTAGTTTTAACTCGACTTCTGCAAAGTATTTCGTCAAATTTATGAGGCCTCCGGTTGTTTACAATTTATAGTGTTTACATATCATGGTTGACTTAGCCATTTCCCTGTTAAAGGCATTTACCTTTGTATCCATTGTGATTAAACTTGGCTGCCTGTAACCGAGAAACCCAAAGTAGCAGCAGTTTGACTAAGATATTCATTTGTCTCATTTAAAGGACGTCTACAAGGTGGTGGTCTGGGTCAGCACGGTAGCTCTGTGAAGTTACCAGGCACCTGAGCTTCTAGCTCTTGGTAACCCTGATTCTGTGGTTGACGTTGGGTGCGGCAAGCTTCCTAAGCACCTCCTCTATCCTGATGACCGCGGAGGAAGGGGAAGAGGGTATTCACCCTCCCTCCCCAGATTTCCCGGAAGTCCCAGACCAATGTGTGCTCACTTCTCATTGGCTGGAATCCAATCACGTGGCCGCCCCAGGCTGCGAGGAAAGCTGGCACAGGCACTGTCTTTCTGGGTGGGTGGGAATGTGAATAGGTTCTGTTGGTCTGAATAGACTCTGGGCCCAGAGCTGGGAGTCTGGAAGTTAATCTCTGGCATTGACTCTAACTCTTCAGGTGTTGATCACAGGACAGTATGGGGGCTGGGGGGTGGGGGGTGGAGATAGAAGGCTAAAGTGGCCTGGGCAGTGGGAGTCAAGGGCCCTTGCAGGACTTGAGGTGGGGGCTGTCTACCAACCAAATTGGAAGTAGTTCAGGATCTTATCAACTGGTAGAGCCCTGCTTCTACGTGCCTTTACTGTGTGCACATGCTGAGTACGTCCACTAGGTCATAGTGTGTTTTTTAAATTTTGATAGATCCCCCCCAAATTGGCTCCGCGGATCGTACTCTCCCAGCAACTCCCCCACAACCTCATCAACTCTACATAGTAAGAGATTATGTTTTGAAAGTAATCTTGCCAATCATATGGAAGAAAAATGATATCTAATTGTTTTTATGTACATTGCCCTGATTATCACTGTGGGTAAGATTCTTTTTATATGTTCCTTGGTCATTTAGGATACCTTGTCTATAAACTGTTCGCGGAGTTTGCCAATTTTCCAGGAATTTATTTTGGTATATAATCTGAGGTAGCACTCTAATGTTTTCCAGTTAGATAGGCACATGTCTGAAATCAATAACTGAATAGTCCTCTCTTCTCTTGCAGATATAAAATACTATGTTTCCTGGGGTGCCTGGGTGTGTGTCAGTTGAGTGTGTGACTCTTGATTTCGGCTCAGGGTCATGAGATCCAACTCTGCACTGGGCTCTGCACTCAGTGAGGGGTCTGCTGGAGATTATCTCCCTCTCCCTCTCTTATTCATTCATTCATAAATAAATACATACATACATACATACATACATACTATGTTTCCCATGTGTGGACTCTCTCTTTGGTTCCATAGATCTATTTGTCAGAATTTGCAAATAATATTGTCTTAATATGTATTAATTTTGTAATAATTTTATAGGAGTTTCTAAAATACTATTCAAGCAAGAATCAAGGAATAGAAAGAATGTTTTTGAAAATAAAAATAAGAATGATACACAGTTGACCCTTGAATACAGGGGTGAGGGGTACCAGCCCCCCATGCAGTTGAAAATCCATGTATAACTTTTGACTCCCCCAAAACTTAACAACTAATAGCCTACTGTTGACTGCAAGTCTTACCAATAATATAGCAAACACATATTTTGCAAGTTATATGTAGTCTATACTGTATTCTTACAATTAAGTAAACTGGAGAAAAGAAAATGCTAATAAGAAAGTCCTAAGGAAGAGAAGATACATTCACAGTACTGGACCTTATTCATCAAAAAAAAAAAATCTACCTATAAGTGGACCTGCATAGTTCAAACCCATGTTATTCAAGGGTCAACTGTACTTTTTGCAAGATCTTAAAGTAAATGATAAAATTTCAGTATTAAAACAGCGTGGTCTTAGCTCAAGACAGTACAGACAGAATGATCAGCAGAGCGAAAGAGAAAGCTCACAACTGGGCCCTTATGTCCAGTATGTGATGAGATGCCATTTGGGTCTTGATACTAAGGCAGTTTCTTTGCCAAAAGAAATTCCAGATGAATCAAAGTACTTAGTGTTGGAAATTAGGCCATAAAATAAGTACAAGAACAATTTAAAATAAAAAGGAACTTGATAAACCTAAAAGTAGTGGAAGATACCATAGAGGATGAGACTAGGAAGTTTGGCTCTATACATAATTTACAATTCTATATCTAAAAGTATCAAATAAAATTAAACGTACCAAGAAAAATATTGGTAAATGTACAAGTCATACTGTAATATATATTAATATACCATATATTAATAACCATTAATACTGTCATATATAAAGTCTTTAAACATCAGCAAAAAATGACCACCACAATGGAAAAATGGGCAAAGCACATGAATAGCCACTTCAAAAAAGAAATACAAATGATAATATACAAATGGAATTAATGAACATTAAAGAAGTACAAAGTAAAATAATATTAAATAGAATTTATTACCAAGTTGGCCAATAATTTTTGAATTATTGAAACTTTAGGAAGTATCCTTACCTTTATAATCAGAGTAATAATTTATCCCAAGAAAACAGATTATGGATCCATACAGAGGTTTGCAATAAGGTGATTGGTTCATTAGAGCATTATTAATATAAAATTAGAAGCAATCTTAAAACTGCTCAATTCAGAGTGTACTAGGAAGAGGTAGGAGGTCACAGATTAGAGAAGGAACAAGACTGGCATCCCCCATGTGTGTCTGAACTTGGCCCCTTAATGATCTAGCCTGTTGGCGCTCAGCTGGGCTGCACATGAGAATCACCTGGGGTGCTTTTCAAGAATGGCTTATATTCAGCCCCACCGACTGGTCCTGGGTGAGGTCTAGGCTTGGTATTATTTTTAAAGCTCCCTAGGTGATTCTAGTGTGCAGCCAGGGTCAAGAACCATTGCTAACCAGCACGCCCTTTAAGTTGATTAATTACATAGGCTATTGACCAAAGCTGGAACTAACGGCCTCCAGAAGCCCCAGGGAAGCCAAACCATTGCTTGCGCCCGGCTGATCGCAAGTGGGCAGCAGCCAACCTCACGCCCCAAGAGACTGGCCTCCCTGGCCTTGCTACGGCCCATCCAGCCAAGTGTTTGTTAGATTTAATACCAAAGAGGTCACGGGTGACCTTGACAAGCACACTTACCGGCGAGGGATTCTTGACTGTTCTGTGACAAACTGCCATAACAAAGCTACACACCAGTTCGTGTTTCCATTTTTAGCCTCTTTATTACCTCCATCTGTTGATGGCGATGAGGCAGCAAACACACGGAGTGTGAGCTGCAGTGTTATCTGCTATCGTATAAATAAGGACCGCCAAACTCCTACAGTCTCCCACTTGGGGTGGGGGCGAATGCTTCCTCTGTGGGTCCCTCCTTCTGTCCCTTCCCCTCCACCTCTATAACACGTTTGCAATTTACACTCCATTTCACACAAACAACTTTCTAGCACTTCCTTGCTTATCCAGTGATGGCTTGAGGCTTAGCTGCAGACCTTGAAAATGCTTCTTTATTTCCATCGGCGACTGCCTCTTCCCGAATCCCTCCCCCAGCCCTATCTCTGCCAGACCCACCACAACCCCTGTCTAATGATATTGGGAGCTCCAAGGACCATTGCTCATCTTAGATCATTTATTAACCTACAGAGGAGGCTATGTATTAATATCTAGAATCTCCCCCCTTCTAAGTATGAGTGAATAAAAGGGAAGGAGAAAAGATGTGGATCGTATTTTTGGGGGTTCTTTAACTTTGGTCTGTGTGCCTTGTGCTCAGATTCCTTAGAGAGACAGCGGGGAATTGGGCATATTCTAGGGTAGCGTGCCTTGAATTTCAGTCATTTACATGGCACCTCCGTGACTTCTGCCCTGTGTACTAACAATAGCATTACTTCTATGACATTTCTTTAGATCATCCCCTCCTTTTATACTTAAGATATTTTTAAAGTGAGCCTGGGTAGTCTTTCCTAGTGTGGATGTATCCATTTCTTTAATCATTCACCCAGTGAAGGACATTTGCGTTTTCCAGTTTTGCCAATTTCAAGTAGAGCTGCTGTGAACATTCCCGTATGGATTTTTATGTGGACATACGTTTTTCACTTCTCTGGGATAAATGCCCAAGAGCTGAAATGCTGGATCCAATGGTGGTTGCGTCTTGACTTTCTAAGAAACTGCCAAACTGTTTTCCAGACTAGCCTCCTCTCTTCTGCTCTGTGAGTGATCTGGTTTCTCTGCATCCTTACCAACATTTGGTGGTGTCACGATTTTTTAATTTTAGCCATTCTGCTAGGTAACTCGTGGTCCCTTATTGTGGTTTTTTACTTATGTCTCCCTGATCGTTAATCACATTGAACATCTTTTCATGGGCTTATTTTCCATCTGCATATCCTATTGGGGGAAAAGTCTTCTCATGTCTTTGGCCCATTCTCTAATTTTTTGTTTGTTTACTGCTGAGTCTAAGAGTTCCTTATATATTCTAAATATTAGCCTTTTGTTGGATGCATGGTTTGCACATCTTGCTGCCTGAGTCCCACCCCCACGCACTGTCCCCAATCTGCAGCTTGTATTTTCGTCCTTTTCATAGGTTCTTTGCAACACAGAAGTTTGTAGTTGATGAGGTCAAATTTATCAATCTTTCCTTTTACAGACTGCTTTTGGCGTCCACTCAGAGCTCTTTGGCTCTAGATCCGGAAGGTTTTCTCACATGTCTTTTTTTTTTTTCCTAAAAGTTTTATAGGTTTACCTTTTTATGTTGATGATCCGTTTTCAGTTAATTTTTGTATAAAATATGAGGTTTAGGTCAAGGTTCAGTACTAATACAAATATATGTTGTTATGAAAATGAGTTGTATCATATCTTATATCCTGTTCTATAACCATTTTCTCACAGAGCTCTGTATTGTGGACATCTTCACACACCCACTAAATGTATTCATTTTAATCTGTATAATAGTTTCTAATGGCCGTATAATAAGTCATTGCACTGATGTATCATGCTTTGTTAAAGGCAGGCATATTTTAAAGCCTTCTTACACTGTTCTAATACCCATTTAATGGAATTCTTTCTAGCTTAAAGCAGACAGTGTCAGCATCTGTTGCTTGAAGCTAAAAACTCACACAAGCATATAAGCGGCTTTCTGAGAGGTTATTTAAGCTAACATCACGTGTCAGATATGTCAAGAAATGTGCTGGAACCTTGAAACAGTTCTTTCCTTGAATCCCTTCAGGCCTTGGTATTAGGACTGAATCTGAGAATCTTGCAGCTTCAAGCTTACCCTCCTCTTCGTGGCTGTTAAAATATTCCCCAACCCATGGTGGTCATGTCCTTTATGTTTCTAGTGTGTATTTGAAGGTTGACAAAGATTTTTTTTTTTTAAGGACCTGAGTCACTGCCGAGGTTGAGGTTGGAGCTTTAGAGGTCATGCACCTTGCTCAGTGGTTCTTTCCTGGGAGTGCTTACCAGCATCGTCTGGGAAGATTTTCAGCTTGTGCCTGCTCGGCCCTTACCTGGCCTTTCTAGACTGTACTCTTCTGGAATGGGACTTGGACCTGTGTGCTTGGGGGAAACCTGTCAGGTGATTCTCTTCCACACTCGGAGTGAAGAACCTCTGCTGTGGTCCAAAGTAGGGATTTCTTCTTAAAAGTTCTCTTCATTGGGGCGCCTGGGTGGCACAGTGGGTTGAGCCTCTGCCTTCGGCTCAGGTCATGATCTCCGGGTGCTGGGATTGAGCCCTGCATCGGGCTCTCTGCTCAGCAGGGAGCCCGCTTCCCCCTCTCTCTCTGCCTGTCTCTCTGCCTACTTGTGATCTCTCTCTGTCAAATAAATTTAAAAAAATCTTTAAAAATAAAAGTTCTCTTCATTGACTACCACCTGAAACGTGGAGTTCGCTCCTGAAGCAGCCCATTCAGGGGTTCACATTCTCTGGCTATAGAAAGTTTTCTCTACTGGGTATGTGGGTATGCGTGTGTCTTAGAATTTCCACCCACGGATTATTGTTTCATGATAAAGTTGTGGTTCCTGCCCTTGACTACACCTTGAAACCATTTGGGGGAGCTGTGAGAAACGATGTTGCCTGAGTCCCACCCCCAGAGAGTCTGTTGTATTGGTCTGGGGTGCAGCGTTAGTGTGGGGGAGCGGAGGGGTTGTAAAGCTCCCCAGGTGAATTGAATGCCAAGGCAAAGTTGAGAATCAGTGGGTGAAAGGCACGAGGGGTCACAAATGCAAACACCTTCCGTGGCTAGACAGGCAATGAAGTGAGGACTGTGGTGAGCTAGAGAGCTCTAGATTCTTCCAGAAGGGACCTAAGCTACTCAGCTCCAAACAACTGTTGCCGTGCAGGAAGGTGAGCCCACTATTGTCAAATGTAGGGATTTTTTTTTTTTTTTTTTTTTTTTTAAAGAAAGGGCTGGAATTCCAGATCTTTATGTGAAATTCCAGGATCCTTAAACATTAGCCAGTGAGATAAAAATACCCATAAGCCCGATCCAGCCATGGGACTTGGGCCTCTGCTCTACAACACTGCAGTACAGGAATGCCTTCTGTGGTTTCTCAAGCTCGGCACGATCAACATTTTGGGCTGCATAATTCTCTGTTCTCGGGGCTGGCCTGTGCACCATAGGACGTTTAGAAGAATTCCTGGCCTGTACTTAACCAGATACCAGGAGCCATCCCGCCTCCTCCCACTGGTGACAATCAATGTCTCTCTCTCCTGAGAGGCAGGGATGCCCTCTGAGAACCATTTTCCTGAAACAATGCTGGTTGATTGCCTCCAGTGATGAGAAACTCACTCCCGAAGCCACCCATTGTTGTTTGACAGGTCTAAGATAAGGAAGTCGTTTCTTCTTCTCCGTAGAATTTACCCTTGCCATAACACGCATCCCTGAGTTACAGTGCCATTTTCTAATACCACACAAAATTTTAAATTGCCTCCTCTGTCCCCCGTGCCAGGTCTTTAGTCCTACCAGCTAAGTTCCCAGATTTGTTCCTGCTTCTCATGAGGCGCCTCTTCCAGACCCTTTGCCCTCTGCCAAATGCCCTCCAGGCTTTTGATGTCCCTCATAAAGTGCGGTGCTGACTTGAACACAGCATTCCAGGGCCGGCCTGACCAGCAAGGCCAGCGCAGGGGCTATTTCCTGCCTTGCTCTGAACATTGTGCTTCTATTAATGCACCTTTGGGTCGCATTAGTTGTTTTTTTGGCAACCACATCCCACTGTTGACTCAGACTGAGCTTGTGGTCAATTAAAGCCCACAACTCTCGCTCATGCGGCTCTAAGGCCAGTTTTATTTCATCCGGTACTGCTGTGTTTGTGTGTGTGTGTGTGTGTGTGCACGTGTGTGCATGTACACAAATATGCACTTTAACCTAATTTTAGCATATTGCACTTACTGTTGTTGAACTTCGTCTCCTTGGTCTCAGTATATCACTCTAGTATACTAAATATTTTGAATCCATATTCATCATTCCGCAGAAGAGCTGTTAGGCCCAATTTTCTGTCATTCAGAAGTTACTAGCTTGGCAGCCCTCCTGGGTCCTGATTTAAGTCATTGTTAGAAATGTCGTCCAGGGCAGTCTGGACAGGAGTCTTGTGGAGATTCCTGAGACAGCTTTCCTCCCCCATGACACGGACTCAGTACGATTTCCATATCCCACCCCTCAGTCCTCATTCCTGCCATTTAGCCACAGGATATCGGGAGAAAATTTATCCCATTAAAATTGAGATACACTATTATTCAGCCTTTAAAAGAAAAGAGATTCTGACACATGGCCACACAGATGGACCTTGAAGACGTTGCACTAAATGGCAAGAAGCCAGTCATAGAAAGACAAATATTGTGTGATTCCTCATAGAATCAGAGAACAGTCAAATTCAGAGACAGAACGCAGAATGCTGATTTTCAGGGGCTGGGACAAGCAGGGGCCCTTGAGGGATTGTTTCAAGGGTACCATTTCAATCTGGGAAGATGAAAAAGTTCTGGAGGTAGATGGGGGTGATGGCTGCCCGGCAGGGCGAATGTACTTACTGTCACAGACATGTACACTGAGGAGGTTAAAACTGTAAATTTTATGTTCTATATATTTTACCACAATACAAAAAAATTTAAAAAGATATATTATCTAGTAAAAAAAAAAAAAAAAAGGGATATACAACCTGCCCAGAGTTCCCTGCACCTGAGGAATATTTTGTGGGGTTTCCAGAAGAGAAGGTAAGGTCTTATAAGCTGTCTGGAGTATTCAACAGGAAGCAGAAAATCCAAAAGTATGGCTGCGTTGGACTTGCTGGCAGCAGGGGAGCAGTGGCCCTCATGTTCCCCAAATTGTCCTTCCTCTGGTAGAGGGGATGCTTGGAGACAAATCACGAGTTCACCGTCATCAGAAGATATCCCACCTGACCTCCCTGGTGAAGGAACTCATTTGTGCGAGCGCGCGCACACACACACACATCCAAGCACATGGGTGTTCACCTGTCCGTGGCCCTTCCAGGCAGGTCCAAATGAGGAGAGACTTCTCTACCCACCTTTCATCAGACTGCAGTGTAAACAGGGGGGAATATGCCCAGAACTTGAATGGGCAACCTAGTTGCCAAGCTTAGTGGAGGGAGAAGGGGGTAGAAAAAGACCCATGAAAAGAAGTGGGGGGTTGGGTGGACAATTACCTTGGGTCTGGGGACTCAACCTCATTCAATGAAGCAAGACTCTCTTTACCTCCCTCTGTTGTTCTTTAAATTTCATTTTTAACAATTTCTTACTTCAAATCTAAAGCCCATTTTCTTTGTTGGAAACAAAGCAAGACCTGAGTTCTACTTTTAATCTGTCATCTGTTGGCACCATCCCCTCAATTTATCTGCTTGCTTCAAATGTGCCCCCAAATCAATTTTTCTCATCCTTAACATTTTTTGCAAACCTTAGCTCTTTTTTCCCCACAGCCTCCCTGAAACCATTCTTGTCCATGCTTAACAACTTTTGTATTCATCTTTGGTTTTGTGCCTGGCTTTCCATTTTTATGGACTGATCATTTTAAGATCAGGACTTGCCAGAGAATTCCCTGTGAGAACACACTAGTTTCTTTAGGGCTTTACTCTTCCCCCTCCACCATCCGGCCCCACCATAGGAATTATATAGAAAATTATCAAACATCCTTTTATATGAGTTCCATAGGTCCTGCTTTGCATTTCTGGCCAGGAGACTCTGGCCTATGAAAATGTCTAAGTCCAATAGTGAAGCCAAGGGGGCACAGTAATTCATCTGAGCCTCACAGCTGCCCTGTGAGCTAGACTCCCTCCCTCCCAGCTAAGACAGCGGAATCTCAGGGAGGTCACATGAGGTTATAATTGAGATGAAGTTCCAGATTAGTTGACTCCTAGTCATCAGCAACAACACACAGCGACAGTCTTGACTGGTCACCTATCACGGGCTGAGCACTGTTCCAGACTATCAGGTATAGAGGCAAACAAAATGAAACAAGGGTCTCATCGGAATTGCATTCTGATGGAGAAGGACAAGCCATAAACAAATAAACAAAGAGGGTATGCCAGGTGGTGATAAGAAGGGGAAGGATGTTGCTTTGTATTAGATCAGGGGATATATTTGAAGGACATGAAGGAAATGAGGGAGTCATGTGGATAAGTGAGGAAAGAGAGAAAGAGTATTTCAGACAGGAGGAAGAGCCAGTGCAAAGGTCCTGAGGTTGGATTGTGTTTGGAGTCTTGAGCACCAGTAAGGAAGTTAATGTGGTTGGAACAACACTGAGTGAGAGAGAGAGAGAGAGTAGCAAGAGATCACATCAGAGGGTCCAAATCATGCAGGATTTTATGGGTTATTGTAAGATCTTTGGTTTTTTACTCTGAGGCATATAGAAAGCCACTGGCTTTCCTGGAGAGTTGGACTTGGTGTGTTAGAGTAAAAGAGGAGTCAGTGATAATTCAAGGTTTTGGAATTTGACAATTGAAAGTTTGGAGGTGCCATTAATTGGAATAGGAAGGATTGTGCAGGAAGCAGGGGGGTGGGGAGAAGTGGAGATTGAGCGTGGATGTGCCATGTATTGGAATAAGGAAGATCAAAGGAGGAGCAAGTGGGGCTGGGGCAGAAGAGGCTGAGGATACAGAGGCATTTACTGATCACAGGGTAGGAGTTCTAGAGGGTCCATGGAAAGGTTTGAGAGAGTGCTATAGGAGATGCAGAGAAGGGTGAGGCTGAGAACATGATTCCAGACTCACAGATCCACTTGCTTCCTTGGCCACAGCATGTGGAGGTCTTAGACTCTCAAACTTAACAGGTTCAAAGCCAGTCCACTGATCTTCAGCCTCAAATGTGTGCCTTCTCCCATTCAGTAAATAGCAACCATCTTCCCAATGCACACACCTGAAACCTGGAACCTTCTTCTGTCCTCCCCTTCTCTACCCCACCCTCAGTGCAATCTATGAGCAAGCCCTCTTATGTCATCCTCCTATAAGAGAGATCCTAAATCCAGCTACTTCTCTTCCCCACCATCAAGTGCCAGACCAGGCCCACATCACTTCTTGCCTGGTGTAGGCAAAACCCTCTTCATTCCTGTGCCCACCCCACCCTTGGCCTGCTAGTCCGTTCATCACACAGCAGGCTATAGATTCATCTTTTTTAAAAAACATCCATCAAATCACATCACTCCTTTGCTTAAAACTCTTAGGGGGAAGAAAAAGTCCAGCTCTTAACTGTAAGTTTCAAAGTTCTGCATCTTTCTACTTGGAGATCTTTGCAATACCATTCCCTCTGCCAGGATCTGACATGCTTTTGTGTTGTCTTCATACCTGAATACCAATATGGATGCGTAGTGAGTTAGAGCCTTCTTTCCTCCAAGCCATATAGGCATACGGGTTGGGTCTAGGGCAGCATTTATTGCTGAAGCGGAAAAGTCTGAGCCACCTCTTTTAAATACATTATTTTGTTTTTCTTTTGTGTTTGTGTGTTGTTTTTTTTTTAAGATTTATTTATTTATTTTAGAGTGAGCTAGAAAGTATTAATGGGGGAGGGGCAGAGGGAAAGGGAGAGAGAGAATCCCAAGCAGACTCTATGCTGAGCGCAGAGCTTGATGTGGGGCTCAATCCCAGGACCCTGAGGCAATGGCCTGAGGTGAAATCAAGAGTCAAATGCTTAATTGACTGAGTCAGCCCCTTGTGCTTGTTTTTGAAGATGATTATTTCCCTGCTTGGATGCTTAAAGCATAATTTCTTTACTTTCAAAACCTAAGAGACATTTTTAGATTGTGTCTATGCAGGTCTCCTTCCATTAATGTTTTCTTTTCCCTGAAAAAATAATGAAGTTTTTCATTTAAGAACAGGAAATTTTTGCCTATTATGTCTTCCATAATTCTACAGTTGCCACACTGCTATTTCCTTGCCCTCTTTTATATTTTACTTCTACTAGCTATGGTTTTTCCAATGCTGAGGAAGACCACGTAAATCCCGTGGATCAAAACCCTTGACCAGACCACTGGTGGCCTCCCACAACAATCACGGGATGCCTTTTGAGCACCTGGCCCGACTTCCCTTTTGGGGTTGTTGTAACAGAATCACGAAAATGTCCATTCATGGAGCACCTGGCTGGCTCTATGGGAAGAGCATGCAACTCTTGATCTTGGGGTCACAGGCTCAAGCCCCACCTTGGGTGTAGAGATTACCAAAAATAAACTTAAAAAAAAAAATCCATTCAGAGATACATACAACCTCATCCTCAAGGAGCAGAGGAGCCAAGGGGATGTAGTATGGAAACAGCAAATAAGATTAGAGGCAATATTCTGGCCTTGATGTCTTTGTCAGGTTCTGAGTAGAATAGATCAAAGTTTGTCTTTATTTCCACAGCCAAGAAAAAAAAAAAAAAAGCCTCAGGCCAAAAAATGTCACTGCTAATTCAATTTTCTTCTTCTAATGTGTATGTCACTCAGCACCTTTTGATTTCGTGGGCATCCGCCGGCTGCCATATTTTCTAATCCCATTAGAACTGAACTTCATGACCTGTTGCTTTGGTCTTCTAGAGGCACACATGAGACCCTATGGATTGCCTCTCTGCCCGGCAGGGACCCCAGTTATGAAGTTTGGGATTATGGGTACCCTATAAAGCCTAGCAGAGAAAAACAGCCATTCACTAAAGTCTTTTCCCAAATATCTACTTTTTCCCTTTCCTGCTTTTTTTTTTTTTTTCCTGAACAAAACTAGTAATTTGGGGGTGGCAGAAGTGATACTTCAGGTGGGTGTTTTTTCATCACAAAAGTTAATCCACAGAACAGAAGCAGAGTCCATTCCACAATGCCCAAAATTCAGGCAGAGTCATGGTTGAAATAGTACGGAGCCTTTTGAGGTCGGAGAAAAAAAAATCATTAAACATACAAAGCTTCCAGAATTTGTAATCCAAATTATAAACAGATTTCCATACACTGATGTAGAGAAAACACAATTATCATTCATCACGGTGTGTTACTGTCGGAGCATCTGAGCCGAGGCCAGTCCAGCAGCCTGAACTCAGGCTTCTGCCGCCACGCCCCAGCTGAAGCCCAAACTGACGGGGACCTGAGACAGACACTGAATAATTCAGGCCCCCAGTCACCAGCCGCGCCCCCCCCCCACCAGCTCCCTCTCTGTGGGTATCGTTCTCCGTGGATCTGGGTGGTTTTGTGCATATCTATGGGTTTGAATCAGGAAATTACCTCTATTGATTTGGTCGGAGTGTGTGGTATAAATTTACATTCTGTCTCCCTGCCCCCAAGCTAAATGCCAGCAAGAGTCCCCTTCCAAACAGCCAAGTACATGGGCCATTCAGCTGGCCCTGTGGTTTGAGAGTCTGCTGGAGGCGGGGGGTGGGGGGGTGGGGGGGTGGAAAGCCTCGCTCTGAAGATACTTTCATTGCGGTCATTTTAATTTTTAGATTTTTACTTGTGGAACTGTTTCAAACTTGGGGTAAATAACAGACAGCTATGTACCCAGAACCCAAATTGTACAGTTTGTTCACATTTTCCCCAGATTTGTCCCCAAATATGTATTTGTTATTTGTTTATATGTAGAATGTCAGAGGTAAAACAGAAGACACCCTCCTCCCCCTACATGCACACCCTGCCCGGTCTCCAGACCTCTCTCCTGAGGTGGAGACCCGACCAGCCCAAGCGGCTGTGTATGTGCATCCTTTCCATGAATGTTTCAGTATTTTGATACCGGAGAAATTAACACCATGCTCTCCTTCTCTTCAACATTAGGGTTTTGAGATTTCTTAACATTGAAATACGGAGATCTAGGTCATTTTAACTATAGGATCATATTCCACTAAGTAGATGAATATGACCTTTTTTTTTTTTAACTAGACTTTCGGCTATTTTCAATTTTCACTACTGCCAACAACCCTACAAGGAATACTCACCTCAACCCCCACTGCGGACAAAAATGAGGCTTTCTTTATGGCAGGGTCTGTTGGATTCTTTTCTTTACCATAACTCCCAGCAAGCATACGTTGACATTGCCACCAACACACACACAATTTTTACAAAACCAACACCTAATCTTACTATGGGTAACGCACTTTGATATTCCCTGCTTCCTCCTCATTTGCTCTGAAGGCTGTTTAGGATCTTTCTGATGCCACGACCCCCTAATGGGTGGTGGCCAGGCCATGGCGTGCGCTCAAAGACGGCAGACTCAGAGGCTGTGCGCACTAGTTTATCTAGCTGCTGACGAGCCTCCCAGACCTGTTGCAGCCTTGACACCGTCAACCAGCCGCGTGCTGGAGGTTCCCGCCATCTTGTATCGGTGCCGATGCTTGTCCTTGCCAGACTTGTCCCAACATTTTTGCCATACTGATAGGTGTACCAGAATCTCCTTGTTACTTCAATTTGCATTCCCCCCATTTCTGCTGAACTGGCCGCTGTTCGCTTCCGTGTGAATTTTTAGAATCAGCATCTGCATGTTTTAATGGGATGTGTTTTTTATTATTGCTTATGTCTATGTTCTAATTTCCATCAGATTTGTTCTTTGGCATGTGAATTGTTTAAAAATATAATCATTTCCCTGGGGCACCTGGGTGGCTGTTCCTTATGCAGCCAACTCTTGATTTTGGCTCAGGTCATGATCTCAGGTGGTGGGATCCAGCCCAGCATCAGGCTCTGTGCTCAGCATGGACTCTGCTTGGGATTCTCTCTCTCCCTCTGCCCCCCACACCCCTATGTGCTCAATCTCTCTCTTTAATAAATATCTTTTAAACATTAAAAAAAATAAAATTGTAATCATTTTTACATTTGTGATTAATTGTAATCGCCTCAGTCAGGTGCAACTCTTGACCTCCAGGTTGTGAGTTTGAGTCCCAATAGAGTGTCGATTACTTAAAAAAAAAATCTTCAAAAAAAAAATGTGTAATCATTTCCCAAAGGAGTGAGGAGAGGGTCTGACTGCTTTTCTGCCCTTCTGTTTCATGTTTCTTGCATCAGCAAGGAAGGTAGTCTATAGGAATTGAATCGTTAGCATTTTTGAGACTTGCTTTGTAGACCTGGGAACTTCTTTTTATATTCTAATTTTTAGTTTCTGTATCCTAAACATGTTAATTAGACCAAGTTTATGAATTGTGATATTCAAAACTTCAATATCCTTATTTTTCATTTCCCTTGTGCATCAGTTTCTACAAAATGTTGACTGATTTATCAAATTCTTCTGGTCATTCTGTCATATTTGCTTTATCTGATGCTGTTTTGTTAGTTGAACATAGCTTTTAATATTTGTATTTTACTGGTTAATTTTTCCCTTTAATAATTACATCATGGTCATTTTTATCCCTAATTATGCTTTGTCATCTTAAATCATGTTTTATCTGATGCCACTCTTTGATACACCAGCCTTCTTTTGGTCATCCTGGGATGACCTGGGATATCTTCTTCAATCCCATTACCTACAAAATTATTTTTTTAGGTGTATCTCTAATAAAAACATATACATACCCTCTTTATCCAATCCAAGAATCCCTGTGTGTTAACTGGTAACAACAATCCATTTATAACTATTGTGATTGCACATTTGGATTTATTTTGAGCATTTTATGTTGTAAATTTATTTGATGTTATATATTTCATAGGGTTTATATTTCCTATTTTTGTCTTAAATGAATTAGGTGTTCTTTCCTCTCTACTGTTTTGGAAGTTATGCATTCTACTTCTATGTTTCTAGTAGTTTCCCTTCAGTTTTTAATATGCATACTTTATCTCTGTAGTTGTTTGCTATTTCAGCTCTGCTCCGAACACTAACCAGCCCCTAGGCAGATTAGCTCTCAGTGTTTTCCTTTCATTACCTTCATTTTTGTTAACTGGTTATTTTGTTTCCACTTCTCCCAATATGTTATTTTTTTTTTTTTTTTAAGAGAAATGCTTGTTTAGTTCCTGACAGATGGCAGCAGTGTGTTTGCTAAATAATGCTTCTGGCACCCTACCCCTTCTTTCTGTGGTCAGTTTCTTTTTTCCAGAATGCATCCCTGGAGCATTAACCTTCCTCCACCTTTTCTGTCTAGAGATATTTTTTTTTATGACCTTCGTTGCTGATGTTTAAAGTGAGTATAGAATTCTAGACTGACAGTTTTCTTCTGCAGGAGTTTGAAGGGACTCTTCCATTGTTCTGGGTTTCTCTTGTGGCTATCAACCTGTGCTTCCTTTGCAGATAATTTCACTGTCTTTAATATTTTCATTGTCTTTGTTATCTTTCAGTTTCAAGTTGATGGCTCCATATGTATCCATACCCTGTTCAGAACTCAGTGTGCTTCCTGCATTCTGAAAATTCTCATTGAATATTGCCTATTTCCCATTCTCTGCATTCTTTCCCACTAGAACGCTCCTCAGATCTGTTCTCCCCGTCTTTTATCCTTCTTGCCCATCTCGTCTTCCATGACCCTTATTCGGGGTGATGTTCTCAGCTCTATCTTTTACTTAGTAATTCTCTTTCCAGCGGTATTTCATCTGCTAACACATTTATTGAGGTTTTATTTTCTGTGCCCATGTTTTGTTTTGTTTTGTTTATGGGCAGACATCCTACTTGCTTCTCTTTTGAAGCTGCTGGTTATTCTTTTCATATTATCTTGTTAAGGATGATTTCTACTTTTTCTTTCTCTCTTTACACATCTTAAATGGACTTTTTCATATTGCCATCCTGTTGTCTGAAGTTCCTGAGGAGGCTAATTTTACTGTTTGTGGTGTCTGCTGACTCTTCCTCATGGTTGGCCATTTCTTCTATGGTTCGTACTATTCTAATGACAGGGAAATTCTAACGGGGACTGTTTATACTGCGGGAGTCCCATGGAACCTAGGCTTATGGTAATGGTATCGTAGAGTACTTTTGCTTTGGTGTCTGCAGGGAACCTTGGGGTTCATTAGTTTAGAACACATTTATAATGTGAACTCATCACTTTTAGAGACCCAGCACTTAACCGTAGCCTCAGTTTGATTTTCAGCAACACCATGAAGTGCAGACTTGGCATCTCAGTTTCTCGTGAGTGAGTTGGTTTTGTTAATTTTCCAACCCAGAGCCCTGGTTAGTGACAGATTCCCTGTTTGCTTCCCTAGACGGATGGACGCAGTTTTTCTAAATCCCTTTCACTGAGGCTATAACCCTACCAGGGTTCTAGCTTTAGTTTACTTAGACATCAATTCTCAATCCCCCCCACCCCGCCACCATCCTGATAGGGACAGTAGGTAGAACAACCCAAACTGACAGGTAAGGGTTGAGCTTTCAGTGACTAGTGATGCTGACTCACCATAACACAGGCCACTGTCTCCGCATTCCCCAAGGTCAGTTCTTTCTCTGTTGGTTGTAGATCTACATTTCAAACTTCAAACTCAGATATGCAATAAATATGCCTTTTTTTTCCCCCAGCGTAACTTGATTATCCAACTGCACGCTCTCTATCCCTCTGATTTGTGGAAAAAGTTAACTTTGGTCCTTCTTAGGGTCAGTCTCTTCTTTGTGTTTTGCATCCAAACACTGGCTATGTTTGATTCTGTTATCTGTCTACACAGGTTGCCACTGATGCATCCATTGTCCCTGTTGGCATGGCTTCTTTCCGTCCATTCCCTTTCTGTGTCTTTGTAATGCTCGCAGAGAGTCTTTTGGGAGGCTTCCCGTGGGCCCACCTATCTGGAAGCACCACAAGGCTTTCCGTCTCCGAGGTTTGTGACCTGTCCCAGTGGTGCCACTGGAGGGTAAGGCTCATCTCTGCTGCCCAGGAACTCAGAGGGTGCTGTCTTGTTTCCTGTCTCCTTCCCTCTCCTCCTCTCTCCATTTCTCTACCCCTGCCCCACACTGCTCATTCTTTCTCTCCTCCTCCAGTCTAGCAGATCCTAATTCTAGTGGAATAAATCTTGCCATTTTTTCAAGCCAACACTCTGTCTGTGTTCCTGGATCCCTTTTCCCTAAAGCCTTAAGCTTTGGGAGGAAAAGGCCAAAAGGAAACCCTCTTTTCTGATTTCCACTCTACTACAAATGCCCCATGAGGAAGAGGGGGTCTCAGAGACTGCTCCCTACTTGAATACAGAGAAGGAAATAGGAATATAGAGAAGAAGGGAAATTTGTGGGAAGAGAAAAAAAATTAATACTTCAGAATATTTTCTTAGAGTGATAGTTAAGATTATTTTGGTTTTGGAATCTGACACACTTAATTTCAAATCCTGGTTACACCATTGTTCGTAATGTGATTTGGTGCTAGTTTCATAACACCTCCTGACATGTGCTTCCCCATTTTTGTTGGGGGATAATAAGATTACTTACCCTGTAGGTTTGTTGTGAGCAGTAAATGAGATAGTAGATTTAGTAAAGGATTTATTTCACTACTTAGCACATGGCAATTTAATTAATAACTGGCAGTTATTCTTATGAGCACATAGTCGTCGTTAGGATTCACTTTCTACTTCTAGATCATTTGGGATGAGTTATTTAAGCTCAGTTCCCTTGTGTGTCACAAGTATCAAGGGATGCCATTTTGAATGAGAGGACCGACAAGCCTAGAGCCACCAGGCCCCCCTAGGCACCAGCTCCTGGTGGTGACTGCTAGGGCCTCATCCTTGCAGGTTTCTGAAGTCAGCTGGAGCCCCGCTGCCTGGAGATGCTCCCAAGATTACAATGCTCCTCTCCAGGGCCACCTGCAGCCAACAGCTGACTGATGTGGGGGGTATAAAAGTCGGCCCCCTTGCGACAGGACTGTATTGACTCTGTGGAGAATTCATTCTCTAGAGCTCTTTCCAGGCCTGAACTGAGGCACTAAAATCCACCACATCTTTGTCTAGCTTCTTTTTTTTTTTTTTTTTTTATTCATTTGAGAGACAGAGAGAGAGTGAGAGAGAACAAGCAGGGAATGGAGCAGAGGGACAAGCAGACTCTCTGCTGAGCAGGGACCCCCATGCGGGACTCGATCCCAGGACTCCGAGATCATGACCTGAGCCGAAGGCAGACGCCTACTGACTGAGCCACCCAGGTGCCCCTTTGTCTAGCTTCTTATCCTGCTTCATCCCGCCTCTCTTGCTTTTTTACACATTTTTCCTGAGAGTAGTCTCATCATTTGCAAAAGAAGGTCCTTCTCAGGTTGTGCCTTTAAGAACCCCACCTAAAGCAGAGTAAGACTGAGAACACAAATATTTCGACACCCAGGATCAAAGTCTTAACTTCTCCGTTACACTGTCTTTCTCTGAATTAAAAGTTATCTTTTTTTTTTTTAGATTTTTTTATTTTATTTATTTGACACAGAGAGAGAGATCACAAGTAGGCAGAGAGGCGGACAGAGAAAGAGGGGGAAGCAGGCTCCCTACTGAGCAGAGAGCCCAATGTGGGGGCTTGATCTCAGGCCCCTGAGATCATGACCTGAGCCGAAGGCAGAGGCTTTAACCCGCTGAGCCACCCATGTGCCCCTGAATTAAAAGTTATCTTAAAGATATATGCACGAATGCCTAATATGATGAAGTGATGGCTTATTTATTCATTTATTAAAAAAATATTTACCAAGGACTTACTACGTATCAAACAATGTCGCAGACCCTGGAAATTATGCAAAAAGCATTAAGTATATTAAAAAAAAACCCTGGATTTTATAATGACATTAATAGTTACTGTTTATTGACAATCTATTATATGCTAAGATACCTTATATATTATATCTAATACCCAGAACAACACTGCAAAGCTGACATTATTTTTGCCAACTTTTGTCATAAGGCACTGAAGATCCAGAAAGCTCAAGTGACTGTCCAAGGTCATGCAGCTAGGGACTGGTGGAGGCAGGATTCGTACAGAGGTCTCTCCACAACGGACACTCTTCACTGCCTGTTTTATTGCCCAGAATTTCAGTTGTCTGCTTAAACGTCTGCATCCCCTCCTACCCCCTGCACACTAGACTTGAGTTAATGGCAAGACAAGATTTTTCCATTTTAATATCCCAGACCTGGGAAAATGCTTAATGTCATAGGCACCCAGAAGTGCCTGTGGAATCAATACGTGGGGAGGGATGGGGGTAATCTGTTTCCAGAATTGATGCCACACCCCCTCTTTCCCGCAGGACTCCCATCCAGTAAGAGGAGACACGATCTAGCTTTTAGCAGTCCATTTTAGTTTAATTCAGCATTTGCTATGGGCCTATTTCTGGGGCCCGTCCATTCCCAGCTAACTGTCAAACTTGGATGAGGCTGATACAGCGCATGAGTGGAGCCCAGGGCCCTGGACGCTGAGAACCATTAAGGACAAAAGCAACTGGGGGCAACAGAGTAGCCAGCTAAAGACGAGTAAGATCACTCAAACTTCTGGGCGTCCCTGGGTATCTAGAAAGAGACTGTGTGCCCCGGTATGGCAATTTATCAGGAAATGTCAAGAAAGGGTCTGTGAAGCAAGCAGATGGCTTTTCCAAAGATCAGACAAGATAGCCTCTGACACAAGCTTCTGTTAGCTGATTTGCCAGCCCCTTATCACTGAGAACCACTCATATTAATTGCTCGAAGCCACAGCTCTGTGTCTCTCCTGCAGGACACTTCTCCTGGCCATTGGCGATTGGGTCGGGGGCAGACACTTAACCCAAGCTGGGCCAGTCGTTTTCTGTCTCCCAAAATATTTACAGAGTCCAGGAGCTGGAAGGTGTGTCAGACGGTCCTGGCAGAGGTGTAGAGGGATGGCTGACAGAGTCCTGTCACCGGGGTCCCCACCTCCTTGTCCCCACAGTTCCTTGATTTGCTTGCTCATCTTCTCCTTGGATTCTGAGAACTACTATATCCTTCCAACAAATTTCTTTTTTCAACTTAAACTAGCAAGATTAGGTTTCTGTTACCGGCAATGAAAAGAGCCTTAACTAAAACACTGCCAGATAAAGGTGGAGGAGAGACTCCGCGTTGCTGCCTTTTATCTGTATTTATCCTTTCTTTGGTGTATTTTCCCCCTGATTCTTGAGAGAGAAATAGAGGAGGCTTCTGACACTTACAGTCTAGAGGGAGAGGCAGACGTACACAAATCGTTTCAACATGATGTGGTAAGTGCTCTAATAGGTATGATAAGAGTGTCGTGGGAGCAGAAACGAGGAACCGTCTAACTCTGCTTGGGGCTAGGGGTGGGAGGGCTTCGTGCAGAGCTGAGTCCCTAAGGATGAGTGGGGAGTTCTGATATTCTGATATATTTTCAGGAGCATCAGAAGAGTGTTAACAGCTTTTATATTTCTTAAAAGGATAAGAGATGAAAGAGGAAATAGAGTAAGGTGTAATTTGCTTCTGTCTTTAAGAGGTGTTTTAGCCTAGATAGTCTAGATTTTGCGGGGATAACATTAACTCTGGAGTCTCAGTGGCTTTAATGCAATGGGTTCTGGTTCCTTCTCAGGGTGCACACACAGCCGGGCCACTGGGAGCCATGCTCCACAGAGACCGTTAGGGTTTCAGGATGATGGAGGCCCTGACATCTTCTTGCTGCACCATCTGGGATATGAGGCCTCCTTGGGCATCACAACAGGGTCATCATGGCGATGCTTTGGCCCAGGAGTGACACAGGCCACTCTCACTCCAGCCCATGGGGGTCAGCCTGCATCATCCTCCAGTGGGCCCTGGAGAAGAGGGTTGGCAGTAGAAGTCTCCCCAACAGCAGGAGACCACCATTATTCTTCTACCTGGATCTGAGTCTTGGTCCCTGTGCCTGAGACTCCATCTTGTTCATTTGTCCCAAATCCCACTTAGTCTTCTCTTGCTCCATCAGTGACACCCCTGTCATGTTATAGAAATCCTAGGGGTTTCTTGCTACTACGTAGCAAGGACAGAGGGCAGTGTGGCTTGAAGACTCTCAGGAAACCTTGTGGACTTTAGGAAACCCATCAGCAGCAAGGAAGTGGTGCAGCAGGCTTATCCGCAACTTAGTCATGAAGTCCTTTCAGAGGAGGATTCGACGGGTAAACCCCATCTCTTCTTTGCACACCTCCCCAGTTCCCTCTTGGGTCCTTTCAGCTCCCATCGCCTCGAGACACATTCCGTGACGACTCCGAGGATGTTATGAGAAGCAGAAGAAATGAGCCTCCAAATGTCCGAAACGGAGTCCCTTATCTTCCCTCTCAAAACTCACCATACAGCCTTCCTCTCCTGCGTTAAAGGCAACTCCGTCCTTGGACTCGTTCACCACCTCGTTCTACTGTTCTCCTCCCGCTCCTCCTCACAGCCAGTACATCAGGAGACCCCCACTGGTGCAACCTTCAGTTTATACTCCAAACCCACTTTTATTCTTCTCACCCTGGCCCGACGGAGCCACTGTCATCTCAGGATTTTTCCATCAGATTCCTGACTGACCTCCCTGCCTCTGTTCTTGCTTAACTCCAGTCTGCTCTCCACACGGCAGCCATCAGGCCCTACTCAAAGGTATGTCGGATCATGTCATGGGTCTCTGTGTCATTCAGAGGAACAGCTGAAGTACCTATGGTGGCCTTCCCACCCCATCTCCTCTGCATTGTTTTCCCTCTGTTCTGCTAGAATGTAAGCTCCCCGAGGGCGGGTTCTTTCTCACTTTGATTCATTTGGTATATTCCAACCATCTATTCACTTGATGCTTTTCTTGGCACATGGTAAGTGCTCACTAAGTATTTGTGGAATAAATGAATGAAATCTGGTTTCAGAGACATTTGCTCTCAGTGATTCCATATAGTGAACTTTTCTTCAAAAAAAGAGAAAGATTTTATTTCTTTATTTGACAGAGAGAGAGAGAGAGAGAGAGTGGAAGCAGCAGCAGCAGAGGGAGAAGGAGAAGCAGACTCCCCACTGAGCAGGGAGCCCGATGCGGGACTCGATCCCAGGACCCTGGGATCATGAACTGAGCCGAAGGCAGATCCTTAACTGACTAAGCCACCCAGGCATGCCATCCATATGGTGAACTTTTTTTTATCCCTCTACAATCTTGGGATGAGAAATACTTAATACGTTCTCACAAGCACCAGGAAAGTGGCAGATCTGCCAGAGCACTTCTAACACTCAACACTAAGGAGAACTTTGGGTACATTTGTAGGTCACCCCCAAGGTATGAGACAAATTACATAAATCCTACAGACATAATAGGAGGAAGTGAAAGCAAACTTGCTACAAAGAAGACAGATCAACACAGGTTAATCCTATCCACAGATAAGAAAATGCAAAGTGTTAGAAAGTTCTTGCAAGAACCTCAGTGAGCTAGAGCAGCTGAATGTACAGCTCTGCCAGGGGCTGAGTTCCTCCTTTTTATATGTCCTCCTTGATGGCCAGTCAGTGCTCACACAGCATCTCACTGGAAACCTAGTCCCACAGCTTGGCCATTCTGCTCCAGAAGCTGCCCCGAGCCTGCATCCTTGAATAGGACTATGTTCATGTGGGGAAACACAACATGGCAGACTGGGGTGGTGGAAAGAGCTTCAAAGTCAGACCAAATCTGAATCGAGATCCTGAGTCTCAGATCCTTCATCTTCAAAATGTGGATAATAATATCTGCACATCTACTAGGGGGTTAAGAGGAGTGAAAGACACAGTGGATGGTAAGACCCTGCACAGTACCTGGCATGGAATCAGTACTCAGTCACTGCCTGATCCTATTTTATGTTCCGATCAGTAAGGACACTCCCATTTCCTATAGGACCCTCAACACTGATTACTCGTCCAGTCTATCACCCGTTGTCTAAGATGCCACTGACCCCGATCTGCCCCCCAGTACTGATGGCTAAAGTCTGTCTACCAAGGAATCCGTCTATTCCCAGAACACAGCTCAAGATATGAAGTGGCTTCCACCACTGGAAAAGGAAGAATGTGTCTGGAGTCTTGGGTGGAGAAATTGGTTTTAGTAAAAATCTATTAGTGTGAATATCCTAAAGGACCAAGTCTGATTCTACATGACTAGAGTTCAATTACGCTTGACCAAAACATTACGAATGTTTTAAGCTGCCAAACTTAATAAAAAGTCCTCTGAAGATCAAATACTTCCCTAGGGAAGACACTGGAGAATGAATATATCATGTTGAAGGTGGAAAAGGACTTTCTAAGTGTAATAACAAAGACAGAAACTACAAATTAAAGGACTGGTACATTTTGCCAAAGAAAAAATGTGTTCCAAAACATATTTTTAAAAAAACAGCATTTTCAAACCTGGTGTGAGTCATTTACATGTAATATATAAAGAGCTCTGACAAATCAATAAGATAAAGATCAACTGTTCCATTAGAAAAATGGGTAATGTACATGAAATATAAATTTATAAAAGACATAGAAATAGCTAATTAAAAAAATTCTACATCATTCAAAAGCCAGTAGATGCAAATAAAAATAACAAGATACAATTCCCAGCTGTTGAAAAAGCAAAGATAAACCAGAAAAATACTATCTAGTATTGGCGAGTGTGCAGGAAAGTTAACATTCCTATATACTACATTTTTAGGAGTGTAAATACTTTTCCAGTAAGTATTAAAAACTATAATATTGTGCATATGCTTTGACCCATCAGTAATCACAAATGGGCACAAATATTTGGCTATTAGAATACTTAATCAAAGCATTGATTACATTAGCAAAAATCCAGAAACAAGATAATGCCAAAAGGAAGTTGATTCTCTAAGCTATAACACCTTTGAACAACAGAAGATGATTTTAGTCATTAAAAATTGAAATGGGGGGCACCTAGGGGCTCGGTGTGTTAAGCATCCAACTCTTGATTTTGGTCATGATCTCAGGGCCATGGGATGGAGCCCCGTGTCAGGCTCCATGTTCAACACAGAGTCTGCTTGTCCCTCTCCCTCTGCTCCTCCCCCCGCCTGTGCTCTCTCACTCAAATAAATAAATAAATAAAATCTTTTAAAAAGTTGAAATGGGTGGGGAAAAGTACCTGCCATGGACCATCCAGGCATTCAGCTATGTCCATTCATTAAAAACCATGTACTGACTACATACTCCTTATAATTAGCACCACTGATGTCAAGATGAATAAAACAGGGTCCCTACCATCATGGGACACACATTTTATTATGGGATACATTTAGTGAATGACACAAAAGAGCTGTGAACTGAGTGTGGCTCTACTCTCCTCCTTCCCCTCTCAAAAACATCTGTTCTGGCCAGTGGTCCAGCTTTGGGAGAAATCAATAGCAGCACTTAGCGGTTCTACACCATAAGTAAAATGACAAGAGGCAGAGGTGGGATCAAACTGAGAAGGAATTTAGTTGTTGAAACTCTAAACCCTAAGGGAGTGTGTATTAGTTCTCTATCGCTACATAACAACAAACAATACTACCACACACTTAGCAGCTTAAAGAAACTCACATTTGTTACTTCATGGTTTCTGTGGCTCAGGGGCTGGGGCATGGCTTAGCTGGATCTTCTGCTTCAGGGTCCCACAGGGCTGCAATGGGCCTTGTCGGCCGGGTTCTGAGATTTTATGTGAAGGCTCAACTGGGGCAGAGCCAGATCCTAAGCGCATGTGGCTGTTGGGAGGATTCGGGTCCTTATGGGCTGATGGGCTGTCAGACTGATGGCCTCGGGTTCTTACGGGCTGGTTGCCAGCAGTTGCTCTCAGAGCCTTGCACTTGGTCTTGGGCACCCCCAGCATGGCCACAGACTTCATCAGAGCCAGCTAGGAAAGACAGTCTGTTAGCGAAACAGACACTATCGTCTTATGTAATGTGATCATGGGAGTGACATCCTGTCACTTTGCTGTATTCTCTTGGTACGAAGTCACAGGTTCTGCCCACACTCAAGGGGAGATTGCACACTGACACAAGTACCAGGAGGCAGGGATAATTTGGGACCATCTTAGTGTCTGTCCACCACTGGGTACAAGAAAGAAACATTAGGTCACTGAAGTTGAGCCACAGGGGCACCTAAATCAGCAAAGTAGTGTGGGTTACAATGAAGGAATTCCCCCAACTGAGCCCAGGGGAATGGTCTTGGCCTCAACTGACCACCAAATGATCCCCAAATTTGTAAAATGGTCCATTCGGTGGGTCTTTCTAAGCATGAATGTGTTCTCTCTGGGGCAGGAAACTCAAACTCAAATTCCCACAAAAGCCTGGCAGATAACACAATACATACACCTGAAAGGGTAATAGGGAGAGGTGGGGACTGTGGCAAACGAGCCCTCGCAGCCCTTTGCAAAAAGGGCAGGCGCCGTGCAGCCCAAGGGGATACTCACCTGTGTAGGAATGCAGGCCTGCTCCTGACAGACTTTGTTATTTTACAGAGAAGCCCCCAAACCACATCTGTACATGAAATTTCCCCAAATTTAAAATTATTTGTGGATTAAACGAAACACATCTGCAAGTCAGGGCCAGCTCCGAGACCCCAATTTTAGCCCCTGACCTGGCACCTCTGTGTCTCTCACAGGGACACTGAGCAAGGCCATTTGCCGAACTGCAAGCTGACATTTTCCACTTTGCTAGCTCCTGGCTGTTACTAACTTGTGCTCCTCTCGTTTGAGCTTCTGATTGTGTGAAGTCCTCACATTCAAGGCCGTCCAGCTTGCTGATTAGCTTTAAAATTCGGGAGCTTTAAAGTCTCCAAATTTGGAAGTAAGCAGACTCTCATTAAGAAGTCATTTGATAAAAATTAATCCCTCCAGGAATATCTTGGACTCAGAAGAAAGCCCCGGCTCTCTCATTAGCTGGTTTTAACTACTCAGTCCACCTTGGAGGCCCCAGTCCTCCCTGGGTTTGACTCCAAGGCTCCAAACAGCTGCCTGAGAGTCTGGGGATCAGAGGCCAGTGATCTAAAGTCACGGGAAAAGATGCAGCAGAACTTGGAACTTGGAACTCCAGCCAGCCCCCAGCCCCCTGCCCCCTGAGCCCAACTCCTCAGATGTAATCATTTCCACTTGAGCCGGAGAATGAAGGGACAGATTTTCATCTTACTGAGTAGATTTCAGAGCTTACCGCGTCTAATCCTGGCAGATCTGTCACTGACCCAGCAAAGAGAATAACTAAATGAACGTGCAGCGTCTGCCCGGAGGGGCTTCTCGGAAGGCAGTGCTGCAGAGGAAGCCTCCCTCTGGGCTCATCCTGGAGGATGGCCTGCACCCAGGCCCCAGGCCCCAGGCCCTCCCCTCTTGGGGTGGCAGGAGCGGGTCCCTGGAGGCCTGTGAACCCGTCCAGAACAGGCCTCCACTGTAATCTCTAACTAACCCAGTTATAAAAGCCTTTATGTAAGTCAGTGGTTGTTTTTAAGCAAGGTGGTTATTTTCTTTTCTAAATGTCTCCATTTTGATGCTCTGAAAACATAATGCACGCACAGGGTTTAAAAAAACGCAAACAGAACAAAAGGGACTCCCGTGAAAAGTGAGCCCCCCACCCCCACCTCTTTGTCCCCTTTCCCTACCCGACGGCAACTGCTGATATAAGTTTCTCGGGGAAGAAAGATGGCTGTTCTTAAATTTTCTAATTTGATCTCAAAAATAGCCTAAGGCCAAAGAGAGCCCACAGTAATGTAATTAAAATGAGTGATGGGGTTATACACCTAACATGTCGTGGGGAAACAAAAATCACAGACACAAACTCACACCCACAGGAAAACATCTGTGTGTGTGTGTGTGTGTGTGTGTGTGTGTGTGTGTGTCCGAAAACGTGTCTGTGTGAGTAGAGAGTATGGGTATGGGTGTGTGGAGGATGTATGTGTAGGTATAAGGTCTGTGTACTTGTGTGTGGACAATGTGTGGGTATGTGTGCGCCTGCGTGCTGGTCCCCTATCTCTCTGCAAACTCCAGTCAATTCCATAAACATTTATTGTGCGCTGTGTGCCAGGCCCTGTTCCCAGTGCTGTGGGTTATACCAAGATAAATCATACAAGGTCCCTGGCTTTGGGGAGCTTACAATAAGAATAACTCACATTTGATTGGCCCCTTTCCCTTTACAGGGGAATTTTCAGGCAGAGTTATGTCATAACTCAGGCCGGCCGCAGCCTGAGGCATGCTGGAACCTGAGCAGCGGGGGCTGGCGGGAGGGGAAGCCATCACGGGAGATGGGGAAATGGAACAGCAGCAGAGGCTGGGTCTCCAAGAGCTGCTGGTGGCCGCCGGGGGCTCAGGCTGGAGGCTGCAGCCCCTCAGAGAGGTGCAGGGAGGTGCCACATCAAAAAAGCAGGGTGCCGGTTGCTTTGGCCTGTAGTTCTGTCATCAGACAGCCCTGCTTCAAAGCCCAGCTCTGTCACTAATTACAAGTGTGATCCTGGGCAAATTACTTAACCTCTGTGCGCCTCAGTCTCTTCAACAGAGAGAAACGGTAATTCCTCCTCCTATAGCTGATACAGGGATTAGTGAGATAAGGCAAGTAAATGTGGGCACAGTGTTACAAAGTAAGTGCTCAGCAAAGGGTGGCCTTACTGCTGTGATTGTATTGTTATTATTCAGTAGTGCAGAATCTCTATGATTTAATATGAGGATCCCTGGTTAAGAGAGATGTCTGATCAAGAGCCTTTGGAGGTATCCTCCTGGATTTCCCTTTCCATCGGAGCCCCTCTGATTCTGGCTCTCGCTTCTTTTCCTTTTAAACGCCAGTCTCAGCATGGCCTCAGGAAAACAGAGCAGAATTTTCAAAAAGTCTGGGCTCAATTTTAAGGGAAATCAGCACACCACATATATAGAATCTGACTATACCCCATCTAGCTAGTTCATCAGGGCTTTTGGGCCAATCTCTTTCCAATGGAATGCCAAAGAAGAGGCAGAAGTCAGTCCCTCACTTCCTGGCTCTGCTTCTGGTGGGTACCAAAGTTTTGAAAGCATTTACCAGGCATCCTGAGTTAGTTCAGGAAAGCTACCCAGCGAAAGCAATACTTGGGTAGAGACCTGAAGAATGAGCTGGATTGTGTGGATGAGGTGAGAGGAGAGGTCAGGAATGCAAAGAGAACATCCCAGGCAGAGGGGACAGCATATGCAAAGGTCCTGGGACAGAAAGGCATGTGGTGAATTTGAGAGGGCTGAAAGAAAAATCAGTGTGCCTGAGAAGTAAACAGCAGAGAAAATAACAAAGAACAAGACTAGAGAGGTGAGTAATAGCCCAGTTGCAAAGAATGTTGTGACCATGTGTGGTGAGGAAGAAGGGACATTGTTAGGATATATAGGAAACTATATTATAAAGAATCAATAATTAAAATACTAATGGAACTGTAATGGAGCTAAGACATAGAAATGAAGGGAACGAATAAAATTTTCAGATTCATATAAACATACAAAAGGCAATGTAGTATGTGGTAAAATGGGCATTTTTCCTCAGAGGGCTTACTCAATAAATGATGTTAAGACATGTGATAACCATTTAGAAAAACGCATAATATCCTACCTCTACCTCACATCATACACCAAAATGGATTCTAGGTGGTTTTTAAAGTTTTATATAAAAGAGAAACCATAAAGCCACTTGAAAACATTTTAGATGAATAATTTTAGAATTTGCGACGGGGAAAGACTTCCTAAGCATGACACAAAGGCAGAAAACATAAAGGAAAAGGCTGACGAATTTTATTACAGAAAGAAAAACTAAAAACTTACCTATGTCAAAAACCACCATAAATGAAACTGAAGGACAGATGGTACACAGCCAAATATATCTGCTAAATATGAAAATATCCTTAATATTGAAACAGGTCCTTTAACTCCAAAAGAAAAGATGAGTACCCCAACAGAGTAAAGGACACAGGGCCTGAAAATGCCACTCACAATAGAAAAATTGCGAACTCACCGATACACATCAAAAGCCCATTTCACGTCAGTAGGAATCAAAGAAGTACAAATTAAGACAATAAGCAAATGTCACCTTTCTCCAATGTAACTGTTAAAAAATAATGGGAATTGTGTGCTGGCTGGGATGCAGGGACAGGGGTATTATCATTTATGGCAGGCAGAAATATAAATAGACTCATTGATCCTGCAGTTCCACTATTTCTAAGACTTTACCCTCAGAGGATGATGGATGTATACAAAGTTATAGTTCAATAATGATATTCTTCATAGTGCTTTTCACCATGGTGAAAAATAAATAAGGGCTACACTGTTGGGAGAAGTTGGCTACATACGTAATGTTTTTTCTTTAAAAAAAAATGAGTGAGAGCAAATATAACCAAATATTAACAGTTGTTAATTGTACGCGGTGGGAGTGTAGGTGTCTATTATGCTGTTCTTTGTACTTTTCTGTAACTCTAAATTCTTTCCAGACTGTGGTCAAATATGTTGTTATTGGAGAATAATTGTTGGCATGGGGAAATAGTCAAAATATATTTTTAACGAAAATAAACACGGATTACAAGAGTATCTTATTTCAAAAACAAGGATGCAGAGGAAAACAGCTAGTATGCCAAGTTATTTATGTATGAATAGCTACAAAATTTTTATTTTCTTCTTTGTGCTTTTCTGTATTCTCTAGAGTGAACACGTATCTCCTTTGAAACATGCTAAAATCAATATCTAAACATACTTAGAAGGCAGGTCTTACTTCCCATGCTTTATGACTATACGCGTACATCAAATTCCTTTTTTAAAGCTGCAAAGGTAAGAAGAGCCAGTACAGGGGTGCCTGGAGGCTCAGTCAGTTAAGCAGCTGCCTTTGACTGAGGTCATGATCCCAGGGTCCTAGGATCGAGCTCCCGCTTAGGCTCCCTGCTCAGCGTGGAGTCTGCTTCTCTCTCCCTCTGCCCCTCCCCCTGCTTGTGCACCTGCACGCACACGAGCTCTCTCTCTCGCAAACAAATAAAATCTTAAAAAAAAAAAAAAAAAAAAAGCCAGTACGTGTCACATGGGGTGTCACATTGAATTTCTTGATGTAAAAAGGTAGAAACAACATGCATGGGATTCAGATTTCTTAAATTTCCTTCCAGAAAGTTCTGATGTTTTTATTCATTCAATAAATAGTCACTGAGCACCACGTTCATCAGGATTCTTGGGTTACAAGTGAAGGAGTTCCAAATCAAAATGACTAAAGTTTTTTTTTGAAGAAATGCTTTGTTCACAAAGCTGGTAATCTAGGGGTTGGTGGATCAGGCTCTGCTGGGTCCTAAGTAATCTCTCTGTTTCTCAGGTCTCCTCTATGTTGAATCCACGCTCAGGTAGACTCTTCCCCAGAAGGCAAAAAGTGGTCACTGGTGGTTACAGACTTTATTTATTTATTTATTTATTTATTTATTTATAGATTTTATTTATTTGAGAGAGAGAGAGCGAGTGCACAGGCGGGGGAGGGTTAGAGAGAGAAGCAGGCTCCTCACTGAGCAGGGAGCCGGACTTGGGGCTCGACACCAGGCTCCATGGGGGTCTTGAGGCGGGGCTCAATTCCACAACCCTGGGATCATGACCTGAGACGAAGGCAGATGCTTGCTTGACTGAGCCACCCAGGCACCCCGGTGGTAGACTTTTAAATTACATTCTACCTCATTACATTTTATCCTTATAACCATCAAAAAAGAGGGTCCCTCCGCCCCAGTGGCACCAGGCAAAGTCCCAGGCACGGCTCTCATTAGATCCACACACAGGTGTTTATGTCTGAACCAAGCAACATGATCAGGAAAAGCAAACTGATTGGCCAGACCTGGGTCACATGTTCACCATGTAGTTTGAGGGAGATCAGCCCCTAAAACAAAAAACTTGAGAAAGGCGGAAGGGTGGCACACCCAGGGAAAACCTAGGATGCAGTTACAGGAATAAGGAGAGCTGATGCTACTCAGGCAAAAACCACAGTTTCCCTCTTCGAGCATATGCGCACATTCTAAATGACTCCATGAGTGCACAGTTGCTTGCCATCGAGTTGCCTCATTTGCTACAATGCAATAGGTCTTGGGAGGATCTGAGGTGCTCTCGCATTTTCTTAAAAGTCTCTTCATAAGGAAGGGTGGCTGGAACCTACAGCCCTGGTTTATCTTCCTAGATTCCCTTTCAAATTGCTCACCTCCCAGCACTCGCTTTTCTCTTCCCCTGATTTATGGTGTCCAGAGCACCAATCACCAACTGATACACTATATATTTTACTTTGTTTGGTACTTATCTTTTGTCACTAGGAGGTAAGCTTCCTTTTTTTTTTTTTTAAACAACTTTATTTATTTAATTAATTATTTCTTTATTTTAAGATTTTATTTATTTATTTGACAGAGAGAGAGAGATCACAAGTAGGCAGAGAGGGCAGGCAAAGGGGGGAGGGGGGAAGCAGGCTCCCTGTTGAGCAGAGAGCCCGATGTGGGGCTCGATCCCAGGACCCTGAGATCATGACCTGAGCCAAAGGCAGAAGCTTTAACCCACTGAGCCACCCACGCACCCCAGAAGATAAGCTTCTTGAGGGCAATGCTCCGTCTCATTCATTACTGTATCTCCAATGCCTAGAACAGTGCCTGGCACACAGGAGGTGCTAAATAAATATCTGTTGGATGGATGGATGAATATATAAAAGGATGGATAAACGGATGGAAGAATTCAAGGATGAATAGGTTAATAAATGGATGGATGGATGGGTGGGTGGATGGATGGATGAAAGCAATGAATTAATGAATTTATCAAAAGAAGCTTGCTTCCCTTTAAAGCTTTGCTCCAACCTCAATATTTCTACCCTATCCTGTACAGAGCTAAACTAGCTGGGATATTCAAGTAGTTAAATGCTAAGAGAGAACAAAAGAGAAGCAAACACAGGAAAAACAAAAAGAAAAACACCATAGCTAACCAAATTTTATCATCCTGCCACACTGACCTTGCTTCCAGAACTCTAAAGCCTTGTCCCATGTCATGTGCTGCCTTGACACAATGCTCCAGCCCCCAAAGGCTGGTATAACTTGGACTCTCCTTTTGGTAGGTCCCCTGCCCCCACCAAGGAGCTTCCTGCTAGATATTCTCACTCTGCATAACAAGAGAGCCTGAGCCCAACCCTGAGTGACCCTCTCAGCTCTTTCTCAGTTCCATGTTCTGGTCTGCAACACACCCCTCTTTCCTAAGCAAGGAGCACCAGAAAAGCCTTCTAACTAGACCCCCTGCTCCTACAGAAAGGGAGGAGTTTTGTCTCCCACCAAACCGCAACACTGTAACAATGCCTTAATTCAATATAATAACCATATTCATAAAAAGCACCTACGCAGAGAGGAAGGAGAAGCTGGAGAATCGTTCCCTTACAGCATCAAAGGTTCAGCATCTAAGGAATTTAAGGTCAGTCCACATTTATGACCTTCTCTGTTCATAAGCATTTTTTCTGCTCCCTGATGCATAGGCAGAGAACAGCAGGAAGAGGATCCTAAGGGCCCTTGGGAATGTGTTGGGAAAGCAACTCTAGGAACAAACGGAACGTTCTCCTTATTTTGGCAAGTGGTGTGTGGAGTTGCTATGTTTGACCATTTGGGGGTGCTCACTGCGTGCAGGCACTGAGTTAGTCACTTCACATACTTGGAAGTCATTGAATCCTCGTGACAACCTATTGGGATCCCCATCTAATAGCCAAATCAGAGAAGTCAGCTGGCCAGTTAGTGGCAGGGACAGGATTTGAACCCACACCCTCCGACTCCAGCTCCCACACTCCTGACCGTCATACCAAACACAGCTTCTTGTGGCTATCGGTTACACATTAAAGGAAATGCATTCTTATTTTTGTAGTCTCAGACTAGTGACTGAGGCGAGTGCAGGGTGACAACCGAGCTCTGTCTGCAGCCCACATTTCCTCGCCACGACTGTCAGGGCATCAATTTCTCACCCCTACAGGTCCCTGGACATCCCCATTGCATGGAGCATGGCCTGATGCCTCCATCGCTAACTTTATCTAAGAAAAGATCAGATGCAGATCCCAGAAAAGATGCAACTGTAGAATTTACCATGGGACCCGGCCCCTTGTCCAGAGCGGCCATCCTCCTTGCGAGCAATGTTGACTTATAGGCAATGGAGCATGTTTGTATCAAAGACACAGGACTGATACTCGCTACACAGCACTTAACCCTCCCCCCCCAAGAGGCCCCAATCAATCAATTCCAGAAATCAATTCTAGAAAATCAGTGAACACTGTATTAGTCAGCTTGGGCTGCCATACAAAATACCACACACTGGGCGGCTTTAAAGAACAGACATTCTCACAGTTCTGGAGGCTGGAAGTCTAAGATCAGGTGCCAGCGTGCTCGGGTTCTGGTGGGAGCTCCCTTCCTGGCTTCTGTGTCCTCGTATGGGGGAGAGGGGCAGTGAGGGCGTTGGGGCAGGGGGAACGCAAGCTCTCTCTTCTTCCTTCTCTTCTTGTAAGGGCTCTAATCCCATCATGAGGCCCCC
>CM052890.1:18467803-18502250 GCA_028534135.1 Potos flavus
CAATAGTATTTACTCCATAGGTCACTATAAACACTTAATGAAACAAAACATGTAAGCTCTTAGTACTGCATGTAGCATATAATGAGTACTCAGCACAATTAGCTAGGAATATGACTAGTATTTACGCCTTCAGAGAGGCTCTCCGCAACAATTCGGAGAAGTGCCTCGTCGCATGCCTGACCACTCTGTCCAACGGGAAGCTACGTTGGCAAAGCTACTGGAGTCCCTGGGCTTCATGCTCAGCACCATGTAGGTGCTCAGTAAACACCTGTGTTTGAATGAATAAATGAAGGAATAAATGGCCCAAATAACCTCCAGCTCCAATGACTGAGTCCTCTCTCACCCTACTGGAATGCACATTGATTTGTTCTGGATTTCTTGATAATTAATCTCTTGACAAAATTTAAGACCTGTTAATTACCCCTGATTAATTAGGGTGAACTTTTTAATTGCTTCCCTAAGCTGAAATACACTGTCAATAGGCCCCATAATTAGTGACCCAGTAATCAGTTTTAAACCAATTATCCCAGGGTAACAAGTGAAACTAGGCAAGAAGCACTCCAGGGGCTTGGGCCAATTTCAGTGGAACTCAGAATAATACAAATTGGCACTCATGTGGGTGAAGAATGCATGTTCAGTGTAACTGGAAATACGGATACTCATATTCTCTTGGGTGTTTCGTTTGTCTGGGTTTTCACTGCTGTATTATTTGAAAACAATAAAATAGGTATACTCCCCACCCACCCAATCAAAGGCCTGGAGTAGATTCTCGGAGTTGCCTGACTGCCTTTGGGTACAACTAGGACCACCGCCTCAGGTTGTGCAGGTTGTGTACTACACAACTCCAGAGCTCCATTCACACTGTGATCTGTGTGAGTAGCACCTCTAAAGGTTGTGCAAGGTATGACCTGGGTACAATAACCTGGGGGTCATATGGTGCAAAGGATAAGGGCCTAATCATGAAGAATTCCTCCAAACGTAGTGATGGGCTTGGAAGTGCTCTGCGCTTTCTCGAAATGGGGAAATGCAAGTGGCAGGCACCTCTCGCAGTCTGTCTAGTGCAATGGAGTGGTAACGCACACACATTTAATTTCTGAAAATCTAACTCCCTGGATTAAAAAAAAAAATTAAGAAAAAGAACTGGTAACCTGAAATGGTATAAGCAGTCTTTCCTGCCACCCCATTCAGGAAGTGCACACCCCAGAGCAAGACTGAAATGGGCCTTGAATCTGCTATTCCTTGTATGCTTCTGATAAAGAGAATATTTCACTGTGTGCAGTATTTAAAGATTTGTATGTTTTAAACAGCAGAATCCGCAAGCCAGCCATCCACTTGATGCCCACTGAAGAAACAGAGATGTCTCCCCATAGTGGAGGAAAACTGTCTGGGCTGGTCTTTTTAAAAGATGGTACAACAACCTCCAACATGACACCTTCCTAAGTGATTTCAAGAATAATTTTGACAAACAGATTTTTCTCCTTTTCTGCCTCCTTGAGAACCTAATGTCCTTAAGGTGAGGCAGCATTCTGGTCTGGGAAGGCAGGGTGCTAGTCATCTGATGGGGGAACTCTTTTCTCAACGTGAGAGATTCCCGGTAAACCAGTTGGTTCTCAAGATACAGCTGGGACCAAATGCATAAGAACTGCTTTGGATGCTTGTGTTTTTTGTTTTGTTTTTTAAATTAAATTAAATTAAGTTAAATTAAATTTCTTTTTTTTAAAATATTTTATTATTTATTTGACAGAGAGAGAGAGAGATCACAAGCAGGCAGAAGCAGGCGGGGGGGGTGGGGAAGCAGGCTCCCCGATGAGCAGAGAGCCCGATGCGGGGCTCGATCCCAGGACCCTGAGATCATGACCTGAGCTGAAGGCAGAGGCTTAACCCTCTGAGCCGTTAAATTAAATTTCTTTAAAGATTTCATTTCTTTAAGAGAGAGAGAGAAATCACAAGTGGTGAGGAAGGGGAAAGGGAGAAGGAGAAGCAGGCTCTCCGCTGAGCAGGGAGCCCGATGCAGGGCTCGATCCTAGGACCCTGGGGTCATGACCTGAGCCGAAGACAGACACTTAACTGACTGAGCCAGGATGCTTGTTTTTGAAAATGCAGATTCCTGGGCCCCACCCCAGAACTACTCTGTGAATATCTAGGCATGTGGCCCCGGAGTCTTCACTATAACAAACTCCACGTCCTTCGGACACAGACTCCCAGCTGCAAGCCTGGGCAGGGCAGGAAAAATACCAGTGTCAGCGCATGTCTTCAGTACCCGGCACATTTTCGGTGTTCAACAGGTATTAGCTGACTGAATGAGAACAAGCCTCTGGCCCTTTGTTCCGATTTAGCAATCCATGGGACAGGAGTTAAGGTATCAGCCAAGCTGGGCCTTACGGAAGAGGAGGAAGAGATTGAGCTCTTCCCCCTTCTCGGGGCTTCTCCAGGACGGAGGACCTGCCTCAGGAAAGCCTCCAGCTCAGCATGTTCCCTGCCACCTGCGTCATGTCCTCACGGAAGCCATTAGCCATTCATTTAGTACCTAATCCTCTAATCCAACTGCTTGTTGATTTGCCAAGTGAGAAATATGGAGAAACACAAGCCACTTGTGCCCAGAGTTATTTCCAGCTGGTGAGAAGGAGGCAGCTGGGGAAGAGGCTTTCGGTTTAGTTCTCTGAGCCAGAATGATCCCGCGATGTGGTTCCCCCACTCAGACCCTTCCGATGTGGGGGTTCCTCTAAGAGCCGTTCCTAGAAAGAGCAGGACGCCTCAACAGTCCTGGGGAGCCTGGGTGCTGAGGAGACAGCCGGATGCTTCCGCCCCGAGAACGTAAGCAGACGGCTACACTTTGCCCACACAGCTCGTTCACGCCGCAGGTATTTACGGAGCCTGGGTGTGCCAGGCGCTGCTGGAAGTGCTCGGGACACACCGAGAAACAAGGCAGAGTCCCTGTCTCTGTGGAGCTGACAGCAGAGGATGGATCCTCTCACTGGGGCTGAGCTGCCCACCCCGGCCAAGTTCCCTGGCAGCAGTGCTCTGGGCTGCCCGCCACACGCGTTCCTCCCGGGCTCTCTTCCTCCTTAGTTAAAATGTGGGTAGGGCTAGTGACCTGACTGTGTAGAAGGCAACTCTGTGAGTCTGGACCGCACCCAACAGCAGCCTGACCCAAAGAAGCCTTAGAAATCCTCCAGCATCTGCTGCTTCCATTCCCTATCCCATTTGTCCCTCCAGATCACCCCTCACCACTCCCCTCCCCCCTCCCCCAGAGGAGGAGCTGTAGGCACTGCATCTATGAGCCTCCATGTCCTCCAGCTCCTGGATGGCTTTGGTCAAGGGGTGGCACCAGGAGCAGGAGGGCAGGACATTTGTTCCTCTGGCTCCCTCTCTGCGAGGGAAGCTCGGGCTGCTCTGTCCCTCAGTGGACGGTACCTCTCAAAGAACCTTGCCTTGTGCAGCTCTCCCCGCTCTTGTCCCTGCAGCCCCACCCCTGCCAGCCCCCTGGTCTGTACTCCTCTTGAGGCCCCCCACATCCCACCCGTACTTCTGCAATCTGTTTCTTTTTTTAAAAAAAGCTCAAACTGTACCCATCTGAACGTGCCATCTCTTTTCTGAATGGACACTGACAGACAGACCCCCGGCTCTTCACATTTTTCTCAAGAACTCTCTGTGAAGAAGCTAACGTCAAGGTTGCAAACTCAGTGTCTCAGGCCCTATCGGGCTCAACTTGGTAGTTGGGATGCAGGGCAGGAGTAGAGATGCCCTGCAACTGACTGCAGAAATAAAGGCCGTTCCTACTTTCTAATACTGAATCCCCTGCCTCCTTCACCCATTTTTGTTACCTCCCAAAGTCAAGTAAGCATTTGTTGGCTTTGAAATACAGCTTTAGCTAAATCTCTGTCTTAAGGGCATCAAGTGAGAACTCAGAATGAGAGAGAAAAGAAATGAGTAAGGACTGAATTAGGCTAAGGTGGGCTAGGTGGATTTTAGAAAAAAGTGCATATAATACTCCCATCTTCTCATTCCCCCTCCCCTGAGCTGTGACCTCCCTGAAACCCAGACTCTAAGAAAAAAGGCCAATTCTAGAAAAGTTAGAGTTTACAGGAGAAAATGAAGATTGATAAAAAATTGACCTGGTCTCAGGTTACATACAGACCTTCATTTATGTCACCTTAAGTTTTACCTTTTGGGAAATGGGAACTAACACATACTGAGTTTTAACACATTAGCCCTTCCCCCCTCCCCCACCCACCCACATAGGCACCATACCCAGCTTAGAGCCCAATGCAGGGCTCAAACCCACGACCCTGAGCTCAAGACCTGAGCTGAGATCAAGAGTCAAACGCTTAACTGGCGGAGCGACCCAGATGCCCCTAACATACTAGCTGTTTTAAACCGCCTGAGAATTCTATGAAGTGGCTCTTGTGACTTCCACTTTAGATATAAAGAAATCGACGTTCAAAGAAGTTGTGTAACTTGTCCAAAATTATACAGCTCCCGAGTGATGGGAATGACTATCAAGCCTTCGCTTTTCCCTCTTTATTTCTTATAACCTTAGAACAGAGGGTAAGTTAGAAGCAAGTGGAGCATTCCTCGTGTTGTAATGAACGCAAGTCTTGCTATCTTTCGTTAATGATACAGTGATCTTTCCACAGCAGTGTGTATAGATTCCACCTCCTCCCCATTAACAGCCGCAGAGTATCTGGATGAACCACAGAGGATTTAAGTGCTCCCCTGCTGCTGGACACTTAGGTTGCTTCCCAGTGTTTCAGTAAAGTGCTGCACTAAGTATCCGTATCTGTATCTACATGCAGACAGATACAGGCACACATACGGATACAGACACATACAGATATTGACTAAGGACACATATAAAGATATCTTATACTTTTGTGACCAGCTCTATACGGTAAATTACTAGAACTGGAATCCTTTTCTCAATGATAGGTCTATTTTAAATTTGGAAAGCTACTACCAGATTGTCTTCTAAAGTTGCTGGACTGACTCACAGTCCCCACTAATGTGAATGCCTGTTTCACAACAACCTCGTCAACAATATGTATTGTTATTACTATTTGGTCTTTGCCAGACCAAGTAAAAACTTGACATTTTATTATAATTTTATTTGCATTCATCATTATTATTCTTGGTTGTTTATTGGCTACTTGTACTTTGTCTTGTATAATTTTACTATTTGTGTCTTTTGCCCATTTGGGACAGGGGAGCAGCCCTTGATGTATCCCATATACTGAAAATCTCAACTGAGATGAAGTCCAGAGATAATGGACATGATGGCAAAAGGAACCTCAAATAGGGTCTCTGGTTCAAAGAAACATCACTGATCTCTCAGACGCTTTGGTTGCTGAGAATGTGTCCAACCCAGAGCCTTCACCTGATGGCCTCAAGAACTGACAACAGCGCACAAACCAGGAGGGCTAGACAAAGAGCATTTTGGGGGGATCCCCCGAGGCATGGGGCAGTAGTTTCTGCATGTCACCTTGCCTCCTGAAGCTCCACACCCGGGAGGTCTCCAGGTCAGGAGCACCTGCCCTCGCAGCTCTAGGGAATGCAGCGCTGGTGTGGGAGACAAATGCAGAGGAGGGCCACCACGGACAACAGCCAAAGAGAAAGCTGCAGGAAGAAACACTTCTGTGAAGACTAGGTACTCAGAACTCAGCGAGGAATCTGGTACATAGACTATAAAACACGTGTCCGAAAATGTACCTGCTTCTTCAAAGTAAGGGTTGTTGTCCAGAGTTGGAAATAAGGAGAAGGGAAAGAAGACTAAAATGAAAGGAACTCCTTCCCATATGGAGAATAAAAAGGATTATGTGTATCCCACTCTGGTAGGTAAAGTCAAGCCATTTACTTGTTAGAAAGACGAATTCCTGGGCTGCAAACTGATGCGTAGGTACCAGAATCTCTAGAAGGGCCTGGAAAGCTGTATGCTTGACAAGTGCCCCAGGCGATTCACACCAGCAGGGAAGCTAGGGAAATACTGCCCAAGAACAGTGGTTCTCAACACAGGCTGCCCAGCAGAATTCCCTAGGAAGGTTCCAAACAAAAGCCCTGAGTCCTATGCAAAAGATTCACGTTTATTGGTCTGGTATGAGTGTCAGGCATCGGTTTTTGTTGTTGGTAGTGTTTTGTGTGTTTGTTTTTAGCTCTCCTGGCAATCCCACTAGGCAGCCCACGTTGAGAATCCCTGGCTAGTTCCTCGGTCTCCAGAATCACGTGGGATGCTAGAATACCAATTTTACCATCTAGACTGATCAAGATGCAGACTCACAGTCCTCAACTCTGAAAGATGAGGGTATGACAGGTCTGGGTAGGGCCCTGGGGACAGACGCAGTGACAATATCCAGTGGGACCACCGATTTACTTGACTCGCAGGTTAGGATCCTCTCCCAGGAAGACAAGTCTACGTCATGTGTTAAGACAAAGAGATGGGATGCTAGGAAACAGTAGCTTTCCAGAAACAGTGTGTGTGTGTGTGTGTGTGTGTGTGTGTGTGTGTGTGTGTGTGTGTGTGTGTGTGTGTGTGTGTGTCTCCTGTGGAATTAGTGCCAAATTGATGCACCTTCCTACCAGGCACTCTTCCAGAAGATTCTATTTGAGTGTGGGTCTTCCCATAGCTCTCTCTGACTATGAAGGCTAAAAAGAGGTGGGCTGGCACTAGGATCATCACTAATCAGCTTCCTGTAAAACAGAGGCAGATTCCCTTGCTGGCTGCTGCTGTGGCTTCTTCCTGTGAACAGCACAAAACATGTAAAGAGGCCTTGGACATTCCACATTGTCAAGGGCCCCAACCCTAAACCAATGGCCTTGACCAATGTCATGCATCATAGCCCACTTGCTCTCTGATTCCATTTCTCAAGTGTCTCACCTCTCCTCTTAGACTTGACCCTGACCTCCCAATACCACTGGGATTAGAGTTTCATCACATGAATTTGGGTGGGGGGAGGGAACACAAGCATTCAGTCCACTGCAGCTCCTTTGGCTGCAAGTAACAGAAACACATGAGAAAAGTCACTGGAAAGCTGCTGGAATATCAGGGACTTGACAGAGGTTTTGGGTATCCAGTCCCCAGCAAGGACAGGAACCAGGATAATCTGGGGGCTCCCAGCAGGTGTGCATACCTTCCCTCTGGAGCAGTGACCCCCAAAATGGTGGTGTGTGCACACCCTTGGGAGTGACAAGCCCATCCCCTGAGATACAGGACGAAAATATCCAAATTCCTATTCCTATTTAGTATTATCTCCTTTTAACTTTTTCCTATTTTTGTCTGCTTTACAATATACGTAACAGTATGGTATTTGTGCAATTTATAAATAAATAACTGCACAGCCACTGGGGTATATGATCAAGAAATTTCTGTTACAAAAGAGTATGCTATATAGGTCCTTGCTTCTCAAAATGTGGTCTAAGAACCAGCAGCATAGGCAGCACCTGGCACTTGCTAGAAATACAGAAGCTCAGGCCCTGCCCCAGACCTACCTAGCCAGAATCTGCACTTGCACAAGACCCTGGTTGACTGACGTGCAAGTGTGAGAAGTGCTGCTTTAGAGCATTACCTGAATCAAGTGTGACCTTTGGCCTCTGTCCATAGAAAACTCCAAACTCCCAGAGGAAGAAGCTGATTGGTCTAGCTTGGGTCAAGTGTCCACCCCTGGACCTGTCAGCTATTGCTGGTAGAGGGTCAGGATCACTGGGAGGGAATATGGTTGCGAAGAGCCACTTCTATGGACTGAATAAGCCATCTAGGGAAGTCCAGGAAAGAGGTGTCCACAACACAGATGCTGGCTAAACATCTGGCCCATATCAGGATATGCCTGGATCCTACAAGCAGGATTCAGGTGACTGGGCACCTACACAAACCAAACCCCAGTATTAAGCAACTGAACCTGGCCTCATGGGAATAAGCTCTGACCTTGTTATTTGATCGTGGGGCTCAGTTTTCTTTTACAGAGACAACTGAACCAGCTGAGGCTTGGCTAGAAGTTGGGGGGGGGTCACAAGTCACAGGACCCACTGTGTCCTGTATATAATCTAAGTAATATGCTCTGCCCTGGTCTCTTCAGTTCCTAAAAGTTTAGACAATGAGTATAAAGCACGAATGTCAGCTGGCTCATGAGCACCCTGCTTGTGACAGCAGGACTTCGTTCCCGTCCTTTCTCTCGGGGGTCCCCAGTGGGGTGCCCCACCCCGCCATGACCCTGTGCAGACCACCAGTGACAGCCACCTTGCAGATCTGCCATCCTCTTTCCCCCCGTGTGGCTCCCACATGTCCATATCTGGCATCTACAGAGATAGTTGAAGGGGTCTCCCCACCCCAACCCAGCCGAAAATTCCATGCCCAGTGTGCTGTCCTTGGATGCATCTAACACTTCCAAAACTCAGGGTTCCGGGTGGTGCTGGGTTCTCTGCAAGAAGCAGGAGGAAGGCTTTCTTCCCAATTCTGGGCAACACCCTGTGGATCTAAGACGTGGAGGAAATACGCTTCAGTCTAGAGTTTCTTAAAATGTCATTTCCACAGCTCCGTCAGCTCCTCGATGCAACCCCTAACTTCTGAATGGGAGATTTCTTTTCCCTCCATCCTCTCCCTTTCTCTGGCCTCTTTCCCCTCCAAACTCCCATGTCCTCCTCCCGTGTAAGAACAAGCGTCTGTGGGACTTAGATGGCAGCATGGCGGAGGGACGCTGTGGTTAAGGAGAGACTGAGCGTTTTCTTCACCAGCATCAGCTAGTAAAGATGCCCAATTACACATATAACCTTATTATTTTCTTATCACTCACTACCCCCAGGTAATCTGCTTTTCTTAAATGGATCTGTGTTGCTTCTAAAGTACCATGGCAACTACTCCTGCAGTTTGGTCCCCAGATTCTGTGAGCTGGTGGAAATGAACACGGCACGTATGGACGGCCGGGGCAGGGCCAGGAAGTTGCCGAGGTCCAGTGGGAGGGACCCGTGGGCTGTCACTCATGCAGTTCATGAGGTTCATGAGGCCACCTCATGCAGGCATGATTTGGGAACCATTGCTGCCATATCGTCACACTGCTCACGCCTCTGGTTTGGTTTCGTTTGCCTCGGACATCATTGCTTTATTTGTTCTAAGTAAATACTCAGCGATGCCCAGCTCACCAGCTTCTGCGACTGTACTGTTTTCCACCAGCCCTGCAACGTGCATCTCTCAGAAAGGTGGACATATGGGCGCATTCACTTTATCAAATGTAGGCAATCTGCACGCTGAGACCAGTCTAGAGCCACAGCCTCCTCTTCACTGGCTTTGCCTTAAGCTTTGTCTTTAGGCAGGCCGCCAGGTCAGAAAAGCCTACAGACCCTAGCACACGTGGACTTGGTTGGCCATGTGGAATTAGCTCCATTCAGAAGAATGTGCCTTCCCCAGCTCCAGTGGTGTCCCTCTGGCAGTGACCCCACTCCCACAGTCCTAAACTTCCTCCCACTTACTGTAGCTTTCCAGCCATTACCTCCCAATGGCCAAGAAGCCTCCCTGCTAATGTGGGGTGAACAAGGTTTTATAAGCAGACTTTGATGAGCCAAGTTTATCTGCAAAGGACTGTATTTTAGAAATTGGAATTCCCTGTCAAGGTTATTCTCTGACAGCAAAGAAAAAAGTATTTGAGAAATGGGCCAGCCAAGGGACTCACAGTTAATGTAGAGTGTCAACCTCTGAGCTCCTAGATGTACGCACTACAATAGGAAACTCGTTCTTCCTAGTTGGGTCAATGGCCCAACAGACAGGTCAATGAATATGCTTTAACATGTGTCTCTCCTCCCACCAAGGTTGCTAAAGAGAGACTTTCTAGCTAATGGCAACTGAGAATTTCTGCCTTTACATTGTCTAGGTACCTATAATTAGCATAATTATTCCTGGGGCTCTGCATTCCAGGATTGACCAAGCTTCAGACCAGCCTGAAAGGTAGGGGGTTATATCTGCAAGAACCACTCCTCTAGAGGATGGTAACACTGATCCAGCACCTACCTAACAGCCATTTTTCCTACGGATATAGTTTAATATAGTTAGAACAAATCATGGATACGCATTATCTATTTAACTTGGGGATAAGTATTGTATGTTGGTTGATGCTTAGCCCCTCATGGCTTTTCTCCCTTCTATGAGAAGTAAACTAGTAAAAATCCATCCTCCTCTTCTTAGCCCCCATGCCATAATGAGCTTTCCAACAGCTGTCTCCAAATTAGTTTTTACGGATGAAGAGACTAGTAATCTACTTTCATTTGATCCACTACCTCAGGTGAAATAAAACTCTGGGAAAAAAGAAAAGAAAGAAAAGACCTTTTGCACCAGAATTATTTAAAACTTCACAAATTAGTCACATCAGCTAACTAAGCAGAAGTTCAGCCTAGCCTACCACCTAAAGAGATGACCTCAGTACTTCCTGAAAACAATGATTCATTATTTTATAGGATACCTTCTCAAAATATTCGCTAACTTTATTTTTAATACATTGTAGGTTTGGATCTTCTGTTCGTGATCTTACCCGGGAAGCAACCCAGACCGAGTGTACTTTCTCTTCTACCGGTCACCATTACACATTCTTCCACCTAATGGAAAAAGAAAATCATTTGCAATTTACCCTGGTCCTTGATCCCGTGGAGAGGAGATGGCGACAAAATAGTGCAAACACAACATCCATCCACTCATTCAACTCAAGTGGAGGCCTGCAAAGGGTCATGGTCCTGGGAACAAAGATGGGAAAAACCGGTCCTGACTGCAGAAAAGTGATTTCCCAAACCAGGAGCAATTATTAAAAATACAGGTTCCAGGGCACCTGGGTGGCTCAGTCAGTTAAGTGTCTGCCTTTGGCTCAGGTCTGATCTCAGGGTCCTGGGATGGAGCCCCGCGTCAGGCTCCTCACTCAGCAAGGAGTCTGCTGTGTGTCACCGACAGGGTGTCACCGATGACTACTCCAACTAGATGGATGAGGAGGGCAGTCTCAAGCTGGAAGTCGCATAACCCCCTCCAGAGCGCCACTACTCCATCAGCATCCCAGACCCCACCCCCAGGGCCTTCTCCTGGGGTGCCGTGGAGGGGCAGGTGGGACAATGTTCACATGGTGCAGTACAACAGAGACAGGAAATCTATGGTAAGGACAGGTCATCCCTCTTGGGACATCAGACAAGCTGCTAGATGCCCACACAAAGAGGTCAAAGCCAATGGGAGTGACAAGAGTCCCTGGACCCAGCAAAAGGGAGGGACCTGCTCCAGTGAAGGCTGGGCTAATACGCCCTTCTTGCTTGATTAGAATGACTTTGGACCCTACTGGCTCCTTTCTCATGTTTCTCCTCCTCTGTAAAAACAAATTTAAAAACGCTTCCCTAACCCCACATCCTCCTCCAGGCTTTATCTCCCCCACAAGATCCTTCAAAAAGTTGTCTACATTCATAGTATTCCCTTCTTCACCTTTCGCCCACTCTGATCTGGCTTCTGCCCCCACTTCTCCACAGAAACAGTTCTTACTAAGGTGACAGATAACCCATTGGCTCATAAATGCAATCGGCCTTTCTTAGTTCTTCTATCATGTTCAGCCAACATTTGTCACTGCTGACCATGGCTTCCATTTTGAACCATTCTCTTCCATTGGCCTCTAAGACTCGAATGTAGATACAAGTCCATTCTACCTTCTAGCTCGGCCGCACTGAGAGTTCTTTGGTCCCAAGCAACAAAAACCAACTCTCAGGGGTAATACAAACTTATCAGGAGGCTCTGAACTAGTTCGTGGCACGCCTTTGATTCATAATAGCTCTGATTCTTCACTGCTCCCTGTGTCCACACTTTTTGTAATGTGACTTTGTACCTCCTCCCACCCCTGTAACTTGCTATGACCAACTAGACATCAGCAGCTGTGATACCAGGAGAGGCTTGAAAAAGCATCGCCACTTCCCACTCTCTCCCTTGCCCCTCTGCCTTCACCTTGAGAACATGCCCTGCTAACTTGCAAAAGGATGAGACATGTTGGATACAGTTGAGTCACCCCATTTGTCCCACTGAGGTCACCCTGGAACTCACTCAGTTTCCAGCTGAACCCCCCAGACATATGAACATCCAGCCAGGACCACCTGTTGTTTCGTTGACCTTCAGCCACCCATAGATTCAGGAGTGAACCTAACAGAGACCGGAAGACCATCTACATGACCTTCAGATTCATGAGCTCAAGAAATGCTTGGTGTTTTGAGTCACTGAAATTTGGGATGGTTTGGTAGGGCTGCAGTAACAAAATACCACAGACTGGGTGGCTTATATGATAGAAATGTATTTTCTCACAATTTTGGAGGATAACAATCCAAGATTAGGATGTCAACCAGCGTGGCTTCTTCTGAGGCCTCTCTCCTTGGCTTGTAGGTGACCACGGATTGCTGTGTCCCCACATGGTCTTTCCCCTGGGCTCGTGCGTGGTTGTTGATTCCCTGTTTGCCCAAATTTCCTCTTCTTCTGAGGACACCATTCAGGCTGTAGGAGGACCCACTCTAATGACCTCATTTTAATTTAATCACCCCTTGAAAGGCCCTGTCTCTTAATACAGTCACATTCTGAGGTCCTGGGGCTTAGGACTTGAACCTATGAATTTGGGGAAGACACAATTTGTCACAGTTTGTCACACAGCATTCTTATGGCAATAAATATCTGATATACACGATCAAAGGCAAAGCTGAAGAACTCCCAACAGGACAGGAAAAGGCAGCACTAAGGATCCACAGAATAGGATCTGCGTAACAGTCTCCTCAAGCCGCAGCTCTCAGGTGAACCAGCTCTGTTTTTTGGTTTTTTTTTCTTTTTTCTTTCTTCTTTTTCTTCTTGGGTGGAAGGTACCCCTGTGCCGGTCTCAACAGTTAGGTTCCAGAGAAAGAATCTGATTGGCCCCGCCCTACCCTGTACCCTCCTCCAGCACCTTGATTGACAACCCCACTGGCCCCGAGGGGTAGTTCCCTAAGGGGACACTGAGGCACGGTTGCCCAAAAACTGGGGCATGACTTCTGGGCAGGCATGAGCAACATAAGTCCACTACAAACTCTGGCTTTTCCTCCTGGTTTCGTAACTTCCACTTGGTCCACAAGCCAACACGCGAGGAGCGCTGGCCCATGTTGGATGACAGACGGAGCCCCCAAACGCTCCCTGGACAATTGGAATCACAGCACAAAGCTGGCAGCCTGGAACTGAATAGGAATTAACGTGAAGGCCTGCACATGAGTCCAAGGGAAGTAACAGCTGGTGGAGGACAAGGTAAGAGTGTCGACACTTAGTGGTTGCTCGTGTGGAGAACACCAGAGGCTCCGGAAAAGCCAATAATGGGAGGGTTTGGCCAGCGATGGGGGGCTGATGCAAGGCTCAAAGACAGAGTGAAGGAACAGCGCCTGTCCCTGGGGTTCTGTGTGGCTCGCGTGGAAGAACAGCCTGACTGAGCGCCTGCTCCACACCGGGCACTGTTGTAGGTGCTTTACCTGGATCAGCTTAGTTAATCAACACAAGCACACAGTGCTGTTATTCCCATTTTACAGATGAGGTGAGCGAGGCAGGGAGAGGTTAAGTCACTGGTCCAAGGTCACACAGCTTTGGACCCAAGCCCAGTTTGGACCCAAGCGCTCTGACTCCAGAGCCTGTGCTCAGAGCTGCTGGCGAGGCTGGCTCCCAGGGGAATGGGACACTGACGCTCTGCTCTCAGGTGGGGGACAGGAGGGAGCAGCACCTACTGTGTGCTATAGCCATGCTAGGAGCTTTGAGACACACTAACTTATTGCCTCCTGGAAATAAGCATCACACTCCCCATTTTAAAAATGAGCCTCGACAGGAAAAGCAGCAGGTGGTCTGGATGTGTAGCTGAAGGACCTGGTGCACACCCACTGGAAAGAAACAGTTCGGGGTACATTTAGGAGCAGGGAAAATACTCGAGGGTTGTCAGGATTCAATTTATTCTGTTTTGCTCTAAGAGGATGGAGTTAGGGCAACAGGTAGAGTTCAGAACAACATCATTTTGTCTCAAAGTTATAAAGGTCTTTCTGATATAGTTTATTAATACTTATAATCATCCTATACATAATAGTACAAATATTACGCCACTTACTAAGCATGTATTATGTGCTGAGAACTGCACTGCCATTATATACAACGTCATCTGAATGATAAAATCGCAGCAATGGTTGCTAGTGAGCACCTACTCTATGCCAGGCTCTGACCACAACTCTGAAGGGTAGGCACTATCACTCCCATTTTATAAATGATAAAATGAGTCACAGAGAGGCTATGTAAATGGATCCAAGGTCACACAGCCAGGAGGAGGAACATGATTCCACCAGCCCGTCTCCAAGCCACCGTCCCCTGGAACAGCAGTGAGGAATCACGGCCTCATCTCTGGGAAACACGAGAAGTCCATCACCCGGTGTGTGACTGTCCGGGCTGAAACCTGAGGCTCCTCCCACCCTGAGAATCTAGAGACCAGGAGCACAGACCTGGGTGAATAAGGGCAGAGAGACCCCCCACAAAGGGGCTGTGCAGGCCCTCCCCCATCCCCCTGGGCCCAGGCTGCAAGGCCGGGATGCTCCCCGCACAACCGTTTCGGCCCTGCTGAGACCAGAGTGCATATGTTTTATTAAAAGGAAGTGTTTACCCGGCCTACTCCTGGCAGAGCTGCAGCAGCAGTTTATTAGGACTTCATTTGGAGTGTAAATTGTTGCTGGTTTATAAAAAGGCTCTGCAGAGCAGCTCCGCCGGGATGGCCCCAATCCACAGCTCAGGGCATGTGAGGCTTTAACTAAATCATTGATTTCCCTCTGGAAGGAGCAGCCCAGATATGAGCCACTCATTTCACTGCTTAGTGGCTGTCTTCTTGCACCTGGAGGGCAAAGGTGGCAAGATTCCCTCCTCCCTCCATCTCTGTAGGCGCAGGCACACACGGGCACATGCATATGCACGCACACACCGCTAACTTCTCTGAGGGCCTGGGACATTCTCGTACACTGGCCCTAAAAGGCCCTAAAAGGCCAGTAGGTTCTGAAGAATATCTGACTTTGAGAGGCATTTGAGAGCGCGTTGCCTGTTGACCTTGTGTTCAGTTATGATACCTGATCCATCTCTAAAGTCGGGCAGATGTGGGCCCAAATGCCACTTGGATAACCTTGAGCTTGGGATGTCAGATCTACCAAATAAAAATACAGAACACACAGCTAAATTTGAATTCCAGATAAACAATGAATAATTGTTTTAGAGTAAGTATGGGACATGCTTGTCTGAAATTTACATTTAACCGGGCGTCCTACATTCTGGCAACACTCTCCTGGGCAGAGGACTGACCTTCCCTCGCTAAGCCTTACTTTCTTCTGTAAAATCTCGTGATTCTTCTGAGACTCATGCACAGCAATGCCTGTGAAGTGTCCAACATGATGACTTAAGCACTGTTATTGCTCCATAAATGTTATCTGCTATCTACACATTGTATAACCCAATCTGCAGCCTACTGTGTTCATCTGTGTACATCGCCACCTCAGGATTCACTAGAGGACTGGTCCATCCTAATCCTTGTGTTGCTAATGCCCAGAAAGTTCCTGGAAAGAGTAGGTGCTAGGAATGGATGCTAATTAACTTAACTGATAATCAATTTAACAGTTTCAAAAACTGAGGAGCCAGGGAGTGAAAAATCAATGATCCTGGGAATATTTATCCAAAAAGCAAGATTCCCAACTTGTTTTGTTTTGGGTAGACTACACACCCAACGCAGGGCTAGGACCCACAACCTTGAGATCAAAAGCTGGACGCTCCACCAGCTGAGCCAACCAGGTGCCCCAAGATTCCTGAGTTTTTTTAAAGAGACTTTCATTTACTTATTTGAGAGAGAGAGAGAGAGAAAGACAGGGTGGTCGGGGAGGAACAGAGGGAGAGGGACAAGCAGACTCCATGATGAGTGGGGAGCCCGATGTGAGGCTCAACCCCACGACCCCGAGATCATGACCTGAGCTGAAATCAAGAGTCAGCTGCTTAACTGACTGAGCCACAGGAGTACCCCAAGATTGCCAACTTTTAAAAAGAAAGAGCAAAAAATTAAGAAGTCAGGAAACAACATATGTTGGCGAGGATGCGGAGAAAGAGGAACCCTCCTACATTGTTGGTAAGAATGCAATCTGGTGCAGCCGCTCTGGAAAACAGTATGGAGGTTCCTCAAAAAGTTGAAAATAGAGCTACCCTTCGACCCAGAAATTGCACTACTGGGTATTTACCCCAAAGATACAAATGTTATGATCCAAAGGTGCACCTGCCCCAATGTTTATAGCAGCAATGCCCATAATAGCCAAACTAAGAAAAGAGCCAAATGTCCATCAACAGATGAATGGATAAAGAAGATGTGGTATGTATATACACATACATACAATGGAATATTATGCAGCCATCAAAAAGACCAAAATCTTGCCATTTGCAACAACATGATTGGAACTAGAGGGTATTATGCTAAGTGAACTAAGTCAATCAGAGAAAGACAATTTTGATCTCACTGATATTAGGAATTTGAGAAACAAGACAGAGGATCATAGGGAAAGAGAGGAAAAAATGAAACAAGACAAAACCAGAGAGGGAGACAAACCATGAGACTCTTAATCTCAGGAAACAAACTGTGGGTTGCTGGAGTGGAGGTGGGTAGGAGGGATGGGGTGGCTGGATGATGGACATTGGGGAGGGTATGTGCTATGGTGAGTGCTGTGTAAGCCTGACAATCACAGACCCGTACGCCCGAAACGAATAATACACGATATGTTGATTAAAAAAAAAAGAAAAAAGAAAAGAAAGAGCAAGATTGCCTGGGGACATGTACTGATGGTGTCCCGGTTAAGATAAGGATACTTGAGACAACTCGCTGTGGTTCAAATTCTGACTTGTCCTCGTCTCTGTGGTTCTCGGTTTGCTCCTTTGTAAAATGGAGGTAGTAACACTACTTACCTCAAAAAGTTTGTGAATGTTCCTATGTGTAAAATACTTACTATAGTCCCAGGCATGTGGAACTTGGTGTGTAATTAAGAGTAGCTATTATTTATGCCAGCCCTAGCCCTATGAAAACTGACAGGACAGCAGGGAGCACAGGAAGAGGTGGGTCCAGTGGAAGATGGGGAAGACACGGCTGCTGCTTGCCCACCTTGCAGGCCAGAGCAGGGATGGGCCACCTGTGCCCTCAGAGGAAAACACACTGCCTCCAAGAGGCCTGGAGAAGGAACACAGTCTGCAGAGAGGCGGGCCCACAATGCTTCCCAACATCTGACATATTTGTTTAGTGTCTACCTCTTCCTAACGGAACGTGACTCAGGGAGAGCAGAAATGTTTGAATTTTTGTTTACCAGAATATCCTAGAGGAACACCTGGCACATAGCAGTCAGTTGTCCGGGAAGGACAACGAAGGAGGGAAGTTGAGAGAGATTCTGTATTTTGTCATTTTCCTTCCTTTCTTCCCTTCTCCCCGTCCCCATCCCTCACTCCCTTCTTTCCTTCCTTCGAGTGTGAGATGCTCCTGTGTTCGAGGCCATAGGCAAAGGGCCAATGAAGGAGGAGAGACAGAAAATAACGAAGAGGCACACCCTGCAGAGGAAGCAGGAGGGAAGGGAGCCCTCTCTCACCTCTGAGGTAAGCTCGTTCACCAAGCAAATCCCTCTTCTATACCTACTGTCATGTTAGGACTCAGCACCCACTCTCACTCACCTTCCTCTGCAGGGAGGGGTGGAAAACACCACTCAGCCACTAAAAGAACGAAGCTGAACTTTGGTTGTGATTTAGAAAGTTCTCCATCATGTATTAAGTTGGGAGGATGTTGAGAGGATTGTATGTTCTCAATTATGCGCACGCACACGTGTGTATGTGTGTCTTTGTATCACATAGAACATTCCAACAAGGATGTAAAAGAAACTGCTCGTAGCGGTTGCCCCTCAGGGAGAGAAGTGGGAAAGGAAGGTTTCTGGAATGGAAGCGAGCTAACTTTGCATTGTATACCATTTTGTTTTATCGGCTATTTGGCCATATACACTAATTACTGTTTTCATGTTTAAAGTAGTACTAAGAATATTTGGGGACCAACCAAAAATATTTTTACATTCTTTCCTAATTATATAATAACACATTCTGGAAAAAAACGAAAGGAAAAACAGTTAACAAAAGGTGTCTGCGATTTCATCATTCAGATATAACCGCTGTTAACATTTTAGTGGATATTCTATTATTTCCAATGTACACAACCTCTTTTTTCTCCACCAGATACTGGTGTTTTGTATCCTCGGTGTTTTTTGGTTTTTTTCTTCAATATTTAACCATATGTTGGGGGCAGTTTCTCACATCATTAAGATAGATTTCTGATTACAATGGCCGTGGTAGAGCTATCCCCTACTGTATTTAATCAGATCTGTTTTTGGACATTAGGTTATTCGGGGTTTTCTAATCATTATAAATAATGCTGTAATAAACATCTTGTAGCTACATCTCAGATTACTTCCTTAATGAAAATTCTTTGATATGAAATTGCTGAAAGGCTAGACGTGTCTATTTTAATCTATATAAACACAGAGAAAAATGTTTATGCTATATTCAGAGAAAGGCAAGATATAAAATAGTATGACTCATTTTTGCACAGCCATATGTGGGTGTGTACGTGGGTGTATGTGTATACACACACACACAATACACAGTTCATATATATACATATATCAGTATGATTTAAAGATTGAGAAGATACAAACCAAGAAGTTAATCCTTTGCTTGGGAGGTGGGGGGCGGTGGAATCTGGGGTGATTTTTACTTTCTTATTCCTGTTCCTTCTAAAATGTGTACTGTTGTGGATACTGCGGTGTCCCCCTGCCCCCATCCCTGCTCCAGCACCGAGCCACTCTGGCCCCCAGCTTCTAGACACTTTCCTGAAGGAGCGGCCTCACCCATGGTCACACCTGCACTTCCAGGGGACATCGGCATCCAACGACTGGTCCATACTGGCATGCGAAGGCCTGGTCTCTTACGCCCAGCTCTCAAGCCCCCACAGGATCAGCTGGGGCCTTGGTTGTGATTGTATCACAGCCCAATTTCTCTCCCTCTGGCAGGTCCTGCTTTCCAGGTAAGCCAACCCACAACATCTAAAATGAACACTTACTCATTCGCTAATGAGGAAAACTTTCAATATATAAAAAAAAAAGTCCTTAGGAAATGTCCTACTTTTTTTGTTCTAGATGATTTTCCACTATGAAAAGTTGTCCGCTCTCCAAAGTGACCAACGAAATGCACTATGATATCCGCTCCCCTGGGTCATGTGGTCATGGTGGGTGGGGGAAGGCACTGAAGGCAATTAATCTATTAGGTTTTTTTTGTCTTCCAATAAATCCCCTTCCAGTGGTGCCTGACCCTGGCCAGCTGACATTTCCATAACCCACTTGCCACCTTACGTGTGTTAAATGACTTCTTATTGTCTTAAACTTGGAGATTTTAATCTCATCTATTAAGCCAGCAGGCCCAGTAATTCCCTGAATGCATTTTTATTGACTTTGTAAATCAGACTTCCCCACGTCAGGGACTGTGACCAGGAGAGAGGTGTTTGTCTGTGAAATTGGCTGGACACAGACCATTGACTGTGATGATAACCAGTGATTTGTGGGGCCAGATAGACAAGCCACATGCACTAAGCAGATTAAAATATAACAGAACAAAAAGGTTCTATTACCAGGAATACTGGCAAAGGGCAGCAGGATGTTTGTGATAAAAGATAGAAAACAAACTAATTCCAAGTCTGGAAGGAAGCCCAAAACAGCGTTTTGCTCCCTCTTCGCTGAGCCAAAGAGAAAAGTGTGGGGCTGCTAAACATAACTAAGTAAACCGATTTCTGAAAGCCCTTTAGCGAAAGTCAGAGAAAGCTTGGTGTTTGCCCCGCTGGGGCCCATATTCATGATGTTGTGCACACTTGCCTGCCTCTTACAGCAGGCAGAGCTTACAAAAGGTACAGCGACGCTGTTAAACAGCTTCTAAGAGGAACGCGGTTCTGGTGGCCTTCATCCCACTGAGGGTGAAATCTAAACTGTCTGGCCTCTGCCTACTGCTCTGACTCTATCCTTCATCAGTGTTCTCCAGCCCCGCTGCCTTCTTGCTGTCATTCCAGCACCACTAACACTTCATGCCCTCAGGGTCTTTGCACTTGCTGTTCCTTCTGCCTGTAATGCTCTTTCGTCAAACACCTCCAAGTTCAGCTTGTCCGTTTAACTCAGGTCTCTGGACAGAGATCACCTCTTCACAGATGCTTCCCTGGTCACTCAATCTGCGATGTACCCGACCCCATCACTCTCAATTTCTCCATTAGCTAGTGTTTCTATTCATGGTATTTACTGTGAACTGACGTCATATTATTTATTCATTTATTTATTTAACAAATGTTTGTCGAGGACCTACAATAAGCCAGGCATTGTGCTGAGTGCTGGTTCTTATACAAATCACATGGTATGTATGAAATTCTAACCCACTATCAAAATTTAAGGTGCCACTTAGCAACAGTGTCTGTACAGTTAAGAGTTATGTGTAAGTTTCTCTTCTAAAGTAAACTGGGGGGGCCGCCTGGGTGGCTCAGTGGGTTAAAGCCTCTGCCTTCGGCTCAGGTCATGATCTCAAGGTCCTGGGATTGAGCCCTGCATCGGGCTCTCAGCTCAGCGGGGAGACTGCTTCCCCCTCTCTCTCTCTGCCTACCTCTCTGCCTACTTGTGATCTCTCTCTCTCTATCTCAAATAAATAAATAAAATCTTTAAAAATAAATAAATAAATAAAGTAAACTGGGAGATTATTATTTTGTGACCAAATTCTGGCCAATGGGATGTGCACTTAAATGATGTGTATGTTTTCCAAGAGTCCAGACCAGTGTCGTCCAGTAGAAATAAAATGTGGAAAAAAAAAAAAGAAAGAAAATGTGAGCCACATACATAATTTCGAATTTTCTAGAAGACAGATTTTTTAACATTTATTTATTTGAGAGAGAGAGACAACACAGGTGGGTGTGGCAGAGGGAGAGGGAGAGGAAATCTCAAGCAGACTCCTCGCTGAGCATGGAATCTGACACAGGGCTCTATCCCAGGACCCAGAGATCATGACCTGAGCTGAAACCAAAAGTTGGAGGCTTAACCAACTGTGCCACCTAGGCACTCTTAGCAGACATTTTTTTTTTAAGATTTATTTGTTAGAGAGAGCAAGCATGAGCAGGGGGAGCAGGAGAGGAAGAAGCGTGGGGCTGATCTCAGAACCCTGGGATCATGACCTGAGCCAAAGGCAGATGCTTAACTTACTGAGCCACCCAGGCACCCCAGTAGGCATATTTTTTTAAAGTAAAAAGAAACTGGTTATATTAACTTTGATAATATATTGTATTTAACCTAGCATATCCAAAATGTTCATTTCAACATATAATATTTTAAAATTATTAATGAGATATTTTACATTCTTTCTTCCAAACTGTCTTCAAAATTGAATGATTCTTTTCCATCTACAGCACATCTCAGTAAAGACACTACATTTTCGGGCGCCTGGGTGGCTCAGTTGGTTAAGCGACTGCCTTTGGCTCAGGTCATGATCCCAGAGTCCTGGGATCGAGTCCCGCATCGGGCTCCCAGCTCCGCGGGGAGTCTGCTTCTCTCTCTGACCTTCTCTCCTCTCATGTGCTCTCTCACTCTTTCTCTCTCTCTCTCTCAAATAAATAAATAAAATCTTTAAAAAAAAAAAGACACTAAATTTTCATCAGAAATAGTTGATCTGTATTTAGATTTCATAAATTCACAGGTGAAAAAGTAGATTCATATACCCCAGTTGTTCCGAACATACTTAAAAGCTTTCCAGTAACTGAACAGAGTAGTGGTTTTTAATTTAAGTTTAAACCAATTAAAATTAAATACAAAACTCACTTCCTGGGGTGCCTGGGTGGCTCAGTGGATTAAAGCCTCTGCCTTCGGCTCGGGTCATGATCTCAGGGTCCTGGGATCGAGCCCTGCATTGGGCTCTCTGCTCAGCGGGGAGCCTGCTTCCCTCTCTCTCTGCCTGCCTCCCTGACTACTTGTGATCTCTTCCTCTCTGTCAAATAAATAAACAAAATCTTAAAAACAAAAAAAACAAAAAAAACTCACTTCCTCAGTTTCACTAATCATAGCTCAGGTGCTCGATGGCCACACAGGGCTAGCATGATCGACCCTAAAAAGGACAGGCATCCACTGCCCTGTGCCTTCCCTCTTCCCACTGACTGGGAGGCAGTAACAACCGGAAGTCCAACTTGGACCAGAGACAGAAGCCATGTGTTAGTGTTGGCAAAACCACCCTTCTAACCTGTAGATGGTTGGTGAGAAAGAAAAAAACTTCCATCCTACTAAGCCTCTGTATTTTTAGGTCCCTTTTGTTGCAACAGCTGAGCCTAACTAATACATCCACAGGGGAATTTCCAGTACCTCCCAGTCCTAGCTTCATCTCTAAAAACATTTATTAAGATTAATAATACCATCAGTACTAGTATGTCTCAGCTTATACTTTCCTTGGGGCATTACATCAAGCACTCCTCAATATCTCAGCTTGTTATGTCAGCAAATTTTCAACTTTGGACTCCAGTGGGAGCTCAGCATGAGCAGAGACTGCCTGGCTCAGGCTTTACCACTCTGAGGGTTAATTGTATGCATTAACTCGACTGGGCCTCAAGATGCCCACACATTTGGTCAAGCATCATTCTGAGTGTTTCGGCAAGGGTGTTTCTGGATGAAATTAACATCTGAACCAGTAGACCGTCCTCCATAATGTTGGTGGGCCTTGTTCAATCGGTTGAAGGGCTGGATGCAACAAAAAGGCTGACCAGAAAGGAGGGAATTCCTCCTGCCTGCCTGACCAGGAGCTGGGACATTGGTTCTTTCCTGTCTTCAGACTCTGAAACATTGGCTCTTTCTGGGTCTCAAGCCTCCCAGCAGCATCAGCTTTACTGGTTCTCCACCTTACTGATTATAGGGACTTGTCAGCCTCTGTAATCATGTGAGCCAGTTCCTCGTTATAATAAATCAATCTCTCTGTCTCTCTGAGAGAGGGTTCCATTCCCTCCTGCTTCATCTAGAAGACAAGTCTCTTCATTATATGTTGTATCTCTACTTTGTTGAACTTTTCTCTCTGGGAGAGGAGAGGAAGACAGGAGGGAGGGAGAGGGAGAGGGAGAGAGAGAGAAAAAGAGAGAGAGAGGGAGAGAGAGATGGGGAGGGAGAGGGATGGAGGGAGGGAGACAGACAGACAGAGAGCGATCTTACTGGTTCTGCTTCTCAGGAGAATCCTGACCAATGCAACCACTAACTGGCTGTGTCACCTCTGTGCCTCAGTTTCCTCATCTGAAAAATGAGAGAAATGATCATCCTCTACTAACTGTCAGTTATTCTTGCTATTTTATTATCACAACACAAGGACTGCGGTGCATTGCTGGGGGGCGGGGACTCCACCACGCAAGCATGTATTGGAGGGCATTTCATATGTAAGATCTCCAGCTATGTTTGGCCCTCAGTGCACAGAGCAAGGCTTAACATCTCCCTCTCCTGCTCCCCTCAGCAGCTGCTGGGCTTCAGACCAACATTACCACTTCCTCTTGGCCCTTAGGTTAGCCGGTCCTCTTAGATTCAACCCTGCCCTCCATTTCAGAGATAAAGGATGGCTTCCAGGCATGAACTTGTTAATTAATTTTGTTTTATCTGTTCATGCTTTTGATCTTGTGCTCTCTCCCTCCTCAGGGACATTCACTCCACACTAACTTTTCTCTCTTTCCTGGACTCCTAGCCTCAGAACTCATGCCTGGGGCCATCTTAGTGTTAAAAACATCTCTCTGCCCAGCCTCTTCCTAGCACGCTCCGCCCCTGCAGGACTTCCTCACAAACATGGCCTCTGCCCCTACCATTTCACGTACTGACTAGCACTCCCTCCAGAGGAGCTAAGGAAAGGGAACAAGCCAGGCAGATTGCTGGGGAAGAAGATTCCAGACAGAGGATCAACGTGCACAGGCTCCAAGGTGGAAGTGTGCTTGGGTTGGCTGAGGAACATCAAGGCCCGTATGGAGAGTGAGCACAGTGGCGAGGGATTGGGGGCTGAAATCAGGGCACGAGCTGGGCCCACATGTGGTGAGGAGTTGGCTTTGGCTCCGAGTGAAGGGGAGCCACTGAAGTCACGTACAACCATCTACATCTGAAAAGTCTCCTTTTGCAGAGAAGTGACAGCCGAGACAGCAGACCCATCAGAAGGCAAGTACAATAATCTAAGCCAGACTAGATGCGGCTTAGCCGGAAAGGAAGCGTCAGGAGCAGTGGGAGACACCATCCCACTCTGACTGTTTTGAAGGCGAGCCACGAGAATGTGCCAGAGCTTCGGGTGTGCATTACAGGAGAGAGACAGGCACGAAGGGTGCCCCCAAGCTTTGTCCTTTCTTACCTGCCACGCGCTCCTCCCACGGCTACCTCCCCTCCCCTCCAGGGCTGTCATGGGCCGCACATTTAGAATTTTGGCCTAAACTTGTTCCCCAAATTGCCAAGGTAAGTATATAAAATAATCATAGCAGGAAGATGCGAGAGAGATGTAGTGAAAAGTGAGTCCAGTTCCTGTCCATCGTAGCTGGCGTGTACGTTGATAAACAGAAACAGCTGTTTTTGCATGTTTGTTTAGCTATAATATGGAGGTGACTGCCAGAAGAAATAGTTTAAAAGGGTTCAGACTGGTTGCTTTGGAGAAACAGGATTTCGAGCGGAAAGCGCTGGGCAAGAGTATTGTTTTCCATTAAAGGCTATTTTGTGCTGTTTCTTTGTTTCCTGCTCTGTCTTTAAAGCGAGGACCCTGTATTCTTCCCTGCGAGTATTCTTTAGCACAAGACTTATTATATCCTCTTGTGTTCAACCGGTGGTTACATTTCTTTATTTGTTTGGGTTTAAAAAATTCCCTGTATTGGCATTATAATGTTGATCTTGCTATAAATTTTTTAAAGAGCTTCAGCAAAACAGCAATGTTTTAGCTCCCCAATGACACTGCCTGTAAACACCGTTTATAAGCCTGTTTCCCACAACATTTTGAATGAAAGAGCTTAGTATTTCAGATCAAATGAGCTGTTGGCATGTTCGGGGTTCTCTCTGGCATAGATCGTGGCACGTGTGTCTGACGGCTGTAACGTGGAGGCCATCCCAGAGCTAACTGGCACGGTTTCCAATTACTAAGCTGCTTATGAAATATCCATGCAAAACAAAATCAATCTTGGCTGGCTCCATGTTGCCTGAAGTCCAAGGCGTGGAATAAGTGGCTTTTGTAATCTGGACCTAAACTCTCTTTCCTGGGTCACGTCCTACAAGCCCTGTCCCACCCTGGCGCCCTCCTCCTGCCCACCTTCTCACTCTGGGTATTCAGCACTCGGGACGGCACTTGCCAGCCTCCGTGACTCTGTCTGTGCGGGTTCCTCCTCCAGGTGATCTCACCTTTCAAGGACTAACTTGAACATGACCTGATCAGGGACGTGTCTTTCTATTGCCAGACCTACTGCCACTGCCCCCTGTGCTGGCTGGTTCCCTAAGCTTTTCTTCTATCAGGCTTTAGACCCTTGGGAATCTCGGTGACCACCACCGACCTACTCCATCCCTGAAGGCTGCCTGATGCGTGGGAAGTCTCCCTCTCTCTGCTACCCTGGCAGGTGAGCGCTCTCACCCCAGCATCCTACACATCTTCAGAGGACATCGCTGCTTCCGTTAGGAACGCCCTGGTGGGCACAGCGCCAGAGACACCATCTAATGGGAAAAGCGGTCAGTAAAAGAAATGACAACGGTATCATGGGTACTTGAAAAGAAGACGTACAATGTGACTGGAGAATATAGATAAATAAGGATGACTGAGTGGGGGAGTAGAGAAGTGTGGAAAAGAAGTGTTGTTTGAGCTGGTACCTCAACTCTGTGTAGCAGTTTGACAGGCAAGGGGGGTGATGGAGGAAGGAGTGTGTCCCAGCGGACATGACGGCACGTGCAGGAGTCCAGGAGGGCTGGGGATGGAGTCCGTGGACTGCAGTGGCGCAGACACGAGGGGGCAGGGGACAGCAGAAGACAGAGAGGTACCCAGAGCCAGCTCATCAAAGGCCTTGCGAGTGAGCTCCCTTGCAAGGGGGGTTGGACTTTGTTCTAAAGCAACAGGGAGGGGCACCTGGGCGGCTCAGTGGGTTAAGTGGCAGACTTCATGGCAGACTTCCGCTCAGGTCATGATCTCAGGGTCCTGGGATCGAGTCCTGCCTCGAGCCCCATGTCAAGTTCTGCACTCAGGGGCAGTCTCCTTCTTCCTCTCCCTCTGCCCCTTCCCCTGCTTGTGCTCTCTCTCACTTGCTCTCTCAAATGAATAAATATATTTTTTTTATTTAAAAAATAAAGCAACAAGGGCTGTGGAAGGGCTTTAAGCAGTTGGGGAGGGGCCCAACATGACCAAAGCAATGCTTCCTCATTCCTTTTTTTTTTTTTTTTAAAGGGTTATACTGTCGGGGCACCTGGGTGGCTCAATTGGTTAAGCATCCAACTCTTGGTTTCAGCTCAAGTCTCAGGGTCCTGAGATCAAGACCCAGTCGGACTCTGCTCAGCACAGAATGCTTGAGATTTTCTCCCTCTCCCTCTCCCACTCTGCCCCTCCCTTCACTTGTGCTCTCTCCAAAATAAAATCTTTAAAAAAAGGGTTTTACTGTAATTCCACATGAAAATAGGAAACAAAAAAATAAATATGACGATTTTCAAGTTGTAAAATCTTATAGAATGTTTACAGACATGTTTCCTGACCTGTATGCTTTTTCTGACATCCTTATGGGTATTTGTATTTATCTGATTTTAAGATTTATTTATTTATTTACTTATGTGAGAGAGACAGAGGGAGGGAGGAAGAGGGAGAGGGAGAGAGAGAGAGAGAGAGAGAGAGAGAGAGAGAGAGCAGGGAAGAAGGGCTGAGGGAGAGACAGAAACCCAAGCAGACTCCCCACTGAGTGCAGAGCCCAATGCAGGGCTTGATCTCATGACCCTGAGATCATGACCTGAGCCGAAAACCAAGAGTCAGGCACGCCACTGACTGTGCCACTCTGGAGCCCCTATTTTTTTTTTTAAGATTTTTAATTTATTCATTTACTTTAAAGAGAGAGACAGTGCATGTGCAAGCTGGGGTAGGGACAGAGGGAGAGGGAGAGAGAGAATCCCAAGCAGACTCCCCAATGAGCACAGAGCCGGATGCAGGGCTCGATCTCACAACCCTAAGATCACAACCTGAGCAAAACCAAGAGTCTGACACTTAACTGACTGAGCCGCCCAGACACCCTGTACTCATGTTTATTAATAATTTTAATTATAAGGTAACATGTAGATACTGTAATGGAGATTTTTATGAATTTTAAAAATTGTACTGTGACATTAAGTATAGGTATTATAACAGAAAATACAGAAAAGAAGTCACCCCAAGGCTCGCCAGGAGACCGGAGATAACCACTGTTTTCCCGGGCACAGATACACAGACCCACGTAAACCCAAACTAGCAACGTGTCATCACTCAATGCTCCGTGTGTAACTCACTCTGCAATCCACTTTTGTCACTTAACAAATATCCTCCTCATCATTTTGTCATTAAGCATGTTATTCAAAAACTTCATGCGGGGAATGTTCACGTGGAATTCTATTTATTGTGGTTTTTCTATTGCTCACGTAGTAATTCTCAATTCGGAAACCCCAGGAAAAAGGAAAAGTCTCCAACATAAAAGTCAATCGTCATCAGGTAAACAGTTTAAGTGAATGTCCTTGCCATCTCTTATTTCTTATATATCTGTTAATTTCTAAGAAAAACTCGGGTTTGTTTTTCGGGGGGTTTTTTGTTTTTAGGATGGGAAAGAAAAATACATTTGTCTTAGAAATAAACCTTGTACTTGTCATTTGGTAGCTGCTTTTCCTTTAGCAATGTGTCGTGCACGTGTTTCCACGTTTGATAAATATTTCTATGCCGAGCTGGAAGATGTTGGACGTCTACCCTCCACTTTCACTGAGAGCCAGCCTTACCAAACCTCTCTTGTCGCTCTTAACTTCGAGAGCTCTCACTGCTAGTCTTTAGGACTGAAATAGGTAGGAAAAAATGCCCCTTTGTTTTAAGTGGCATCTCAAGAACTCCAGCGTGAATTCCTGTTTCCCTCAGCCTTGCCAAATGCTAGTGATCTCTCCATGAATCTCTTGGTGAAACGGGAGCGATGCCTCTCCCGGGAATAACTTGCTTCTCCCTCCAGGAGATGTCCATTTACATTTGTGCATTTTTCAATCCAGCACTTACTATTTTGTACAAAAGTTAGTTTTCTCTATTTCCTTAGTTATCACTATTTAAAGAAAAATTTTTATTAACACCCTACCGTACACCAGGTTGATGTCAAAGGAGTCAAGGTAGGATCTCAATGCCCACACGAGCGGCAGGCTCATGGAGGATTCAGGGAAGAGCAGAGAGATGTAATGCTGGGTAACAAGCATGTGCTCAGGCGTTGAAGATGGAGTGTTAGGTATTATGGCCAGAAATAAGAGGAGCATCAGGCGGGGGTGGTTATGGGGTAGTCATGGAAAGCTTCCTGGAAGAAGGGACAGCTCCACTGAGACTGCTACTGGTCTTCCCCAAGTCATTAACAACTGTCTAATTGCCTCTTTTCAACACAAAGGCCTCTCTTCAGTCTTCACCTTGTATGATTTTTCTGTAGGAATTCATAGTGCCCCTTGCTCACTACTTCATTCATTCAGTTATTTACCAAATATTTATTAAGAACATTCATTATGTGCTGATGATGGGGACACAATGGTGGGTCCTTGCTTTTTGCGACAACATCTCTCTTGATTTCACACCTTTGACCGTTCATCCTCAATCTTCTTCACGAATTCATTTTCCTTTCCTCTGTCAGCCCAGGTCCTATCCCCCACACTCCCCCAGCAATCTCAGTTATTTCAGTGACTTTGAGAAGTCACTAATGATCCACAAATCTCTATCTCTAAATGCAACTTTTCTCCCAGTCTCCATAGTACATTTCCAGTGGTTTCCTGGATATTTGACATGGGGCTGGGTGGGGGCAGTTTTCTCTACTCTGTGCCAGGCCCTGTGCTAATTACTGGAACCAGAAGGCAAATTCCTTCCTCTCAGAAGCTCACAGTCAAGTGGAAAGTTAAGTCTGCATAGCTCAAGTACACTAAGCACATGCCCAAACATGTCTGGCACTGTCCACTCTAGAATATGTGACATCTGGTCTCTGACAGGGCTCGTGTGATAACACTGCACAACCCCAGCGGCTGTCTACACTGTGAATAAGACCCTCTATAGTTGAACAGTACACAACCTATACAACTTTACACAGCAGCTTCCACTGGACTCCATGTGGGGCTGTGAAAGTGACAGGCTAGAACCGTTGGCCCTGAAGGCTCCCTTCATGGTTTCCCTGGTGATCATTTTCTGCTGGGTCGATGGGTTAGATATGGATTATGTTTCTCCACTTTGAAAATAGAGTCCTTTATGAGCAGAGCTCTGAAAATACCAGCCTCCTCCTCCCAGTAAAAGAGAAGCAAAGCCCCAAGATTGTGGGACCCAACATTTAATCTTCCTTTTTTTCGTGAGGGCTCCGAGTAAATGTATATCACTGAAATAAAAGAATTTCTTCACAATCTAGACCCAAGGTTGCAAGCAGGTGGGCTATACCATCTATGTCATGTGCGACCTTGCAGAGGTATTTTGAATTTAGCTGCCAACTAATTCCATGTAAAAATCCAGATGTTCAGCTTCTTTCGAAAAAAACAGAAGATGAGGCAACACTGAGCCCATATTCCCACATGGCAACTGTCAGCCCTCAGCTGAGGTGAGTGGCAGCATCCCCTTAGTTGGGGGGCGGGGGCTGGGAAGGGCTTGCTTTCCAATTCTCCTCAGCCCCACCTCTACCTATCACCTCCCTGACCTGGCTGGCCTTCCTGTCACCTCCCTGACCCCTGCAGTCATATTAACTTCAATTTAAAAAATTCTTTTCACCCAGAAATAACCTACTAATTATTTTATTGATTTGTAGAGTCCATTAATTTATTGAATTTTCTAGTAATAACAAGTCTTGGCTACAAAATAAAAAATAAAAACCTTAGAACAGAACAGATTCCAAGAGCTGTTTTTCTCATTGCACACAAACAACCTATTAGTCCTGAGGGAACACCCCATTCCCCTCCCCTCGCTTCTCCCACAAAAGCCACCCAGCAACGAGTACATTTTCAAAAGTCATCTCTGATCTACCTCGAAATGAGCTCAGAGATCTCCCAGAGCTGGTAAAATTAGTCTATCTCTAAGGCAGGGCTCCCCTGCAGGGGGATAAGGCCATTTTCCATTAACCCTTTGTGACCTGAGCAGACACTGATGAAAGAAGAAATCCAACTCATAATGAGCAAGCTCACAAAAGAACTGCAAATCCACACAAGGTACGGCATTTTCCTCCAAAAAAGTACCACATATTAAAAAAAAAAACAACCAGTGAAGGAAAAGAGCAGGCATTTTTATTTCTTGTTTTGAGCACAGTGAGCTGGTTTACCTTTTAGGAGAGGCTATTCAGAGGTAGGATTCAAAAGAAATTTGTCTATGTTCACAATTCTCAATGTTGTGAGCATGGCTTTCTACCGCCTCCACTCACCAGTGGCTAAGAGAGGTACGGATAAGGAGTGGTTGTCCTGTCAGGAGCTTCAAGAAGTTTCTGCCCAGTGCACCATAACAGGACCAGGTGAAAGGAGTTCTTTAAGGTCTGATATCTCCTTGGGAAGGTGGTGTGTTGGAGAAGTCAGGGTGAGAAGCTGGTAGGGACGCCACACCCACCCTTTGTCCCTAAGTCAGAGGGGTGTGGGCTCCGGGCACGGGCAGGTTGAAGCCCAGCTCCTGATCCCTTCCCGGATGCTTCTGCCCTGGAATAGCCTGCAGGACAGACTCCCTTGGGCTAAGACCAACCTGGAGGACTCCACCTCATGGAGTTGGCCAGGGGAGGCCATCCTCCCACACCCTATGAAGGGGCAGATCAACAAACCCAAATAAGTAACTGAATTTTCCCCATCAGATCCCACACACACATTTGGACAAACCACATGATGTGAGTAGCTGGTTTTCACACAAGGAAAACAGCAACACAAACAAAACACTCTGCCTCCTTCAACAGCAAGCACACCCTCAGGTGCTCACATGAAGTGCAACTTATCCCTTCTCAGGTCCTGGTGGATGTTCTGTACTCTACTCCTCCTCCCACCTTGCCCACCACCCCTTCCCACAGCCCAAAGAGTCTCTGCTTCCAGAGTTATCACCCTTCCGATAAATCCCCCCGGGATTCCCCTTGCTTTAAAGATGAAGCCTGGGCCCATAACTGTGACCCAGGCAGTCCTGTGGCCTCATCTGGTATCTCTCATCACACCCACCCCTCACCAGCTCTGCCCTCCCTATCCCCCAAGCCCCATATTTTTATTTTTATTCTGATTCCTCAAACGGCTCATGCTTCCTCCCACCCAAAGCCTTTGCACTCCTTCTGCCTGGCAAGCTCTTCCACCACCCACTTTGGCTTGCTTGGTACCTAGTCATCCTTCAGATCACAGCTCAAATGCCACCTCCTCCAGGAAGCATGCCCTGACCTCCCTCCCCACTCCATTGCACACTTGAGTTTGTAATGAGCCTTAGCTTGTGTTTATTAATCATTAGGTTAACACCTGATGATGACCCAATCGATTATAGATCCCACGAGAGCAAAGACAATGTCTGTAGCACCAGTACCGAAAAGAGTGTAACTGAACCTATTTTCAAAGTATAATTTAAGTGAAGATTGAAGCTTAGAACCCAGCCTCCCTAGCTGAGGCAGGGATGGGAGGCTGGATTTAAAAACCCAAACTCAGAACTCCTTAGCCAAGCCGACTCTCAACTAGTGATTGATAGAGTAAAGCCTTCCACCTTCAGATCTGTGAGATCTTTTTATATTGGTGGAAAAGCCTGTGTCTTCCCTTAAAGACTGTGCTGTACATATTGTATGCCCAGACCCTGGATGTGCCACAGAGAGATTTGGGGTTTGCTTCTGGCGCCTGTGACAAAGCCCCATGCCGGCGCAGTAAGAGACTCTGTTCCTTCCATTATCCCTGACCTAGCCCTGCATCCACCCCCACACGAGCTTCTGGGTCCCTAAAATTGATCACTGACTAGTAGTCTTCAGGGTTTCCTTCTCTTTTCTCTTCCAGTGTGGACCTGAAGGTCCCTCTTAAAAAATCTGGGCAAATATGAGAATCAGCATGAGGCATGCAAAAATAGTTAAAGGAGGGGAACCTCTCTGTACGGTCAGGGGAAATTAATTTCCTGCCAAGTAAAAAAGAAGAGGAGGAAGAAGGAAAGGCAGAAGTTAAGAGGAAGGACAGGGGGAAACATTGCTAAAATATATGATCTGTGATTTCCACAAGATCCAAGAAGTCTTTCCGATCTATGAAATGGGAACAAGTGGTCACCTCAAGAAATTAATTTTGGATTAGGACATTTTATCTAAAGATGAAAAATAATCAAAATAACCAAGTTAGGCCACTTCAGAGGAAGCTCATAGGAGACAAGGCCAAACGGAGAGCAGAGTCAGCAGAGTGGAAGAAAAACTTGGGAAAATGCACACCCTCTCCCATTAAACTCAGAGGAAATGGGAATGTGATAAAAATCACGAGAGAAAGCAAACCAAAAAAAAAAAAAAAGTAGAAGTGGACACACTACAGAATAATGGAAGAAAAATTGGAGATCTAAATAAAGGTAAGAGTTTAAAAGTGGAGACTGGACTTTACGCAAACATGACCCATACAGAGAAATACCGGGAAATTTTTTTTAAATTCTTGTAAGTATCTAGGGGAAGCATCGTGTTGGCTTCCAACATGCACGCCAGAGTATGAAATGGCAGAAAACACTAGAGCATCAGTTACAAAGCACCAAAGTTGTGACCAAAGGATCCTATATCCAGCCAAGATGCAATTTGAGAAGAAGTCATCAAAAAGATTTTCTCCCTTTTGTTTTTAAGATTTTTATTTATTTGAGAGAGAGGGAGAGAGAACATGCTGAGGAGAGTGGCTGAGGGAGAGGGAGAAGCAGACTCCCTGACGAGCTTAACCAACTGAGCCACCCAGGCACCCCAAGATTTTCTCCAACATGCAAAGACTCATCCTGAATAAAATACTTGAAGACCCATGCTGGAAAAAATGCAATAGCAGTCAGAGGTAAAGACTCAAGAATGGGGAAGCAGCGGCCAGCTAAGACATGCGGTGCCCATGGCAGCCAGTGGAATAAAGATGGTAGCTCTGAACTGTGGTCTTGGTGTGGATACAACATTGACGGTCCCCCCGCCACCACCGCCAAAGTTTTCTTTTTATAATTAAAAAAGTGATGGGGTTATATTCACAAAGTCAGGGCAGGAAAAAGATCAAAAATGAAATTTCTCAGGGTGCCTGGGTGGCTCAGTCAGTTAAACATCTGCCTTCGGCTCAGGTCATGATCCCGGAGTCCTGGGATCGAGTCCCACATCGGGCTCCCAGCTCCATGGGGAGTCTGCTTCTCCCTCCAACCTTCTCCCCTCTCATGCTCTCTCTCGCTGTCTCTCTCTCAAATAAATAAATAGAATATTTTTAAAAAAATGAAATTTCTCATCCTCTATAAAAAAGGAGCATTCCTCCCAAGATTGCACTTCTGGAACTGACTCTGATGGTTTAATTCAAGGACATTTTTTCAAATCTTGAAAACAGCTACTAACAGATTTAAAACCAAGGTGTATGCCTTCCAGGTCTTCACAAAACATAACATAAATCAAAACAATTTATAGAGGAAAAAAGAAAGGTAAAAAAATAATTAGAGCATATGGATGGCTCAGTCGTTTAAGTGTCCAACTCTTGGTTTCGGCTTAGGTCATGATTTCAGGGTCCTGCGTTCGAGCCCTGCCTCAGGCTCCACACTCAGTGGGGAGTCTGCTTGGATTCTCCCTCTCTCTCTGTTCCTCCTTCCCACTTGAATGCCCCCTCTCTCTCTAAAATAAATAAATCTTATTTTAGCCATTCTGACTGGTGTGAGGTGGTATCTCACTGTGGTTTTGATTTCTATTTCTCTGATGTCGAGTGATGTTGAGCACTTTTTCATGTGTCTGTTGGCCATTTGAATGTCCTCTTTGCAGAAATGTCTGTTCATATCTTCTGCCCATTTCTTGATCGGATTATTTGTTCTTTGGGTGTTGAGTTTGAGAAGTTCTTTATAGATTTTGGATACTAGCCCTTTATCTGATATGTTATTTGAGAATATCTTCTCCCATTCTGTCGGTTGTCTTTTGGTTTTGTTGACTGTTTCCTTTGCTGTGCAAAAGCTTTTGATCTTGATGAAGTCCCAATAGTTCATTTTTGCTCTTGCTTCCCTTGCCTTTGGTGATGTTTCTAGGAA
>CM052890.1:18502750-18573786 GCA_028534135.1 Potos flavus
TAATTAATTCTCCAAAGTCAGCAGAGAAAATTGCTTCCAAAGGTTTCTGAGCACTCTTGAAATGTAAATGAAGTCTCAACCCAAACTGTCCCTTCCATGCTTGAAGAATTCCGATAGCTATCCGTGTAGCTGGAATAAAGGCAAGATCTACCTGCAGGTCTCATCTCAGATGCTAGCTTTCTAGAAAGGGCTCCCTGAACACTCTCTCCAGCACACTGGTGTCTCTCTTATTTCCCATCTAACGTTTATCATCAAGTTAAGCTGCCTTATGTCATTGGTGTACTTGTTTATCGGTTAATTTGTTCGTGTATCCCAGCTAGAAGGTGAACTCCAAGAGGATTTCTGTTCAGTGCTGTATTTCCAGCACTTTTTACCATGCACAGCACATAGTAGGTACTCAGTAATTTCTTAGTGAACAAATAAATGAAGGTAAGAGAAATTTGATTCGTTTATCAATGTCCAATTTTATTTTTTTTAATTTTTTTAAAAGATTTTATTTATTTATTTGAGAGAGCACAGGAGCAGGGAGAGGGGCAGACTCCCTGCAAAGTGGGGAGCCCAACCCAGGACTCAATCCCAGGACCCTGGGATCATGACTTGAGCCAAAGGCAGACGCTTACCCCTCTGAGCCACCTAGATCCCCCTACCCATGACCAAATTTAGAGTAATTATATGACAATTTATGAATGGAATGTCCATCTCTAGGATGCTTACAATTCTTACAGACATTATGCTGGTGTTGATCCTGTCCCCAAGCTATCTTCCTTTGCCTTGAGTAGACTCAGAATGTCCTTATGATGTCAAACCCATGCCCTCTGAGGACAAACTGCTGTGCCCAAAGACGACATGTTCTCAACATGGCCCCCAGTACTCCGCCCACTTTGGAGGTTGTGCTTCCGGCCCCGTTTGACAACGTGGAAAGCCCGGGGCCTTGAGATCGTGGGCTGTCTGGCTTTCAGAGCTAGAGCCTTGGAGGTGTTCTAACATCTTTGATGAGGAGGAGCCAAGGGTGAGAGGAAAAGGTGCTCACAAAAAGACAAATCCCTAGTGAACCAGGATTAGAGCCAAGGACCAAGGATTAGAGGGGTCAGACCAAGAGAGTCCCCAGGAAAAGAGACGTAGCAGCTACTGAGCACCTACGTGCCCTGCGCCAAGTTAGGCACTGCACGTCCTTAGCCTCGTTTCGTCCTCCTAACACCCACCGGAGGCATTATTGTGCCCGTTTTACAAACGAACAAGCTAACACTCAGGGAATTTAAGTTCCTTTTTCCACACCACCAAGATGTCAAGGTTAAGAGACCGGATTTGAATTCAAGTCTATCAAACCTCAAATTTTGGTATTTCACCTCCCACACCTCCTCCTCCCTCTTTCAGTGGTATCACCGATATCTCTCGTTCTTCTCCTTCTTTTCAAGCAGACTCCACACCCAGCTCAAAGCCTAATGCGGGGCTTGAACTCACAACCCTGAGATCAAGACCTGAGCTGAGATCAAGAATCAGACGCTTAATGGACTGAGCGACCCAGACACCCCTGTATCTCTCATTCTCCTAAAGGTAGCATGGGCTGACGTTTCTCACAAAAGCTACCATATTTCCGACAATAATATTAAACCAGAACGTGACTGCTTTCTGCCAGACCCCAGGCTGTATTACCCCAATCCTCGAAGCGGCGCTGGGAGGCTGAGGTGGGCTGAAGCAAGGCCACCTGGATTTCCATTACAGCCCCCACAAGCTAGCTGAGCTTCATCAGGCATTATCTTTCTGTGCCTCAGTTTCTTCCTCAGTAAGATGAGGGTAGCAACATCCACCTCGTAAGGGCACCATAAGGATTAAATTAGTTATTACACATGAAGTGCTTAGAGCCACACCTGGCACATAGGAAGCATCAAGAAACGCTATCTATTATTACTCACTATTGTCAAACAGAATGAAATCAAGGCTCTGAGGGAGGAACACAAGGTCTCCTGTGGGTGACCTGCAGGAACCTCAAATTCAAGACATTGCAGTGGAGTTCTTCCCAGTCTTTCCTTCTGCTCCCTGCCTGGATTCTGCATAGCTGCTCAAATGAGAAACCTCAAATATCACCCCCTCGCACACTGCTCCCTCTCGGCCCCTATATTCAAGTGGTCGTGTCCTTTGAACTCCCCCTCCCCATCTCCACCGTCTCTGCCCAGCTCAGATTCTCACCTTGGATCCCTTAGAGTCTTGTAATTTTCTAATTGGCCTCCCTCATACCAGCCAGCCCTTCCTTGACACGGCTGCAACTGCAATCTCCCTAGAAAACGGAGCTGGTCCAGTGGGCAGCCATGTCCTGTTGGCCCAAGATCTGTTCTGGCCCTTCTCCTCCCCGCTGTGCTTCTCGGGCTTCCTTGCCAGCTGACTGCTGGTCAGGTCTGGCCAGTGGGAGGCACTGGTGGGTTATCTGAGGTGCAAAAGATAGAAGTCAGCCTCAGGCGGTGACAGGCAGCTTCTGCATCTCTCCCATGGCCTAAGCGTGGCGGGACAGCCCCCACTGTGGAGCTCCGTCCTATTGCACGGCCCCAGCTTCTGGATTCTGGTAACACCACCTCCTCCCCAAGTACTCCCAGCCCGAAGAGAGCAGCTGGCTTCCTGCGGCTGGTAATCTGCGAGCTGCTATCCCATCCCTTGGTTGGTTCCTCAGCTCTTCCCTGTATTAAATGATTTTTGTTTGAATTATCTAGAAAAATTTATGTTGTTCTGGTTGGACCTCATCCGAATGACACTTTCTATCAATCCTCTTCTTAAATAACCTAGAATCTTTTCTCCATGACAAGTCCAAAAACTGTGGAATGTCCTTCGGGACTTGAAAGTCTGGAAGCAAGTCACATTTGCAAATGCATCTTACTCCAAGCACGCTAGGTTCCAGACACCCTGAGTTTCTCTGTTCCCCTAGACAACATGCATTCCTGACTCTGGTCCTGAGGCCTTTCCTCCCTCTGAAATGCCCTTCTCTGCCTGGCATATTCTGTTCACATTTCCAATCTTACCCCTACAGCTCATTCTCCATCCAGTGCTCAGCGACTCATTCATTCAACACATAACACTGCATTCGTTTCAGGTGTACAACATAATGATTTGATATATGTATATACTGCAAATGATTACCACAATTAAGTTTAATTAACGTCTATCACCACACGTAGTTATAATTTTTTTGTCTTGTGATGAGAACTTTTACAATCTACTCTCCTAGCAACTTTCAAATAAACAATACAGTATTGTTAACTATAGTCACCACTCTGTATGTTACATCCCCAGAACTTATTCATCTTAACTTACTCATATAACTGGAAGTTTGTACTTTTTGACCACTACCCACTCCTACCCCCTGCCTCTGTATCTATGAGTCTGTTTTTCTGTTTTCCTTTTCCTTTTTGCTTTGGTGTTTTAGATTCCATGTATGAGATTATAAGGTATTTGTCTTTCTCTATCTGACTTGTTTCACTTAGCATAAGGCATTCAAGGTCCATCCATGTTGTCACAAATGGCAGGATTTCCTTCTCTTTCATAGCTAAATAATATTCCTTTGTGGGTGTACACACACACACGCACACACACACACAATCATGTTGTCCATTCAACTGCTGTTGGACTCTTAGGTTGTTGCCATGCCTTGGCTATTGTAAATAATGCTGCAATGAATATGGGGGTGCAGGAATCTTTTCAAGACGATGATTTTATTTTCTTCAGATAAAGAAATAACCCATACCATATGCTGGATCCTATGACAATTCTATTTTCAGCTTTTTGAGGACCCTCCATACTGTTTTCCATACAGTGACACTTTTAAATTCAAATCACATCATGCCCCTTCTTAAAACTCTCCACCACCTCCAAATAAGATCTAAACTCCTCGCCAAGATTTAAAGGGCTCTGCATGATCTGACCGCCTCTCCTACCACCTTCCTGCCTGCTGGCCCACTCTGCTCCGGCCGCAAGGGCCTCTTGGCTGGTCCGTGAGCAAACCAAGGCAGATTTCTCCTAAGGCCACCGCCCCTTTTGCTCTCTCTGCTTGGGAGATCCATCCCTGGCCCCTTCCTTCTTGCCACTGCAGTCTCAGCCCAACCCTCGCCTCCTCAGAGCGCCCTTCTCTGACCAGCCAGCCTAGCATTGTCCCACCAGCATCACTTATTCGTTAGTGAATCCTTCCAGGTCTAGCTCGACATCAACTCAGAACTACCACAGAACACTACACATTTGTCATCACTGTCGTTATCGCTGCTGACTTATTAGGTACTGCACTTACTATGCATGAGACACTTTCTAAGAGCTTTACATGTATTATTTCATTAAATTCTCACAACTCTGTGACCAGTACTATTGTTTTCTCCCTTTCACAGGAGGGGAAACTGAGGCACAGAGAGGCAGGTAAACTATCTGTGGCCACTCAGCCAGTGATTACCACACCCCCAGGATTGTAAACACCACAAGGTGGAGAACGTGACTTAGTTCCTTCCTTGCCAAATATTTATTGAGCACCAACAGTGTGTTCTGTGCTAAACCTGGGGGCGGGGGGGAGGTGGGGTACAGTGGCAAAAACAGCCAGAATGGCCTGTGTTCACATGAACTTGGGTTCTAGGAGGGGAAGAGACAGTAAACCATAATTACTTACATTTCTTAAATTACACGTGAGCTAGGTGCTGGGAAGGAGAAGTACAGGGTGCCAAGGGAGGGAAGTACAAGGTCCTGGATCTTGGGAATGCTTTCCTGAGGAAAAGGCCTGGAGGGGCAGGAGAAAGGAAAGAACTTCCAGAGCAAAGAGAAATGCTCCATGCAAAGGTCTTGGGAGAAAGGAACTAGGTGCTTGGAGGAGCTCAAAGGAGGTGAATGTAGCCCCAAAGGGCATAGATGGGAGCGAGAGGCTGGAGGGAAAGTCATCCCTAATTACAGGTGAGCCAAGAGCTCTGGGCTCAGTCATCTTGTACCCCCCGCCCCAGGCCGGACACAGTGGGCACTCCATAGTGGTTTGTGTTGTTGTCACTGGTCTAAGTGAATGAATGAATGAATGAATGAATGATAGACAGAATAAAGAAATGGTTCTGTGTGTTTTGGCTGCCAGCAGCTGCACTACCTACTAGCTTTCCAAGTCGGGAATATTTAAAAGAGAGAAAGGCAGTTATCTTTAGACTTGGTGCAGAAAAATCCCACCAGGGAGAAAATTAGATTTTGAAACAAAAGAGACTGGTCTCTTTGCACAGGGAAGGGTGTATACTTTCATTTACTGGTGTGTGGACAATTGTTATTAAAACCATAGGAAAGGCTAACATGAATCTATAACTATGGATTTTTTTTTTTATTTTTACTTTTTACTGAACCTGAGCTCAAGAGATTGATGTTCATTACAAGCAAGAGTCTATGGTTTGAGGGAATCTTTTATTTATAGTTATCTGGTATTTGAAATAGCTTATGTGATTCACAGGATAGTCACTTAAGAAAATAACTGCATGGGCCTTGGAGAACAGATCTGTTTGTATAGTTTGGGGCCCCAGAAACTGGTGGGGATTAAGTGGGGCAGCACGAGTCCCTGTATGTGAATACACCCTCTGTGTGTCTCTGGGCTGGAGTTGCAGGAAGAAGCCCAAGTAGCCAGTAAACCCCTCTACTAGGAGGAACACAGACCCTCCACAGCAGCCACCAGCCAACTCCCCTTGGTCACCATCCACACCATCTTCAGGGTTAAGCTCCTGTCATCTTGGCTCCCATGTATGGAAGGGAGGAGGAGGATCATAAATACAACTACAATGCTAATACAAATAATAGTAGCTGATGGTTAGTGACTATTTTCGAGGGAGCTAAACCAGACGAAGTGTTATAATCCTCACAACCACCCCATAGGCAAATGCTCATTATTACCCCCACTCGGTGTGGGTGACAGCAAACTGCGGTACCATGAGGTTAACTGATACACAAGCTCGATAAGGGGGAAATGTGGGATTCTAGAATCCATCTAGTTTCAGAACGGAAAGAAGAGAGAAATGAATGGAGGCAATAATCAAACATTGCAGAAGAAAATTTCCCAAGCCTGAATTCAGGCCTGTGTCTTCAGTATGAAAGGGCCCACTAAACCATAAGCAGCACAAACTGAAACTAGATTTTCAGAAAATGTAGTGAAGATCAAATGAATGTATACATATAAAAAGCCTAGAGGGGAGCCTGCAAGGCTCAGTCGGTTAAGCGTCTGACTCTTGATTTCAGATCGGGTCATGATGTCAGGGTCATGAGATTGAGCCCTGCATCAGCTCCACACTGGGCATGGAGCCTGTTTAAGCGTCTCTCTCTCTCTCTCTAAGATAAATAAATAATAAAATTTTCAAAAATTAAAAAAGAAGAAATAAAAAGCCTAACAGGCCCATATATGTACACGTTCAATATTATTAGTTTGACGAAATCATTATCATCTTACTATTTAAGTCTGTTAAGAAAACTTTAAAAGATGAAACCAATGCATAAATTCATTTATAAATACAGATACACAATTTTACATAAATTATTAGAAAATTAAATCCATCAGTTCATCAAAAGAATAACACAACCTTTGTTAGGAACACAAGGATGGCTTAAGATCACAGTATCTTCACTGTAACCCACTATATCAGCCAGTTAAAGGGGAAATTTCATATGTCGTATGGTTATAAGATAAATCTATAAAAATCAAGAGCTTTTTACTAACCTAATAAGTACCAAATATTGCTCTTAATAATGAACTTAGAGAAGTGGGTTTGGATTGTTCAAATTCCTAGCCCCAGCAATCAGACAATAAAAAGAAATAAAAGGCATCCAAGTCGGCAAAGAAGTCATCAAACTTTCACTCTTTGCAGACGACATGATTCTCCACACAGAAAACCCAAAAGACTCCACCAAAAAAATTGCTAGCATACAGGAATTCAGCAAAGTTACAGGATATAAAAATCAATGCACAGAAGTCTGCTGCATTCTATATGCTAACAATGAGGCAGAACGAAGAGAAATCAAGGCATTGATCCCATTTACAACTGCACCAAAAACTGTTAAGATACCTAGGAATAAGCCTAACCGAAGAGGTACTGGGATCTGCCCTCTGAAAACTATAGAGCACTTAAGAAAGAAATTAAGTAAGACACAAAGAAATCAAAAAATATTCCACGCTCATGGATTGAAAGAACAAATATTGTTAAAATGTTGATGCTACCCAAAGCATTCAAAGCACATTCAATGCAATCCCTATCAAAATACCACCAGCATTTTTCACAGAACTGGAACAAACAATCCTAAAATTTGTATGGAACCACAAAAGACCCCAAATAGCCAAAGGAATGTTGAAAAAGAAAATCAAAGCTTGGAGCATCACAATGCCAGATTTCAAGCTGTATTACAAACCTGCAATCATCAAGACAGTATGGTATTGGCACAAAAACCAACATGTAGATCAATGGAACAGAACAGAGAATCCAGAAATTGACCCTCAACTCTATGGTCAACCAATCTTCAACAAAGCTGGAAAGAATATCCAACAGGAAAAAGACAGTCTCTTCAACAAATGGGGTTGGGAAAATTGGACAGCCACATGCAGAAGAATGAAACTGGACCACTTTCTTATACCATACACAAAAATAAACTCGAAATGGTTAAAAGACTCAATGTGAGACAGGAACCCATCAAAATCCTACAAGGGAACATAGGCAGCAATCTCTTCGACCTCAGCTGCAGCAACTTCTTCCAAGACACATCTCCAAAGGCAAGGGAAACAAAGGCAAAAAAAGAACTATTGGAACTTCATCGAGATAAAAAGCTTTTGCACAGCAAAGGAAAAGGCCAACAAAACTAAAAGGCAACCTACGGAATAGGAGAAGATATTTGCAAATGTCTTATCAGATAAAGGGCTAGTATCCAAAATCTATGAAGAACTTAACACCCAAAAAACAAATAATCCAGTCAAGAAATGGGCAGAAGATATGAACAGACATTTCTCCAAATAAGACATACAAATGGCTGACAGACGCATGAAAAAATGCTCGACATCTCCTGCCACCAGGGAAATACAAATCAAAACCACAATGAGATACCACCTCACACCTGTCAAAATGGCTAAAATTAACAAGTTAGGAAACAACAAATGTTGGCAAGGATGCAGAGAAAGGGGAACCCTCTTACACTGTTGGTGGGAGGGCAAACTGGAACACCCACTCTGGAAAACAGTATGGAGGTTCCTCAAAAGGTTAAAAATAGAACTACCTTATGGCCCAGCAACTGCACTACTAAGTATTTATCCAAAGGATACAAACACAGTGATTCAAAGGGGCACATGCACTCCCAGTGTTTGTAACAGCAATGTCCACATTACCCAAAATATGGAAAGAAGCCAGATGTCTATCGACAGATGAATGGATGATAAAGAAGATGTGGGGTGTGTGTGTGTATGTATACACTGAACTCTAGGGAACAACTGAGGGTGGCTAGAGGGGAGGGGACGGGAAGAGGGGATAATTGGGTGATGGGCATTAAGGAGGGCACTTGATGTAATGAGCACTGTGTGTTAATATGCATTTAGTGATATGAATCATTAAATTCAACCCCAAAACTAATAGTACAGTATATGTATATGTTAACTGCATTGAATTTAAATAATTTTTTAAAAAGGAAAGAGGTTTTGGGAAATATGAGAAGATCTCAGAATGATAGCCCAATAAATCTGTTATTTATTAAGTATACAGTGGAAAATAGCATAAATAGGTCTATTTTTTTAAATTAACATATAATGTACTATTTGCCTCAGGGGTACAGGTCTGTAAATCATCAGGCTTACACATTTCACAGCACTCACCATAGTATATACCCTCCCCAATGGCCATCACCCAGCCACCCTATCTCTCCCCCCCTACCCCCCAGCAACCCTCAGTTTGTTTTGTGAGATTAAGAGTCTCTTATGGTTTGTCTCCCTCCAGATCCCATCTTGTTTCATTTTTTCCCTCCCCACGCCCCCATGGCCCCCTGCCCTGCCTCTCAAATTCCTCATGTCAGAGAGATCATATGATAACTGTCTTTCTCTGATTGACTTATTTCACTTAGCATAATACCCTCTAGTTCCACCCACGTCATTGCAAATGGCAAGATTTCGTGTTTTTTTGATGGCTGCACAGTATTCCATTGTATGTATATACCACATCTTCTTTTAAATGGGTCTGTTTTTGTGGAGATACTGAAGGGAGAGACTTTCTAGGAAATTACGGAATCGGTCCAGTCAACAGCAATGAGGAACTGAGGTGAGACAGGGATCTTTCCAGCAGAATCATTATTAGTAATATTTAGGATAAGTCAATAGAATTTGGTAACTGAAGACCAGATTGGAGGAAGGTTATACTGCTAGGCTACGTAGTGAAGGGCAAAGGAGGTAGTATGGAAAAGCTGACATTGAGTTTAGTCGAGCTGATTTCGAAATACCTCCAGAACATCCAAGTGGTAAGAAATACAGATCAGAAGCTTCAAATAAAAAGTAAGGACTAGCGGCGCCTGGGTGGCTCAATTGGTTAAGCATCTGACTCTTGGTTTCAGCTCAGGTCATGATCTCAGGGCGGTGAGATCGAGCCCTGAGTTGAGCTTCAAGCTGAGTGTGAAGCCTGCTTAAGATTCTCTCTCTCCCTTTCCCTCTGCCCCTCCCCTTGCTCCCTCTCTTTTTCTCTAAAGTAAGTAAATGAATAAAATCTTTTTTTTTTTTTAAAGATTTTATTTATTTATTTGATAGAGAGGGAGATCACAAGTAGGCAGAGAGGCAGGCAGAGAGAGGGGGAAGCAGGCTCCCTGCTGAGCAGAGAGCCCGATGCGGGGCTCGATCCCAGGACTCTGAGATCATGACCTGAGCTGAAGGCAGAGGCTTTAACCCACTGAGCCACCCAGGCACCCCTGAATAAAATCTTTAAAAAAAAAAAAAAAGCCAGTACTAAAACCTAAGTACGGAAGTCATTCCTAGAGAGCTAGTAGTGGGAGCCATGAGAGTACAGGATGTCAGCTAGGGAGACCGCGTAGCCTACAAGGAGGGCCAGGACAGAGCTTCAGAAAGCGCCGACATTTAGGGGATGGAATGAGGACACGGAGTCAGTATGAAACCTTAGCAGCTGTGGGAGAGCCAGGAGTATGCGGAGCCACATAAGCCAGGGATGAGCTCCAATGGGACTTCGGTAGCCGGCAGTCTGGAATGCCAAAGAAGAGTCAAGTAGGAAGAGCATTCGGCAATGTGGCTTCCAGGTCTCCAGGGAAAACAAGTTGGGAGAAGCACGGGGGTTGAGTGGAAGCTTCGTGCAGTCTGCTGGCTAAGCAGAGATAGGGAGTAGGCAGATCAAAGAATCTAAGCTACTTTTTCCATCAAAGTGAGTAAGAGCTTAAGCTGGGGGCTCAGACAACCATGGATTTGAATCCCATCTCTCTGAGCTCAATTTTTCTTATTCATAAAATAGGGGCGACACCAATAGCAACTTCATAGGAGTTGTGATAACTGAGATCATTCATTTCAGGGGCTTCCATGGCAACCAACCCAGGGTAAGTGGTCAGTAAGCGTTGAGTATTATTACTACCGTAAAATACACGATGAGACCACCAGCTGAGAAAGGGCATGAAGCAGTAGGAGAAGGCAGAAAAACATGTCATGTGTATTTAAGTAGACTACTTCTCATAGCTTCAACAACAACGAGATGACCAGGAGGCAGCAAGGGGTTAGTGGAAGCCAGTGGAGATAAACTTGTAACAGGACCAAACAACGCACACTGTCAGGTTAGTCTTCCCTGCAGCACTGAATCAGTGAACAATGGGATGGGAGAGGAACAAATGGATGGTTGGGAGCATTCTGGCCTGGGGATGGCAAAGGGTTAAAACAATCTGGTGTGGGAAAGGGACCGGATCTGAACAAGGAAGGAAGATCCCACTAGACCTGGAGGAGAGGGCAGGGTTGTGGGAGTGGGGGTCAGATGAGGGCAAAGATCAAGCTAATGGCTCATGAGGAAGGGGAAAATGTCTAAAAATTAGTACCTTGATGGAGGAGAGATTCAGAGACCTGGGCATCTCACCAGCCATTTTCCTTCTCTCTGTCTTTCAAGTAGGCTCCAGGGCAAACATGGGGCTTGAACTCACGACCTTGAGATCAAGAGTCACATCCCCTACTGACTGAGTCAGCCATCCATCCCCATTTTCCTTCTGTTTCTGTTGCTTATTCTATTTCTCCTATGTTCAATCTCTTACCTATGTACCTCTGGTACATTCAATAATTTCTTTTTTTTTAAGGTTTTTATTCATTTATTTGAGAGAGAGAGAGAGAGAGCTTGAGCGGAGGGGAGGGGGAGAGGGAGAAGCAGACTCTCCGCTCAGCAAAGAACCCAGTGCGGGACTCCATCCCAGGACCCTGGGATCATGACCTGAGCCAAAGGCAGAGGCTTCACTGACTGAGCCACCCAGACACTCATATCTAAGTAACGACACTAATTACAGTGAACCTATTCAGAGCCAGGCAGGCACTGTGTCGAGCACAGTTGCCATAATAATCCCATAGTTCAGAAAGTCTTTTTTTTTTTTTTTTTTTTTTGTCAGAAAGTCTTTGATGCCCATTCCTATTACTAAGCTTGCTCAGGGTAAGTGGTGGGATTGGAATTTAAACCTGGGTGATCCGAATCCCAAGTCTGGGCAAGTAACCCTGGCCCATGTAGCAATTTGAGCATTATGGCAGGTGACCTCTAAAATGGCTGGGGTAGTCCCTGCCTCCTGGTCCCACCCTGCGCAAGTCCCTCCCCTTGACAGTAGGCTGTATTGTGGCTGGCTTCTAGCAGCAGAGGTGAGGAGGGGTCACTTCTGGGATTAGGTTACAAAGAGGCAGTGTCTTCCATCTGGGCTGCTCTCTCGCTCACCCTCTGAGGGAAGCCAGCTGCCATGCTGCGAGCTGTTCAGTGAGAGGCCCATACCGCAAGAATTGAGGAATTTCTCTGGCCCACCGTCAGCAGAAAACAGAGACCCTCAGTTCCAACAGTCCCCAAATAACAGAATCCTGCCAATAACCATATGAGTGAGCTTAGAAGCAGACACGTCCCGGTTGGGCCTTCACACACACAAGACCACAGCCACAGCCTACTCTGACTGCAACCCTGTGAGAGGTCCGGAGCCAGAGGCGCTCAGCTAAGCCATGCCCACATTCCCAACCCACTGAAAATGGACGTAATGAATGCAGATAGTATTGGGTTTTGGGGGGTTTTTTGGGTTTTAATTTTAAACTTTATTTGCAGATAATATCGGTTTTCAGCTGCTGCGTTCTGGGGTAGTTTATTGTGCTCTAATAGATAACTAGCACAAGCATATACTCTATGCTTGACACTTCCTGACGTTGGGAATACAGAACTACATGACTCAGTCTCTGGCATCTGAGAAGGAAGAGGGAATAAAACTTGTCTTGATTCCAAGAGAAGATGGCGCAGGCACAGGGGTGGAAGGACGAGTGGTCAAGTCTAATTCAGGAAACCAGAAAACATTCACAGAAGAGGTGAAGCTTGATTTGGGTCTTAAAGGATGAATCGAAGCTAACCAGACATGCAGGGTGGGGAATGGATAGTTTTATGGAGAGGGAACAGATACGTGCCAAAGTTCGGAAGATGGAACAGCAACTGAATTGTGGTTGTGTGTGGCTGGCATCAGAAACAATGAAATAGGGGCACCTGGGTGCTCGGTCGGTTAAGCGTCTGCCTTTGGCTCAGGTCATGATCGCAGGACCGATCAGCCCCACATCGGGCTCCCTGCTCAGCAGGGAGTTTGCTTCTCCCTCTGCTCCTCCCACTGCTCATGTTCGCTCTCTCTCATAAATAAATAAAATCTTGAAAAAAAGAAACCACCAAACAATGGCACGTCTAGTGTGCAAAAACATCTCAAAGACGGTCACGCACAATACATACTTGATTTATTCAAGAACATGGGCTACTCTGAAGTCATTTTTAGGTCAGAGGTCGCAAACTGACATCCCATGAGGAGTATGGCTTGCACACATGCCTGCTTGACCCACGAGGTTATGTTATTACTTCCAATTAGTTGTTAATGTTTGACAGGTAAGGGTTTTCAGAAAAATATCCAGATGTCCCACTGTGATTAAAATAGCAGAAGACCTGGGGCGTCTGGGTGGCACAGTCAAGTGTTGACTTGGTTTTGGCTCAGGTTGTAATCCCAGGGTCCTGAGATCGAGCCCCTCATTGGCTCTGTGTTCTGCACAGAGTCGGCCTGCGATTCTCTCTTCCTCTCCCTCTGCCCCTCCCCCGAATCATGCTCTCTTGCTCTTGCTCTCTCTCCTTCTCACTCTCTCTCCCAAATAAATAAATCCTAAAAAAATAAAATAAAATAGCAGAAGATCTGCAAACTGAGCCTGCATTCCCATTTAACAACACTTGTCAGGAGTGAGGCGGCAGCTGTCCCTTTTAAACAGAGCGCACGCGCTCCAGCTTGCCACAGTTCCCACCTGGCCGGCTGAAGACCTTTGACTTTGCATCTCTTTCTCTGGAAGACACATGTGTATGGACTATAAACATCACAGCTGTCAGCAGGATGTGTTGGTGAACCCCCATCACCTCATCAACCGAGTGACCACTTGAAAGGATCAAGCAGAAAGAAGTATTGATTTAAAGCAGTGATTCTTACCCTTTAATGTGCATGCGAATCACCTGGGGTCTTGTTAAAATACAAATTCTAACTCAGTAGATCTGTTGAGGAGACTGAGATTGTGCATGTCTAACAAGCTCCCAGGTGATACGGATACTGCTGGTCTCAAGGACCACATTTCGAGTAGCCAGGGGGTGGAGGGCCTTGGCCTTGCCCTCTAGACTCCAGAGCCAGACTTCTTCTGGGACTGGAGCATGTCCTGTCTGCTGAAACAGAGCCTCTTCGAATCGGAGTCAGACCTGGATTTAGGCTCTGCTGGGAACAGCAGCTGAGCAAAAATAAAATAACAGGTGTGTTGAAAAATGATTCTTTCTAGAGTTTTGCAGAACTTGTGGAATGTAAAGTAGCACTTACTGACATCTTTCGTGTGCCCTCGGTTATCTCGGCTAATCTTAATCCCCACCTCACACCACCTACCCCCAAAACCCCCACAATGACAAATTATAAGGTATAAGTGTAGAGGGCAAGAAAGTGAGCTGTGGAGCCAGATGGCCTAGGTTCATATCTCAGTCTGCCACTTATTAGCTGTGCAGCTTGGGCAAGTTACTAACCTATCTCTGCTTCATTCAGTTTCCCATCAGGAAAACTGAGGGTGTTAATAGTACCCATTTCCTAGGATGTAACAGGGTGAAAACAAGGATTGTGCTCAGTACAGCATCTGGCATATGGTAGGCGGCCAACAAAGACTTGATGTTATTAATATCCCTTTTTTACAAATGCAGAAAACCAGCCTAGGAGAAGTCACTTTGGCCACACATTAAATGGTGGGCCCAGTTTTCTTTTCAATGACCCTAGGGAGTAAGGACAGAAAGGCTTGTGTGAGTGAGGCTGAATCTAGAAAAAAAAACGGCCCACACCCTCCTTCTAGGTCCTCTTCTATCCTACTGTGCAGCTCACTCTTGTCCAGGAGACTTTGGTACATGGCAATAATAGTAACGTAAAATTTACTGAATATGTATATCATCTTATTTAATCCTCACAATCTTTTTTTAAAATATTTATTTATGCATGGAGCGCTGGGTGTGGTACATGAACAATGAATCTTGGAACAATGAAAAAATAAAAGTAATTGGAAAAAAAAAGGGAAAAAATATTTATTTATTTATTTTAGAGAGAGAAGGAAAGACAGAGCAGGAGGAGGGGCAGGGCAGAGAGAGAGAATCTCCAGCAGACTCCCCACTGAGTGGGAAGCCCTATGCAGGGCTCGATCTCACAACCCTGAGGTCATGACCTGAGCCGAAATCAAGAGCCAGCCGCTTAACTGACTGAGCCATCCAGGATCCCCTCCTCACAACAATCTTATGATGTAAGTACCACTGCATTGTTATTCCTCCACTTTGCAGAGGGGTGTCTGGAGACTTACCCAAGTTCACCTACTGCTAAGTTGTAGAATTAGGACTCAAACCAAGGCAGTCTGATCCTGGATCCCAGGGAGCTATGCTACCTGAATTATAATCTGGATATATAGATGGCTTTGCTGATGAAGTCTATCAATCACCTAAGGAATACAGAATACCAGTTCTTTATAAACCCTTCTGAAAAGGAGAAATACTTCCCATCTGATTCTGTAAGACCAACATTACCCCACTACCCAAACAAAGATATTACAAAAAAACTGCAGACCAACATCCCTGATTATACATGCAAAATTGCTAAATAAAATACTGGCACGTTAACTACAATAGTACATAAAAAGGATAATAATTTGGACCAGTAAATCTTGTCCCAGGAGTGTAAGTTTGGTTTACATTCAAAACTAAATCAAGTCATTCACCATAGCAGCAAACTAAAAAAAGAAAAAAGTCATCTCAATAGATGCAAAAAAATCTCATTTGTGAAATCCCAAAACAAATGTTGGAATTTTTTACTCATTCATAACAAAAACTCTCTCCACAATGTAGGACTAGAAGGGAGCTTCTTCAACATGACACAGAGCATCCAAATAACCTAAAGCAAACATCACAATCGAAGAATGAAAGCTTCTCCCCTGGAAGAAGACGAGGATAGGATGTCCTCTCTTGCCACTTTTATTCAACATGTACTAAAGTTTCTAACCAGTGCAATCAGGCAAAAAAAAAAAAAAAAAAAAAAAAAGTAAATAAAGAAAGGCACCCAGATAGAAAAGGAAGAAGTAAAACTGTCTTTATTTGTAGATGGCATGATCATCAAGCAAAAAATCTGCTGGAATCAACAACAAAGCTACTAGAACCAGTAAATGAGTTTAGCAAGTTTGCAGGATATAATGTCAATACACAAAAATAAGTTAGATGTCTATGTAACAGCAAGATAGTCATAAATCGAAATTAATAAAATGATACATTCACAATAACATCAAAAATATGAAATACTGAGATAAATTTGACGAAATATGGGAAATGCTCATACACTTAAAATTATAAAACACTGCTAAGAGAAGTTTTAGAAAAATCTAAAGAAATGGAGAGATACACTATGTTCATAAAGATTCAATACTGTTAAGACAACGTAAATTCTCCCCACTTGATCTATAGAACCTGTGCCATCCAAATGGAAATCCCCAACAGTTTTTTTTTTTTTTTTTGTAGAAATTGACAAACTGGCTCTAAAATGTATATGGGGGAGCACCTGGGTGGCGCAGTCAGTTAGGTGTCCGACTCTTGGTTTCAGCTCCGCTCATGATCTCAGGGTTGTGAGATCGAGCCCCATGTCAGGCTCTGCGCGGAGCTGGCTTCAGATTCTCTCTCTCTCCCCCTCTGCCCCTCCCACTCGTGCCCTCTCTCTAAAATAAATAAATCTTAAAAAAAACAAAATAAAATGTATACAGAAATGCAAAGGACCTAGAAGAGCCAAATTACATTTGGGGTGCGGGGGAGAAAGAACGAAGTATAGTACTAACACTATCTGATTTCGAGACTTATTATAGAGCTTTAGGAATCAAGATAGTGTGGCAATGGCATAAAGATAGAAAGATAAATCAGCAGATCAATGAAACAGTAAAAGTGCACAGACAGACCCACATGTATATGGGCAATTGATTTGTAACAAAGGCACATGAACAATTCAGTGGAGAAACGATAGTGCCTTGAACACATGGTATTGAAACAATTAGGTGCTCATATGCAAAAAGGAAAATGAACTTCTATCCATACCTCACATCATACATTAAAGTTAACTCAAAAAAGGGACGCCGGGGTGGCTCAGTCAGTTAAGCAGCTGCCTTCTGCTCAGATCATGATCCCAGGGTCCTGGGATTGAGTCCCGCATCGGGCTCCTTGCTCGGCAGGGAGCCTGCTTCTCCCTCTGCCTGCTCTGCCTGCCTCTCCCCCTGCTTGTGCTCTCTCTCTCTCTGACAAATGAATTAAAAATCTAAAAAAGAAAAAAAAATTAACTCGAAATGTATCATAACTCTAAATATAAAACTTAAAACTTTAAAACTTTGTAACATAGGAGAATACCTTTGTGTAACCTTGATCTGCGCTTTTTTCAGGTTCATCATCAAAAGTATGATCCATAAAAGGACAAATGGGTAAGTTGGACTTGATCAAATTTAAAAACTTCTGCCCTTCAAAAGACACTGGTGAAAGAATGAAATACAAGCTGCAGGCTGAGAGGATTATATATCCGATCAATTACACAGCTGATAAAACACTTATATCCCAAATATATTAAGAACTCTGAAAACTCAATAAGTCGACTGATAAAAAAAAAATAGTCAAAATATTTGGACACATCACCAAAGAAGACATATCGATGGTAAATAAGCACATGAAAAAGACTCAATCTTCAGTCTCTAGAGAAATGTAAATTAAAGTCACATACCACTAGTATTCCTACTAGAATGGTTAAAATTTAAAAGACTGACCATACCAAATGCTGGTGAAAATGTGGACAAAACAGAAGCCTCGTAGACTGCTTGCTGGTAGGAATGTAAAATAGTGTCTAGAAAAGCCTGTCAGTTTCTTACCTTTTTAGGTAAAAATGTCCCTGCCATATGAACCAGCTATTCTACTCTTGGGTATGTACCCAAAAACAAATAAAAGATATGTCCATTAAAAAAAAAAAAATACGTATACATGTTCATAGCAGCTTTATTTTTTAATAGCTCAAAGCTTAAAAAAAAAAACACCCAAATATGAACCATGTATACTATTGTGTCCGTAAAATGGACTACTACTCAGCAGTAAGAAGGAATGTAATATTGATACACACTACAACATGGAAAAATCTCAAAATAATCATGCTAAGTGAAAGAAACCAGACCAAAACCCAGAGTACATTATTTCATTTTGATAAAATTGTAGGAAATGCACTGCACATGGACTGAAGGCAGATCAGGAGCTGTCTGGGAAGGTGGGTGGGAAGGCCTACAGAGGGGCACGGGAAACTTTTGAGGGTGATGGACATGTTCATTATTTTGATCATGGTGACGGTTTCACTGGTGTATCCACAGGTCAAAACATATCAAACTGCACACATTAAATACGTGTAATCTATTGTATATTAATTACTCCTCAGAAAGGCTGTTTAAGTATGACAAAATTTTTCTTATAATTTTTTTCAGGATTTCATTTATTTGAGAGAGAAAGTGAGTGAGAAAGCATGAGCAGGGGGAGTGGGAGAGGGAGAAGCAGACTCCCCGATGAGCAGGAAGCCCTGATGCGGGGTTCTGATCCCAGGACCCTAGAATCATGACCTGAGCTGAAAGTAGATGCTTAACCAACTGAGCCACCAAGGCGCCCCTAAGTATAATAAAAATTTTTAATTGGATGGATGGGTAGGTGGGTGGATGGATGGATAAATGAATGGATAGATGAGTGGGTGGATAGGTGAGTGGATGGATAGATGGATGGATGGTAATGGGTGGAGGGAGGGAGAAAAGGAGCCATCTTTCCTTCATTTGTGGCCTAAGAAACAGGACATTTCCCCACTGGATTTTTGGACAAGCTTTCCTATCACCTTGGGGCTTATTTGTCTCCCTGCTCATACTGCATTTATTGTCTGTCTCAACTCCTGCTACCCTAAGGACCAAATCCTTGATCACTAATTACGCTGTCATTAGATTGGATTCCCTCCGGGACTGTACGACCTTTCAGAGCTTTTCATTTTCTTGCCTCGCTACATTCCCAACACCAACCTTAGCACACCCAAGTAAAGGCATTCAATAAAGATTTTTCTGGTTAATTGATTTACTGATTAATTGAAAAAACTATAAATTCTATAAGATGTTAATTCTTTTCAAAATCCAATGGGATTTAGGGAATTGGATTTTTATTAAACTGCTTACCTTCAAAAAAAAAAAAAAAAGATTGGATCTTCGACTTCCAAATTTTTCCATAATTGCCCCATAATGCTTTTATAATCAGAAACTGGCTCTAAAAATAACTAAATAAGTACACATACCACTCAAATTTTAGAAACATCAGTCTTATCAGGTTCATTGGCAACTCTAGCAAATCAGACTCAGTCTTTTCACTGTGTTATGCCAGAGGTTGGCATCCCACCCTCCTCTCCTCTTTAAGTGGTTCTGGAAGATTCCAGCAGAAACCACAGAGTGAACTGAAACAACGAATTCATGGAACAAGACAATCAGGAAAGGGAGCCAAGGCCAACTGAAGTTGTCTGCTTAGACAAAAGCTCTGATCCAGCAAATTTCTCAGAAAGTTCCATCTATATTTATAGCTTTGGAAAGCTTTGGGGAACATGGGACACTCGGGCTGGTGGAATCCTGGCTGAGAGCTACTGGGAACAAACTGTTCCCTCCTCGCCTGGATGGCAAGAAAGCCAAGGGTTGGTTTTCTGAGTCCTTCCTGATCTCAGAGGAGACTTCTGGCTTCTCTGTGCCCCCAGGGTCTTCCTTTGTTTAATGGAATTTTGTTTTCCCTACTTGACTCATAAAGCATATAGTAATAACAACCACCGCTTATGTAGTTAGTACTTATTATGTTTTAGGCACTGGGCTAAGGGTCATTTCATTTTCACAAATAGTACTATTTTTAATGCCCATTGTAGAGATGGTGTAACTGAGGTGCAGTGAGATGAAGTAATTTACTCAAGGTTCACACTGCCAAGTAAGTGGTGGATTGAGGATTTGAAATTGGGTCTACCTGGCTCTAGAGCCTTATATCTGAATCTTGAAACTGCTGAGGGGCTGAGATTAAATGTGATAAAATACAAACAGAAAAACAGAGGGAACAACTGTTTGCTGAGCCTCTTTTATGAGCCAAGCCCCTTATACCAGTCACAACTACAAACTGCTCTCAAATAGAAAGGTGAAAGTAGTATTGTTTATTTATCTAAATCAAATATAATCCAGCTAAAACCCACCCTACCCCAAGAACACAGGGTTATTCTTAAGTTAACAGTCCCTGATTAGGTCCTTCACTCCATCACTTTCCAGGTCCCCCCAAGTCACATCAGTGGCTGGCTTCCCACTGGGCGCCCAGTTGTTCCTTCCTCTCTGCTTCATGGCAGAGGGTGGAGGGGTACCAGAAAACCGTGACACCAGCCTCCAATCCCCAGTCAGGGCCTCAGGGCATCCTCCCCATGGCTTCCCAGGCTCCTACCAATAATGCCTGCTCTTCAGAGACAACCTCCCCGTACGGCTTGTGGGTAAAGATCTCTGAAGACCAGGTGGTAGCTATGGTCACCATTAATATTTATTATACACCTTTACATCCAGTTAGTGTGCCAAACTCCTTAAGTCCATTATTCCATTTAATCCCACATCAACTAAGAAGTGTTACTGCCCCAGTTTTGCAGATAAGAAAACTAAAACTTAAATGGAGGGTTTTTCAAGGTCTCGGGGCTGGCAAGTGCTAGAGGTAGGATCTGAACCCAGGCAATCAGATCACAGAGACTCCACTGGCTCTCAGAGCCCCTTTACAACCAAAACCATGAGGTGGCAATTACTACTGTCTTATTACAGCTAAGTAGAGTTGCAGAGGTGAAGTAATTCGCTCGAGGTAATAGGAACAAAACCAGAATTCCACCTCACAGCAAAACAAAGGCAGCCTACTAGAATCTTTGCCCACACTGAAGGAAAGTGCTTTGAAAAGCCAAAAAGAACATGCACACCTAAACCTAATTTTGCTCAATAACCTGAGTTTGGGGGTGCCTGGATGGCACAATTGGTTAAGTTTCGGACTCTTCGTTTCTGCTCAGGTTATGAACTCAGGGTTGTGGGATCGAGCCCCGCATCTGGCTCTGCACTCAGCGAGAGTATGCTTAAGATTCTCTCTCTCCCCCTCCCACCGCCCCTCTCCCCTATTCTCTCTCTCTCTCAAATAAATAACCTTTCCCCTACTCTCTCTCTCTCTCAAATAAATCTTAGAAAGAGAGAGAGAAAAAGAAAAGAAAAGAAAAGAAAGAAAGAAAGAGAAAGAAAGAAAGAAAGAAAGAAAGAAAGAAAGAAAGAAAGAAAGAAAGAAGAAAGAAAGAAAAGACTGCATTTATCCTCAATCCCGAGTAAAATCAGGTTTTTCCTTAGGCTGTTGGATCATGGGGATGGGGGAATAAAGAAAGGCTCATGGTTCCTCAGAGGGCTCCACTTAATCACAGTGACCATCTAATCTTTGCTAGAAAAATGTGCAAAAACCTATGAGAAAATAATAGCAAAATTTTATATGGCGCTTACTAGGTGTCAGGCCCCATTCTAAGCAATTTATAAACATATTTACTATTTAATCCTCCAAACAACTTTATTAGGTAATAGTAGTGTGCGCTTAAGAAACAGCTCTTGGGGGAACGTCTGCCCATGTCCCTGGTGTAAATAATCTCACTGTGGCCAATTTCAGGACACAAATGTGAGGTCATGGGCCTCAGAGTTGGGAAGAGATGTGCAGGGACACACCAACATATCACTGCCATCAAAAGCACTTTTCCAAGAAAAGCTCCTAACCATCTCACCTACGACTTTTCTTGCAAAAGTGCTGTTTCTTTCTGGCTAGCATGTCAGCCCACAGGTTTTCTTCTGTGCTTCTCTCAGGAAACACAGCCAGTGCATTTGATGGGAGACCCGCAGAAGGGCTCCGGATTCTAGCGCAGCTTCTTCCCAGGACCTTGGGCAGGAGCTGAGGTCTGCGCCCGCCTCGGCAGCATAGCTCTCCGGCTCCCAGGCCCTGCGATTGGCTGCAGACGCCTCACCTGGCAGTGCTCCACATCCGGCGGGCTGGGCCTTGCCCTCGAGGCCTGACTGCGCCTGCGTTCAAACCACACATCCATTATGGAAAGGAGGGTCCCTTAATGTAGCGCAAATTATAGCTGGAACACAAGCAAATTGCCGGCTTTTACTAGCACATAAACTGAGCGGAACCTTTGAGATAGATCCGCATTACCCTAAACGGCATCCATAATTCATACCTGCAGCAGAAATGCTTCCCTCTCCGAGGGCTGGAGCCGATCTATTATTGATGAGCCCCTTAGAAGGCCACGACAGAGTGTTTCTCATGCTCCAGCCATCTGCCGGCGTGGTCAATTCCTCAGGCGGCGGCAGCACATTTATTCATCAGAATCTACTCCCAATTAGTTTCCTAGTAGGACCCGGGGGGGGGATTTATTTGAGGAATCAAAGTGAGTCTTTCTAGAACAGTACCCCCATCTCCACCCCTGTGATGCTAATCAATACATACAGAAGCAGCGAGCAGCAGACGAGCATTCCTGTTCGCTCAGAAATGCTGCTGCCTTTGGAACTAACGGGGAGCAAAACGGAAAACATATAGCTCCTCCCTTACCGCAGGGCGCCTGGGATGGCCAGGGGCTGCCTGGGGTCTGTGCAGAAGTCACTGGATTGTCCCAGCACAGACATCACCTGATGGAAAAGACTAGGATTCCATCTATCCTAGGCGCTTTGTTAAAGTCCTTAGAAAAACTTTCTAAGATGGGTAGTTACTACATTCCCCTTTTTATACATGGGAAAACTGAGGCTAAGTAACTCACCCAAGGTCACATGAGTGGTTAGGTGGCAGTACCTAGATGTGAGCCCAGAAAATCTGATTCCAAAATGCAAGGGCTTAACCACTACTCCATGCTGCCACCTGGAGGGGGATGAAAGGGAACCCATAACAAATCCCTAATGAAGTGTGGACATTTAGCTACAATAACTCCCAGGTTGACAATAACCCCAACAGACTGGTTAAGTAAATGTCGGGTTTTGGTTTGTTTTTTTTTTTTTATGTTATTGCTATTTTATATTGTGATTTATTATTTTACAGAATGCCTAATTTTTAAATGACTAAATGAATTAATGTCTATTAATAAACACAAATGGTTTTAAAAGACTAAATCTTTTTTAAAATTTTATTTTTTGAGAGAGAGAGAGAGAGAGCACGAGCAGGGGGAGGGGCAGAGGGAAAAGAAGAAACAGACTCCCCGCAGGGAGCCCAACGTGGGACTAGATTCTAGGACCCTGGGATCATGACTGAGCCAAAGGCAAACACTCAACCAACTGAGCCACCCAGGCATCCCTTTATTATTTTTTTTTAAGATTTCTTTATTTTAGAGAGAGAGAGAGCATGTAGTGGGGAGGGGTAAAGGGAGAGAAACTCCAGCAGACTCCCAACTCAGCGTGGATCCCAATACGGGGCTCCACCCCATGACACGGAGATCACAACCCCAGCCAAAACCAAAAGTTGGGACACCCAACCCGCTGTACCACCCAGGCATGCCAAGACTAAATCTTTTTAACTGAGGATTTGGGGGGAAGGAGGATGAATCATGAAAGGGGTACCCAGAATTTAAAAGGTTGAGATACACTGGCCAAAGAAGTAACTATTAGGGTTCAGAGCCCAAAGGACGCATTCATCAAGCACTTATGTCTGTTAAACATCTTCCCAGTACCAGGCTCTGCGCATGGCACAGGGGATACAAGAACCAATAAGGCATAGATTCTAATGTCCCCAACAGACTAGTCAGGTAGAGAGACAACTAACTCCAACATGTGGCAGAGTAACACAGGGCTGGATATGAACAAGCCTCCCCACCACCATGCCCCTTCTTTCCCACCCCAGGGAGGCTGGCACAGCACTTAATCAAAATGAAAAGTTATGATCTCATGGCACTTTATCTGTTTGCTAGTCTGCTTCTGCCCCAGGACTCTAAGCTCTATGGGGCAGGAATTCGGTTGTGTTCAGTTTTGTACCCACTGGTGCTTGGTGCAGTGTCTGGACACAGCTGGCGCTGTTTGCTGAATGGATCCATCACTAAATGAATGAACGGTTAGAATGTTAAGACCAGGGAATGAGAGCAGACTGACAGCTTACGTAGGCAAGACTGACGGCAGTCTAGAAAAACACTGCGCCCAGGACTGTTGCCCCAGGCCAGCTCTCACAAAATCTAAGCCGCACATCGCATCGAGGAACCAGCTCCATTAAAGAGCCAGGACTGGGCAGGGCACTTACCTCCTTTCCCCCTGACTCCTGCACAAGGCTGGTTTCCACATCTCCTTCTAGATACCACCCCTTCATTTCTTTTCTGCCCTCTCTTTTCTCTATCTTTAATGGGAGCCTCTTCTTCAAATTTTCCTCCTCGGTGCCAAAACAATAGCTCCAATCTCCTCAAAGTTAAAATAATGAAAGCGATACTCCTCTACAGCAACTACCCCTTCCCTCCTTCCAGAGCCAAGCCTTGGGTCTACGCTAAGGAGCTTCACTTCTATGCAGGCCTGGAGGGGGCGCCATTCACATCATGCCAGGAGAGGACCCCGGTCTGGGAGCACAGCTCTACAGAACAGTGTGAAAGAAGCCCAGGAGTTGAAGTCCACTCACTCCCCAATCCACTGCTCTCTAGTTCCCATCATGGCACTGAAACTGTTCTGAGTGTGGTCAGAGAGGACACTGCACTGCCAAGCCAAAGGGCCATTCTGAGTTGTGATCTTGGCATCTCTGCAGAGCGGTGGCACAGTTGTCCCTTCCCTCCTTCTCCATCCTTGGCTTCCACGGTTCCACTCCCTCAGGTTTCCCTTCTCCCTCTCAGAGTGCTCCTCAGTCCCCTCTACCTGTCCCTTAGTTCTTGGCTCTTTTATCTTCTCCTTCCTTCCATTCTTTCTAGATGATCCTGTCCAGGTTTTGGACTTTCACTACCTCTTCATCACCAAGAACTCACAGCCCTGCATTCTCTGCTGAGCTCCAGCCCACTTGCTTCATCGGCCAGCTCTCTTCCTCATCTCCCAAATCCAAACTGTCAGCAACTCCTATGGATCTGACTTAACTACTTCGTGAATCTGCCTTCTTACTATCCCTACTGAGACTGCCTTAGTTCAGACCCTCACCTGACTCCTTGCCTCCATTTTACCCTCCCTGCACATATCCCATCCAGCTGCCAGTATGACTTTTCAGTAGAATGAGGTCCTCTGTACCCTTCATCTCTTTAATACTTCCTCATCCTCACCCCCAGGGACGACATCTTTCAACTGCATTAAATAAAAATACCATATTTCATCCAACCGAAAACACTCTGATGCTGACAGCTTGTTTTGAGTTTACAAGAAAATGTCCAAGGAAAGTTTTCATACAACATGGTTAACTTAACATCATTTGTAAATGCGCAGAGCAGGGGGAAGGGAGGGAGAGAGGAGGAAGAAAAGAAGGAAAGAAAAAAAGGATGAAAGAGGACAAGAAACTAAGAAAATATACTTCCAAGGGACTTTTCTAAGGTAATTTTCTACGGACAAATGGGACCCACAATTGTGACGTCCTCCTCTGGATTCTGATTATACCCATGACCAGCTCCAAGAAAGCCTGGTTCTTTCTGGTGATGTGCTGGGTCCTTCCAGATACAGCAGGTCATAAAGGCAATTTTACAAACATAAATTCCATCTCATTGTTAAACTCTCTAGAACACTCTGATGCCCCTATCTTGCATGATCTACAGGAAAAAGTCCAAAATGTGAAAGAGCATTATGAGGGTCAGGACTTAGAGAACGTTGAAAATATCCCAAGACCCCTAACACACTTCCCACGTCTCACTGGCAGACAGCCTATGAAGAGCAGCTCCTACTGCAGGTGGGTACAAGGCGGTGAGTGAGAAGCTGCCATGCTGACTGTGTCTGGCCTGGCCTGCCCGAGAGGCCAGCACCCCATCATTCCCCAATAAATCGGGAGGTCATTTTTCACTGAACTGAAACTCAATACTCCCATCGTTTTCTCCCCTAACCAGCCCCGAGATTGCTCTGTGCTCTTTATTACCTTTCATGACTTAAGCCCCCGAACTGAATAACTTCATCAAGGTGTCAACCTAAACAGATTTTCCCCGTAATGGCCCAACTCTCACAGGTTCTTAATGAAAAATATTGATTCCCAAGGATTAGTTGCAGATTTATGTGTTGGGATGCTGATCTCTCTGTCACCTAGCACCTTATCAGTGGATGAAAGGACCTAGTTCCCCTTCATGGTTCTAAAAAAGCAATCACTGGCTATGTCAAGGGGCAGTTTAGGTCCAGAAAAACAAATAAAATTCTGTGTCTGGATCCCTTGGAATTTTTAACAGATGTGGGCAGGGGGCGCGAAGACACCTGTCTGTCTTCCCTCATTAGCATCTTCACTGGTTGGGCTCTTGGGGGACCAGGCACTGAGAAGCTGGAAGCAAATGTGACAAGCAGCCCTCCTGGTATGACTGATCCCAGGGACACAGTCTGGAGAAAAGCATGTTGTCTGGGGCTGAAGACACCAACTGGAAGGAATTCAGCAGCTGCTGTCTCAAAGTGGCACTGAATCAACACCAGCCTAAGGTTGGCTCTGCCAACTCACTCTGTTAAATGTGGTTCTCAGGGGATAAGTTGAGACTCTGGCACCTAAAACCTCAACAAGCTGCACAGCACAATCTCTCCCACAACCCAGAGGTGGCTGGAAGGGAATACGATTCATTCGTTGTTTGGTAAATAAATATCTATTGATGGTCTACTATGGGCTAAGTACAGTGCTAGGCCTTGAGGACACCACCGTCAGCAAAATCAGATATGGGTTCCCACACTCATGGAAAAGGCAGACAAAAAAGAAAACCATCACAAATAAATCCAGAATTGCAGCTGCGACAAGATGCTGGGGGTGGGGACAGAAGCCTATAAAAAGGGGATTTATCTGGTGAGATAAGTCAAGAGAGATTTCTCTGAGGAAGCGATGGTCAAGGTAACACCTGAGGATGGGAAGGAGTCTGCTGGAAAAGCAGGGAGGGTGGGGGACATTCAGGCACAGGAAGTAGTAGGTGCAAAAGCCCTGATTTGGAGGGAGCCCAGCACCCGCTGTATGGCTGGAGTGCAGAGAAGTGGGGAGCATGGCCTGAGAGGGCTCTGGACAGGCAGGCAGAGCCCAGACTATGGAGTTGAGCCCCTATGCTAAGAAAAACAGGAAGCCACCAAAGGATTTGAAGCAGGAGAGTGACCTGATGAGATCCACATTTTGCAAAGACCACTGTGTCTTCTCTGTGAAGAGTGGATGGAAGCAGAAGGCAGGTGGGAGACAGTGGTGGTCTGGGTGGGAGATGAAGCCATGATGCTGCCAGAGAGGGACAGACATGGACAGAATTCAGGAATATTTGAGAGGAAAAATCAACAAGCAGTGGTGCTGAATTGAATGTGAGGTAGGGGTAGGCTGAGGCAAAGGAGGGGACAACAATGACTCTCAGACTTCTTGCCTGAGCTGCTCCTTCTCTGAACTGATGACCTCCTCAGTTCCAGCCATCAAAGGTTCTCTAACCCCAAGGAGTCCCTAAAGCAGGGCTAGCAAAGTTCTTCTGTGAAGGAACAGAGAGAAAACATGTCAGGCTTTCAAAGTTCCTGTTACCTGCTCTGCTGATGTAAAGGAAAAGCAGCCAGGACAATAGATAAACAAATGGGTGTGGCTGTGTGCCAATAAAACTTTATTTACAAAACAAGTGGCCAGCTCTTCCTGCTGTAGTTTCAGGACCCCTACCCTAGTGAACCTGGAGGAATCTGAAAACCAACCTGAACTCCTGGATTCCCCAGTCCCAAAAAGCTGGAGTGTTCCATTGAATTGGGATGTTCATTCCCAGGCCTAGAAGTCTTAGACCTCCCCAGGGAAATGAAGTAGAGCACTAAGGACTTTGGGGAGCCCAGAGCCCCACAAAAGACCTGCAGAAAGGGTCATTGGGAGACTCCCAGAGCTGGAGTTGGGCAGATAAAATAGATGCTTCCCCGGGCCTCCTTGGATACCCCAACACCTTCCAGAAAGGAAACCCAGAGCAAGTCCTTCCTATACATTTTCATCTGTATTCGAAACAGAATTTTAGAGAAACACCAGAAGGACACCCAAGAAACTAGTAAGTGCTCTTCTGTAGGCCTGGGAGTGGGAATGAGACTTTCACATGTATACCTTTTATATCGTTTTGATTTTTGAACCATAGGAATATACTAAAGTATTATCTACTCAAAAAAATTAGTAAATAAATTTCTTCATAAAACACACTCTGTTTCTATATGGACAGAAATGTATCTAGTTGCCTACCATTAGATTTTAACTATGAAAAAGACCCATATTTATCCCCGAAGTCACAAACTAAAATTAGGCCCGGGGCAGGTTTTTCAGCTGCACTGCACGTGGAACCATGGCGTTAACTGTGAATAATTAACAAAAGCACCCTTTTCTGGTCTGATTCTCAGGTCTGCTCCCTCAGTTAGTAGAAGTCTACTTCCAGCCTCTCCTCTTATGTTTTTAACAAACCCCATCTCCAGGTAATAGCCCCTACTTCTGCTGGGGGAACCTCCCCTCCCGCGGTGGAGACACTCTGGCAGGACTGTCAATCAAGAGATTCTGCCCGCCTAGATGCTGGTCATGTGACTAGGCTAGACCAATCAGATTCCCTCTACCCAGACCCAGTCTGGAGGGGATCCCCCAGAGAAAGAAAAATTGTGAAACTGCCTTGAAGAGTTTTCTGTTAGTTCCTGTTGCCTAGATCTTTGGAGCAGCTCTTTCTAAAGGTATGGTTATTTGACCTTTGCTTCCATTTTAATTGTTTTGTTTTATTGACTAAATTGGCCAGTATCCATGTTTGTGAGTTGATACTGATGAAGTGATCCTGCTTAACTATTTCCAGTGTGTCCCTGTGGCTTACAATGAAAGGGCAGACGGAAGTACGAATCTCACCAAACTCTGGCTCAGGACACCCCCTCTCTCCCCTTCCTCACCAGATACCCTCTGCTTCAGCCTACTAGAATTTCTGCCCTTTCTCCAAAATGCACGAACTATGTATACCTCTGTGCTCTACTCCTGCTTTGGCACCTACACAAATTCCTACTGATCATTTGAGGCAGCAGACTGGGGCAGATCCGAGTGCCAGTCCTGGTGCCAGTCTAGCAGCCAGTGATTGCTTTTTGAAAAGCCCTGCACTCCAAATATGAGACGGATCAGGCTCTTTTCCCTTGAGAAACATGGCAGAAACTACCACAAGTCTAGCACACCCTGAGCCCATTTCAGAGATCTGAGATGACAGTGTTGTGGTTATAACAGCACTGAATTCAAGTGTTTCTGCCCGTTGGCCTTGGGCAAGGTGTTTCCTCCTTCGAGGTCTCAGTTTTCTCATCTGTAAAATAAGGATATGAATTCTGCCTTCATCCTAGAAAGGGCTTATTTATATATTTAACAAACCCCCATACCAGACGTTGTCCTAAATGCTTTACATATATTGATTCATGTAATACTCATAACATCATAAGGTAGATACTATTATTATCCCCGTTTTGCGGATGAGGAAACTGAGGCACAGAGTCATTAACTTGGTTGTCCAAGGTTACAGAGCTAGTATGGGGACGAAATCAAAGACTGCATGGAAACTACTTACCACAGGGCCCAGGAGATAATACATATCTCATAAAATGCTAGTTACATGGACTGAATTGTGTGCCCCCAAAATTCATATGTTGAAGCCTTCACCCTCAATGTGACTGTATTTAGGCCTTTAAAGGGGTAACTAAGATTAAATGAAGTCATAAGGGTGGGGCCCTAATCCAATATGACTGACATCCTTATAAGAGGGAGGAGACACATGAGATGCACACACAGAGAGAAAAGGCCATGTGAGGACACAGGAAGAAGACAACCATCTGCAACCCAAGGAGAGAGACCTCTCCAGAGAAACCAAACCCACCGGCACCTCGATCTTGGGCTTCCAGCCTCCAGAACCGTGAGAGGTCCATTTCTGTTGTTTAGCCACCCAGTGGGTAGGATTTTGTTATGGCAGCCTGGCGCAGTAATACACTATTGAAGAAGATCCCACCTTGTGGTGGAAATCCCAGCTGTTTTTCAAATGCTTGTCTGACAACCTTCCACCAGGACATATTCTCCTTCAGCGACTCCCTGCCCCATTCAGGATAAAGTCAGACATCCCTGGCAAAATCTACAGGGCCTTCCAAAATACCTCTCCAAGTTCATCTTCTATCACCCATCCAGTCCCACCCTCAGTTCAACCACAACGAATTTCACACTTCCCTAAACATGCAGGGCTTTGTATATTACCATTTCTACCTCTCATGTCCTCCCCTTCTTGTGCCTCCCACCCATCCCACTTCCCGGATGAGTTCCTAGGCATCCTGCAAGACCCAGCCTGGTATTTCTTCTGAGGTTTTCATGGAACTTCCCGGGCGGAGTTGGATACTTCCTTCTCTGTGCCACTGCTGTACCTTGCGCGTGGTTCTGTTGTATTGCACTGCTGCTACCTGACCTAGTACCTCTCCACCACCACCAGCACCACCACCACCACCTTGCAGGATGAGTTTGGTTAGGAGACCGCCTCTGTAATTAAATCAAACTTCTTCCATTATCTGTCACCTCGTCTCACTGCTCAGGATTCGAATCCTAGGTAGAAAGCATCAGGGTATCCCAGCTTGGTTCCTGGGCCCACTCCATGTCTAGGAGAGGATGGGGTCTCCAGTTACTGTTCCATGAGCCTGCAGTAAGTGGGGGGAAGGTTATTCCTCAAAAGAAAAGTAAGAGTCTAGAATTTGACTCACATATAAATAAATGATTTTCAACAAGGGTCCAAGGTAATCCAATGAGGAAAGGGTAATCTTCCAACAAATGGTGCAAACATAATTGGATATCCTGATGTTAAAAAATGAACCTACACCCTTAACTCACACCATATGCAAAGAATTAACTGGAAATGGAGCATAATCCAAATATAAGAGCTAAAACTTCTAGGAAAAAACATACAGGAAACTTTTATGACCTTGGTTTACACAAACAGTTCTCAGTGCTAACATTAAAAGTACAATCCATAAGAGAAAAAGCTGACAAATTGGACTTCATCCAAATTTCAAACTTTTGCTACATAAAATGAAAAGAGAAGCCACAGACTCCATAATAAGAAGACAGACAACTCAGTTTTTTAATGGGCAAAATGCGTGAATGAACACTTCCCCAAAGAAAATACACCAACGGGTAGTAAGTGTGTGACAAGGTGTCCACACCATTAGCCATCACAGAAATGCAAATTGAAACCACAATGAGATGCCACAATATACTCACGAGGGCTAAATAAAAAAGATGGATAAATCAAGGGTTAGGACAGAGAGTAGCTACAATCCTCATGGGGATGTAAAATGGTACAACCACTTTGGAAATGATCTGGTACTTTTTAGTACTTAGTGTATAACCCAGCAATTTCTCTAAATACCTACTCAAGAGAAGTGAAAATATGTGTCCACACAAAGACATGTATGCAACTGTGTAGAGCAATTCATAACAGCCAAAAACTGGACAATCCAAGTATCCATCAGTTGGTGAGTGGGTAAAATGGGGTTTATATCCATGCCAACAATAAAAGGGAACTCTGGATACATGCAACAACACAGATCTCAAAAACACTAGGCTAAGTGAAAGAAGCCAGCCACAGAAGACTACCTGTTGTACAAACTCGATGTACAGGAGATCTCTAGAAAAGACCAACTGTAGAGACAGAAACACATTGGTGGTCACCTAGAGTTGGCACTGGGAGTAGGCATCAACCATAAATGGGAATGAGGGGAGCCTGGGGAGTGATGGAAGTATTCTAAAACTGGATTGTGGAGGTAATTGCACAATTAGATAAATCTGCTAAAAACTCATTGAACTGTACATTTAAAATGGGTGAATTTTAATGCATGTAAATTGTGCCTCAATAAAGCTTTTAAAAATAAATGATAAGCTATGAAACAAAAAAAGGAAAGGAAAGGAAAGGAAAGGAAAGGAAAGGAAGGAAGGAAGGAAGGAAGGAAGGAAGGAAGAAAAGCAGGAAACCAATGCTGCTAGCTGGGTTTGAAGAGAAGAACACAAACACGTATTATTGCATTTTATGCACTAGGACAGTGAGAAACAGTGACGTGCCCAATGTCACACGGCTAGTAAGTGATAGAACCCAGATGCAAACCTCAGCTCTTTGGCCCAAATCCATGCTGCTGACCCCCCCACTAAGCGAACTTTCTTCCCTGTTGTGCGACCTGCCTCCAGTCAGCACCACCGCGGACGGAGCCATCATGAGGACTCTGCTCACATCGCAACGTGACCAGAATGCTCACCTGAATGACATGTAAGCAAGAGCCACGTGGAGGCCTGGTGTCCTCGGACGCTTCATTTAAGTTGCAGTTGTTACTCTTCTTTTGAGCGTGGTGTGCTCGGGTTCATTTGGTGCTTTTTGTATATTGCTCATCTGGCAGAGAATTACTACTCTACTCTACAAGTTCCCACAGATGGCTTTATTTTCCATTGCTATTAAATTGGTTTTGAACAAGACATAATTCTTCAAGTGCCTAGTGAGCTCTCTGGGTTTGCTCAGGCAAGATTCCATAAAAATGTAAATAATCGGAACACTTCTGGGATTATTTATCACAACTGACTTGCGGCTGTAAATTTATGTATTAATTTCAGCTATAAGCTACAGTGGGGGAAAGATGAACACTTGAAAACAGACTTGCCCACCTAACATCCTCTCTGTGTCCCCATTTCCCCTTGGCTTCCAAGGAACATACTGTAGAATGAACCACAGATCTGGGTCTGAAAGACACTGGACAGCCCCAGAAAGATTAGGTGGCAAGCAGGAAAAAAATCATTCCTCAGCAGGCCACAGGCTGGTCTCTTACCACTCCCCCCGCTCCTGGAACTCCAGCCACACCAGCCTTCTTTTACTTCTTCCTGCTGATTCCTGCCTCAGGACCCTTGCATGTGCTCCCTTGGCTTATAATGTTCTTTCCTCCCTTTTTTTGCCTGGTTCAGCTGTACTCAACCTTCAGCTCTTGGCTCAGCATCATGTAAAGCCTTCCACACCCACCATCCACCACACCAGGGTCTACTCCGATGGTAGCATGCCTTCTCATCCACAGCACTGCACATAACTGTAATTCCTCATTGTTGTGGGCTTTTTAAAACTTAATGTCTGTCTCCCCTACTCAACTTTAAACTTCATGAGGGCTGGGCCCATGTCCTTTGTCACCTGCATCCCCAGAGGCAGAGAGTACGTATTGAATGAACTGACAGGTTCATGTAAGAGTAGAAGAACATAGCTGGGCTTCCAGGGCTCTGCTCGCACACACTCAGATCGCTTCATCACTGTCTGCACACAAGCACAGGTGTGCAGCTCCAGACGCGCCTTCACTCAGCCAGCACCTGCATCTCCTTGTCGGAGGACTGCTCTCACCTTGCCTGGGTATGCCAAGAGCCTGAAGTGGCTAGGTACTTCCATTCCCTTTAGCCTTTAACCAGTCAGTGACAGGTCCAGATGTAGAACCTTACCAGCTCTCTTGACTCTGTGGGACAACCGTCAGGCGTGACCTGCACTGCCTCTGGAGCTCCCCTGTGGGACTGAGCCACGCTGGCCCTCCATGGGACCTTGCTTGATGATACCACACTCTCCTTGCCTCTTCCAGTCCCCATCCCACTTCTCCATTTCTCTACCAGTGCTCCCTGAGAACTCCTAATAAATCACTTTACACAAATCCTCGTCGCAGGGCTGCTTCTGGGGAGCCCAACCTAAAACCGAGAGCCTGCTGCTGGAAAAGTTTCTCGCGGAGCTGTGATTAACATCATAAATTTTAGTGCAAGAAAGCACTCGAGCCAGACCATTTGCTGGTTCAGATGAGGACAGGTCCTGCCAGTAACTCTAACTGGCAAGAGTCATGTCTATAAAGAGAGAACACTAAAACCTTCCACTTTCCAATTTTCACAGACATGACCCAGTGCCCCACTAAAAAGGAGTCAGGAGGACCCAGTGCCCCTGGGCCTTCCAATCAAACTGGACACGGAAACCTATTGGCAAGATTGTCTTGAGGGTGAGCCAAGATCATCTCTACCTGCTCCTTCTGCAGGATTTCAGCTCAGGCCAGGCAAGGGCAGGACCGAGCCTGTGGGTGGGGAGAAAGGGGCCCGTCTGCCTAGAGGACCTTACGGGGAGGAGATGCAGGCTGTTAAGGTCTGTGCATACACAATCAAAAGAGGTTTAATAATGGGGCAGACCTATCGAGGAATTTGCAATAAGACAAAGTCACACGGTGTTATGAGAGGAAAAATCAGGGGAAACCTACATAGATGGAATTGGCTGAAAGGCCTCTCTGAAGAGGTCCATTAAATTCAACACTAGAGAGTTAGCTACGTCGGGAAGTACTCTGGCCTCCACCAAACATGTCCATGTCCTGATCCCCGGAGCCTGTGAATCTGTTACCTTCCACGGCAGAAGGCACTTTGCAGACATGACCGAGTGTAGAATTGTGAAGTAGGGCAATTATCCTGGATGAGTCCACGGGCCCACTCTCTTCGCAAGGGTCCTCATAAGGGAAAAAGGGAGCAAGGGAAGCAGAGGTCCGAGTGATGTAGCCAGGAGCCAAGGCATCCAGGCAGCCTGTACTTCTGGAAAAGGCAAAGAAATAGATTCTCTCTCTAGAGCCTCCAGAAGGAATACAACTTGATTTCAACCCACTGAGACTCACCTGGGACTTGTGACCTCTAGAACTATTAGATAAAAAACGTGGGGTTTTTTTGTTGTTGTTGTTGTTTAGGGAAGGTTTTTGGGTTTGTTTTTTGTTGAGAGAGAGAGAGAGAGAGAGAACAAGCAGGGGGAGGGAAAGGGGCAGAGAGAGAAGCAGGCTCCCTCCTGAGCAAGGAGCCTGGCACACGGCTCAATCCCAGGACCCTGGGATCATGACCCAAGCCGAAGGCAGATGCTTAACTGACTGAGCCACCCAGGCATCCCAAAATGTGTGTTATTTTAAGCCACGAAGTTTGTGGTCATTTGTTACAGCACTCAGAGTAAACGAATATGAGCATCATCACACAGGAAGAGTTGTGTACAAAGTTCCGGGGCAGGAGGCCTTTTAGTGTTATTAAGAAATATAAGGGTGACCAGTGTGGCTGGGGCTTAGTGGGTCAGCCCCAATGACAAGGTGAGAGGTAAACAGGGTCCAGATCATGCAGGGCCTTAATAGACCACTCTAAGAAGTTTGGGTTTTATTCTAAGATTGGTGGGAAGCCATTAAAATTTTTGATATAATCTAATCAGCATTTTCTCAAGATCACTGTGGCTGCTGCACGGAGAAACAGGTGGGGGGCTGCATGAGGACCAGTAAGAGAAACACAAAGACCAGGAAACCGGTCCAGTCACCACAGAGTGAGACAGTGATGGTACGCATCAGGGCAGTGGGGAAGTGGGGATGCAGAGAGGAGAAGGCTGCAAGATAGATTTCAGACACTGATTTACTGGCTCTGAAAAAAATCAAATAAAATAATTTGGACATCTTAATGCCAGAGGCTCTGCCATCAAATAAGAGCCAGCTTTTCAGAGACCACATGTTGGCTCCTGACAGTGACAAAATGGCATCGCCACAGAAGTAGTCCCAGAGCAGGGACTTGGGGATGTTCCAGTAGAGCAGACAAGAGTAGAAGGAAAATGTGTGTTCCTTCCTAAATGTCCAGCAACAAATGACTGCCCAGTGAGAAAGAAATTCGGCCAAAGTGCAGGATGGTCCGGCCATGCTGTGGACCCTTGAGAAGTCAGATGTGATTTATGGGGATAGTGACTTATTCTCCTAAACAACTGAGAAGTCCTGACCTGTCTGAGTTCCATGAAAACCTCCAGTTCAACTTCCAATTTGAAGTTACAAAAATAAGCACAAATCCTTCAGGAATTCAGATTTGATGTGAAGTATATCCAAAGACCTGCCACCAGATGTTACAGCATCTTGGAAATGTTAAAGACTCGAGCCTGCTGACAGCAGTGTTAAGTAGAATCAGCGTTCTGATTTTTTTTTAAAGATTTTATTTATTTTAGAGAGGAGACTGAGTGTGGTGGGGGGGTGGAAGGAGGGAGAGAACCTCAAGCAGACTTCCTGGGTCACTGGGTGACCAAGGAGCCCAGTGCAGGGCTCTATCCCAAGACCCCGAGATCATGACATGAGCTGAAACCAAGTCAGATGCTTAACTAACTGAGCCACCCAGGCGTCCCTGATTTTTTTTTTTAAGCCAGGATGAGGGGATGGTGCTTGTCATGGGGTGACCTTCCTGAGTCTCTTCTGTTCCTCACAAGAATCAATAGTCATAATGATGCTAACAAACCAACGATAAAGCTCACATTTCTTGAGCACTTACTATATACAACAATCCTATAGACCTATAATTACCCCCATCTTAGATAGGAGGAAACTGAATCTCAAGAAGTAAAATAATTTACCAACGTCACACAAGGAAGCAGTGGAGATGAGTCTAACTATAAAATCAAGTTCTAAACCACAGATCTGCAAATTCTGGTCTGAGGGCAAAATCCCATCTGCCACTTGTTTTTGTAAATAAAGTTTCATTGGAACATACACCCATTTATTTACCCACTGCGTATGGCTGCTTTCACAGTCAAGGGCAGAGCTGGGTAGTTGCAATAGAGACCGTATGGCCCACAGAGCCAAAAATATTTACGTGGCCATTCACAGAAAAAGTCTGCCAATTCCTGTTCTAGATCATACATGATACTGGAACGTTACCTTCTAATACATTCTCCTACTCCTTCATGACATTCCAAAGTTAGAGCCTATTCCGGAGCACTGAGTAAGAGACCCAGGATCCTTCCACTTCCCAGATGCCTCCCACTCCTATAGTTAGCCTAGCAAGACCCCTGGCAACCTTCCTCTTCAGCCTGCTCTGTGTTGAGGAGGGTGTGGTGAGGGCTGCAGTACTACAAACAGGATCCCTGGTGCCTTGTGCCTCCAAAAGAGTTCCACATGTGAGAGAATGAGCCAGAGTACTCACTGGGAGACCACCCACTCCAGGCATGGTTTTTTGAGAAGCATGAATGTTATTTATGAGACCATTTACTTTTCTAGCCAACCATAAAGTCCTGACCTGTGTGAGTTCTATGAAACACCCCAAGCATAATTTCTATTACATGAGGCCTTTCCTTTGGGGGTTTGGGGGGGGGCCCTCCTAGAAAGTCTACTCAGCCGGAGGGAGGGGGAATGAGGATGGAAGGGCAAGGGTGCTTCTGACCACCCTTCCCCTCCCCAAAGCCAGTGGGAAGAGATGCAAAGGGAAGATCGGGGGTCAGAGTCAGGCATGGCCTTTCCTCTCACTGGCTGGCAACTATACCCACAACCCTTCCTAACCTTACTTGCCCTACCTGGTTCCTTTACTCCGGCTTCCACTCCTCTTCAATTTTTAAAAGATTATCTTTGCATCATTTGTTTTCCATTTCTCATCTTTGGTGATTGTTAAAGGGATACATGGCTAAGAATTGTTCCACCTCCCTGGTTCGGAACTCTTGCGCCATGACACCCTGTTTGAATGGTTAGAATTTTGTAATATGTTATTGTATCTGGTGTTTCAAGTCTCTTGTTAGGAATCCTTTCCTATGTTGTCCTCACTGGACCACAGAATTATTTTACTAAGGTAGTAAACAGCAGAAATTCCATGTATTAATCTGTAAGCTAATTTTGGAAGAATTTAAATCTCTAAACTCTTTAGGCTCCTAGTCAGGCAACTGATACATCTATTTATCTAAACCATCTGCATTGCTCAGTACATTTTATTTTTATTTATTTATTTTTTAAAAGAGAGAGAGCATGTACACACATGCGCACACAAGTGAGGGAAGAGCAGGGGGAGAGAGAGAGAAACAATCAATGCAGGGATTGATCTTAGGACCCTGAGATCATGACCTGAGCCTAAATCAAGAGTGAGCTGCTTAACTGACTAAGCTGCCCAGGCCCCCCTCAGTAAATTTTTATAGTTTTCTTCATGCACTTCTCCTCTTACAGTCTGGTTATTTTTTGTTGATATTGCAAATAAGACATTTAATAATAGCTGTCTTATTGGTTATTCATTTTTAAATGTCTGAGATCCAATCATGTTCCTGAACCATCCTAGTGACAACATTCCAGTTCTCATGATACATCACTTATGAATGATACATTGGTCTTTCTCCTAGTTGTACCTCTATCTCTGTAATCCCATATGGTCATTGATCAAAAATTTCACAATACACTCACACAGTATCAATGAAGGCGAGTGTATTGGTCTACTCGGGCTTCCATAACAAAGTACCATAGACTGGGTGGGTCAAAAACCAGAAATTTATTTTCTCATAATTCTGGAAGCTACAAGTCCAAGATCAAGGTGGCAGTAGGGTTGGTTTCTTCTCAGAGCCACTAGAGAAGGATCTGTTCCAGGCCTTTTTCCTTGGCTTACAGATGGCTGCCTTCCCCCAGTGTCTCCAAAGGGGCATTCCTCTGTGCCCATCTATGTCCTTATTTCCTCTTCTCACAAGGATGTCGGTCACACTGGATGAGGTCCCATCCTAGTGACTGCATGTTCACTTAATTACCTCTCTAAAGACTCTCTCTCCAAATACAGTCCCATTCTGAGGTTCTGGGGGTCAGAACCTCACCATACGGAACTGGGGGCGGGGGGGACACAATTCAGCCCCTAACAGTAAGCATCATTATCTCTAATGAAAACGCATTTCATGTTTCCTCAGCAAGACTGATGGATATCTTGTTCAAAAGAGGTAATTTTATCATGCTTCTATTCCTCAAGTTTCAATGAGCTTTTTTTTTTAAAGATTTATTTATTTACTTATTTGACAGAGAGGAGAGATCACAAGTAGGCAGAGAGGCAGGCAGAGAGAGAGAGAGGGAAGCAGGGTCCCGCTGAGCAGAGAGCCCGATGCAGGGCTCGATCCCAGGACCCTGAGATCATGACCTGAGCCGAAGGCAGAGGCTTAACCCACTGAGCCACCCAGGTGCCCCCAATGAGCTTTTTATAAAAAATTAATCTTAGGTTCTACTGAATGCCTTTTTGGTATCTACTGACATATCATATAGGGTATTTTTTTAATCTATTTCTCTGGTGTAATATATTAATACATTCCTTGTTATTAAATAGTCCTGGATCAACAGAATATAAAAAGAAATCCTACAAATAGGAAAAGGATTTTTTTAATCTAGTATAAATTAGACAACAGATATAAAGAGAGAATTCAGAGAAAAGGAAACACCCTTGATCACTGAACACCAGAAAAATCAGGGAAACACAAACTAAAACAGAAATAAACCCATCCCACACAAGAATTAGCAAGGTTGTGGGAGACAGAACTCTCACACCTGGCAGTTAGGAAACTATAATCTCCTTCACACATGCACGTGGGGAAAAGTATGCAATGTTCGTGGTAGCATTGTTTATAATAACCACCAAAATAAGGGAAACAACCTAAATGTCCACATGTAGAAAATAAAGGATAAATAAAATATAGTGCATTTATATAATGAATGAGCTAGATCTACTAATGTCAACATGGATAAATCTTGAGAACATAAACCCAAGAGGAAAAAAAAAAGCAAGTTCCAGAGGAACACATTTAGAATTAAGCCAGTTATGAAATTTTAAGGACATACAAAATAATATGTAGCTGAATATTTATGGACACATAAAAATTGTAGGGATATAAAATGTAGATTAGGCGGCTAAATACCAACTTCAAAATAGTTGTTTTTGCAAGGAGTGGGGGATGATAGAAGGGAAGGTGGGGAGAGAATGAAATCCAGGAGGGGTGCAAAAAGGTGCCTCAACTAATCTATGAGATTTTCTTTTATTTCTTTTTTAATAAAATTGATCTGAAAAACAAAAGTCTTTGCATTCTGGAGCTAAATCCTACTTGGTCATGGTGAGTGATTCTATTAATGTATTATTGAATTCTGTTTGCTATTTTATTTATAGTTTTTCATCTAGTGCCTTGGTCTTCTGTTCTCCTCCCCCTTACCCCCACTATATTCTTCGAGACTGGATTTCAGGGTTGTTCCATCCTCATAAAATGAATTAGAGAGTTTTCCATGCTTTTCTATAATCTGGAACCATTAGTCAAGTATAGGAAAAATCTGCTACTGGAAAATTTGGGGGGAAAAAAACACATTAGAAAAATCTCTGTTCAAGGAGGCTACTTTAGAGCTACCATTTAGTAACACTTTAACTTTTTAATTTTTATATGATTATTTTTCTCTTCACACATTACTTTTTCATGAGGCCATTCTGTTGTTGAGATGGCACAAAAGATCTGCATCGTTCGAATTTTTTCATTTCTTTACAAAGACTTGTGCCTAGTAATATCTTGGGTTTTAATCTCCCACATGCCTTTTTGAGTTCCTCATTTATAATTTTGTTTTTTCTTTCCTCCCTTCAGTCAATATGCCAGTGGTTTATCTGTATTATTGGTTTTCTTCCAAGAACCATTTCTTGGATGCATTTATTATATCTTGAGCTTTTCTGGTTTTGAATCCATGGGTTTCTGCTTTGTTCTTAAAAAGATTTATTACTTTTTTACTTCCTGAAAATTTTTTTTCTAATTTTCATAGTTCTTGATTTTAAAGCTAACTTCATTCATTTTTATTTTTAACAATAAAAAGCAATTTAAGGCCTTTGGCTATATCCTGTAAGTTTTCATATGTATGAGTCACATTCTCATTATTCTCTAAGTGGTCTTTGATTATATATTTTACTTTTCCTTTGACTCAATAATTACTTGGGAGATTGTTCTTTTTTTTTTATTTCCACATAGTAATAGCCGTTCAGTACAAATGTGAAAAACACAAAGTACAAGAGGAAGGCCAGTGATGTGCCTACCCCAGTGTCCAACATTCCATAAACACTTGCTCAATAGATGCGTTGACTGATGATGACGCAAACATAAAGCCTAGTAACCCTGAAAAATAACATCAACTCCCTAGTTACGTCCCTAAAGTCCAAAGAGTAACAACAAAATGAAAAAGGAAAATAAACAGAGTCGAAATCCTCTGCCCTTTAGCCCATCACACAGTTCGAATGTTAGATTCCACAGATGGTCCACAGATAACCTTAACCCACAACAGGAGTGTCACACAACCAGATGAGGCCACTCAGAACTCATGAACGGCAAAGACCTTTGGACAACCAGGGCCTGACCTCATCCTCTCTCCATCTGCAAGATAGTATATTTGCTGAAACCTAACATGCACGCCCCCCCTCCATGCACCTAAGGTGTCTATTCTTCAGATGGAACGTCCATCATAAACAGGGTCAGTGGAGGACACCATCCCCTTGCGGCAGAGCATGGCGGCACAAACATCACAACCAGGACTGGCAGAGGAGCTTTTACCAACTACATATGACACAGACCCTTGACAAGAGCTACAGATTCCCACGCCCCACCTCCGTCACACCTACCTTAGGATTTAAGATACTACTCCGTTGGAAGTCCAAAGCCCATCTGTTGTTACCATTTGTTTCAGGGACACAGATAACACTTTGTCCTTTTTAAAATGTACTTTGCTGGGGCACCTGGGTGGCTCAGTGGGTTAAAGCCTCTGCCTTCGGCTCAGGTCATGATCTCAGGGTCCTGGGATCGAGCCCCGCATCGGGCTCTCTGCTCAGAGGGGAGCCTGCTTCCCCTGCTCTCTCTGCCTACTTGTGATCTCTCTCTGTCAAATAAATAAATAAAATCTTTAAAAAACATAATAAAATAAAATGTACTTTGCTGAGTTTCCCTCTCAAACTACAATAACAACATATACTCACATGAACTCTTCCCTTCAAAGTAACTAATGTCAACTACATGGTATGTATCTTTCCATGTTTTTCCTGGGCTAATGCAAACAGGCATCCATAAAAAGTTAGATGAATAGTTTCTTTTTTGTCAAAAATGAGATCATCCCATACAAATTTGCTTTCTTTACCTAACAAGATATTATAGGTATATCTCCATGTTTTTCCCCTGGTAGCTGCATAAAACTCCAGGGTATGAAATAATTTAATTTACTCAGTAATTTCCTATTTTTGTACATCTGGACTGTTTCCAAATTTATGTAAGTATCCAATATGCTGTAATAAACAAACATTTTTCTCTTGACCTGTATTTTTGTCTACCCAAAGAGTATGTATATTTTGAATTTCAGTGACTACTTCCAGATTTGTTTAACCAATAGTCTAAGTTAAACAAATCACAAATTACTTTGAATGGTTAAAACAATTCTTGCTCATACCAGCGAAGTATGAGAAAGTCCTTATTCCCCCCCATAGTCAGAAGCTATTGGTTATTAATCATTTCCATTTTGGCCAAACTAATGAATTTCTAACATGATCTTACTGCCTTTTTATTTACATTTCCCCTTCCCCCATATGAATGAGCACAATTTAATTTGCTTATTGGCCATTTGCATTTCCTCTTCTGAAAGCTGCCTACTCTTATCTTTTGCCTATTTCTTTATTGGATTTTTAAAATCTTTTCAGTTTGCAGTACAGTAGAAAAATTAACTCTGGGGCTCTCCCCAGTACTTTTGCTAGAACTATCAAAAAAGCAGCACCGTCTAGTCTTTTTTTTGTTGAAATCATTGGTATAAAAGCAATGGAAGCCCAGAGGTGCTGGTGCTGTCATTGCCAACATGTGAAAGAGTGAAGAAAAGGAAAATCAATATACAGAAAGAGTCAGTCAGCGTTGGGGGAGAGAAAGAGCCAATGATATCATCTGAATGCCCAGATATAAGGGCACCTGGGTTGCTGTCCGTTAAGCTTCTGCCTTTGGCTCAGGTCATCGGGCCCTGCAACAGGCTCCCTGCTTAGAGCCAGTTTCTCCCTCTCCCTCTCCTGCTCCCCCTGCTTGTATGCACTTTCTCTCTGTCAAATAAACAAACAAAAATCTTTAAAAAAAAAAAAAAAAAATGAATACCCAGATACAGCCAGACTTGAAGCTGGAAGGGTTTAGCCATTGCAGTTCCCAATTAAGACTGCCAATACATTTTCTTTTGGGTTTGTGCTAGGTTTCTATCATTTGCAACAAAAACGTTCCTGGCTATAGTGAGTTTGCACACAGTGGGATCGCACTCTGATTCTGGAACAAGACCCTACCATCTGAGAGAACTGGACATGCTAAATTCCGGGTCCAGATAATATCTGAACTGGCCTCATCACTGTTCCTGAATGTCCCCAAGGTTTCCTCCTCTGTGACAGCCTCCAAAGGATTTGTGGCACAACAGTATGCCAAGCCCATGGGAAGAGTTCCCCAGTGTATACCTGTTCTTGTAACAAGTCACAAGTTACTCTTGGAATGGCTAGATATTTGTGTAAAAGGAGTGCTGGAGTCCACAGAGGAGTCAGAAGGTCTACGCAAGCTAGGTCTCCAACTGCTCATTGAAAACACAGTTGTTCCCCAAATGGGCTGTTATCATAAGCTGAACTTCCTTAAACTAAATGAGATTATTAGATAGTGTTGCAATGAAAAGGCGAAAATAATTAGAACTATGTGTTAGAAGGCTTTGTCTACTCTGGAAACTCTTCAACAGAGGGGAATCCAGGGAGCCTGCTATGGGACTCCTGATTAGGATGGAGGGCCAGATACTGAAATGCTAACAGTTCACAGAAACATTGAACATACTATCACAGTATCACACACAGGGTCCATTTGGATACAACACATAGGCATCCCCAACTACAGCAACAATACCTGCAAGCGCTTTCATTTATTAAATACCTGCTGTGTGCCAGATAATGAGTGAAGCAATTTTTGTGAATTACTTCATTTTTTTCCTCATGTAACAACTCAATAAGGCAGGTACCAAAACTTAAATCAAAGGTTAGAGAGGGGGCACCTGGGTGGCTTAGTCAGTTAAGCTTCCGACTCTTGATTCTGGCTCAGGTCATGATCTCAGGGTCATGGGATGGAGCCCTGCATCAGGCTCTGTGCTGAGTGTGGACCCTGCTTAAGATTCTCTCTCTCTCTCTCTCCCTCTCTCTCTCTCTCTTCCTCTGCTCCTCCCCACTCTAGCTGGCCCGTGTATCCACAATCGCTGTGATAGTCAAAACATGGCAAACTGCATGCTACCTCTTAAACCTTCCACAAGCAACTGACACCCCTCGCTTCTTGCATGTCACTGACCAAACAAATCTCAGGCCCCTATCCAATTTCCGGGTTGGGGAAGGAGAAGAGCGCAAGCCTTCATGTGCCCAGAAGGAAAAGAACTGGAAAGAGCATTCTGAATGGTCTCACTGAACACAACAGAGCATGAGACAAAGTGGCCTCTTCTAGAAACAGATGTGTCCGAAACTATGGAGCAGTCTCTGTTTCTCTCTCTGCAACTGCTCCAGGTGAACACTTTAAAGCTGAAAGTCTTTGCCTCAACTACCCACGGATGACCATATCTCTAATGTCACTGCTGCCCTCATAGCTAATGACACTTAGATGACCTACATCCAGCCAGAATTTCAGAAGGAAAAACTTTTGATATGCTCCCACCAAGAAGGATCATCATTCTGCCTGTGTAGGTCCTTCATCCCCTCCATGGAGACCGGTTTTAGTAAAGTGGTTAGATATGGGAAAACAGATTTCTCTTTTAGATAGCATGCCACCTAGAAAACTCCTGGAGCTATAGAAAAATGCCTATTTGTAACAAAACGTTGCAATCCCTGTAGCTAGACATCCATATACAGACAGTTCCTGAATTATAAATGGTTCAACTTAGAATTTTTCAACTTTACAATGGTGCAAAAGCAATACTCATTCAATAAAAACCTTTCTTGGTATTTTGCATTTTGCATTTTCCCAAGCTAGCAACGTGCAATAGGATCCCCTTTCATCATGCTGGGCAGCAGCAGCCATAGCTCCCATTCACCCACACGATCACGAGGGTCAACAGCCACTCTGCACCTGTACAGCGTTCTGGTTTTCCCTCTCAGTACAGCGTTCAATCAATAAGTGAGACAACACTTTACTATAAGACAGACTTTGTGTCTGATGATTTTTTTTAATGTTTCAAGTTTATAAATTCTAGTTAGTAAACATATAGTGTAATAGTACACGGTATGTTTCAGGAGTAGCATTTAGTGAATCACTAAATATATCACTTAAATATAACACCCGATGCTCATCACAAGTGCCCTTCTTAATGCCTATCACCCATTTAGTCCATCCCCCACCCACTTCCCTCAAGCAACCCTCAGTTTGTTCTCTATCATTAATATGGTTTGCCTTCCTCTCTTTTTTTCCTTTCCTCTATGTTCATCTGTTTTGTTTCTTAAATTCCACGTGAGTGAAACCATGTTATTTGTCTTTGACTGACTTATTTCACTTAGCATCATACGCTCTAGCTCCATCCACATTGTTGCAAATGGCAAGATTTCATTTTTGATGGCTGAGTAATATTCCATTGTGTATATATACCATGTCTTCTTTATCCATTCACCAGTCGATGGATGTCTGGGCTCTTTCCATAATTGGCTATCATTGATAATGCTGTTCTAAACACTGGGGTGCATGTACCCCTTCAAATCAGTATTTTTGTATCCTTTGGGTAAATACCTAGCAGTGCAATTGCTAAGTCGTAAGATAATTCTATTTTGAACTTTGTGAGGAATCTCCATATTGTTTTCCAGAGTGGCTGCACCCATTTGCCTTCCCACCAACAGTGTTAAGATGGTTTCCCTTTCTCTGAATTCCCACCAACATCTGTTGTCTCCTGTGTTCTTAATTTTTGCCATACTGACAGGTGTGTGGTGATAGCTCATTGGGGTTTTGATTTGTATTTCCCTGATGATGAGTGATGTTGAGCATCTTTTCATGTGTCTGTTAGCCATCTGTAGGTCTTCTTTGGAAAAATGTCTATTCATGTCTTCTGTCCATTTCTTAACTGCATTATTTGGTTTTTGGGTGTTGAGTTTGATAAATTCTTTACAGATTTTGGATACTAACCCTTTATCAGATATGTCATTTGTAAATATCTTCTCCCATTCTGAAGACTGCCTTTTAGTTTTGTTGATTGTTTCCTTCGCTGTGCAGAAGCTTTTTACCTTGATGACTTTACCCAACTGTCAGCTAATTTAAGTGTTCTGAGCACATTTTTAGGCAGGCTAGGTTAAGCTATGGTGTCCAGTAGGTTAGGTGTATTAAATGCATTTTTGAATGATATTTTCAACTTACGACAGGTTTATAGGGACATATCCCCATCTTAAGTCAAGGAAGATCTGTACTTTCTAAATGTGTAAAAATAGAAAATCCAAGTTTCTTAAAACTCCTCCTAGATGTCTGCTTTCGGTCACAATTTGGGCTTCCCTCACTACCTCCCATTTTCTGTCTGTAACACCTTTCTACAAGAATTCTCTTTTACTTTATTTTATTTTAATAGAACTTTCCAACTCCTGGGCATAAAGCTCTTTAAAGTGCACATTTGGTTCAGAGGGGTTTTGTTGTTTTTTTTTTTCCAAGAGAAGTTTAAAAACCTTCATCTTGCATTCAGGAATAAATGAGAAGTGGTGTTATTTATAATTGGCTCCTTCTAATTCAGACTAAATGTAGATTAATCCTAATTGATAACACATAAAATTTAATTAAACTTTAATAAAGAACCTGGGAAAGAGTTCTGAAAAGATAATATCAGTGGTAATGTTGGATGCTGCACACTGCAGTACTTGAGATAAAACACAATTCGTAGGAGTATTTTCAGGGCTTTGTGCAAGTCCAGATATGGGTCATTATCTCAAATAGGACATTCATTAAAACTGTGGCTAAATCTGAGAGATGGTGTTCTTTGGTGCAGCTCGCCGATAAAAGCTTGGACCGTGAGAGCCCCCAGTGACCTCCTCAGCCCTCCTTCCTCTCCCTAGCCTGTTGGTCAGATGGCGGCTTAGCTCCCTGACCATGGAGCCACCCCGAATTATTGCCAGGAGCTGCCATCCCAGCCCACGATGCATCAGACAAACCCCAAAAGACTGAATATCTCACTGTAGAAATCCAATTAACAATGCTACATAAACATCGCCCCTCTGATCAATGTTCCTAGCAGAGAAACATTTTCATTTCATGTATTCACAAATATTTTTATATGTTCAGAAGTGATTAAGGACTGATCTTCCATGGACAGTCACCCCAGTATCTAATTACTTAAAACATGAATAGAGAGCCCAGGCAGATGGGAGACCAGGCCCACAGGAATGGGACGCCTGCCTTAGAGATGGGAGCATACACCCTAGCTGCTGGCAAAGCTAAATAAAAGAAGCAAACCCAGATGCCTCCAGGGGCCAGAAGGTAACCAAAGTGAAGACAGTGGGTTGGGGGGATCGCAGCAAACTGGAAATGATCTGCCTAGTCCAAAGGGGGCAACCCTTTCTCCCTTTTACCCATGCTTTCCATTAGGGACTGTGGATCCAATGTTACCAGGTCATTTTAGTCTTCATTAGAATTTTTAAATTTGGTTTGTAATCTGAAAAATAAAACCGTATTTTTGAGTTGGTAGCAAATCTTTTTAAATGTTTAAATACTCTGCAGGCCTTATGATTTCTCATGTATAAGTTGACTCTAGGTCTTTAAAGTTCCTTCCCTTTGGATCTTTTTTTTCTTTTTTTTTTTTTAAAGAGAGAACGCTCACACACAGGGGCAGGAGTGGGGAGGATAAGGAGAGAGAGATCTCAAGCAGGCTCCATGCTCAGCACAGGGCCAAATCAAGGGCTCCATCTCATGACCCTGAGATCATGACCTGAGCCAAAACCAAGAATTGGACACTTAACTGACTGAGCCACCCAGGCACCTCCTTTTGGTTCATTCTTTAGCAAACGTTTAACTTTTTTTGAGCATTCTAGGAAGAAGGAACAGCCCATGCAAAGTGCCCCAAATAGGAGTATGCCTGGTGTGTTCAAGAAACAGCAAATAGGGGCACCTGGCTGGCTCAGTCAGTAGATCTCAGGGTCGTGAGTTCGAGCCGCATGTTGGGTGTAGAGTTCACTTACAATAAAAATTAAAGTATAAAATTTTTTAAAATATTAAATTAAAAAAATTAAAGATTAAAGTATAGAATTTCTAAAAAGAAACAGCAAATAAACTAGTGTGGCTGGAACAGAATGAGTGAAGGAGAGAGTAGGAGGTGAGAAGAGAGAGGAACAGAGGAGGAAGCAGATCACATAGGGGGAAAGCTGTGGAGCCTCTCAGTCACTGGAATGACTCTGGTTTTTAGTCTAGGGGAGATGGGGAGCCACTGGAAGGTTTCGAGCAAAGAGAAATGGACAGACCATATGTTTTGACCAGGATTCTTCTGGCTGCTGTGTTGAGAAGACCACTGGAAACAAGCGGGGAGACCAGCTAGGAGGCTGTAGCAGCATCCAGGAGTGAAAGGGCGTGGCTCAGACAAGAGTAGTCACAACGGGGAGGGTAAAGAGATAGCTGGCTTCTATTTTAAAGGTAAAGCCAATATACATTGGTTGTGGGGAGTGAGAAAAACAGAGGATTCAAGGACAATTCTAAACTTTTAGCTTGAATAACTGGAAGGATGACAGTTGTCAATATATACCCCCAAACCCAAATTTTCCCATAGGATTGCAAACAGCCAGGACACCCCATTTATCATCCCCTGTCCAATAATGATGTTGTTGAAGAGTACTATCTTTTTACTGAGCACTTACTCTACAGCCAAGCATTTTCTATGCATTTTTGCATTTAATCCTCCATCCACTCTGTGAATTAGATCCTGTTATTTAGTGCTATTTTCTCCATCATGACAGTGAGGTTCTGAGAAGTTAAACAAGTTGTCAAGTTTGCAACACTAGTAAGTGACAGAGCCAGGATTTAAACCCAGGGCCCAATGACTGCTAGGCCCATGACCATATCCACCATGCTATCTTCAAATCTACCTTTTAATATGTCGGGCATGGCCTGGGTCCTTTCACATATGTGATTTTACTTACTCTCTCTAACAATCTTATGAAGTAGGTACTATGTTCCCATTTTCAAGTGGAAGTCAACTGAAATACCTACCCAAGCCCTACTTCCCTTATTCAGAAATCGTTTCTCTCAAGGAAAATATGATAAGCCAAGTGTCATTTTCCCACTCAGCCCAATACTGGCCTGGGTAGAACAACTGAGTAAATTGGGGGAAATATAAAGAGGCAAAAGACAGAGTCTCCTCTGTAGGGAGTGTGACTCTCCCAGAGAAGATGATCAGTTACTGAAGGCCAGTCAAATGCCACTAGGTCTCAGTATGTGCAGTGCACAGTGGGCTCGCTCTATACTAGGCTTTGAGAACATAAAGATGGACAGGAGGAAGCTCCTACACAATATAAGGGCAATTAAGAATTTTGGAGGCATATGCATTTCTGTAAATGATGTGCAAAGCTTATTTAAATGCATCATAACTGCCACTGAGCCGAGTGTCTATTCCCAGTTCTTTCCCTTAAATGTTAAAGACTAAAGACAGCACTTACCATCTGCTATAGCTTGAGATCTGCTCCTTCCCCCAAGGTCTCCTGACATGGCAAGGGCTGGCTGGCAGCCCCATCTGACACAGCCCACCAACAACATCTAGAAGCAGTCAGAACATCTGCTGGCCTTTTCTCTGCATTATCCAACTGCTGGAGACTTGTAACCCTTGCCTCTCAGGTCACTTCAGCCTGTGGACAATAAGGAACCAGATCTGAGGACATCTAGCTCAGTTCTTATCCAGTCTGGGTCCTTGGACTCCTGGTTATTTATTCAACACATGTTTACTAAGCAACTTCTAAGTGTCAGGTGTGGTTAGATACCATGGTAAACAAGAGAGATGCAGGCTCTTCCCTGAGGAAAAAAAAAAAATCTAGAAGGGAAACAAACTTTGAATATGTTTACTGGATATTAGGAAGATGTACAGAGTATTGCAGGAACATGTAGTTGGTAGATCTAAGCCAACACGGAGTATCCCGTAATGAGTGACCTTTGAGCTAAGAAGTGAAGCAGGTATTAGCTCGGTGAAGTCAGGGACTGGTGAATCATTCCAGAGAGAACAGTGTAAGGAAAGGTCCTAAGTCTGGACAGAGCACATCAGTTTTGAAGGAAAGAAAGAACTATAGAACCATGGGGCAGAGATATAAAACAAAGCAAAGACACCAGATCTTATAAGGTCTGGTCACCATAAGTTCTTTTTATCTTCTGAAGGCAGTGAGGAGCTATTAAAGGGTTTAAGCGAATGAATGGCTTGATTAGATTTATATTGTTAAAAGATCATTCTCATGGCTGTGAGGAGATTGATGGAAGGCAACAAAAGAATGAGGAGAGGAGTCCAGGCCATTGCACCAATGCAGTGGTCCAGGTGAGAGAGGATGGTGCCGGAGGCCATAAGGGTGGCAGTGATAATGAAGAGGATGGGGTCTAGGTCTGTTTGTGGAAGTCGTAACAAAACGTGGTGAGACTATATGAGGTGGGTGAGAGACAAAATTAGAACTGAGGCTGATTCTACTTTTTAGGAATGATGGTATTGTTTGTGGAATGGGGAAAAGGCAGAAGAGGGGTAAGTTTGGTAAGGGTGATGAGTTCATTTCCAGACATTCTAAATCAGAGAGGACTATAAGACATTCAGGAGAATATGTATGTCCAGAAAGAAAATCTAACCAGCCTCCTATACTGGTTGGTTATTTGTTCTGACTCTTCTTATGTAAAGGTGGCACAGCCAGGAAAGAAAAACTTCCATCCTGAGTCCTGCCTAGTTCATGCTGCTGCTGTTGCAAATAAAAACATACAGATACCTTGAACATCCTGTGATGTTTCAGCACACATCATGCAGCACCTTAGATCCCTGGCAGCTCTCCCCACAAAGCTAGGCTCAAGTCATTCTACCATGCGTCTTGCCTTTTATTCTGTCCCTTACACCCCACTGACCTCAAACACTACTTTCTGCATGTCAGTTCATCTGTTTCCCCTTCTTTAAGGCTTAGAACCCAAAAGACAGAACCCTGAATTTAAAGTCTTCCACCATCTGACTCCTGATGTGAGATGCCATGAGACAAGCCGAAGGAAAAGTAGGGTCTGGAGACCAGTGAGGATCTACCCAGTATCTGACATGGGGTAAAAGACAGAACGCTAAACCAGGGAAAGCATGAAAGGAGAGACTAAGAAATTAATGATGCACAGTGGATCCTTCTGAAAGCTAACGTTTGCTTAGGAGATCAAGACCAGGGTGAGTCCTGCAGGACACGGCGCTAGAGACTGAAAAAACCACCAGGGAAGATCATGGGAGAAGGAGTAGCTGCAGGAGAGGGCTCTTTATGATAGAGCTTGCAGCAACACCAAAGAACAGTGTATGCTTAAAATGCTGTGTGAGTGGAAGGATGCAGCTTGGTAGTGCATAAAAACACTCCAGTAATGGTATTGATTTGGGTCCACGACTTCTAATTAGGAGATAAAAGGAAAAGCAAGAGCATAAGGTAATTCTTTGTGTGCCCACATCACATAATGTTTACAATGCACTCTGCTTTGAGAGGGGAGAAATGGAAAACTTGTGATACAGAATGCATAGTAAGGTCTTGTTGATGTTTGCACAGAAAATTCAAAGTCTGGCAGGATATACCCTGAACTGTTAGCAACAGCCCTCTCTGAGAGGTGGGATCATAGTAAGGTTCTATTTTCTCTGTAATGCGTTTCTTTTTTTGATTCTATACTAGGTCGCTGTTTGGCCAGTATACACAAGTGCAGCACTGTGGATTGCTAAAATACTTCTAATTGGTTGGGAAAAGCCACTCTCCCAACACCCTGCCCTCAGAGAACCTTCCCCAATCGACCCATGCTCCAGCAGGTGAAGGGTTAACACCAAGTATAGCTGGCAGCTGCCAGGTCCCCTTCAAGGCCAGTGTCCATTCTGATTGTTATATTTTTTTATTGTATTTTTTTTCTGATTAATTTTTTTAATATTTATTGTTTGCAAAAAAAAATGTTCATTTTTTTTTTAAAGCATGGTATTGACTCCAATCAGAATTGCATAATGACTATGATGCTGGAAGAATTTTAGAACATTGGTTTGCAGTTTTTATTGTGGTCACTACTCACACGTCAAATGACCCCCACTTAAAGGACTCACTTTTATAGGCTTCCCCAAATTCTAAAAATTATTTTGAAATTTCTAAGACAAGTTGTCCTGCAGACACTTTGTTTCTTCTTATTTGCACTTCATCCAGGTGTAGCTGCCAAAGTGAGAGTCCTAGGCGGGACTCTGCCTGATGCTGTGTCACCCCCAAGTGGGGCTGCTCTTCCCTGAAGGCCTGTGTCAGCTCCCTTTTCCCGATTCACGTTATACTTGGCCTGTGTTCCTTAGTATTTCTTATTATTATGTTCTGTCACCCTGACTGCTTCGTAAGCACTCTGAAGACATATACCTTGGCAGGTTTTTTTGTCCTTGCTCTACCTAGCCTACTGCCTGGCTTGTGGAGACTTTCAAGGATATTTATTGTTATTGATACTGAAAACATGTTATTTGCAAAGTGATCCTCTTCCCTGGTTACTGCCAAAACTGTCCCTGCAGGGTTAGTGTGGCGGAGGATACAAAGCCTGTCGTCGGAGGCTTAAACACGACTGGGGTGGGAAATACTCCCCCTTGTGAAGGAGCAGAAATCATTTGTCTGCCTGCCTGTCCCAACAGGTATTGCTTTTACAACCCTCTCTTATCTTCAATATCCTTTTCTACTCATCCCATTATCTGGTAACAAATATCACTCTGTTTTCTCTCAGAACAGTTGTTACAGGACAAAAGTTCCTTACCTATCCTGTATGTTCCATGCTGGACATTAGGAGTCCCATTGCTTTTATTGGCATCCCTGTCTCAGGAAGTCGGGAGTGCCTTAACCCAGATGAAGACTTTTTAGTGCCTGGCTGATTAGCCAGTGTATGGTTAATGAAGGTAATCCATGCAGGTGTAATAAGCAAATCCCCAAATTCCAGTGGGTTAGCATAATGCGTGCTTATTTCTCATTCACATCAAAGTCCAGTGAGTGTTTCTGGTCAGCGGGTAACTTTCTTCCATGCGGTGACCCAGGGGCCCAGGCTTTTTCTGTCTTATAATTGCACTGTCCCCCACAGCTTTGGGCTTACCTGGACTCAGGCACCCACTTCTTCAAAACTTTGACCCAGAAGTGACACATCACTTCTGTTCATGTTCCCTTGGTTAAAGGCTAAATGATGACCAAATGTTGATGCAAAGGAAGCTGCCTCTTGTGGTTCCTGGACCCACGAGCAACTCCATGCTGTCAAAAGGGGATCATGAGCTCTTGGTGGCTAGCTAGCCATCTGCCATAGCAAATGAATTTCCAAAGGCTTACAAGATCATCCAATAACACTTTTTTTTTTAAAGATTTTATTTATTTATTTGTCAGAGAGAGATCACAAGTAGGCAGAGAAGCAGGCAGAGAAAGAGGGGGAAGCAGGCTCCCTGCTGAGCAAGGAGCCCGATGTGGGACTTGATCCCGGGACCCCGGGATCATGACCTGAGCCGAAGGCAGCTGCTTAACCAACTGAGCCACCCAGGCATCCCATCCAATGACACTCTTAAAGAAAACCATCTCCAAATGAAGGCAAAGCAAGCATTTTCAAGCTTATTCTCTCCAAGTCCCATAAGAACACTCCCGTTACTTGCCATAAGATGCGAGTTTTCATGGAAGTGGGGGAAGGTTTTGAACTGGAGGAGATTGTGCAATGTGACAACCCATACAAACCTTCAGGCTAGGCTTGTAAGCATTGTAGGACCTGCCTGCATAAAGTGTGTGGGCATCAGGGAGTCAAAGGACATCCTGCAATTCTCTGAACCAAACCGGTCTCCCTTTGGAGTTACCACTGCCCACCACAGCATCCCCGCACTGTCCTTGTCCAGACAGCCAAGCCTTGAGGCAAAAATCAAGCCCAGGAGGGAAAATTGAAGTAAACTCACAGAACACGTGTCTAATAAAGCTATTTCTTTCAAAAATATAAGCAACTGCTACTGGTCCATAATGAACATTTTTATTTTAAAAGTATTTTCTTTCATAGGGAAGAAATGTAATTCATTCTTTTCCCCAAAATAATAAAGAAAATTGCTACTGAGAACAGTTTGGCATTTGAAACCTAGTGGGAGATTTCTCCAGCAGATGGTTTTGTGGCAAAAAGCTTTTAAGAATTTCTAACTGCTAGCAAAAAAATATATGAGAGAGAGAAAGGGAGAGAGAGGGGAAGGGAAGGAGGGAAGGAGTGAGGAAAGATTGATTTGATATGATCAAGAAAAGATGTACCCAAAGAAAGCAATCCTTATTCAAGTTCTGATGACTCAAATGATCCATAGACTAGGTTGTAGATTCCAAAATCTGGCTGTGCATCAGAATAGCACGGAAAGCTTGTTTAAAATAACCATGGAATCAGAATATCTGTGGGTGGTGACCAGACATGCATATTTTTTTTTTAAGTTCCATAGATGATTCTGTTGAAACCCAGTGGCCCTTTTTTTTTTTTTTTTAACTCTGATGATGGTTATGCAAACCGGTAGGCAGAATTTTTAGTGTAGCAAAGATCCTGCCCTCTTGGCCACTTGGCTGTCATGTGCTACATGTGCACGTCCACCAGCAGCAGGCTGTTCAACAGGTCCCTCATCTTACCACACATAGCACTTGGGTGATGTTCTTAAGAACCCCATGGACAAAGATACCAAAGCAGTTAATTATTTTATTTGGAAGCAAGGGAGACGTATTTCACAGCCAATCCGCCCAACACTATCTGCAGAGAATCAGAGCTATGTTACAGCCAATGGCTCTGCCAAATACCATTGGCCACATCTTCTCAGAAGGTGGGGCAGTGAGGGGGGATCCTGGGAGGCTTAGCAGATCAGCTTTCACTCCAACACAGCTGCCTGCTAGCTGAAAGGCCAGGATGAGTTCCTCTGACCCAGTCTGCTTATTTATAAAATAATAACTGAAAAATCTGACCCCAGAGTGCTGTGAGCTACAAATGGGAAAAAGGTGAGAAAAGCACCTGGAAAAGAACCTGCCACAGAAAAGGAACTTGATCAATGGTACTTTCCTTACCACATTTCTTTTATCCTCCTTCTCCTTGGAAAAAGGAGAACCAATTATCAAAGGCCGACAGAAGACATTCTCCTTTCCCAGTACTCCATAAGTTGTCTACAGAAGGGTTATCCAGGATAGAATTTGGAGACAGGTGTCGATCTCTATTATTCTTTATGTAAGGTGGCTACCACCGAATGGACTCTTACTTCTAGTCCTTGCTGTCACCTCAACCAGAAAGCATCTCGTGGTACCTGAGGCCATGGTGGGAAATCCCAGGTATGGTTTTTGCAGCCATAACCTGGGTTATGGGCATGATCTCTGTGAGTCCCACATGGTCTAATACTAAATTATATGGGATTCAAATTAATCATATAGACAGTCATAAAACACCAGACTCTAAATATTATTTACCCAGCATCAAGCAGATGTTTGTTTCCAAAGCTACAATCTCCTCTAATTGGCTGACATTGTGCTGCATAAACACCAATGCAAGCTTATGTTCTCTAATGAATGACAAATGCCTAGAAGAATCCTCTGTGAATTGGCAGCCTCCCCCTCCAGCATGCAAATTATGTGGAAATTCCATCAGTACATGCAGATAAGCTCATCTGCATGATTGGCAGACTGGTGGATAAACACACCCATGGATTCATTGTCCAAATTCAATTTGGTGGGTTCATCTCTGCTTTTAGTGATCATTTGTTAAGTTATTCATCCAGCCAACATTTATTGAGCAGACAATCCACAACAGCATTGTCTTGGGCTTTAGGAATACAAAGATGACTAAAAATATGGTCTCTCACTTCAAGTAGTCCACAATGAAAGAAGGGAGACACAACTTGTAAAGAAATAAAACTAACAATGTGAGAGGTGCAAAAATAGGATGTGGGCAAGCATCTGTGGTTAGAGAGAGAATAAATCAACTTACCTATAGGGATTGGGGATAGCTTCCCAGATTTTCAAGGCAAAACTCCGAGAAAGATCTTAAGAGTCAGCTAGACAGACAAAGCATAGAAAGGGAGGTCGCAGTAAAGAGAACAGCAATGGCACATGACAAAACATGTCGGGGTCTGGGAGCTGACAAAAGTTTGAACTTGCTGGAGCATACAGTGCAAGCAACTATCTGCTGTTCTAGCTCCTTAAAAATGTGTGCAAACTACACAGCCCCTCTGAAGGGTAACCTGGCGTATCTATGGAAATTTAAAATGTGCGTATCTTGTTTGTATAGCAGCAAAAGATAAGGGAAAAAGTGATCCTCTATAAGGGACTAGTTAAATATGGTACATCCACATAAAGAAGTACTACACAAACTAAATACTCTGTCAACAGGCATGGGTATATGCCCCCATAAACTTATAGGAGAAGATTTACAGTTAGGGGAAGATCTCCAGAAAATACTGTCAAGTGAAAAAGTCGTGAGATAAAAAAGATAGGATGTTACCTTTTGTGTGAGAGAGAAGACAAAATAGGAATACCTATTCTTCTTTGCTTTATTCATAAAGAAACTCTGGAAGGATATACAAGAAACTAATACCTGCAAGGGTTGGGGGAAGGGGGTGCAGATTAGAAAAGAGGTGGGGGTGAGATTCTGCAATGCAGACCTTGTAGATCATTTATTTTATTTTATTTTATTTTATTTTACTTATTTGACAGAGAGAGATCACAAGTAGGCAGAGAGTCAGGCAGAGAGAGAGGGGGAAGCAGGCTCCCTGCTGAGCAGAGAGCCCGATGCGGGGCTCGATCCCAGGACCCTGAGATCATGACCTGAGCGGAAGGCAGAGGGCTTAACCCACTGAGCCACCCAGGCGCCCCCATTTTTTTTATTTTTGAATAACATAAATGCATAATCTCTGAAAAAGTAGGACCAGGGGTGGGGCGCCTGGGTGTCTCAGTGGGTTAAGCATCCAACTCGTGATTTCAGTTCCAGTCATGATCTCAGGGTCTGGAGATCAAGTCCCGCATTGGGCTCTGCGCTCAGTAGGGAGTTTGCTTGAGAGATTCTCTCCCTCTGCCCCTCCCTGACCCATCTCTCAAAAAAAAAATCTTAAAAAAAAAAAAGTAGAACCAAATTTTAAAATGTATCTGCCTCATGGCCCACCAATTCCAGTCTTGGTATCAATTACAGACAATCATTTACACACGTGCATAAGGATATTTGTTGTACCGTAGTTTTTGTGGCCAAAAAAAAAAAAAACACTAAACAACGAAAATGTCCATTAATAAAATCATAGAATAAAAAGGTACGTTCATATTTTGGAATATCATGCAGCAGCTAAAACTATGAAGCAGATCTTTCTACCCACATGGACAAATCCAAGACTCCCAGAAGGATAGGATACTATCACTATCACACGCACACCCCAAGTAACACCGTGCTAAGCTGAAATAATTCACACCTATCCGTTACCAGTGCTTACTTCTGGACATGGTCTAGCAGTAGTCAGTGATCATCTTCTATAAAGAGCCAGACAGCCAATGTTTTAGGTTTTTCAGGCTTTACGGTCTCTGTTGTGCCTAATCACATATGGCAAACACAGCCACAGACAATATATAAATGAATAAACTGTGTTCCAATAAAACTTTATTTCAAAAACAGAGAGCCAGATTGGAACTGCAGACTGTAGTTTGCCAACTACTGGTTGAAAGAACCAAGACAGGAGGTGTTGATTAAAAACTTTTTTTTTTTTTTTAACAAGGAGCATGAAAGTATCTCTTCCTTATCTAATTAAAGTTAATTAAAAACAACATGGGTACATTAGTCTGCAGGGCACCATAACAAAATACCATAGACTGGGTGGCCTGAATAATAAACATTTATTTTTTAATGGTTCTGGAGGCTAGAAGTCCAAGATCAAGGTGCCAGCGGTAGTTTTGGTGAGGACTCTCTTCCTGGCTTGTAGGCAGCTGCCCTCCAGCTGTGTCTTCACATGTTTATCCTCTGTGTACATGGAGGAAGAGAGATCACTCTGATGTCTCTTCCTCTTCTTACAAGGACATCAGTCCTATCAGATCAGGGATACATCCTTATGATGTCATGTAACTCTAACTACCTCCCTAAAGGCCCTACCTACAGTCACATTGGGGTTCAGGCCTTCAGCATGTGAATTTTAAGGAGACACAATTCAGTCTGTAACAGTGGGTCAGGACTCATGCCCTATAATAACAATACACACGGGCTCCTCCTCCCAGAATCCAAAAAAAAAAATCAATCAAGATCATGATGGTTCTTAACATCAGAAGGCCCAGCCAGGGATTATACCTTCCTTCCCTAACCTTCTCTCCTTCTCCTGGCAGGAATGTTCCCCTCTCCGAGGCAGTGCTGCTGTCCTGCCTAAGTAGTAAGTCTTTACCACCCCCGCCCCCTCCCCCCACCCGCTGCCACCCACTGACACACACACTCTCTCTTTCTTGATTCCTCCTCACTTGTCAAGAGGTGCTAGAAAGGCATGTATTGAGAAAACCATGGCAATAGATCCAGAGCCCCTTTGGGACTTTTGTCTATATACGTCTCTGTCTTCTCATATTTATCTATCTAAAACAACCTATGGAGAGAAATTATAAGGAACTGGCTTACGCAATTATAAAGGCTGAGAAGTCCACACCCAGGAGAGCCAATGGTATAGTTCCAGTCTGAGTCTGAGTTCAAATGCAAGAGAAGACCAATGTCTCATCTCAGAGACAGGCAGAGAGAGAACTCTTTCTTATTCAGCCTTTTAGTCTCTTCAGGCCTTCAACTGATTGGATGAGGACCACCCACACTCAGGAGACCAATGTGCTTACTCAGTCTACAGAATCAAGTATTAATCTCATCCAGGAACACCCTCACAGACACACCCAGAAATAATGTTTAACCAAATGTTTGGCACCTTGTGGCCCAAATTGAGACATAAAATTAACCATCACAGCAAATGACTAGAAACAACTCAAACGTCCACCAGTAGAAGACTGGTTAAATAAACTATGGGACAGCCAGATGAAGGGACGCTGTACAATTGTAAGTTTAAAAAAGAGAAGAAAAAAGAATGAACTTCTCTAAATACTGTCATGGAAAGATCAAAAGTGGAAAAAGCAAAGTGCAGAATATGTGCATGATAGGATACATCTGAGGAGAAAATGAGGAAAAATTCGCATTTATATTTGTATTTTCTTATGTATATGTAAAGAACCTCTGGAAGGAGTCCTAAGAAACCACACTGCTCTCCTATGAAGATAGGAACTAGGCACATACAAGACAAAGAAGGGAGGGAGAATTTTGGCAGATTCTTCATATTATCTGGATTATAACTATGAAAATGTACCTATCAAAAAAAGATTTTAAATAATGGATAAAGGGAAAAACAAGTGTTGGGCATCTCCAACGGTCCAGTCTGGAAGTCATCAGTACACATCCAGCCAGTAGTGAAAGCCATGAAGAAAATGAGGTTGTCCAGGCAAATATGGAGAGAAGGAAATAATGTGGAAGTCAGACCCTGGGGAACACTGACATTGTGAGGGGTGGGGGAAGCAAGGAGACTGTGCAGAAGCAGACAGAAAGGTAGAGAATGGGAGAGTCAGGTGGTCTCGGAGTGTATGTAATGGTCTCACAACGACAAGAAATGTAAAGTACAGACAAGCATTCGGAGGTTGGCTCATTTCTGGGATGATATATTTAACCAGAGAGTCTGTATTGTGTTTGCACTTTCAGTAGGAAATAGATCATGTAGTTACATCTCTTCCCTGGAATTTCTTTAGCTGCTGTCAGTGCAACCTGATTTGAGATGTAAATAAACTGTGGAGATAATGCCGGGATCTCAGCAGACTCTGCTCTGCCGCCCGCCCAGGACGAGGGCGGTGATGGATGGTGCGAGGGCCACTGCATAATCGCGTCTGTTTTAATACTCGATTATCATGTCCCTCATCTTCCCCAGAACCCAACTCAACGCATTAAAATCTCTTTGTTCCTTCCACAATGCTAGTATCTCCCTTGCATCTCTAGCCTCCTTTAATACTGTTCATTATTGAAATGAACACAGAAAACCAATTACCCGGGTGGCAGCAGGAGTTGGTCATGTGCCCACCCAGCCGCACCGGGAACCTGATTCCCTGTTGAGATAAACAAGAACCCCGATGCACAGCCAAGCTCCTCACCTCTCCTCGGGCTCCTGGGAGCCACCCCGACACAGCCACGGGGCTTTAGACATTCCTGTTCAGCTACTTCAGTGCATGTTTGTTATCACCAGATGCTACAGGAGGGTGTGGCATGTCTGAAGTGCGGGGCCTGGTGGCTCTGCAGGCAAAGCCATAGTGAGAGCAGAGACTCTCAGAATATCTGAGTTCAAATCCAGGCTCTGCTAACAAAGCTATCTAGCTTTGGGCAGATTCTTAACTTCACAGTGCCTTGGATCCTCGTCTGTGAAATGTAAATAATAACAGTATCCACCTAGGAGCCTGGGTGGCTCAGTCAGTGAAGCATTTGCCTTCTGCTCAGGTCATGATCCCAGGATCCTCGGATCAAGCCCCATATCGTCGGGCTCCCTGCTCACTGGGGAGTCTGCTTCTCCCTCTGACCCTCCTCCCTCTCATGCTCTCTCACATTCTCTCTCTCAAATAAAATCTTTAGAAAAAAAATAATAGTACCTACCTGTTATGGGTCAAATTGTGCCCCCCAAAAAGTTGAGAGTCCTGACCCCCAATACCTGTGAATGTGACTTTTTTGGAAATAGGATCTCGGCAGATATAATCAAATTAAGCCTCCGGATTAGGGCAGCATCTCAGTGGGGTGACCAGTGTCCTTGTGAGGAGAGAGATTTGGAGCCACAGACACACATGGGAAAATGCCACATTTCCTGCGGAAACAGGAGTGATGCAGCTCCAAGGCGGGGAGCAAGGGCAGTCACCAGACTGTGGAAGAGGCGGGGAAGGATTCTCCCTGAGAGGCTTCAGAGGGAGCATGGCCTAGCCAACTACTTGATTTCAGACTTCTAGCCTCCAGAACTAAGAGAGAATAAATGTTATTTTAAGCCACCCAGTCTGTGGCCACTTGTTCCAGCAGCCACAGGGAACTAATACACCCCCTCAAAGGGTTGGTATGAGGATTAACTAATTATACATGCAAAATGCTTAGGAGAGTATCTACACCTAGTGAGTCATACAGAACTGTAGCATTATTGTTATTACTAATTATTATTATCATGGTAGTCTTGTCCCATAAGCAGGCAAGTGTCCCTCCACACATCGAATCAAAGCTGACAAATAGATTGGGGGCCTCCCACTTTCACAGAAACCTAGAGCTTCTGGTTGGTAAGCAAGTCCTCAGGCTACCACTGGAGCAGGTGAAGAGCCCAGCTTCTCCCATCTACACTGTTTTGAGTCGCCTCTGCAGGGGTATTGTGACAGGAAGGATGTCCAGGGCATTTGCATAGGCAGACTCCTTGTCAAAGACTGGACTGGTTTCTGCTATACTGAATCATCCTGGTGGAAGAGCCAGTTCCTTACTCAAGGTTACGGAAGTATGGGAGCACTGTGGCTAAGCACACTGACCTTGGAGCCTCTGGTTCAAATCCCAACCCCTCTCTTACCAGCTCTGTGATCTTTGACAATTCATTAACCCCTCTGAACCTCAGTTTTCTTGTCTGTAAAATGGGCAAAAGCTAGCATGAAGTATATAAGAACATACAGGTGAATAATCTAGAGAAGGTGGGAAAAGGGGCAGTTTGTTCAGAACCAACATAGCCTCTCTTTCTCCTACACGCGCACACGCACACACACACACACACACCTGGTGGCACTTCTCAGGTCATTTCTATAGCCTAATATAATCATCTGTTCTTTTATTGGTCTCTCTGTATAGACTAAGCTCCTTCAAGATGGAGGATGAGTGTGTTCTGAGCATCGCGAATATACAGAGTCCTTGTGACCAAGAACACATATTGAACAAAATGTCTCAATCCTAAGGCATTTACACCCTGGCTCTATGATTTCTACTCTACTTACTCCCTGAACTCTGATTTTTTTTTTTTTTTTCCTGAACTCTGATTTTAATAATAAGTTCCTTTCACTCAAAGGTCAACTAACTGCAGGCCGAATCCAAGCACACCGTTCGTGTACTATCATCTGTGGCTGCTTTCAAGCTACAACAGCAGAATCGAGTAGTCTGCAGTAGAGACCATGGGACCCACAAGACTGAAGATATTTACTATGTGGCCCTTCACAGAAAAAGTCTGTCAACCCTGCTTTCAATCAATTTCTCGTTTTTCATTTAAGTGTATTTTTAAATAGGAAACTTCCTGTAACTAATGTGACTGGAAACCACTATTTCTTGCCATACATGGAAGGCAGCAATCAAATCAATATGGAACTACTGAAATAAACCACATACCAACTACAAGCACTTACTGTGCCTCAGGAAGCCAGGCTGCAGTGCACAAACCAGAGGCCTCGGACGGAGGTGCCAGGACGGCCGGTGGAAGCTGGGGGCAGGCTACTCTGCAGGAACAAATGTAGAAAGAAAAAAGGAAAGCGTGAGTACTGGATCTTGAAGGACAGCCATGCAACACTGTGGAAGGAGGATGACTACGCCAATAAAGGAGTCAAAGAAGAAATCCTCAGGGCAGAAGATGAACCAGAATTTCTAAGAGCAGGAGCTCAGAGGACATACAGCCAAAGGGGCCACTGAGAAAGGTAGTGCAGGCTCCTCACAGAGGACTGAGAAAAAAAAAATTTTTTTTTAAGATTTTATTTATTTATTTGACAGAGAGAAAGAGATCACAAGTAGGCAGAGAGGCAGGCAGAGGGAGAGGGGTTAGCAGGCTCCCCGCTGAGCAGAGAGCCCGATGCGGGGCTCGATCCCAGGACCCAGAGATCATGACCTGAGCCGAAGGCAGAAGCTTTAACCCACTGAGCCAACCAAGCGCCCCCCCCCAAAAAAAATTTTTTTTCAACATCTCAAAGTAAGTAAGCATGATTTATAAACTAGATTAGAAAAGAACATCTCAGCATATTTATAATGAAAACAGCTGATGCTAATGAGCGCAATAATATTTAAATAGAAATCTGTTTACCTTTGGAAGATTCATGAAGAACTTCACTGCTGTACTGATTGATTTAAGGACCAGGACTAGACCGATTAACCTTCCTGAGTTTTCTGGGTTTAAAGGGTAGCTGGCTGAGGTGCAGAGGCATACTGAGAACCTAGCAGCCTAACTAACCAGTGACTGGGAGTAATTAGAACCAAGTGGGAAAGAGGTCACAGCACCCAACCTGGCCATATGCTTCCAGTTCTTTCCTTTACGAGCACCACAGACTCCTTGAAAAAGCTGAAGAAAGCTATGCCCCTCCTTCCCAGAAAACTGCACAGAAATATATACACCAAAACTTTTGCATTTAAATTTTTTTCTATGATGGAAATGTATTTCCTACACATGAAGAAAAATTAAAAGCGATCTTTAAAAAAAAAAGTCTTGGCCTCATTTTTTATAACACGTTAAGATTCAAGGTCTATTTGAGTGGTAGAGGGAATAGATCTAAAATAAAACAAAAAAATTTCAATTCTTCTCAAAATCTCATTTAAATGAGATTTCTGCGATTTCTTGGCCTGAATGGAAAGTTGGAATTGTGGAGTGGTCTTTGGCATCAAAATCAAATTGTTTTCAAATTTTCATTTAAGGGACACCTGGGTGGCTCAGTCAGTTATACATCTGCCTTCAGCTCAGGTCATGATCCCACGGTCCAGGGATCGAGTCCTGCACTGGGCTCCCTGCTTAGCGGGCAGCCTGCTTCTCCCTCTGCCTGCTGCTCCCCTTGCTTGTGCACACGCTCTCTCTCTCTCTGACAAATAAATAATCTTTAAAAAAATTTTCTTTTCATTTAAATGGTACCTGTGTGTACAAACACCCTGAACTCCAGAAATGCATAGGAAAAGAAAAAAATTAATAATTTTTAATTACGGACTGGATTATTATTAATATTAATTGGATTGATTATTATTAATTATTATTAATTTATGTATTTATTAATATTTATTTATTACTGACTTGGATAACTAAAAGTGGGGTTGTGTCAATAAATACCAAATCCTCCAAAATATTTTTAACACTGAATTTACATCAATTTTTTTCTCTCATCCTTAAGTTAATGAGGCTAGGTGGATGAGAGAAGTCCTTATGAATCATGTTTAACTTTGAAGATGGACTGGGGCACCTGGGTGGCTCAGTAGGCTAAGCATCTGCCTTTGGCTCAGGTTATGATCTCAGGGTCCTGGGATTGGGCTCCCTGCTCAGCCAGGAGTCCGATTCTCCCACTCCTTTTGCCCCTCCTCCTGCTCCTGCTCTCTTTCATGCTCTTGCTCTCTCTCTCAAATAAATAAATAAAATCTTTTTTTTCTTTTTTTTTTTAATTTTATTTATTTATTCGACAGAGAGAGAGAGAGATCACAAGTAGGCAGAGAGAGAGAGTGAAGCAGGCTCCCCGCTGAGCAGAGAGCCCGATGCGGGGCTCGATCCCAGGACCCTGAGATCATGACCTGAGCCGAAGGCAGAGGCTTTAACCCACTGAGCCACCCAGGCGCCCCATAAATAAAATCTTTTAAGAAAATTTTTTTGAAGATGGTCTGAGTAACTCTTGTTAACCTTAAAAATAAAACTGCCAGTTCTTTCACCAGCAAAAATGGGTTTATCTAGGAATAGCAGAGAATTGCAATCTAGGACAAGCACTTCGGCAAAACCGCAGGCAAGTATGGAGAACAAAGAAAAGAAGTGTTCTTTTAAAGGGGAAAGGGGGATGTAGGGGAGGCTGTTCTCAACTAGAAGTCCATTGGAGTAAACCGGGACTTTGAAGTGGAGTGGCTTCTCTTTGGGCTGTTGCCAGGGCAGGAGGAAAGCCTTTCCTCCTCCTGCTGGAGTAGTCAAGTAGTGGCTAAGGTAGCAGCCCCTGTAAGCTGTGACTCTTCCTGTTGGCTGTGCAGTTGACTAGTGCTGGGCATGAGAGTTCCCCCTGCAGGCCTCCCACCTCCATCCTAAACACAGTTTCCTTTTATTAATCTTCACATCACCCCCTACCCCTTTGATGGAGATCTCTCTTTGAAAAGCGCTGCTGACCAAGAGTCACGTTTTCCACCTTTAGTGGTTTTGTCCCTCAGTACCAAGGAGGACCTTTCCTGGTTGCCATGTCCTATGTTGGAGGGAGCGTCCACAGCAGTTGGAAACTACACACGGCCATGTTTGAGTAACAAGGAAGCTTAGGAGGGAGAAACTCTCAGGCCCTTCCCATCTGTAATCCAAGATGGTTAGGCCTTGGAGATCATCTTGAGGTGTTGAGTCAGCATCACCTTATTGGGTACATCATTTTTTTTAAGTTTGAAAGGCAACAAAATATAAAACTTCAAAAAAATTATACAACAGAAAAAGTAACATGACCATTCCAAATTGTAAGAGGGTGCTAAATCAGGACTCTGGCCTGAAAGTAGGCAACCGAAATACTTATTGGCACTTATTCCAACCTCAGGAAGAACGGTTCTCCCTGTGGAGGCAAATCTGGACTCATGTATGCCTCCTGGAGGTCTCCACTTAGAGCGGCCAGGAAAGGACAAGGAGCACACTGAAAGAATGGACCGGGTGCATCTGGGAAGATGCAGCTCAAGTATAAACAGGAAGCAATCGCTGATGAACTTTCTGCAGAAGAGTACAACTTCAAAGAGATTTTTAAACAGTACTGTTACCACAAGAGAACTATTTATACCCAAGTATTATTAATAATACAATCTGTAAAGTTGTAAATTCAAAAATCATGACTGTGGATAAGAATTCCAAGGCGGTGAATAGTTCAGATGACTTTTGCAGATTCTGAACCTTCTAACCCTTCAGGAAAAGCAAGTTAAAGAATAATGTGTCCTGGGATCAAGATGAGGCTATTTCCAAAAGACCGTAATCAAAAAAGAAGGTTTCTCCCTTTCACCAGGGCTTGGGAAATGCAGACAAGGGCATTATCTTCCCACAAAAGAGAGAAAGGAAACAACAGTGAGAAAAGGTACATAGGCCTCGTCCAGACATCCAGACATCTTGGGAAAGCTGTCTTTCAGATGTCGCCTGCCTCAATTCTGGGAAATCTTAACTTTCAGGTCACCAGATAGTGTGCAGGTCCAGTCAGGGGTGGGTGCTTTCTTTAGATATTGCATGTGACTCCAAGAGTCTGTTCCCTGGAGTTTGGTGGCACAAAGCAGTTCCTGATAAGGGCTTTTCACTGAGGCTGAAATCTGGGTTGGGGGGGGGCGGTGTGTGATCTCTTCTAATAGATGAAATCTCCAGGTAGCAAGGTGGAATGCCTAAGGTCATTGTCTCCTGGAAGCACACGGTGAAAAAATTGCTCCGCCAGAGCATGGTTATTTTAATAGAAGCAATTAGGCCTTTATAATACGAAATATATCTCCTTTTATCAGCTACATGTCAGAGGAGACAGGGGCCAAGTGCATTGGTCGCCTGGTGACTATCTCAAAGGGTGAGAGTCTCTGAGTTCCAAAGGGGGTGGATCTGAGATTTAGAAGGACCAATTACAGTGCTTTCACCCAAAATATCTGGAGGGTCTCTATAAATTTTGCCAGTTGAGTCTCAATAATGCCATTACTATGTTTGAGTAACCCTGAGGATTGAGGATGGCGTGCACAATGCAAGTGTTGTAAAACCAGCCAAAATAGCACAGACTTGTTGAAGCACCTGACCAATAAAATGGGTTCCCTGGTCACTATGAAGCCCAGGAGAAGTTCCTCAGATAGGGGCAATCTTTCCTAACAGAATTTTGGCCACAGAGGAATTGGCCTATCTACAAGAGAAAGCTTTGATCCATTAAGAAAACATGAAAACTATGACTAAAATATATTTATATCCGTGAGATGGGGAAGCTATATGAAATCCATTCAAACAGGTTTCCCCGGATTATACTTGGGACAGATGGGGAAAGTAAGGTAGGCACTTTTTGCAGCATTATTAATATTTCCCCACCAATACTGGTTCCTAAATGCTAGCATTTTGTCAGTAGACCAATGGTTTAATGCATACAGAGTGGTGAATAATGGGAATTTTAGAATTTCTTGCAGGAATGGATGATTACTTGGTCCAAACGAGAGTTCTCCCTTTTTATTGAGCCAACAATTATTAGATTTCCAATATTGTTTTTCCCTCTCTCGCGGCAATAGTTGGGTATCTCTAGTGAATTTTTCCAAATTATCATTTGGGAGAACATCCCTTTGGAACATGATAGAGGTTTGGCTATAGGTTTCCTTTGGAACAATGTTTTTGGCAGAAATAGCAGGGAGGTGGTTTACTTTGGCCTCCAGGGATTGGAATCTGGAATGCCCAGGAACCTGCAAAAGTATGGCATCTAATAAATTTTGGACACAGGAGCTTTTCTTTTCTTTTTTCTTTTTTTTTTCTTTTTTTTAGAGAGAAACCGAGCAAAAGCACAAGCAGGGGTGGAGGGGCAAAGAGGGCGGAAGAGGGAACCTCAAGCAGACTCCATGTTCTGCATGGAGCCCCAAACAGGGCTCAATCTCACGACCCTGAGATCATGACCTGAGCTGAAATCAAGAGTCAGACTTTTAACCAACTCAGCCACCCAGGTGCCCCCATAGGAGCCATTTTAAATTTTATTCCCATTGGAGGTAAAGAAACCTTGTTGCTTCCATAATATACCGAAGTATGAACTACCCCAAAAGCATACCAACTATTGGTATAAATGCTTAGGGTTTTCTTGCCTAAAGTACAAGCCTGAGTAAGGGCTGAAGTATCAAAAGATGAAGCTGCCATCTCAATGACTTCAAAGAGATACAAAAACATATTCAGCATATTTACCATTTTCACCCTTTAAATAAGAACCATCAGTATACCATGAAAAATCTGCATTGGTTTGAGGAGTTTCCTGTAAATTTCCACGGGGAGTCAAAAGGTAATCAGTCAGGGGTGCCTGGGTGGCTCAGTGGGTTAAAGCCTCTGCCTTCGGCTCAGGTCATGATCTCAGGGTCCCGGGATCGAGCCCGCATCGGGCTCTCTGCTCAGCAGGGAGCCTGCTTCCCCCTCTCTCTGCCTGCCTCTCTATTTGTGATCTCTCTCTCACTATTTGTGATCTCTCTCTGTCAAATAAATAAATAAAATATTTAAAAAAAAAAAAAAAAGGTAATCAGTCAGAGTTAAGCAGTCATGAAGGGTTTCATCTGGGTGGAAATGTAGTCCTTGTTTCAAGACCAAATGCCCTAAGTATAGAACCTGAGTTTGAGCAAACTGTAATTTTTCTTTGGAAACTTTGTGTCCCTTTAAGGCCAAAAGTTGTAATAGGTGAATGCTGTTTCTGGTGAAGAGGTTTCAGGAGGGGAGCAGAGAAGCAAATCATCTGCATATTTTAACAAAGAGCCTGCAGAAAACTTTCTGTCAACCAAATCAGCTTTTAGATGTTTGTGAAAAATAAAGACTCTGTGAAACCCCGGGGCATTACTGTCCAGGTGTATTTCTGGTCTTACCAAGTGAAAGCAAAAAGATACTGCCTATCCTTATCAACGGAAATACTAAAAATGGACTGTACATATCATTTGCAAGGAAAAATTCGCTTTCGGTGAGAGTGGATGTCAGGAGCATATGGGGGTTAGGAAAACAGGGTGTCAAGGGATAACAATGTTATTTATTGCTAGTAGATCCAGGAAAAACCTCCATCTTCAGCCACTGGATTTTCTCACAGGTAAAATGAGGTGTTTACAGGGACTAGTGCAGGGGATAATGAGCCCTTGAGCGTTGTAATCTTCTATGCTGGCTCGCTGTCTTGAAGGACTTCTTTATATAGGCTATTAATTAATTCTGCGAAGAGGTTTCGAGGGATCTATCGGAATCCTGATGGGAGGTGCACAGTGGATTCTGCCAATAACAGTTGAGGCAGATTCCGCCCTAAAGAAGATGGTAGCTGATCCAATAGGAATCAATGATCAGGGTCCCTAGACTCAGCTACAGTGCAACATCAGAGATGGAACCAATAAAAGATGTTCAAGGATCATTTAATTCCCCTGGCTGGCTATTTTGGTTACTACTGTCAAATTCCAGAATTATTTTCCTCTTTTGGGAGGAAGAAATTCTGGCAAGATACTTTTCTAAGTCTTGGCCTAATAAACGAATAGGGCCTGAGGAACTAAGGAGAAAAGGGTGCCTCTCTCTCAAAGGACCCAGACAAAAGGGAACAGATTCAGAGACAGAAACCTGTTGAGGTTTATTAGAGACCTCCAGTATTTGAACTGTCTTAGTATCCTGAGGCAGGGGCTGCTTTATGGCAGTGGGGTTGGGCACTGAGAAGGTAGCTCCGGCATAACCAGGGACAGAGACAGATTCATTCTTAACCTGGAGAATGGTTTCTCCAAGCCAACGAATGGGATTGGGAAGTTCCTTGGAGCCCATCATTGGGAATTGGGAGGACACTGGAAAGACTGAGCAGAGGGTGGAAGGCAGCTGGAATGCTGAAATTGGTAACATCTTAAACCAAGGCCCTGGCTCTTTGCAATAAGAGGAGAAACTAGAAGGGTTTGGGTTTTGTTTAGGGGCCCTCACCTGCTGGAGTTGAAAAATTTGAGAATTTTAGCAGTCTTTTAGTGGACTCATCTAGGGTATGAGCAAGCAGGTTTGCCAAATTAACTAAATCTGAACTGCACAAAATTTCCCATTCCATCCTGGTCCTTTGGTCTGATTCCTTCCAGAAGCAGGCTGTCCCAAACAGCGTAAAGAAGAAATCAACTCAGCCCATTAGTAATCACAGAATTAAATGCTACCTTGATAGATTCAACATCTAAAGGAAAACCAGAATTTTCTTTAAAGGCAATCTGGAGTTGGTTGTAATAGTCATGAACAGGTTCATCAGGCTTTTGTGTTTAAGCCTGAATGTTATTCCAATCAACAGGCTTAGAAGAAGCTACTGTAACTGTTAAGTGGTGATTTCCAGTGAGAGTCCTAGCCTCTTGCCAAAAGTCAGGAGTTTGTTTCTCTAAATCCCCTTCAGGATGTTCCCACTGCGCTAGTTCTAGCCAATGCTGGCCTGACCTTCAGCAGCAAGCATGAAGACTCATTGACATAAATCTGAGAAGCCAGGTTGGTAAGTTTGGATGCCTATGCTACATTCTTGAGCACACCTATGGGAGTCCTCAGCCACCTTAGGAAACTCTTTAACCATGGCTGCAGTTCAGCCTTAGTCCAGGAAACATAAAGACCTGGGGTTTTAAATGGACTCTCAGAAGACTCAACTTTAAAGAGGAGGTTTTAACAGGTTCAGGAGAAGAGGGAGCAGGGGGAGGTTTGGAGGAAAGGGATGTTTGGCAGAGAATAGAGGGAAATGGCACAGGAGGCAAGGCCTGAGCACAGGTGGCTGCCTAGTTTTAGGAAACCCAGGAGGAGAGGGAGGGGAAAAAGAGGCCTCAGAGACATTTTGACTTCTTTCAATTATGTGTTTGCCTTAGTTAATTTAGAAGTACTATCTTGCAAAGAGGCAAACTTAGAATCCCGAAAACATTTGGAAGCCTCAAGGTACAATTTACAATAGGTATCTCATTCAGTTTGTTTGTTTTTGTTTTAGGAGCACCGGCTTTCTAATTTAATTTTGAGTAAAATAAGTTTGGTGAGCTCGGAAGTTCCCCATAATGGCCATTGATGGTCTAAATTACTTTTAGTTAAGTTGGTCCGTTTCCTTAGAAATGTGCATGAGGAGGGACCACAGTTTTTAAACATAATACCAGCGCCGTCCCAGTAGGAGGCTATCTTCAAGCATTTTGATGACTGGGATTCCATTTCTTAGAGCTTTTATTCTCTAGAGCAAAGAGGAGAAATTCCTAAACAGCGCCGTTTCAACAGGAACAGCCTGGTTCCAGAGAGATCAGACCAAAGGCCAGCACAATTCCAAAGGTCACAATCCGGTCCCAAAAAGGAGTCGGACCAAAAGCCAAACAGGTACACTGAGGAAGGGCAAAGACTTAAATAAAGCCTGTAGAGGGGGCACCTGGGTGGCTCAATCGGTTAAACGCCGGGCTCTTCTTTTTTCCACTCAAGTCATATTCTCAGAATTGGGAGACTGAACCCCGAGTGCAGCTCACACTGGGCCTGGAGCCTGCTTGGGATTCCCTCTCTCCCTCTCCCGCTACCCCTCCCCCACCTCTCTCCCTCTCTCAAAACAAACAAAAAG
>CM052890.1:18574286-18603281 GCA_028534135.1 Potos flavus
AAAAAAAAAAAAAATTAAGTTAAATTTTTAAAAAAAGAGGGTTGGGGAAAGTTCCAAGCCCAACCTCCAGCTCCAGGAAGGAGAGAGGGGCCGGAGGTTGAATCAGTCACCTATGGCCAATAATTTAATCAATCGTGCTTATGAAATGAAGCCTCCATAAAAACCCAGAAGGACTGGGTTCAGAGAGGTTCTGGGTTAGTGAACACATGCAGGTGCCAAGCTCCGAGAGGGTATAGAAGCTCCACGCCCCTTTCCTCATACTTTGCCCTATACAACCCTTCCATCTGGCTGAATTACATCCTTTTATAATAAAGAGGCGATCTAATAAGTAAAATGTTTCTCTGAGTTCTATGAGCCACCTTAGCAAATTAGCTGAAGTTGAGGGCCTCTTGGGAATCTCTGATTTTTAGCCATTTGGTCAGAAGTACAAGTAACAACTGGGTTTGTAACCACCATCCAAAGTAATGGGGAGGAAGTCTTGTAGGACTGAGCCTTAACCTGTGGGATCTGATGCTATCTCCAGGTACCGGATGTCTGAATTCAGTTGGATTATAAGACACCCAGCTGTGTCGGAGAATTGCGTGCTGGTATGGGAATACCCCGCCCGCACTGGAATTGGTAACAGAACGTATTTAGTTCCTCAGCATTCCTAAGTGTGTTCAGATTTTAACACACCAAGAAATGAATAAGGCTGATCATTCTCACCTCCAGTCTGCAGAGGCACTTTCTTTCAGTCTTGTACACTTTGGAGAGGCTGAAAGAGCTCACAGTTTTTCTGCAACATCCATAACGGTAACTGAAGGAACTTGAGTGGCAATATCTGCTTCATTCAGTTGGCAAGCCCCTCCAAATTAAATCCAGCGGTGAAAGAATTTGCTGCCACATTGTTCTGCACGGGGGCTTTTCATTCCCTCAAAAAGGTGAAAATTCTGTTCAATAGTCAAGCAAGAGGTTGGGGATTTGTTTTCTGGAGAGGCAACACACTTGTGTTTAAACAAGATGAACATAATATTATGCATGCCTTTTGTCACAAAAACTCCTGAAAAGACCAGCTTTTACGACACTAGACAAGACTCCTTTCAAGATTTTGGCCGAGGCTTTGATGCCAATGTAGACAGTAATGAAGCATGCAACGTCTCCACCAAAGGAAGGGAGCCATGTGTCGTCAAGCGTGACAGATGCTCCCTTCCATGCCCAGATTTTTTTCCAGTTAAAGTTATGCCTGAGGAAAAAAAAAAAAAAAAAAAACTTTTCAGCCATTAATGTCTCCAAAGGGACCCACCAAAAAAAAACGTTTCTTCTGATGACACCGAAGGGCACATAAAGGATGAAGAGCAGTAGCTCCACACTGAAAAGTGTACAGCATTTTCGTGCAATTGCAGGCTGAGGGAAAGGAGTAGCTGCAATTCCAGCTTTCAAATATCAGGAAGAAATGTTTGTCTCTTAGAGTAGATGAGGTTCTTTGATAGAGACACTGTTTTATTGGTGTCTCTGCTCCAAATCATAAATCAGCTTGATCACTGCGAGGGCACAGATTTTTCCCAAGACATCGCTATTGCACAGCTATTGTGTTGTTTGGCAATGTGAGAGGCAGAGTCAGAGAATGGTCCCACATCTGGCTTTGGGGCAGGGACAAAGGCAAGTTCAGGGGAAGTTTCATCCTTTTCAAATCTAACCTTCTCAGGAAACATACCCACACTGCAAGATACTCTATGGGGATGCTGAAAAGGAAGGTGCTCCTTCAGCTTTGTTCCATGCGCCCACTGACAAGTAATTCTCATTCCAAGAACCATTATGGCTTTAGTGACCCATTATGTTCGGTAATGAAACTAAAGTCAAGGGATATGGAAGTCGCTTCATGCTTTTATTAAGTGATACTTCCCAGATGGGCTAAGCTTATGATTTCCTTAAGCATTATGGCAACGTAAACCGTCTTTTATTTCTATCAGAGAAATTAATCTAGGTATCGACATGTGACAACCATAAACTTAGTGTATTACCTTACTGGGCAACCATCGTATTCCACAGCACAATTGTTTGAAATGAAACAACACCTTCATTGTATAATTTGACCACAACTTTTTTTCCCAAAGATGACTTCTATTTCAAATAACAGAAAGAAAAACGGAAGAAAAGCATCATGCATGCGTGTGTATGTGTGTGCACGTGTGTGTGTGTCTGATTCACAGAACACTTGCCACTCATCAAAGGCCCCATATCTGGCCCTCCCTTCTCCCCTGAGGTTAAGAAACTCTGCAATTAATATTGACTGGCCTATTGCTGCTTGTACAGATAATTGAATGGAATTATGGTGAGCTATTCTTTTTTTTTTTTAAAGGTTTTCTTTATTTATTTGAGAGAGAGAGCACGAGTGGAAGAGGGGGCAGATGAAGAAGCAGGCTCCACACTGAGCAAGGAGCCTGATGTGGGGCTCGATCCCAGAACCCTGGTATGAGGACCTGAGCCAAAGGCTGATGCTTAACCAACTGAGCCACCCAGGCGCCCCTGTCGTGAGCTGTTCCAAGCAACCAAAGGACAGAGATTACAGTCAGCATAAATTTCAAGCCCTGAGTGGCCCTTATTTCCCACCCTTACCACCATTTTTATACTCTAATATTGTCCAACTCCTTATTTATGGATAGGGCCCTCCAGTGATGACTGATACTCCCTTTGTGACGTTTGAGACGCTCGGATTGTGATTGGTAGGACTCTTCATTTTCCTCCAGGGAGGCAATGTAGCAGTGGCCAAGTGAACAGTTTTGGAAGTCAGATGGACCTGGGTTTGACTTCCAGATCCACTATTTATTTTACTTCTTTAATAGCTATGTGGCCTATTTAACTTTCTAAAGCCATTACCTCATCTGTAAAATCGAAATTAAAGGAGATAACATATCTGCACTAAAGAGACTGACGCCATTTTTCATTTTGACCTTGACAGCCTTCAAGCTCCAACTTTTCTCCTTCTGCTTTGGGCTCATATCTCAGCAAGATGATAAGCAAGCCTAGGTGTTCCTGCCTTTGGTGACAGCAAGACATTCACACCGCAGAAGCCCTGGCAGGTGGGTGGGAGCCCTCACCCCAGCCCTACCCCCTAACCACCATAAAAGCCAAGACACTCTCCATCGTTTGCTCTCTCCGGACATTTTGTACCTACCTGGGAAGCTTGCCCTGCTTTCCCCCAGAAAGCCTTGTGGTTTGAGGAATAAACCTTGTCATGCCCTCTTGTGTGTGTGTGCATGTGAACCAAATTTTGACTGATGGAGTCCATCCCACTGCTTCTGCGGACCACAAGAAGTGGCACTGTTAGCAGGATGTCTAGGCAATGCCCACCACCAGCGAGGGTCTTTCTTCTCTTGCTTTGGCTTGCAAACTAGCTCTGCTGCCCATTGGAAAGCATGCATTACGAGCTGCTGCTGGCCAGTATCTTCTTCCAGTTGTGCTGCTGCCTGCTGGCTAGCTTGCACTTTGAGCTGAACTGCTTTGTGCCAAATCTGCTGAGTTATTCAAGGCTCTGTTATACTTAACCAACCTGAGTCAATAATAATTGGCATTTAGGAACAGGAGTATGGGGTTGGGGCCCTCCTTAAAGTAGCCCTGGGTCATGTGTCTTGGCCTGGACCCACATGTGGATCTTTCAGATTGAACTGTGTCTCCATTCCAGCATCAGCCATGACTGCCTCTAAGTTTGGGGGAATGACTCTTACCCTGTGACCATTGTGTGTGTCTCAGCCAGGCTTTAGTCCCCTGGAGGACTCAGGATAAACTGATACTCTACACACTATGCATGCCCTTTGGGGGGGGTCACTCATGTGGAAGAATATCCTGAGGTCATGCCCCTAAAAATGCTTGGACCCTCAAAATGCTTTTGCTGCTGCCTATGCCCCTGTCATAACAAGTTTTGTCGTGGCGGCCCCCTGGCACAGAAGGTTAATTAAAAAATTACTTAAGCTATGGGTCCTAAAACTCCAAAAAGCAATCATCTCCATGAAGGAAGGCACATAATCCTGACAATACTAATTTGAGGGTCTTTGGAGGAAGAAATTTCTAAATACGAGCCGGGTAGAGATGACCCACTCCTCAAAGTATAGTAACCACCCCAGGTGATGACGGTGATGATGATGACGACGACACCACCTGGATAGAGAAGGAAACAAAACAACTGAAACAGATTTGGTCCAATTGGAAATCCAAAATTTACTAAAAGAATTTATAGAAAAAAAGGTAAAAGGGAGTAGATTGGCTTTTGCAACCTTACAGCAGAGGTTCTGAATTAACTTTAATATCTACTGAGATACACCAATTGGAGGCCTTAGTCAATACTGAGACTTAAATTACCCTTTACCTGAGGATCCCACTAAACTTTTAGTGGTCCTCCCTATAATCTTATGGGAGTCACTGAGCATAAAATACAAGAACAAAAATGTGTGCCTCTCCTTCATCATCAGAAATATCGCCTTGCCTAAATCCCCCACAGTCAAAGTGCCCATTGCCCTAAAATATCCCAGAGTGGGGATGGACACTCTGATTCAAAGTGTGATAAATTAAAATTCATTTAAGTCTCTGCCACTTATAATCAGCTTAACAAAAATGGCACCCCATAGAACTCCCTGCCTCTGGTTAAAATATTTCATAAGACTCAATATAAATCAAAACAGGGCATTTAAGATGGAAACATGTTATCCAAGACCTATTTAAAGAAGGGAAAGATGATCCCCGCTACTGCTCCACTTAATAGCGCAAGTTGGCCTGTTCCTAAACCTTGGAAGGAAGGAATGGTACCTCACCATGGATACTGGAATCTTAGTGTCACCGTCCCACCCACTGAGGCCCCCATATCCAGTATTATGTAAATTACTGACCTCATCTAATCAGCAACTGGTAAGTACTTTGCAGTCCGAGATTTGGCTAAGTCTCTTCTATTCAGTGCTTATTTTAACAGCTTCTCGTTCACAATTTGTCTTCGCCATCAAAGGGACACAGTACAGCTCTAACTGGCTACCCATGGAGTACTTCAACAGCCTGGCTATCACATATAATCTTGGCAAGCAAGATCATAACCACAACCAATGTGATGGAACATAGTAGGAAGCTATTGCTTTCCATCCCTAATGAGGACATCCCTAAAAAAGGATGGGACCCAAGGGTCAGCACAATTCACTGACCTTCGAAAAGTTATCTTAGCTCTGAATGCCCTGGCTAACAATGAGCCCAATCTGTACACTTTTATAGACTCATAGACCATTGTCAATGGTCTGGCCATTGGTCTTGCCAATGGCAGAAACAATTCCTTAACCAAGGTTGTCCCCTTTGGGGTAAAGAACTCCATGAATCTCTTGCCTCGCAGATCCCCAAAATATAAATCAAGGTTACACTGTACGTACTAAAGCCACAGTACAAGGCCTCACCAAGACATTTGTTACCTCCTTTGAAGTTTTGACCAAAGCACTCATTTCAATTCTCAAAATACACAATGCTGGGCTCTTTAATGATTCATTCAGTGAAAGTTTCGTCTCCCCTACTGATCTCAAGATACAGGCTCATAGAGAACTATTAGTGTTTAATTAAATAAGCTCAAACTCAATTAAATAAAACATAGCACATTTCAGTCATTAGTCAAACATCAAGGGTGAATTATAATAAAGAGCCTTCGTTTCTGATGTTTGACTGCTGATATCTTCCAAACCTACCCCTCCCTCTTCCCCTTATGCCCCAAATCTAAGCAAGCTGATAAGGAAGGCTAGATACTCTCTCCTTTGGAGCCAGCTGGAAGTTGCAAGCCTAGCCCTCACATGAGATCCCTTTCCCCAACCCTACCCCAACTCCCATAAATGCTAAGCCAGTCTCCTCTCCCTGCTCTGTTAAGCCATTTTTGGACCTGCTTGAGATTCTGCCCTGCTCTCTCTAAAAACCCTCATTATGTAAGAATTAAAACTCTTCCTACCTTCTTTGTACATGTGTGGCATCATCAATCTTGACATCTGGACTAAACTGGGGAGGGGGGAGTGTCCATGTCATCTTTGCTATGTGACCACAATAGTACCTGGCATGTTGTGTGTTTAATAGATGGAAATTAGTGTTGTTTTTATTTCCCTATTTAAATTAATGGATATATGTAAACTTGACAGTTATCATATTTATGCCTGGATACAAGAGAGACAATGTGTTAATCTAAGTGATATCCTTGATGCTAAAGATGTCAGAAACCTTTTGTGCCAATGGCAGATCCCTCATGTCACAGGATGCTAAGAACTGCCAGTAAAGAACACTGAATGAAAACTTAGAGGATAAATATTTCCTGATTGAGGGAGAAAGTGGCACATACTGGGGATTTGATAAACAGTTTTTTAGCGAATGAAACATTTTCTGAGTGAATGGACCTAGTATCTGGGATTTGAGAATTAATTAGATATAAGGAAGAGAAAAGGAACAAGTCAAAAATAATTCAGAACAAGAAAGTTGCCCTGATGTGTTTCATCCAGGAGCACTTGGCAAACTTTAGTGATTAAGAAAATAATGCTTTTAGAAAAAGTTTTGGCAGTGAGACACTCAGGAAAATCTATCAATAAATAGCAAGCCTGGTCCTTTTTAAGACACTGTGTAGAAATAATTCCAAAAAGATTAAAATCAGTGCAGAAACCAAGGAACCATTTTTTGTATACCATATTGATCATTCCAAGTGGAACTGTTAGATATCTCAGAAAAATTGTGGTTCTGAATTGCTTTTGCCTCTAACTCTGGACCTCTGTTCCTAAAGGATTGTTTCCTAAAGGAAAACATTCAACCAGAAAATCTTAGCACATCAGAATCTCTCTGAAGATTAAGAAGTCTGTGTAGGACTGAATGTCTAAATTGAAGTTTTTGCTGTCACATTCAGGTATAAATGAAATAGTTCTTCATATCCCCTTCCTTTCTGTCTGTAGTTCACCTATGTCAACTTTTCTCTCAGAAGTGAAATAAAATTAAAGCCTCTGACACTGAGTGTCAGTCATGGAGGGACATGTCCCCAAGTTTGCCTCTGCTAAAGTGTTTCCAGAGACACCTGTCTCACACCAAGTCTCTACTGTACTTCTTCTCTACTCATTTTCACATAATCCAAAAGTCATATTTCAGAGGCACAGTTCCCACTCGGCTAACCTCATTAGGCCTGGCCACCTCTATAACTGTTGGAGAAGTCTCTTCCTTGAATGATTAGTCCCCCTCTCCCGACTGTGTGGGTTGACTTTCTCCCCATCTGGGGTTGCTTGGAACAAAAATAACTACCTCAAATCCTTGCCACTAAAGCAAGAGGAGGTGGCATTAGATTTCTCAGAACGGGATGTCATTACAGGTTTTCCTTGTTAGCCACAGTTAAGACATTTGAGTGGTCCTCCCTCTGCTGACCTTGCTACACAGTCTTCCCATTTGACCTTCAGAGTGCCACCAGAAAGGGGGCTCAGAGTCCAGCAACTTAATGATTATAGAACACAGGGATCTGAGCCCCAAAGTTTAGCAACTCTATTGCTTTCTTTTGCGCAGCTCAGCTTCTGCATAACCAAGTAAAAGCCTTTCAAAATGGCGGCCAACCTTCTTAGTTGTTGTTTGATCTGAATATGTAAACCTCATCCTCTAAATCCAACAAAAAGTCAGCTATTGGCTGGACTTCCGGTGCCGTGGAAAGGCCAGGTTTGGCTGCTGCCTTTGGAACCCTCAATCCTGGTAACATCACACTTAGACTGGGAATGTAAGGAAATGCAGGAAATCTGATTTCATGGCTTTGATTCTTGATGCTTCTTTGGAATCAAGGTATTTTTTCTCCTTAAAGAGCTATTTTATTAGAGTAATGGGCAAGATGGACGTGCCTTACTTTGTGCTTTCAAACTTTCATGACCACTTTCACTATTTTGGCTATGTGCCTTTTGTTCTATGATTGACTTAACATTGTTCTTTAAGTCAGCTCATTCTTAACTTATTTTTTTAATCTTAAGCAATAATAACTAAGAGCTAATGAGTTTGGTGCGTTAGTTATATATCTCTTCTCATAATATACATTATGCTAAATCCCCATTCAAGTATTTTTCAAATGTTCAACTTGGTACCATTTAAAATAATCTTATACACCATATGTAACAGTCAAGATTCAGGCAGGACAACAGAAACTGCACAAGTTTATCTTAGAATTTTTTAAACAGTATGGGAGAACTAAAAATGCAAAAAGGGAACACTTGAGTTAACACAGAAATAGTAACTGTATGAAGCAGTTACTGAAGGAACAAAGGGAAGAGTACGGGGTTATTGGAACCTAGAACACCACTGCTGGTGTAACCACCTGCCCCTGCCAAGGTATTGCTGGAGGGATGGTACCCAGAAGAGCAAGCAGATAAGAGGAAGGCATCCCTTCTTCCTCCTTCTTCCTTCCAGCCTCCCTATTCATGGAGCATCCAGCTGGCAAAGGAGAAATGTGGTTCACAGCTCTCTAGCCCCGGCATCACAGAGTCTAGAAGGATGGGTTAGTTAAGAGACAATAACCTGACCACCAGCACACCTCACTTGGCAGAATGCAGTAGTCCCCCCTTACCTGTGGTATCAGTTACCTGTGGTCCAGAAGCAGACGATCTTCCTTCTGATGAATCATCAGGTGACTACTGCCTAACCCTATGTCACGATGCCTACTTTTTTTTTTTTTAAGATTTTTTATTTGTTTGACAGAAAGAGAGAGCACAAGTAGGGGGAGCAGCAGGCAGAGGAAGAGAGGGAGAAGCAGGCTTCCCACTGAGCAGAGAACCCGATGCGGGACTCGATCCCAGGACCCTGGGATCATGACCTGAGCCAAAGGCAGACGCTTAACCGACTGAGCCACCCAGGCGCCCCACGATGCCTACTTCTTCCACCTCACGTCATCTCATCACATAGGCATTTTGTCATCTTGCATTACCACAAAAAGAAGGGTGAGTACAGTACAGTAAGATATTTTGAGAGAGAACATATTCACATAACTGTTATTACAGTGTATTGTCATAATTGTTCTATTTTATTATTATATATTAGTGCTAATCTCTTACTGTGCCTGATTTATAATTTAAACTCTACCATTGGTATGTCATGATAGGAAGAAACATAGTATACATGGTGTTCGGTACTCTCTGCGGGCTCGGGCATCCACTGGGGGTCTGGGAACACGTACCCCACACAGAAGGGGGGACTACCGTACTTCCACAAAGGATGCTTAGAAGAGAAATGCCTGTTTGGGCAAATATGCTTGTGTGTTGTAAGAGAGAGAAGTTGGAACAGGCTTTCCAGACCCCCTCAAGGCCCAACAAACAAATTATAATTTAGACGAGTCTGGGATTCTTCGCAGCTCAGCTTGTCGGGAGGGTATTAGCTTTGCAACTCCAAACAAGCTAAGCCGTCTGTACGAACACCCTCCACAGCACCTCGCTGGGAAGCCTGGAGGTGCCGAAAACATAAAGCTTTCAGTTCCCGTTTCCAGCCATGGGAGCTGAGCTGGCAGATGGGCTCTATCCGGCCCCGGGAAAGGATACCACAAACCTTGCAACCAAAGAGATCACAACCAAGATGGCAAGGCAGAAACTCTCGAAAGTTTCCAGCACAGTGCAATACGAATCACCATGGTCATGGGCCCTATTATTGCTGGTTGCTGCTTAAAATTCTCCTGTGCCTTCTAATCACACAAATTCCTTACCTGGTGGCAAAAATCCCCTCAGTCGTTCACCGCTCCTTATCCCTCAGTCTTTGCAATATGACTTTGTTGCTCCTCCTATCATGACTGGGGTCTATTTCCTCACCCCGCGGGCTGGCTGCAATGACCTTCTTTGGCCAACGGGACGTCGCAGAGATGCCGGAGTGCCAGTTTTCAACAAGCCAAGACGTCGTGCAGGTTTCCGCTTTCCCTTCGAACCCTGTCATCGCGTGACAAGGCCTGCCCGAGCTGGCCTAATGGAAGGGGAGGGACCGCATGGAGGAGAGTCAAGGTTCCCCAGCCAGCAGCCAACCTCCCCCCAGAAGCAGAGGCACCTGCCGAACCACAGCTGACTGACTACAGATGCAAAAGAGAGCTCAGGCCAGACCACAAAACCACTCAGCTGTGTCCAGCCTAAACTGCCACAACCTGCTGAATCATGAACGAATACATTACTGTCATTTTAAGCCACTACATTTTGGAATAGTTTGATAGGCAGCAGGAGCTAACTGCTACACGTGGCTGATGAGGCTATGAGAGAACTTTCCTGGAGAGAGAACTCTCTCTCCCTCCTTCATTGTTCTAACCCCTCCACCAAGACCACTCTTTCCCCTCCTTCACCTGCCCGCCAACTCCACCCAACACATCTATTTTTTTTTTTTTTTAGAACAACAAACAGGACAGAGTTTATTCACTCTCCAAGGGAGGCGAGGGGCCAGACATCAAGAGAGATGTCGGAAAACACATCTATTTTTTAGTCTCAGTTTAAATAAGACTTCCTCCAAGACCTCCCTCAATCTCTAACATAAAGTAGATGCCTATTTCATACTTTCCCATAGAATACCTTTTCCTTCAAGGAATGTATCAGAATTTGTAATTCTATATCTAACTGTAAGGTCTTTGGTTAATATCTACTTCCTCCAGCCTTCTGGAAGCTCCGCGAGGACCTCTCCATACCCAGCACCTAGGCAGGGCTTGGCCCACAGGTGCCCCTGGATACCAGATTCTTAAAGGAAAGAAGACTTTTTGAAGGCTCAAAGAAGAAAGCGATGCCACCTCCTTTTCTTCACTCTTTTGTCTCTTCCTGACACCAGTTCTGAATGCTTGGAACGGATGCGACTGATTCCAGATGCACAATTATTGCATTTCCTGGACCATGATTCTTCCAGACTCTGAATCCATGTAGCAGACATAGCTAATTATCCTTCAACATCTAACCCGCCTCCTTCCTTTCATCCTCTCCTCGTGGTTTTAACAGGGCACATGGCTGTCCTACCGGGATCTCACTTCTCGGCAACTAGACACGGCCATGGGACTAAATTCTCGCCAAGGAAGTGTGAGTGCATCTGCATCTTCATCACTTTTCTGACAAGGAAATTGCTGATCTGGGGCGCCTGGGTGGCTCAGTTGGTTAAGCGTCTGCCTTCGGCTCAGGTCATGATCCCAGGATCGAGCCTTCTGTCAGGCTCCCTGCTCAGTGGGGAGTATGCTCCTCCCTCTCCCTCTGCCCCTCCCCCTGCCCATGCTCTCTCTGCTGCTCTCTCTCTCAAATAAATAAATAAAATCTTTTTTCTAAAAAAGGAAATTGCTGGTCCTCAACTCTCTTTCACCCTCCCTACGAGCTGGAATAAGCTGGTAAGTAAGCTCCAACCACAAGAATACAGGTGAAACTCCAGGGGATAACAATAAGATAATAAGCAAGAAGACAGAAGGAACCCAAGACTCTGGAACCAAGCTGTCTACCCAACATTGGGCTAAACTCAGACAGGAACACGGGAAAGAAAGAAGCTTTTATCATGTCTCTGAGGCATTGTATTTTAGGACTTCTTTGTTAAAGCAGCCAGCCTGTAGTCTAACCAACATACTTCACCAAGTCTCCTTGTCCTTGGGGAATCGGGACAGGAAAATGGATGGAACTCCACCAGCCTTGGTCTGTGGGCAGAGTTCAGAATCTCACAGTGTTCCTTCGTGTTTCCCGACCTCGCATCTGTCATCCGACAGAGCAAATTCCCACTGGTCCTTCCTTATCCCTCAGAGCTTTTACATTAGAAAGGAGGGCTTAGCTTTCAGTGCTGCGTCCTCCTAAGACTCATTCAGGAAAGCAGGACACATAGTCATTGCTAGCATAACACCTTACATCGTTGAGGCTGACACTTTAACTAATGGTGGGAACGAAAATATTCTAATTAACTCACTGCAATTCACACAACAAAATTCCTCAACTCAGTATACATCTTAAATTAAAACATACTTAATGTCTTAACCTAAACAGATTCAGTACTCTGGAAATTCCATATACAGATGGACACTTGCTCTCCTGAACTTTAAGAAAATCTCCCTTACACCAATGTGCGAGTCTTTTCACTTCTATCAGAGTTTCCTTAACTACACAGGAAAGAGAGTTTGTACCCAAAGATGTCTGAATTTAGCATAAAGTGGCCCTCCCACAAGCAGGGGCTTTTCTTTAAAGTATTACATTTTATCTTTAAATTCCAATGCAAATTGTTTACAGTCTACTTATTTTATTTTTTTAAGTTTATTTATTTTTTAGTAATCTCTACATCCAACGTGGGACTCAAACTCACAACCCAGAGATCAAGAGTCACTTGCTCTACCCACTAAGGCAGCCAGGGGCCCCAACGCTCCGCTTATTTTAATAGGAAACAATGTTTTCATTTGCTTGCCATCATTTTTAAGCAGTTGAAGATATGTTCAACCTCATCATAATAAAAAGAAAAGCAAAGTAAAACTACAAAACAAGAGGGACACTTGGGTGGCTCAGTCAATTAAGCATCTGCCTTGGGCTGGGGTCATGATCCCCAGAGTCCCGGCAGGGAGTCTGCTTCTCCCTCTGCCTCTGCCACTTCCCCTGCTCATTCTCTCTCTCTCTCTCTCTCACTCTCTCAAGTAAATATTTTTTTTAAAAACCTACAAAACAAGCAAATAAAGTTTAAATGCAAAATTTAAATTGATCCACCATTCAACCTCTGGGAGTCTCGTCTCCAGATGCTCTTGCACCTGCATGGAAAGACATCTGTGCCAAGATGTGCACCAGCCCACCTGTGATAGCAAGAGTGGAAGCAACCTGAGCGTCATTCAGGAGAAGACTGGATCCGTGAGATGCAGTATTTGGGTGTGTTGGGTGGGTTCTCCGAGAAGCAGATGCCGAGACAGAGTGCAAAGTGTATTATTGGGGAGTAACAGCTATGAAGAAAAAGGAGAAGAAATAAAGTTGGGGAGTGCCATAAGAGCACAATTTAGGGCTAATGAAGTCTCCACTGGCCCAGAGTGAAGCAAAGAACAGCTGTTAGGGAAATAGCCAGGCCCACCTTGGTATCCCCAGTACCACCATCTCTTGCCCACCCATGGGCTGGGGGCTGCCTTGAAAAGAACAGGACCCCAACTCACCAGGTGAGAGGAGACTCTGAAAAAGCTGCCTGCCTTCCACTCCTCAGCTGGGCAGCAAACTCTTTTTTAAAGATTTTTTTAAAGTAGTCTCTACACCCAACATGGGGCTTGAATTCACAACCCCGAGATCAAGAGTTGCACGCTTCGCTGATTGAGCCAGCCAGGTGCCCCACGGCCCCCTTTTAAAGGAGCATCTAAGCAACTCATTCCTGGGCGTGCTGTAAGAGTCACCCATACAATAAAGATGAAAGAAAGAAGCCTGTATTTCTCAGCACGGAACAGTCCTTAGAATATATGTTAAATGAAAAAATAAAGTGCAAAAAAAAAAAAAAAGAGCACAATGTTTTGGTACTAGGTAGAGGGAGTGGTTGCACAACAATGTAAATATACTAAATGCCACTGGATTATACATTTAAAAATTTTTTTAAAGCTTTTATATATTTATTTTAGAGACAGAGCGTGCACAAAGTGAGAGCAGTGGAAGGGCCAGAGGGAGAGGCCAAGGGAGAGAATCCCAAGCAGATTCTGCACGGAGCATGCAGCTGATGTGGGGCTTGATACCATGACCCTGAGATCATGACCTGAGCCAAAACCAAGAGTCAGGGGCTTAACCGACTGAGCCACCCAGGTGCCCCTGAAAGGTCCATTCTCAAATGGTTAGCTTTGTTATGGGAATTTCACCTCAGTTTTTTAAAGAGAGAACACGACGGACTACCATTGTGTTAATAAACAAGGAAATGTGTTTGTGTGCATGCATGCACGCACAGAAAGGCGTGGAAAATCTCTGGAAGGAGCCACAAAATGCTGGGGCTGGGGCTGACTGTGAGGACAGAGACTTTATTTTCACTGAACACTTGGTACTGCTGAAATGTTTACCACCTGTATGTGATTACACCCCCTCTAAAATGAACATCATCAAAGATGTTGTTTAATTGTTCTGATGAGGGGCACCTGGGTGGAGCAGTTGGTTAAGCATCTGACTCTTGGTTTCAGCTCAGGTCACGATCCCAGAGCCCTGGGATCAAGCCCCGCGTCAGGCTCCGTGCCCGGCATGGAGTCTGCTTGAGATTCTCTCTCTCTGTCCCTCACACTCGTGCTGTCTCTGTCTCTTTCTAAAATAATTACATAAAATTAAAAAAAAATTTGTTATGATGAATGAATTACTTGCCATCAGGAAAAGCAAATGAAAAATCGCCTGCCAGATTACTATCAATGAGACACTGTGATACTGATCTTTCCACCTCAGAAAATTCAACCTCGGTCGAGGTGCGTGGACATTACATTATCAGGTTCGGTTCTGTCCTCTCTCTCAGGCGCAGAGTACTTCAGGAATGTAGACACAGTAAATTTCTGGAACCACATGGTGAATGTCGATACTTGCTGGAAAAGGAGAACAATTATATCTTACTGAAAATTCCTTCCCCAGCTGCTATACCGTGCAACACTGAGCAAATTAGCCTGGCTTCGTAGACTTCATTATTTTAAAGATGGTAAAATGGCCAAGTCACTGACGTTTCCCCTTTCATCAAAATGTAAAGGGCTGGCTGCTTCCGGGTCTTTCCACCGACTGCTCCAGCACATCGTTTGAACCCATTTGATGGTGTCATTCAGTAAGGGCACCTTTTTCAACTTGGCTGCCTCTTCTTAACCCAAAATAATTTCAACCATTTCTACAGCTCCAGGCTCCACCAGGTTTTCTATTATTACCTGTACCTTTCACGGTGATTCTAAGCTGACCTTGGATGAAGAGACAAACAATTTTTTATCTGTTTGCTTGATTGTACTTCTCATGTATTGCTCCAAGCCAAGACTTCTCTTTCGAGTTGCAAATACACTGGCGCTTTGCCTCCGAAGTCACACAAGTGGTTTTCCAATGCCTCTGCAAGTGTTTTGTTTCATGCAATCAGTGCTCAGATTTTTCTCGATGGAGAGACATATGGTTGGGCCCATTTTAGCAACTCCATAATAAAACCAATTACAAAAATAAGCATCTAAGAATATCGTATGCTTTTAAGATTGACACCGCGGCTCACTACTCAATTGCTAGTTGTGGCTGGCAGTTCATGCAGCGTCTTTGTGGTCAAGTTCACTGTGGCAAACTCAGAAGCAGCACCTTATCAGGGCTCAGGGACTTTGGGGTTGCATGGGATCCATTCACTACATGGTACATGTCACGGTTTTGCTTCAAATTCTTAAACCTTCTAGCTGGAAGTATAACTTTAAACTTACCACTCTTTAAGAAAGTAAATGAAAATACAGAATAATTCAAGCTCTCCCTTTTGGGTAACTTAGCTTCATCTGCACTACCCTCACCCCTGTCTCCCTCATTGATTGTATTTCTTTTTTTTATTATTATTGTGTTATGTTAGTCACCATAAAATACATCACCAGTTCCTGATGCAGTGTTCCAAGATTCACTGTCTATGTACAATACCCAGTGCTCCATGCAACACGTGCCCTCCCCAATACCCACCACCAGGCTCACACATCCCCCCACTCCCCTCCCCTCCAAAACCCTCAGATTGTTTCTCAGTGTCCACATCTCTCATGGTTCGTCTCTCCCTCTGATTTGCCCCAATTCACTTTTCCTTTCCTTTTCCTAATGTCCTCCATGTTATTCCTTATGTCCCACAAGTAAGTGAACCATATGATAATTGACTTTCTCTGCTTGACTTATTTCACTCAGCATAATCTCCTCCAGTTCCATCCATGTTGATGCAAAAGTTGGGTATTCATCCTTTCTGATGGCTGAGTAATATTCCATTGTATATATGGATTGTGCTCAGCAGGGAGTCTGCTTGAGATTTTCTCTCCCTCTGCCCTTCCCTCTGCTCAAGCTCTATCTCTCTTCCTCCCTCTAATAAATAAATAAATAAAATTTAAAAAAAAAAAGTAAATGAAAACTGACATGAAAATTCCGAAATTCAGAATTGTCAGCAATCTTATATGTATTAGTTTATTCATTCAGTCATTCGCCTATTCATTTATTCATTCAGCAAATATTTATCGAGTGCTGATTGACATGCTAGGCACTGTGTGGGACCCTGGAAATACAGGAGTGACCTGTAAGAATAAGTTCCTGACAATATGGAGCTTATGATCTAATAGGAGACAGAGATGTGAGATAAATCATCAAACACACACATAATTATATATTGTGAAAAGTATCCTGAAGAAAAATAGACTACTCTAAATGAATATAGGAGACCTACTTTAATTTGGAGAGGTAGAGAAGGGACATTTAAGGCAAGGTCTTGTCTTGGTCTGTTTGACCTGCTATAACAGAATATCACATGCTGTGTGGCTTATAAGCAACAGAAATTTATTTCTCACAGTTCTGGAAGCTGGAAGTCCAAGATCAGGATGCCAGCAGGGTCATGTCCTGGTGAGGATCTTCTTCCGGGTTAGATTGCCAACTTCCGGTTTTGTCGTCACATGGCAAAGAGCAGGAAAGGAAGCATGCTCTCTCCTCATGACCTCATCAAATTCTCACCATCTCCTAAGGGCCCCACCTCCAAATACCATCATATTGGAGGGTAGGGTTTTAACATATGGATTTGGGGGAGGGACACATTCAGCCCATAACAGAGAAGTAATTTCACAGGTACAAAGTGGAAAGAAAAGTGTTTTAAGCAGAGGAAACAGCACAAGTGAACCAACCCTGGGAAGGAAAGAGAGGTTGTAGTCAAGAAAATGAAGGAAGGTCAACATGGCGGGGGCACCACGACTAAGGAGGGTGAAGAAGATACTCCTGGAGAGGGTGGTGGGGGACCAGACTGTGCTAGGGAGGTGGGCCACAATGGTAACTTTAAGGAAGCCTTTGAAGGTTGTAATGAAAGGATTCGCTTTAGTGGACATGCATTTGTTTGAGGTTTCTCCGGCTTTTGTTGAAAGAACAGACAAGGCGGGGAGCAAAGAAGAAGTGAGGGGGTACAGTTGAGACGTGATGGTAGCCTGGAGTGATGACAAGGGGATGGAAAGAAGTGGCTGAATGAGAGGTCTGTTTTGAAAATAGAACAGAGGACACTTGGAAAGAGAGTGACTGTTCAGAGCAGAGGGAGAGAGGGAGAGTGTCAAGAATGTCAGTAGAAAAGCTAACCATACCCCCTGTTCAAAACCCAGCCTTCTCTGACCATCTCCAATGTCATATACAGGACTCAATGTCCTCCACTATGAAACAGGAACACTGCTACTTACCTTTTCAGGTTGTTGTACCAATTGAAAGGGTCAACACGTGGAAAGCATCGACGGGCAATGCTCAAAATGGCCCTCTTAGGATTACCCCCTTTGTGTCCTGTATCTTCGTCTTTGCCCTTGGCAATATTGTTATTCTTTGAGTGGACCAGATTTTGTCCTCTCTTTGCCCATCCACTCACACCATCTAAAGTTCCTTTCTCTTCCTTTTGTGAAAAACTAAGGTCACCCCTTCTCAGTCCATAAATTCCCTGTCATCAACATTCACGTCCATAGCAATTTCTTCTACAATGCAAAGCAAGGAGTTGGAGTTTCTTCCACTATTTACAGGTCCTTTAGGTATGAGGGCCCATTTAACAGTCCCCCAGCTTTTATTATTTTGCATGGCGACAGAGTCAGGAAGACATGGTTTTCCTGAGCTCCAACATGGGTGCTAGTGCCTTTGCTCCAACAGATAGAGAATAAAATGCCCTCCAACAAGGTATTATGGATGTGCTTATTGCCCATACAGATGGTTCTCAAGGAAGCATAGACATGATGAGGAAACACATTGGTGCCCTCACAACGAGGTGATATCATCATGGAAATTTCTAAAGTATAAGTGGCTGGTTGTTTTCATAGAAACTAATTACAACTTCTTGGGCCAGGATTTCCAAACTTGATGGTAGGTGCTTCTAGATAATGCCCCAACTAAATCAATTAAGGATTTAATAAGTAAATGAAACATAAAAATCAACTGGAATAGTATCGTGCCAACATCAATCTCCTGGTTTTAACAATGTAATAGGATTATGTAAATATCACTGGGGGAAGACAGGTGATGGGTGTATAGAAAATCTTGTGCATCTTACACTATTTCAAACTAAGAGGTTATAATTTTTAAAATCAAATGCAACTCAAAAAGTTAATTATGGCAATCAGATTTGAAATGCTCTATGATTGTACTTCTACAGGCTTTAAGGAAGAACAAAATGCTTCATGAGTCATCGAAGCTGCAAAAGCAGAATGTAAGTCATGTGAAAAGCCAGGTAGACACAACACTATAAAAATACCTCCACTGAGGGGTGCCTGAGTGGCTCAGTTGGTTAAGCATCTGCCTTTGGCTCAGGTCATGAACCTAGGGTCTTGGGATCAAGTCCCACATTGGGCTCCCTGCTCAGTGGGGAGCCTCTTTCTCCCTCTCCCTCTGCCTGCCACTCTGCCTGCTTGTGCTCTCTCTCTCTCTCTGTCAAATAAACGAAGAGAATCTTAAAACAAACAAACAAACAAATCCCTCCATTGACAGAGTCTGAGTTTCCAGCCAGTTATCCCAGAAACCTAAGTGAGAATGGTGTTCCCCAGCTCCTGTGACAAGGTGATCCCCTACCCTGGGCGGGGGGTAGGGGGGCTCTCAGGTCCCCAGTACAAAGGCCTTCCACCAAGCCAGCCAGCCCTAAGGCCCTCCCCGCTTTCCTCAGCCTAAATCCTGGAAAGTTCACTGGGCCAAAAGGTCAACCACACATATATTCTCCCATAAGCCTTGGCACCAGTCCTCAGATATGCCCGATAAGCTCGTGTGCCACACTGAGAACAACAACAGTAGCTAACACTGACTGGATACTTCAAAGCCCTTTGCAACCATTATCTTAATTTTGGTAACACAACCAGGAGTTAGATAAAATAATCCACCATTAAGACAGCAATTCTAAAGCAGTGACTCTTCCACTTGGTAATTAGGGCTTGTCTCCTGCCTCCACCTTCATTTCTAACCCTTCTAGAAAAACTCTGTCCGTCTTCCTCTGAGGTTGAGGAATTTATAAGTGAAAAATCACCCCATTTTTCTCAAGGGTGGAGGGGGGGAAACAATCACAGCCGCCTTCAACCAAGAGTGTGAAAAATAAACTTAACCAAACCTGAGATGAACTTCATAATGCCTTTGAAAAGATGTATAAATCAAATAGCATTTGTCCATCTCTCTGCTCTTCGAAATTATCATGCATGCACCTGAAGTTTAAACAAAGAAGTCCATTAAACAAACCTAAAATCATGAAACCCAGATTTAGAGATGTATCCCCTTGTTCTAAAGACCGTCCAATTCAGAATACCATTTTGTCTTCAAAGAGCCCTGAAGGTTCTCATCTTTGTTATATTTCTGTTCTGTTAGCAGAAATATTACATCTTTGAAAAGAAAGGAAAAAAAAAACATTCTGAGAGCTAAAACAGAAAGGTCTTTGAACTATTGAGAGATAAATCAACTCATAGTTACCAATAAACCAAAAAGAAAAAAAGAGATTATTTCAAACCAAGTAGGCCCCTCTTCCATATATTCACATGTTAATTTCCAAATCAGCTTTAGACTATCCACATAGACATTCACATTCTGCTGAAATGTCATATAAGCCCCCATTCAATCAGTTAAACAATTTAAGTCTTTCTCTAAGGAAGGAACCAGGTTGTCAGAAAAGCAAATGTCATGTAAAGCTTCTAGACCCCAATTCAGGTAGATATTATCAGTCACATATAACCTTTTTCACCTGGATGGCATTCCTTATGATTCATAGACAAATGTACTTTGACTTTATTTAAATTTTAAAGTGCTTCTCTCAGCTGTCTCAGTTGCCGAGTTTTGTAATGAGGAGGAATAGCAGGTACCCTCAGGGCCTCCAAGCACAGTTGGACTGTGTGTGCACTGTACAAAGCTCTTGGCCAAGGTGATGAGTGGGAACAGAAGTCCAGTCCTTCCTCTGATCACTAGTTAAGCCGTATGGCCTGGTTCAAAGGGCTTCAGACAAAGGGAGGGATGCCTTTTGGTAATCCCTCCCCTCCCCCAGAGAAAGCACTGTTTAAAATTCACCGGTAAGTAAGTGGTACTTCTTTGTAACCCACCTACAAGAACTATAGCTGCCAATTGTGGCCCTAGACATCACCGACCTGTAGGCCACCCCCTTAAGATGATCTACAGTCTACTTTTAGGAAGAACTGGGCTTTTGTCCACAGACTTCCTCAGCTCTGGCCCTTCCCTACTCTTATCTCTCAGGCTTCATCCTTATTTTAAACTTTGGGCGTGCCTGGGTAGCTCAGTGGGTTAAAGCCTCTGCCTTCGGCCCAGGTCATGATCTCAGGGTCCTGGAATCGAGCCCCACATCGGGCTCTCTGCTCTGCAGCGAGCCTGCTTCCCCTTCTCTCTCTGCCTGCCTCTCTGCCTACTTGTGATCTCTCTCTCTGTGTCAAATAAATAAATAAAATCTTAAAAAAATAAAAAAAATAAACTTTGGACTTCCAGTTCCATAAACTGCAAGTACAACACCCATTCTTTCTGATTCCGATTTTACCTAGAAATTCAAGTACAGATGTTTCCTGGAATACTCAACCCTTGACATGTATAGACCATTTGGTAAACTGCATAATATAATTTCAAGGATAAAGAAAATGTTGCATTACAGATGAGCACACAAAATAGTCTGGTGCCCAGATGAACACCAAAGGACTTGGTATTGGTAAACTGAATGTAGGCTTCCTCAAAACTGGATAGGGCCTGGCTAATCCAGCCACTCTACAGAATTTACGTTTTTCATACATGCCTTCTTTTTTAGTACCTGTCATTGAGATACAATTTGCACACCGTAAATTTACCCATGTCAAGTACACAATTCTTCTAGTATATTCACAGAGTTGTGCAACCATAACCACAATCAAGTTTAGCATGTTTCCATCACCCCAAAAAGGAACTCTGCACCCGTTAGCCGTAGTCACTCCCCATCCCGCCCTCCCCCCAAATACCGGCAATCACTTTACTTTCTGACTCGGTAGATTCCAGACATCTCATATAAATGGATACATATGATAGGTGGTCTTTTGTGACAGGGTTCTTTCACTTAACGTCGTGTTTTCAAGGTTCATCTGTGTCGTAGCAGGTGTCCTTACTTCATTCCATCATACGGATAGACCCGTATTTTGTTTGTCCATTCTTCAGCCGATGGACATTTGGGTTGTTTCAACCTGCTCTGACTTACCTTTTGAAAGGCTCGTTCCGGTTGCGGTGTTGAAAATGGAACAGAATGGCACATCTGAGACAGCGAGGACGTTCTTGCAGGGATCTGGGTGAGAGTGGTTGGTGGCTCACGCTTGGGTAGACAAGTCACAAATGGCCACATTCTGATGTTTTTTTCACATAACCTGCTTTTGAAGCTTTTCCTGCTTCTTTTGCTGTTTTTAAAACTATCGCTACAATTACTTCGCCGCATTTTTGCAGACTTCTTGGATCACATGTCTAACACCTTGATGTAAACACCTACGTTTATCTTTCTTGCCGGGTGTGTGTTAGGCATTTGACAAAGTGTCAGCTCCCCCAGGGTTTGCTTGCATGAATAAACCGAATCAAAATCTGCAAAAGGAGAACTCTCCAGTGTCTCTACAGTCTCGCTGTAAAGATTTCACAGCCGTAGCCTCTAAAATTATTTCATCAAGTTCAATGGATATGTGTTCTTTAATTCTTTGCTAGCCCAATTTTTTTTTCCTGACAATATTGCTAATGGTATTTCTGTAGCAGACTTCTTGTCGAACATACTAGTTAAAATGTCAAAAAGCATAGGGTTTAAAAAGCTTTTCTCCAATGCAATATACTCCTTCACACATGACACGGTGACTTGATTCGAATGATGTCGTAGGGGCATTTTCTTGGTTGGATTAAAATTTTGTTTGCATGCATCTTTCAATGGCTTTCAGCTGTTGAATAGCAATATATGTACGAAGAAGCTGAAAGTCTTATGTGATAGATATTTTGTAGATCTAAAAGCAGCACAATTCCCTGAGAAAGCTGGTCTGTGACAACAGAGAAGACTATTCTGCGGGGCATCTGGAGGAGTTTGTCAAGAAGTTTGGGAGTAGAAGTGAGAAAGAGTGAGAATTCTCTGCAATTAAAGTGACGACCAAGTAAGAGATATGCCTCTTCATGACATCAATAATAAACTTGATCAGATAAAATAGGGCAGCACTAATTGACCTTCCATGCTGGAAGTAGACAGCCATCTCAAATCAAAGGGATGCTGGAGAAGCTTCTCTAGGATTCCCCTTGCAGTCTTTGGAGGGTGCATTCTTTGATACTGGATGTTTTAATGGACCAGTCAGGTCCCAGCAGGAAATAGACATTCAGATGGGGTTATCGAGAACAGTTGAAAGAAGAAATTATTGCAGAGGCGTGGGTAGGGTTAAGAGAAAACAAGAGATGTGAAGTACCTTGGAATTGTCAACAGCGGGAGCCCTTACCACCCATGTCTAAAAGGGAAAGGGGAGAGAGAGGTCTCTGGACCCCGGGGAATGGAAGTTATAAGAAAGAGCTGTTTCCTTCAAGAAGGAGCACAGCCACTGCTAATCCTCAGGGTGGTGAGAAGGGAGCTGGGACCCTCCAAGGGCCTGTAATCAGGGCCCTCAGGCAGATGGAATTGAGAAGAATGGAGAGTGGATCCAGAGGTGTAAGTAGAAAGTATCCAACACATCAACAAAAAAGCCAGGCCACTTGATCTGAGTTTTTAAAAAATACAGAAGTCCTAAAAAGTCTCCTGGGAATGAGCAGACATTGTAGGCTCTCAGAAGCTGGTATTCCAAGCAGCATGGAGAATCAAAACAGCTTTTGTAAATACAGGTCTTCCTCTGGAAGCGAAAAGGTAGCTATGCCTGGCAGTATGCTTACTGCATCTACCCAGAGAGGATTTCCCAGAGCCTGGACCAAGGCACACACTGGAGCCACTGGAAGAAGCCATGACGGCCCAAAGGTCTTACTGGAAAGTACAGTGACAGGCACTAGAGGGGAGATCTGTGAGCACACCACAAGGATGCCACGAGAGTGTCGGGCTCTGGGGAGAAGTGGGGAGCCAGAACTTTAAGAGCATGTTTACGAGGATCAGTATTGGGGTTCAGCATCATTGCACACCATCTCCAAGCTTCTGTTCTTTCATTTCAACAGCTAAGTAATTGACAAGAGCAGTGTGGGTGTTTGATGGACTATACACCAAGAGATAAAAGCCCCCTGCATCCGTGCAAAGATCAGAGAGACCTTCACAAAAAGTCATAAGACAAGTGCTGTGGGATGCCACTTAGAAAATGAGACTTGGGGGATGCCTGGGGGGCTCAGTGGGTTGGGTGTCTGCTTTTGGCTCAGGTCATGGTCCCGGGGTCCTGGGATCCAGCCCCGCATCGGGCTCCTTGCTCAGTGGGAGCCTGCTTCTCCCTCTTCCTCTGCCTCTCCCCCTTCTAGCGCACGCTCACTCTCTCAAATAAATAAAATCTTTAAAAAAAAAAAATGAGACTTGGAAAGAGCAAGTTGCTGTGTGAGCAAACCCAGACTACACAAGAGGGGTAAAGGCCCCTCTCCTGCACCCCAGAATTCTTGCCCTGCACAATGCTAAATCACGAGGAAGAAAAGCAGGAGCCGATACTGGCTGCCCTTGGGGGACAGGAGGCATAGGCCCAGTTGGACAAGCAGATCTGCATCCAGACTCGGGTCCCTGGAGTCAGTTGGTATGGCTCCATCCCCCTGAGGCCAAATTCCCAACAAGGAAGGCCCCCAGAGGGCCGGAGGAGCAAGTCTCTCACCTCCAATGAGAGTCATCTCCAGAACAAGCCTAGGGCTCAAGGCAAAAACCTTACATACTATTTTGCTATTTTATCATCTGTGTAAAGACAGTTTTCAAAAACAGGGTCCCAGTAACCCATCAGACCCTAAGGTGCATCTGACCTGAATTTGGGTTAAAGCCTGGTGCTGGCTGGGGCCCTGTGAAGCCAGGATGTCCATACTCCACTTGTTACAGAGAAAATAGCACTTTGTGATTGGCTGCACCTATGATAAAAAAAAAAAAACAACTTTCAAACGTCCAAAACTTAACAAAGAAAAACAAGAGAAGTCATTCCAACCAGCTGGAGGTATCAGAAAATCCAACCCAAATTTGTTCATGTAAATGAATGGTCCAGGAGCAGATTTGCAGGTATGGCTTGATCCAAGCTCTAAAAGTTTTTACCAGAACCTAGGTTTGCTCACATCATTTCTTAATTCCATTCCTTCATGGCTTCTCTTCTCACGTTTTCAAGATGGCTGGCCAGCCCATGTCCAGAAGGAAGGAGAGTCTCAGTATTTCTCTCTGTCTCTCTCTGTTCTTTCTCCATCCCTTCCTGCCTACCTGTTTCTGTCAGTGTGTCTGTCTGGCTCTCTCTTTCCCCTCCAACAGTTAAATAAAAATCCACAGCCTGGCTTTCACTGGCCCATCCCTGAATCAATGCCTGTGGCCTGAGGAATGGGATCTGCTGATTGGTTTAAGAGAATCAGAGCCCAGCCCTAGAGCTGAGGGTGGGATTAATCTGACCTAATCTACATGAGTGATGGCCCCAGAAGAAGTTTCCCCAAAAGAAATTCAGTCTTGTGTGGAAGGAAGAATTGATGCTGAGTCATTATAAAGTAGCAAGTGCTAAAGATTAATAAACATACCATGCCTCCCTCTTCATAAGAAGTAAAAGATCCCTGAGGGAGAAACTGAAAAGGAATAGGATGCCCAACCAGAGAAACTTTTTCTCAGTTGAGGTTTGTGCACATGGACAGGCTTCCTGGTCAAACTTACATTCCAGACCTAGATTGTTTCAGTCAAAGATGGCTGCCTGTTTCTCAGCTCGTACACATCTCACGTTTGCCTACCCTGCACTCATTTCCCCTTACTCTGTGTATTCACAGTTCCAGAAGTCAGGAGGTTGGAAGTCTGAGTGTGGTGCAGTTGGATTCTCTGCTTAGGGTCTCCTCATGCTAGGACTAGGGTCTCATCTGGGGCTTGGGTCCTCTTCCAAGATCGCTGGCTCTTTTCAAACTTCAGTTCCTTATGATTGTATGACTGAGGTCTCCATTCTCTTGCTGGTGGTCAGTCAGGGACCTCCAAGCTCCAAAGGTCCACACTAGGTCCTTGCCACAAGGTCCCCTCCATAGGTTCTCTCATGCTGAGGACCTCTGACTTCAGGAAGGGTCCAGTTCTGTTTAAGGGTGCACCTGGTTAAGTCAGGCCCACCCAGATGCTCTCCCTTTTGATTAAGCCAAGAGATTAATAAAAATTAGTCATAGAAATGATACTGCATCATACCCACAGGTTCTGCCTGTAATCAAGGAGAGGGGATTACACAGGGTATGCACACCAAGAGCTTGGGGCCATCTTAGAATTCTGTCCAACACAGTTTAGTAACTGAACTCTTCTGGAATCAGCCCTTTCCCATTCAGTCAGTATGATCTGGGGTAAAGTGTATCATCTTCCAATCCACAGTTTGGAACCAGCACTGGTGAGGAGGGCACATGAAAGACATGGTGTGTAAGTCAGCTTTGGCCGCAGTAACAAATAACCCTGAAGTCTCAATGGCTTCCCATAACAAGTATTTATTTCTTGCTCCTGAGTATTCAAGCTGGTTATGGATCTGCTGGGTATGGAATCCAACGGCAGTGTTGACATTGAAAGATGGACCGGAGCAACGCCTACCAGTGTGACCCTCTGCCTCCCTGCATGTAGGATTGAGTTCATGTCTCTTCCATATGTCTCCTCATCTACATGTTGCCTCACACAGAGAAGCAACCACTAACACGTCAGGCTAAATCATGCGAGCCCATTTATGACGGCTGTTGGTGAAATCTATAGCTTCTGCTCACGTCCCAACAACCAAAGCTCAGAGCAAGCAGTGTTGAGATGTGTGACAAAATCACATGGCAACGGCCGGGATGTATAAGCCTACTCAAAGGAGTAATCGAAAGAATTGGGGATAATCGTTTAGGCCACCACACACAGGAATGTTCCAGAAGGCTTCAGAGCCTGAAGGCAATTCCACAGTCTCCTAAGGGCAGCCCCTCCCTCCAGTTCCCATCAGCATATGTCTGGTCTGACTTATCAAAGGCCAGGATGGGGGGAAGACCAGGAAGGTGGGCAAGTTGCAGATATCTGTCCAAAGGTCAGACAAGCCCATATCCCTTTCAGAAACAACCAGTAACTGAAGCAGTGAAGGCAGAAAAGTATAAAAGGAATCCTCTAAGGTGACTGAAAACCCTAGGAGTCACTGGATGGCTGAGATGGATTTATAGAGCAGGTACTCACTCCAAGACACACTTTGGAGATGTCCCACATATTCACTGTGTGGCCTGGCGATTTTGCAGTGTTTAATTTTATTTTACTTTTTTTTTTTTTTTTTTTTTTTAACATATAACGTATTCTTTGTTTCAGGGGTGCAGGTCTGTGATTCATCAGTTTTACACAATTCGCAGTGTTCACCATAGCACATACCCTCCCCAATGTCCATCCCCCAGCCACCCCATCCCTTCTACCCCCCTCCATTCTAGCAACCCTGTTTGTTTCCTGAGATTAAGAGTTTCTTATGTTTTGTCTCCCTCTCTGGTTTTGTTTCATTTTTCCCTCTCTTCCCCTACGATCCTCTGTCTTATTTCTCAAATTCCTCATATCAGCGAAATCATACGATAATTGTCTTTCTCTGACTTATTTCACTTAGCATAATGCCCTCTAGTTCCATCCACGTTGTTGCAAACGGCAAGATTTTGTTTTTTGATGGCTGCATAGTATTCCGTTGTGGATATATATATCACATCTTCTTTATCCATTCATCTGTTGATGGACATCTGGGCTCTTTCCATAGTTTGGCTATTGTGGACATTGCTGCTATAAACATTGGGGTGCACGTGCCCCTTCGGATCACTACATTTGTATCTTTGGGGTAAATACCCAGTAGTGCAATTGCTGGGTCGAAGGGTAACTCTATTTTCAACTTTTTGAGGAACCTCCATACTGTTTTCCAGAGCGGCTGCACGAGCTTGCATTCCCACTGACAGTGTAGGAGGGTTCCCCTTTCTCTGCATCCTCGCCAACATCTGTCGTTTTCTGACCGGTTAGTTTTAGCCATTCTGACTCGTGTGAGGTGGTATCTCACTGGGGTTTTCATTCTGTTTTTTTTAATTAATTTTATTTTTACTCTTTAAAAAAAATCTTTTATACATATATGTTTTCCAGGGAAGCAATATAGATGTTTTTAAAGGTAAGAATGGGCAGCAAATTTTCAAGGACAAAGAAGTATTGAATACTTAATATTAAGTTCTTTGCTTAACCCCCAAGACACAGCTACCTCTCCTTGGCCATGCAGCCCATCCCCAGCAGCTGTGGTAACTCCCTGGGCACCAGGACTAGAGAGAATAATGTAATTCTAGGTCCCACTGGAGGGCAACCTGGAGTTACAGAACACTTCCATCAAGCCAGGCTCAGCGTCTGGAGCGGCCCTGAAGGTGGGGGTTCCACGAAAGGATCATGCTGGCACGATATTCAAATATTGGATAGCCGGTGTGGTGTAGGTCCTGACCAGTCAGGACCATGGCCAGCGCCCTGTGATCTGCTTGGGAGTGAGTGACCATGATCCCTGCCTCCAGCTAGGGGCCGGGGGAGGCTGTAGAAGATGGAGGCTGGGAATCCAACAGCAGGGTTGACACTGAAAAGTGAATGGGAGCAGCACTTGCCAGAGTGACCCGCTGCTTCCCTGCATGCAAAGGACTGAGCATCTCAACCTGAGACCCGAGGGGTCCTGCAGGGCATAAGCTGGATTTGTCTTCCTGCCTGAGGCAATCACCAATTAGATGTGCTGTGAGGCAAGCTGGCCTCCCGCCAGAGGAGGAGGCGAAGGGATTTACAGAATCGCTCTCTGATCTGACTTATTGGAGAAGTTAAAAGATATTCATCCAGGAGGCAGTATAGTGCGAGGTAAAAAGTCAAGATACAAATCCTCACTATCCGAGAGGCCTTCGACTAGGCCTTCAGGCTCAGTCCCCTCATCTGGAAAATGGGAATCATAACTGCATCCTCCTGGCAGAGTCGTGGTGACGACGAAGTGAGCTAATAGAGGCAGAGTCCTTAGAGCAGTGCCTGATGCAGACCTGGCCCTCTGGGAGACATTACTATCATCTAAGATGGGACGAGGGTCCAGGAATTCAATCAAAACCAAACGATCAGAAGAGAAGGTGAGGTGGGGCACCTGCGTGGCTCAATCAGTTAAGCAGTCGAATCTATCCATGAAAAACCCACAGTGAATATCATTCTCAATGGGGAAAAGCTGACAGCCTTCCCATTGAGATCAAGAACACAACAAGGATGCCCACTCTCGCCACTCTTGTTCACATAGTACTAGAAGTCCTAGCAACAGCAATCAGACAACAAAAAGAAACAAAAGGTATTCAAATTGGTAAAGCGGCCGACTCTTGATTTTGGCTCAGTTCATGATCTCGGGGTCCTGGGGTCAAGCCCCGTGTCGGGCTCCACGCTCAGCAGGGAGTCTGTCTGCCTGAGAACTCTCTCTCTCTCTGCCCCTCCCTCTGCTCGCGTGCACACTCGTGCTCTCCCTCCACTCTCTAAACTAAAATAAATCTTCAAAAACGAAAAAGAAGAAGGGAAAGTGAGGCACAAAAGCTCCATGCCTTTGGCAGCGTGAAGCCTGACTCAAAGGGAAGTTGTCTTTATTGATGTTCCCCAGGAAAATCCAAGGCCAAAGGAAAAAGTGGCAATACTGAGCTGGATCCAAGGCTGCTTGGACCTGATCGGAACCTGCACAGACCCATTCTCGTGCAACCCCCATCCCTGATCAGCCAGTCTGGTCCAGCGAAACTGGGGGGTTGGTGCTGTCAGTAACAAGACCAATGATCTGTGATTGAAAAAAATCATGAGCTGCCATTTCCC
>CM052890.1:18603781-18672689 GCA_028534135.1 Potos flavus
TGTGGAAGGAGCCGAGATGCCCTTCAACAGATCAAGGGATAAAGAAGATGTGGTCATATACACAATGGAATATTACTCAGCCATCAGGATGAATGCTTACACTTTGCGTAGACATGGATGGAACTGGAGGGGATCATGGCAAATGAAATTAGTCAAGCAGAGAAAGACAATTATCATATGGTTTCACTCATAAGTGGAACATAAGTAATAGCATGGAGGACCATAGGGAAAGGGAGGGAAAACTGAAGTTGGGGGGGGAGATAAAAAAAAAAACATGTTGTTTTTGAGACAGTAAAACACCTGAGAGATGGCAAAGTACACTGCTGTCCCCCTTTCCTGAGCTGAAGGCCAAGAGCATCCCGCAGATTCCAGAAGAACTCTATCCCTCCCAGCCTCCAAAAGGCCTGGGCCAGTGGGCTCACTGCTCTGCTGAGCAATAATCACACAGGTGACTGACTGATACTGTGTAGTTTCTCTTATTTCAACCCATCCCCAAAGCCCAGAGCAACTCAAACCCGGAAGAGCCACCACTTTAGTCCAAAAAGGAATGTTTTGAAAGCTTAGCTGATAACTCCATGGCCATTCATTCAGCTGACTCCCAAGGAAATGGAAGGCATCTGCAAAATGTATTTAAAAATTGATTTAACGTTGAGCTGTGTTAAATGTTTTAATTTCCGAGCAATGCAAAGCCCACCAAAACATCAATTAGTCCCAGCAATCAGGCAGGAATATCGGCTTCTGTTGAGGGATTCATTTATTTCAGCTCTGCTAAATATCTAAGAAGGAGAAATCCAATGCAGTCTATAGCTCCAAGGGAGGGACATTAAGCCACAGAAGCAGCCAGATCAGGCCCCGGCTAAAATGGTGCCTTTGCCAGCACCCGCCACCCCCTGGCATCTCTCGAGAGAGGGAAGACAGTGACTTGTACATAAGGTCCTCATGCTGTTGACAGAAAACACCCTTCCCTCCCCACAGTTTCTCTCTCTCCAAGCTGGAAAGCAAGAGAGGCTGAAATGGGGCAGAGAATAGCTCCCTGCTGAACTTTTTCAGATCATTTTTAATAATTATTCTTCCTTTCAGTGCCTTTTAAATTTCAAGGCCCTGGGGTCTCCCCGCCCCACCGGAGTCTGTGGGTTGGGGTAGTAGGGGTCTCATAGTCTGGAGTGCCTCTGTTTCCACACAGCGGGGCCAGCTGCTCAGGCACGGAAGGGCCATGCGCACGCACCGCTCACCACACAGTCTTGGGCAGGAGAACCAGCAGACAGCCAAGCCAAGGACCCCAGGTGACAGGGCCTCCTAGAAGGAGACAGGAGAGCACACAGCGTCTCAGCAGCCTGCGGAGGGCAAATCCAGCATGCCCAGCTGGGAGAGCCCAGAGGGTCTCCCTCTGGACCACTCACTTGATCTCCCAGAATGCTGTCTGTTCTTCTTTGATGCAGGAATAAGGACCCCAAAGCCGGGGGAGGGGGGGGTAGGGGAATGACACAGCAACAGGAAAAATTACATGACATTGTGTGAATCCGCCTGTAGCAGAGCTGCCTTAATCCTAAGAGTCACCTGGGGAGATCGTTAAAAATGCAAATTCTAGGGGGTGCCTGGGTGGCTCAGGTCATGAACTCAGGGTCCTAGCATGGAGCCCACTTTGGGGGGAGTCTGCTTATTCACCTCCCTCTGCCCCTCCCTCCCAACCCCCCCCCAATCATGCTCTCACTCTCTATCTCCTTCAAATAAATAAATAAATAAAATCTTAGGGGGAAAAAATGCAAATTCCAGGATCCTCCCCTGGAGACTGTGATTGAGGAAGCCTGGGGTGAGGCCCCAGGAATATGTATTTGAAGGATTCCTCCAAGGTGATCCTGATAATGAAGCAAGTTCAGGAAATGAGATTAAGGGCCTCACACACAGAAGGGCCTGTGGAGTGAAGGGAAGGAGAAGGGCATCTAGGGTCCTGCGGGGACACTACTTTCTGACACGGCTGGTTCGAGGGAACACTGGTCCTGCTTCTCTACAGGGGATTTGGCAATATCCATCAAAATTACAAATGCATGCACCCTCTGACCCAGCAATCCCACTTTGAAGATTTTATCCTGCAGATATATTCAAACAGATGCAAATGATAAGCGCTTATTCCCTGAAGCCTTGCTTGTTATAGCTAAAAAAAAAAAAAAAAAGAAAGAAAAAAATGTCCGTCTGTAGACACCCGGTTAAATACAGTTATGGTGTAGCCAGGAAACCGACAACTGCATGGCTCCTACGTACAGATAGAGAACTGTCTCCAAGATATATTGTTAGGTGAGATGTGCAAGGTGCAGAACAAAGGGGATAACCACCTTTTATAAAAGTGCAGAGATAATCTGTGGATATGCATAGACTATCTCTGGACAAATATACAAGAAGCTGGTAACATTACTTGCCTCTGGAGAAGGGAACTAGGTGACAAGGGGACAGGGGACAGATAGAGGGAGACCTTTCAGTGCATTCCTTTTCAGCCCTTACACATTTTTTTTTAAAGATTTTATTTTTATTTATTTGACAGAGAGAGAGGGATCACAAGTAGGCAGAGAGGCAGGTAGAGAGAGGGGGAAGCATACTCCCCGCTGAGCAGAGAGCCGGATGCGGGGCTCGATCCCAGGACCCTGAGATCATGACCCGAGCCGAAGGCAGAGGCTTTAACCCACTGAGCCACACAGGCGCCCCACAGTCCTTACACATTTTTAATCTTGTGCATTAACTCTTGTGTTATATAATACACACAAAACACAATATTTAAAAACAATTTTTTTTTAATTTTATTTATTTGAGAGAGAGAGTGAGCAGGGGAAGGAGCAAGGGGATGGGGGAAGCAGGCTCCCCGCTGAGCAAGGAGCCCGATGCGGGACTCGATCCCAGGACCCCGGGATCATGACCCAAGCCAAAGGCACGTGCTTAACCAACTGAGCCACTCAGGCGCCCCTAAAAACAATTTTTAAATGGTGGCGCCTCGGTGGCTCCATCAGTTAGGTGTCCAACCCCTGATTTCAGCTCAGGTTGTGATCTCAGGGTTGTGAGATCGAGCCCTGCATCTGGGTGTGGAGCCTGCTTAAGATTTTCTCTTCCCCTCGGCCCATCCCCTCCACACCCTACCTACACTCTGCTCTCTCTCTAAAATAAATAAATAAATAAATAATGTATGCATATTATACTTCAATGAAAAGTTTTGTTTTTTTAAAGATTTTATTTATTTGTCAGAAAGAGAGAGAGCGCGCGCAAGCGCACAAGCAGGGAGAGCAGCAGGCAGAGGGAAAAGCAGGCTCCCTGCTGAAGGAACCTGATGCAGGAACTCAATCCCAGGACCCTGGGATCATGACCTGAGCCGAAAGCAGATGTTTTTTTTTTTTTTTAAGATTTTATTTTATTTATTTGATAGAGAGATAGAGAGTACAAGTAGGCAGAGTGGCAGGCAGAGGGAGAGGGAGAAGCAGGCTCTCTGCTGAGCAGAGAGCCCGATGTGGGGCTTGATCCCAGGACCCTGGGATCATGATCTGAGCTGAAGGCAGCCGCTTAACCGACTGAGCCACCCAGGTGCCCCTGAAGGCAGATGCTTAACCAACTGAGCCACCCAGGCATCCCACTTCAATGAAAAGTTTTTGAAATAATAACAGTAAATCAGGGGTGCCTGGGTGTCTCAGTCAGTTAAGCATCCAACTCTTGATTTCAGCTTGGGTCACGATCTCAGGGCATGGGATCGAGCCCTACATTGGGCTCCACGCTCAGTGGGGAGTCTGCTTGGGGTTCTCTCTCCCTCTCTCTCTACCCCTCTCCCCTGCCACAAATAAATAAATAAATCTTAAATAAATATATAACAATCATAGTAAATCGAAGGTCATGGCTCCTGCTTAAAGTTCCACCTTGGGCCACTTGTGGCTGCAGAAATTGGGAATCCCCCAGTTCTCCATCCCCAAGGGAAGGCTGGGGCAGACAGAGGGAGATATTCACATCAGGAAAAGGTAGACTGGAGGTTTTGAGGACCAAGTTCTTTTTGCTCACTGGGTATTCTGCTCGAGATGCTCTCTCTACCTGGGACATATTCTCCTCAGCTTGGGCTGCAATTTAGACATTACGTCTTTGGGAAGCTTCCATGGCCGCTCCCTAATCCCCTCAAGCCTAGGTCAGCTGTCTCATCCATGTGTTCCCTGTCACAGCACCTGTCATAGTGCCTCATGGTGGCCAGGCTACGTATGCCTTCCCTCCCCTGCGTGCTCGACGGAGGGCTCAGTGAGCACCAAAGACACATCTGGCTTGGTCACTGCTGTCTCCCCAGTACCCAACACCGTGCCGCATCCAAAAATGGTGCTCACTAAAGATAGAAGGGGTCACAAAGAAGTGACAGAGGGGGGAGGAAGAGAGGACCAAGCCCCTTATCCTAGCTCAGCCCTAGTCACCACCACCTCCCTCTGCCTCCTTCCTTCCCGGGTCTTCACAGATGTGAAATCCCTTTCTTCATTTACAAGACAGCCTTACCTGTCTTGCTCATCTCTGTATTCCCAGCTCCGGCTACAGGCCTGACACACAGCAGGTGCCCAATATATACTGGTTGAATTTATTAATACTGGTCAGCGAGAAGGATGTAGGACGCAAGGGAACTGCTGAAATGCATTTAGTCCTGAGAGATTCTGATTCAACGAGTTCTGGGTGGGGTCCCCGAAACCGACTGTTTTACAAGTTCCCCCAGGGGGCTTGAAAGCACAGCCAGAGTTGAGAGTCATGTACACGCGCTTGGTGGGGACTTTGGATTTTCCTCTGAATGCAGAGTCTCCGAAGACTGTGAGAGACCCCACTCTGAATCTTAGGAACCTCCCCGCCCCAGGCCGGGCGGGCAGAGGATTGTCCCGCTCACCAGGAGAACTGGAGGAGGAGATCCGGGTGGGACGGGCGCTCGGGGGCGTGTCCAGCCAGGAGCGAGTGTTGGCGCCATCTAGCGCCCGCTGGAGGCTCTGCAGCTGCAGCATGCTGAGCTGCCGGCGCTGGGCTGGAGTCACCGCCGCGGCGTTCTCGGGGCCCAACGCGGCGATCTGCTCCGCGGACAGCTCCTGCAGCGGAGAAAGCGGACAGCGCCCTCAGAGGAGCCCCTCTGCGGCCTTCCCAAACCTCGGTCATACGCCCAGGGCCCGCACAACTTTGCCATACCCGTGTACCATTTGTGCTCCTCTTGAGATTTTCCCTAAAATCGCATCGTTCTTTTCACTAGTAGAATAAATTTCTTTCTTAAAATGAAAATTTTAGGTGGAAATTTCCCAAAATGGAAGACCAGAGTCACTTGCCATCAGTAACCATTAACAATACGCCAAAAGAAATGAACATTATTGAATTCGAGCTGGGTGTGTCAGCCAGCAATATCTGAACCCAAGGTCTCTTAAAAAATAATCAAGAAGAGACTTTAACTGTTACCAGGGTTAAAGACATTTTAGCCCCAAACTGAGACTTCCTCCTTGAAGTAATGAGCGTTAAAGGAGAGTTGAAAACAAAGTCAGGATTTTCTCACTGTGTGACTTAACCTTGTTTAATTCAGTGGGAGGTACCTCCCCAAGGCCTCAAGTCCCCTGCCTCAGAAATACTGACATAGAGGAGAAAACACAAGCCTAAAGGCCAAAGATCTGAATCTGTGTCCCAGTTCCGCCATATACTAGCTGTGTGACCTCGAGAAGATTTCACAGCCTCTCTGGGCTTTGGACTAGATGCGGGATGGCACAGAGAACTCCTCTCCTGTGTGGATACTGATCCTCCCGTGTGACTGCCTACGGACCCTGGGATGGGGCCGGACCCTGGGGTGGGGCCGGAGGGTGGGGTGTGAGTCCTTCGAGGGCTCAGTGGAGGAAAGGTGTGGTAATCTATTAGTGACATTTGTCACGGTCACTGGAAGTGGGAACTTCTGCCAAGTTCACTGTGTCTTTGAGGACCCTGAACAAGACATTTACTGAAGCTGCTTCTAGCTCAGAGGACTTGGTGGCTCTGGAATGAGATGGGATGGCAGATGAGATGGCATTTGTAGAGAGGCGTCTAAAGTCATGCTGCTTATTTTCTACAGGCCCCAAAGATTCTGAGAAAGGAGTAATGCCTCCTCATCCACTCCTCTTTCGTCCTTCACCCTTTTCTTATTCCCTGTCTACGGAGATGCTTCCCTGGAATTGCGTCATTCCCCTGCCTAGAACTCTTCCCTGCCCCCCACTTCTAGGACACAGATCCAGCTCCTGAATGTGGCAGTGGGGCCCTCACGCTTTGGGCCAAGCCCACCTGTCCAGCTGCCTTCCCCCGGCACTCTTCACTGCAGGAGAATGAGCACCCATATTGGTAGACCCCGGGAGGCAGCACCTTTGCTGTGCACTTCCTCCCTCCGACCTAGCTAACCTGTCAGGCAAGGTCGGCATCACCTCTACACACACACACACACACACACACACACACACACACGTACTCTTCTGGCTTACACCTTCCATCTTCCATTAACATAGAGTCTGTATTCTACAAATTACCTATTTTTCCAATACGGCTGACTGGCAACCAGAGGGAATCTCTAGGCCTACTGGACTGTGCTTTAAAAAAATAAACTCCAAGTGGTCGCCAACATTTTAATTATCAGCAGGTTTCATACGAAGAGAGAGCGCTCTGGAATCTTAAATAAAATAATAATAAAAAAATAAAAGGAAGATCCAGCAATATTGGGTCCACATTGTCACCCTGCCTTGATGTGCCAGAGATGGGCTTGGTTTATTCCCCTCAGGCTCTTCTCTGGCCACAGGCCAATGCGCTGTCTCATGCACTCCTAAAGGCACTAGGTTTTACGCCTCCACCTGCGCATTCCCAGGTGCACCTAGGAGTTTCTGAAAAAGACAAATCCCTGAACAAGGAAAGCACCACCACGTGCACTCCAAACGAGACCAGGGGAAAGTGCTCAGCCACATGCCAGCATCCAGACCCAAGCCGCCGCTGCCCTTGCAGGAACCCCCCGAGGGGAGGCTCCGCAGCCTTCAGGACTACTGCTTATTTCCCCCCAAACAGCTACTTCACCTGCTCTGTGCCGGAAACTGCCCTGTGTTGTGAAGTCCTTCAAGGTCGGCTATCGGTCTTGAAATGAACCAGGGATGTGGCATCACGGGAGTCTGTCCAACCTCAGTTCTGTGTCTTCCACAGTTGCGGTGGACAGAATTTATTTCCAAGTTACCCAGCAGGCGAGAACACCAGGGCCACTCCTCATCAGAGCACTGTCCCCACCAAACACTCCTCTAAGCTTGTGCGGGGACACGGAGCCAGGACCCCCTCACCCCTCCACTGACTACCCTGTTTTCCTAACCTCAGTTGATCCAATGCCACCTCCTTAATTTCTTCAACAGCCGTTTCTCACCTGTCCTGTTGAGGTTTTCTCAATACTTTTCTCTAAATCAACTAGAATATTTTTACTTCAATTTATTTAAAAAAGAAATGTTATACAGGGTCCATAATCCCTCATCGGCCATTCTGAAGTCCAAAAAAAAAAATCTCAAAACTGAATGTTTTTCCCAAAGTTGAAGACAAACTTATTTGCCTGCAAAACCTTGAAGTGATGTAAGGCCATTTATAGTCTCTATTTATTCCAATTAGTGTGGCATCACTGGCTTCTTCGTAGAAATATTAATGTATAATGTGCTTCCCCAGACACTGCTGGGGGTGTTAAATTACATACTGGAGATTCACAGAGTGATCTTTTAAAAATCTGGAAAATTCTGAATTCTGAAATGTATTTGTCCCCAAGGGTTTTAGACAAGGAAATATGAGCCTGTCATACCATCTTAAATAGAAAATCAATACCTTGCTATGAAGAGAGGACAACCATAAAAATAAATACAAATTAAAACACAAAATTTTAAGGGAAAAAAACGTGTTTAAACCAAAAATTATCTTGTGACCCATTCATCGTTGGCATACAGCTCTTCTCTGGCCCTATCAGCAGAAATCTGTTTTCAAGCCCCCAGAATCCAAGGCCTGCCATCTGTTCCCTGATGCGATCTGAAATGGGGTCAAGCTCCTATTCTCCTTGAAGAACCGAGTACCTACTTTGAATATCTCATCAGGAAGGCATTTGATTGCTGATGGCTGGAAATATGGCATCAAATCCTTGTCCAGCATTTGGAGCTCTTCCTTAGTTAATCCAGCTGGGGAGAAAAAGGAATCACGAGGGTTTAGTTCAAGCCATCGGAACTCCACTTGTTTTATTAATGGTGCTGCATAATGTACAGATCTGTGTGTTCTAGGCGAGCGTCATTCCTTACAAAAAGCCTTGAAAATCACACCAGAGAATCAACTTCCTTAATCAACTCCCGGAAAAAAAAAAAAAGAAAAGTGGGTCACATTAGCCCTGATTGGTCTCCTACAACGAAAAGTAGGCCCAGAAGGAGCTTCGCTTTATGCAATTTCAGATTGTGTATAAAACTATTTAGAAGTCAGTTAAATCACATCCTAAACCACTTTAGTGTGCACAAGAGCCACCAAGAGAGCAGATTTGTAGACCCACCCCCTGCAACCTCAAGTCATGAATCTAGGTTCTACTGTAACTTTTTAGAGAGGTTCACTACATACCAAGGATTCTTTTATTGTTACTATTATTATTTTTTTGGTTTTGTTTTTTGCTTTTGTCCCCAGATTTCTGATTGGAAAGGGAGAGGAGGCATGCTCGAGGTGCCTCTTACCCGCAATAGTCCCGAGCTCCTGCAGGACAGAGATGGACCACTTGGTGGGATCCCCAAATACAACTGCTGCCTTCCTCTTAAACTCGGCCAAGACATGGGTGCTACAGAGCAGAGTCCCGATTCTGGCCACCACCACCCTGGTTAAGAGGGAAGGATACAGTGTGAGCCTGGGAGGCTCTCCAGACACCACGAGTTGTGCAGAACGTAGGTCAGCTCAGCATCCAGAAAGGATCCAGCTGATTCCGCTCCTTATTTTAACCCAGAAAGGTGGCAAAGCGGAAGGAAGCGAAAGACATCTTGCTGAATAAATGGATTGGCCAATCGACCGTTTGCCATTTTGAATACTACTGCGTTGGTTACCTGAATTCTGAGATGTTTATAAGTGAGATTTCGGTGGCGTTCATAGCACACAGGGTTGTACCAAGTCCTACTAAGTGGAAGCTCTTCAGATCCTGGATACTGTAGCCTGAATCCTCCAGGAACCCTTGCAGAATGGATTTAGCCTAGAAAAATAAGGAAGAGTAACAGAGGAACTATCCAGGGATGATGAGAACCCTAAGGCCTGAGGGGATAACTGAGCTATAGCAAGAGCCTACCGACCAATCCCCCATTTACTCCTCTGGACGCACCTCCCATTCCAAACCAGCCTAGCGCCTGCCTCCGGGTTCATGTCCCTAAGGTGCTGCTTCTAGTGAGTATGTCCCCTCATCCACGGAGGTGTGTTTTGGCAGTGAAACTCTTGTATCCTTCACCAGCACTAAAGGAACTGTATCCCACGTCTATGTCTGCTAGCTTATTTTCTTCAGTCACTCATGACTTTCAGATAGTTTGCTCATTTAAGTTCTCCTGCAACAGGAACCAAATTGTTCCAGCATGTTTTCGGAACTTTCTTTTTCTTTTTAAGATTTTATTTCTTTATTTGACAGAGAGAGAGAGAGAGAGAGCCAGAGATCACAAGGGGGGCAGAGGGAGACAGCAGAGGAAGCAGAAGTAGTTTCTCCCTCTGACTAGGGAGCCCGATGCAGGACTTGGTCCCAGGACTCTACGATCATGACCTGAGATAAATGCAGACGCGTAATTGACTGAGCCACCCAGGCGCCATGAGTTTCCAGAACTTTCTGACAAAATCTTTTAATAGTCTGGTTTTTTGCCTTTGCTCAAATCAGTCCCTCCATCTGAAATGTGCTTCCTGCCTTCCCAACTGTTAAAATCCAACCATCTTTTTATTTGGGGGGTTCAAGTCAAATGTCACCTTCTTCCTGGTCTTCCCCGATGATCTCAGCCACAGTGAATTTTTCTTTCGTAAAGTCCTACATTAATAGGTTTATCCCTCTCTCTTCAATTCCAGGGAATAGTATAACAAATGCTTTGGTACTGAAAACCACCGAGGGATTTCATCAGTGAGCTTTCATTTAAGGGGGTTGCTGTGTAGAGTCCCTGAAATTCTTGCACAGTAGCCGTTCATTGTTCATGACTTTCCCTGCAGAGCTTCCCTTCCGACACTCTTACTTCCTGTGGTTCAGGTGGAGCTAACTGCCTCCTGAGTTCCAGGGGCGATGCTATGGCCCAGTCCTGACTAGTCTGAAGTCATCTCTTAGCCTGGCTGCCATGGTTTGCTCTAGATTGGGCCTGTGATCCAGTCAAAACCAACCAGGACTTTGGCTGGAATAATAAATAGGGATGTCCTCGTTGAAATAGGGGAATGAGACAGTCTTCGTTCTCTGGAAGGAAAACATTCTTTACTCTGGACTGGACCTTGGAAGGATAAACACCTAGATCTGCCAGAATTCACCATGTGGAAAGAGCCTGCCTCTGGCTGAAGCCAACACAAAGGAAAACAGGATCAAAAAACGGTGAGAGACAGATCCCTGACCATAGTGATGAAGACTCTGGATCCAGCCACACCTGAACTCTACACTTGAACTTTTCAGTTATGGGAGCCAATAAATTTCTTTGCCTGGTCCAGCCACTTTGATTTGGCTTTTCTGCCACTTATAACGAAATGAACCCTGATTCATTTGATCTGCCTATGTTGGACCTGAGGAAGGATTCAAGTCAATCCTTTGGCGATGAGCTGTATAATAAAGTCTGGACCCCTCGGCGCTCATAGGGGCAGGTGCAACAGATGACAAGAGAATGAGAGCTCGCAAGGCAAAGATGGGGAGGAGTCATCCAAGGACAAACATCTGAATGGGAAGGAGGGTCACAGGGATACTGCGAGCCTTCCCATCTCCTTTTACTGTCAGTTCATCCCATCACACAGTAAGAACCATTACGGTGTTGGGGGAGTGTTGGCAAAGATTGTGAAATGTTGCACTGGGTTTCCACTTTTCATGTCTGTTGCCCTCCCATGCCCCAGGTCTGTCTAAATGCTACCTCTCCAGAGAAGACTGCCTGATTCCCCGACCTCAAATAGCCTCCCTCCTTAGTTCCATGAATACTTGGCCCATTTTCTGTTATCAGTTATCACAATCTTAAAACATGCTTCACTGTGCTCACTTTTTTGGTCTTGTATCACCAAGTAGAATCCCCAGAGACCCACAACATATCCAGCTAGTTCACCACCATCTCCCTACCACTTGGCACGATGCCTGGCACGCAGTTCAGTCCGATAAGGACTTTTTAAATGAATGAATGATTATCTGAGTGAGTGATCTAAAGGAGTTGTAGGCAATATATACTCCTTCGAAATGGCATCAGATTGCTGCTTTCACATGATGGATTGGCTTCAGGGAGATTTCCTGTTTCTGCAAACCAGACTGATCAGTGTCTTCACGAAATTGCCCTCAGTGATTACAAAACTCGCAAGTTCCACAGGAAAGTTTCGGTAATATCACACTCAGACTTAAATGTGTCTGAATGGGAATGTACATCCAAAATAACAATAGCTAATATTTACTGACTGTTTGCATGGACCAACACTTCACATATGCCATCTCATCTAGCCCTCACAACTCCCCTGTGAAGTATTTTTTTTAAAGATTTTATTTATTTGTCAGAGAGAGAGGGAGCACAAGGATGGGGAGCAGCAGGCAGAGGGAGAAGCAGGCTTCCCACTGAGCAAGGAGCCCAATGATGCAATGTGGGGATAGATCCCAGGACCCTGGGATCATGACCTGAGCCAAAGGCAGATGCTTAACTGACTGAGCCACCCAGGCGTCCCAACCTTGTGAATTATTCATATTATTCTCATTCTCACGGATGAGGAAGCTGAGGCCCAGAGAGGTAAAGTAACTAAGCCACGGCTACACAGCTGGCAAATAACGGTGCTAGGATTAAAACCCAGGCATTCCGACTCCAGAGCCTGTGCTCTTAGACGGTGAAGATGTTTGGGTATGAAGAGAAGAAAGAGAGAGATTTGAGGTCGCTTTTGAACTTTTCCTATTAAGTCTTCACAGTCAGGTTTCACTAGTTGACTCATAACAACCTGCGCTCCCCAACTATCAGGCGTGCCCATTTTAAAATGAAAGTGCGAAAATACAATTCAAATAAAATTACTTTGAAGATGCGGTATTAAATTGTCCTTGCCACTGGAACCTGGAAAATGCAAGCTCAGCCTGCAAGGTGATAAGCCAAAATATATTTACTCAAATGACTGGACCGGTGTATCTGTAATGATTCCAAGACAATTAATACTGACACTTTTAGGCAATATTAACCCTCTGAAAAATGAATAGCTGTAAGATTTCAATCTCTCTGTTCATCCCTCTGGCTTCTCTAATAGTTTTTTCTCCCCTTATATTGGTTTTTAAACTGAACTCTGTTAATGTAGTTCCACCAGGTCTGACTATTAATCTAGAAACATGCATTTAAGTGTTTGATTGGGAGTGAAAGTTGAGGAAGTGACTGCAAATGATATATGCAAATGTTAGGTTTTCATATCCTCTTCAAATATATTGATAAATCTCACTGGCATCCATGGGAATTAAAATTGGTGCAAAGGGAAAGAGATACTCTAGTTTCTTTCTTTTTTTTTTTTTTAAAGATTTTATTTATTCATTTGAGAGATAGAATGAGAGAGCACATGAGAGGAGAGAAGGTCAGAGAGAGAAGCAGACTCCCCGCAGAGCCGGGAGCCCGATGCGGGACTCAATCCCGGGACTCCGCGATCACGACCTGAGCCGAAGGCAGTCGCCCAACCAACTGAGCCACCCAGGCGCCCGATACTCTAGTTTCTAAGTTGGATATATTTTTTCTGTTTTTGTTCCCAGACTGTGAATAGAAGGATTTTAATATCCGAAGGGTGACGGGGAACTTCTCAAACAGTCAAAATCAGTCACTGTAGAATGTCAGGAGGGAAGGAACCTCTGATTGCTGGCTTTAGACCATCTTGCAAATGAGGTGAGATGCCAGAGGGAGGAAGTGTGGTGGTGGTGACGATGGTGATGGTGGTGACGATGATGATGGCATCAGCAACCACAGCAATGAAAACGATTAGTTTTTACTGAATACTTATGTGCCAGGCATTGTTCAAAATGTTTCATGTGTATTTACACACGCAATCCTCATGGCCAGGGTCTCCATGCTGCCCAGCTCTGGGGGTGGGGGTAGGGGGTGCAATTCACATTGTGTCGTGCTTGAATGGTGCCACTCAGAGTTATGGGACATGGCAATCCCGACTCCAAAAAACTCATGTGACTAGGGGACATGCATTGGTTTTGCCTGCCCAGCACTCATCCTGCCTTTGTTTGAGAACACCACGCTTTTCCTTGGGGGAACCGCCCTGTATTTGTTTTCCCTTGCTACTGTAACAAATGATCGCAAATTCAGTGGCTTAACACAACACAGATTTATTCCCTTACAATTTTGGAAGGTCTTGAGTCTTAAAATGGATCAGCAGGGTGTGTTCCTTCTGGAGGCTCTAGAGAGAATTTATTTCCTTGCCTTTTCTAGCTTCCAGAGGCTGCCTGCAGCCACATCTTCCATCTTTAGAATCAGCAGCCTAGTGCTTTCGAATCTTTCTCTGTGTCCTTCTGCTTCTCTTGTCACATGGCCTCCCGTCTCCTTCTCCTGAGGACCCTTGTGATGACACTCTCTCATCAAGAGAACCGTCCCATCTCAAGCGCCTAACATTAATCAGATCTGTAAAATCCCTTTGCCACATAAGGGAACATCTTCAAAGCTCGCAGGGATTGGGGCACGGATGTCTTTGGGGGCCTTATGCGGCCTCCCACGCTCCCAATTCCCCACTGCCAGTTCGTAGGGTCATGCCGAGATGGACCCCACTCCCTGATGCATGCCTGGCCAGCCGACGCGTTCTACTCCTGACCACGGTGACTGCTCAGGGTGGGCAACGGCATGACCAGAGTAAATGCTGGGACTTTTTCAAAAATTCATGTAAGAGGGGCAGTGTTTTTATGAGAATGCTAATTAGATAATATGTAAAGCCGGTGTCGAAAATGACCGCTGAGGGAGGACTGCCTGAGCAGGAAGATACCACGGAGCAGCCAAGACTCCCCTTTCGAGCAATACAGCAGGGTAACGTCCCTCCCAGTTGAAACAATTAAGTTCTGGAAAGAACTTCTTCAATGCAGGAAGGATTAACTGACACAGAAACCAACCTCCTAAGCAATGAGAATACCAAACAAGATCTATGAAACAACTATATTCAGACACTGGATAATGGAGAACACAGGACTATGATCCTGAAAGTGGGAACATAAATAAAGAGAGCCTAAAAATTGCCCTTGCTTTCTGCCTAGAAGCACTTTCCAGGCCAGGGAGCAGCAAAGAGAACCCAAACAAACCCAGTGCTCCAGCTGAGCTGAGAACATAGAGACCCAAGGTCAGAGAGGCCAGGGCACCTTTAATCTGTGTGGGGAAGTACTGGAGAGTAAGAAACTTCGGAGAGAGAGAACACCAGAAGAGAAACTTGGCAGAAGAGAGAGAGAGGTCTTCCCCCGTCTGGCTGAGTACTGACCTCTCGACACAGACCAGGAGTGAAATCTACAGAAGTATCAGGAAGATGCATCAGAAAGTCATAGGCTGAACAATTCTCAGAGCTCATATGGAGTTGGAGACAGATCACATGCCCACCAGCCCGAACAGAGGGGTCTTGAAATACACAGAGCATTAGGCAGAGTATCCAGAAGAATCATGTCTGAATAATGGAGTTAAGTTAACTACAGAATAAAGGTCACTCTGGACTCACCCTGGTAATGCTCAAAAGGAAGCCTTGGGGCACCTGGGTGGCTCAGTCAGTAAAGCATCTGCCTTTGGCTCAGGTCCTGGGATCCAGCCCCACGTCAGGCTCCCTGCTCGGCAGAGAGCCTGCTTCTCTTCCCTCTGCCCCTCCACCCCTGCTTGTGCTCTCTCTCTCACCTGCTCTGCTCTCTCACTCTCATAAAATCTTTCTTTTAATGTTAATAAATAACTAAATTTTTAAAAAGGAAGCCTCGAAAGGATCGAACTAACTTGAAAGTAATTTAAATGTATGCCAGTTATGATCCGAAGGGGCACATGCACCCGAATGTTTACAGCAGCAATGTCCACAATAGCCAAACTGTGGAAAGAGCCCAAAGGTCCATTGACAGATGAATGGATAAAGAAGATGTGATACACACACACACACATACACACACACACACTGGAATATTATGCAGCCATCAAAAAATGAAATATTGCCATTTACAATGACATGGATAGAACTAGAGAGTATATGCTAAGCAAAATAAGTCAATCAGAGGAAGACAATTATATAAACTCACTGATACATGGAATCTAAAAAACAAAACAGAGGATCATAGGAGAAGGGAGGGAAAATTAAAACAAGATGAAATCAGAGAGGGACACAAACCATTAGAGATTCTTAATCACAGGAAACACTGACGGTTGCTGGAGGTAGAGGGTGGAGAGATGGGGAAATTGGGTGATGGACATTAAGGAGGGCATGTGATGTAATGGGCATTGGTTATTATACAAGACTGATGAATCACTGGAGTGCCTGGGTGGCTCAGTCAGTTAAGCAGCTGCCTTCGGCTCAGGTCATGATTCCAGGTCCTGGGATCGAGCCCTGCATTGGACTCCCTGCTTGGTGGAGAGCCTGCTTCTCCCTCTCCCTCTGCTTGCCACTCTGCCTACTTGTGCTCTCTCTTTCTCTGTGTCAAATAAATAAATAAAATCTTTATTTTTTTTAATATTTTATTTATTTATTTGACACAGAGAGAGAAAGAGAGAGATCACAAGTAGGCAAAGAGGCAGGCAGAGAGAGAAGGGGAAGCAGGCTCCCCGCTGAGCAGAGAGCCCAATACGGGGCTCGATCCCAGGACCCTGAGATCATGACCTGAGCCAAAGGCAGAGGCTTTAACCCACTGAGCCACCCAGGCGCCCCTAAATAAATCTTTAAAAAAAAAAATTAAGACTGATGAACTGCTGTTACCTTTGAAACCAATAATACATTATATGTTAATTAATTGAATTTATTTATTTATTTTTAAAGATTTTATTTATTTATTTGTCAGAGACAGAGAGAGACAGTGCACAAGCAGAGGGAGAAGCAGGCTCCCTGCTTAGCAGGGAGCCTGATGTGGGACTCGATCCCAGGACCCATGACCTGAGCTGAAGGCAGAAACTTAACCAACTGAGCCACCCAGGCGTCCCTAATTAACTGAATTTAAATTTTAAAAAATTTAAAAAAAAAATATGAATGAATGAATGAATACTGGAACAAAGCCCAATACCCTTCGAAGGAGTATAACTAAATCAAACACTCAAAAATGTAAAATTCATAACGCCCACTAGCCAGTCAAAATTATCAGCCTTGCATATAAAATAAAGATACATAACCCATAACTAAGAGAAAAATTAGTCCATAGAAAGACTCAGAAATAACTGATGACGGAATTAGCAGCAAAGATTTTAAAGCGGCTATTATAAATACTGTATGTTCAAGGACATAGAGGAAAATATACACAAAATTAAAACAGAAATGGAATATTTACAAGATCAAGCAACATCTACCTACCTGTCCCGGCATCCATTCTGTCTGCCAGCTTAGGGAAGCCACAGTGTCAATGGATCTGAGATCCAGCTGCTCCAGCTCACTCTCATTAAGAGCCAGAGCAATGCGCCCCAGGGAGCCGATATGGTAATCTTTCCAGTAAGAAGGCACGTCCCAAACCTTCAAGTGAAAAAAAAATCCAGATTAAACTGACCATTACTAACAGTATTTTAAATAGACATAGGGTAAATCTCTTTAATATATAAAGTTCTCTTACAAATCAATAAGAGAAAGACAACTGCATTTGTTTTACTATATATGTACATATATGTATATACATACACACCTATACATACGTATATGTGTACATATACATACATACATATATGCACACATATATACATACATACAAAAGACATGAACAGACAACTTTATATCATGGGACTTTATTGGTCTGATTTCTTAGCCCTCATCTTGATTTGGCCACATAGAGGGTCCCTGGCCAGTGGACTAAGGTTTCATCTAAGATGACGAGGACAACTCAGGGGATGTGGGGGGAAGGTGCTTTGATCTTCCTTATTGTAGTTTGAGGTTTTGATCTTTTTCTGGCTAAAGAGGCCATTTATCTTTGTAAATACAAAACATTTTTGCTTTCTCCAGTTTTCTGTTAATGGTGAAAGAACAGAAACAAAGTTTTACTGATTTTTGTAAAAAAAAAAGATATGAACAAGAAATTCACAAAAGAAGAAACAGACATGGAAAAAAATTGTCTTCATCAAAATTTTTTTAAATTGTACATTATCAACAATCAAAGAATACCATGTTAGCTGATCATATTGACAAGGAATAAAAAGAATGATTATTCATAGTGTTGAAAAGATATGGGGTAAAGGATAGCCTTATTTATTGATGCTGAGAATATAAACTGGTACATACTTTTTGGAGGGGAATTTGGTTATGTGTATCAATAGCTTTTAAGATATTTATACGTTTTGACCCCAAAATTCCACCTCAGGGAATTTACCCTAAGTAAATAATAAGACAAATGCTCCCCAAAATAGGTACAAATAGATACCTTGAGGCATTAAAAATTATAAGCGACCTAAAAGTCTACCAATTTGCTCAATAAATAAGAACCAGGAAAAAAAAGGACCAACCATAAAATGAAATACTATGTAACTATTTAAAATGCTGATATAAATTTATATTTCTGATATTGGAGAAATATGCATTTATACTGTTGGGTGTCGACAGCAAGTTACTGAATAATGGCTGAGTATGATACTATTTTTTCTAACATATATGTGTGAGTATACATGAAATATATGCATGAAATATATAAATACATTTGATACATATACACAGAAGTCTGGGGAGCTTCAGGTGAATATATCAAAATCTTAACAGTGCTTATCTCTGGGTAGAAGATTATGACAATATTTTCTTTATTATTTTCCAACTTTTCTACAATAAACTTGGGTCATTCATATAAAAAAGAGTTATAAATACAATTTTAAGGAACTTAATGTCTTAACCCCACAAGGATAGCCAGATATTCTACAACTATTCAAATGGCTGAAACAAGCCACTCAAAGGGAAATTTATAAAAATGGAAAAAAGACTTGTAGTCCCCTTTTTACTCCTTTCTGCTGTTTTCGACACATTTGCAACGGATTCTGAGAAAACCTGCCGTAAGCAGCAATTGAGGTTCTCCCAAGTGTAGAAAGAAAAGGCACCATTCCTGGCAAGCATCTCAGTCAGAGGCACCGGAACATCCACAGAACTTTTACTGAGTGTCCAGGAGATGCCAAGACGCATCTCTGTTCTCTGCCACAGCCCTGAGAGGGAGGAACTAGAAATTTCTCGGATGTGGAGCACACACCTATGGTACCGAGTTGATAGAGAGAAACTGCGACGGGACAGCGCCCGTGACAACTCCCTGAGGTGGGTCTGCGCACAGAAGTGCTGGGACCGTCGTGCTGGGGTTTTCCCTCTGTTGAATGCTCCCTCCCTGAGGTGGGCTTTACCTGTACTGCTTTCTCCTTTAGGGTCATCAGCTGAGGCGGGCGGAAACCCCTGACGCCCCCCAGAAGCTCCACGCTCCTGATGAACGTGGGTTCCTCCATGCAGAGCAGGTCAGCGGGGGCCCAGCAGGCATTGGCTTCCGCCAACTTGAAGATGTCACCAGAAGAAGGAGCCATGACTCCATGGCAACCTCAAGAATGGGGAGAAACAAAAGAAAGAGAGCTTCAGGGAATGTTAGTCTTTATTGAAATGAGTAATCTCCTTGTCCGGGTAGATTTATTCACGAGAGGCAGCATAGCAGAGACACTGAGAGCAGGGACTCGGGAAACAGCTTGAATCCCACTTCCGCCACTTCTTGCTAACTACCTGGTAACAAAATCATGGAAATGTCAACTTTTTGCATGGCCACATGCGCACAGTGGGAGCTCTGCAACATTACAGTGGGGCTCCCAATTGCCTGGAGGACAGTGGGGGCTGGCGGTGAACAGTTTTGGCTTCAGATTCCAATCCAAAGCTCTTTAACCCTTCTCTGTTCCCTCGTCAACAAAATGAGGACAAAATTATCTCATCAAATTTTTGGAAGGATTAAATGTATTATCATGTATGAAGCACTTAGAACAATGCCAGGTATACAGTAAACACTCAATACTTGTTAGCTATCTTCATTAGTTATGTTACCAGCAGCTGCCACCTCAGGCATTTGTTTGCAACCCAGAGTTAGGGCTTCCAGAATGACGAGGAAGAAACTGTCCTAAGTGTGGTAAGGGTGGGATGCCTGGGTGGCTCAGTCAGTTAAGTGTCTGCCTTTGGCTCAGGTCATGATCCTGGGGTCCTGGGATCAAGTCCCACATCCACCAGACTCCCTGCTCAGCAGGGAGTCTGTTTCTCCCTCTCCCTCCGCTTCTCTACTCCACTTGTGTGTGTGCGCGCTCGGGTGCGCTCTCTCTCAAATAAATAAATAAAATCTTTAAGTGTGGGAAGGAAGAACAATTTGCCATCATGGAGGCTATGGCCTTCCCACTTTCTGGGAAAGAGGAGAAATAGGCCTGTTGCATTTTCCTTCGCAACAGGAGAAACCCATCCATTTCAGTCTTTGACCAAGTTGAATCTCACATGGTCAAACCAGTTAACATCATCAACACACGAATGAGATATTTCTCCCCTGTGTGCTCCACCTGGGAGAAAACCCAAGGCTCCTTGTCCGAAGAGCAATCCTGGCTCTCTACCCCTGAGGCGCATAGCCTCACCAGCACCCCCCGAGCCAGAGCATTCCTGAGCCCTGTGGCCCTCCGTCCTCACTGCCTCTCAGTGGCAACTCACTGGACTCCAGTCAAGAGGTGAAAGCGGACCAGACTGAGGTCACCACCTGTGGTCCTCAAGCATCTTTACCACAAAAGACACATCCTTCCTAGACTCCCTTGCCCCACCCCCACCTTCCAATGAAAACAGGATCCAGTGATAGTACAGAATTAGAGAGAAACCAAATGGTTATACCATGCGGCAGGGACTTGGCCTTTTTCTGCTGTGGTCCCTGCCTGGCACATAGTAGGTGTCTAGCAAGTATTTGTTGAATGAATCAAAACACACACGCAAATTAACTAAAACATAACCAACTAGTAATTCTGCTATGCCATTAATTACTACGAGCACAGCAGTCATGAGTACCCAGAATCATGAAAGGAAACTCCAATGACGCAGTCGTGGCAGAGTGTCCTCCCCAGAGTGTGGCGGGTCTCACTTCTGCACACCCACACGCACAGAGCAGGACTCCTGCCATGTGACGAGTGCACTGCTGGGCTGTGAGGGTAGGAGGAGCTAGTGGCGATCGTCACCAGCTCTGGGTACAAATCCCAGAGCTGCATGGCTCACTCCGTGACTTTGGCCAAGCCTCCTAATCTCTCTCTAAACCTCAGTTTCCCTTGTCAAGAAAACGGGAACAAGCACAGTACCCACAGCCCAGGACAGAGGTGCACGGAGAGAGGACCACCCGAGATCAACATAAATCAGATCGTGACACTTCTTTGCTGGGTGCTTCCGTGAGACCCCAACCCAAAGACAAAGTCCTTAGGGCTTCCTTTATAAGGCCCTGCGTGGCCTTGTCTCCTGTGCACTCCAGCCACACTGGCCTCTCATGTCCCATTCCTTCCTGTTCCTGTCACACTTCCATTTGCCTGGAAAGACTCCAACGCTGCAGGTCCACGCAGTCCGCCCCCACGCTCCCTGGGGCTTTCCTGAAATGTCCCCTTCTCAGTGAAACCTACCTGCACAGTTCTCTTTGCAAATTATAATTCCCCACCCCCCACTCCCTGACCCTCTCCTTGCCTTGCTTCATTTTCCTTCTTGGCACTTATCGTCCCATAAAAAAACTACGTCTTTTACTTACTGTGTGTGTGATTTACTGCTGGGCACCCGCCCCCACGTCCCAGCCCCTTGTCCTCTGCGAGCACAGGGATTTTTGTTTTGTCCACACACTCAGTGCGCAATAATTATTTTTGCAGGAAAGAAAGCAAGCACTGACTGCCAGCTCTTAGTATTAGAATTATTATTGGGTCTGATTAACCTTGTCCCTGCCTGCTTGGCATAGGTGTGTGCTCAGTGGGTGCACGAAAATCATAAAAACGGCTAACACCTCTGGAGCATTTCCTACATTGCCCAGCACTGCTGTGAACGGTCTGACAGGTTTCAGTCCACTAAGCCTCACAACAGCCTAAGGAGACAGGGACTTTCGTTCTCCCCATCTTACAGAGGATGAACACCGAGGCTTACCCCAAGTCCCACGGCCAGTAAGCAACAGATCTAGGGTTCACAGCCTGGCCCCAGCACTGCAAAACACTGTCACTCAGCCACCTACACCCTTGAAGTCAATCCTTTTGAAATGTTTGTTGCCACGTGATCACCATTTAACGGACAGGCCTGGGTAAGGAGCACAAGATGTGATTCCAAATCACTTTACTGCAGGGATCATTCTTTGGCCTGTGGCTTTTTGCCATGCTGCTGCTTTGCAAGCATTGCATCCAGTCCCCTGGACAAAGGAGGCCTCTGGATGTCAGGGACTGGGCCAAAGACCACTGCTGTGCCTCCGGCTGAGACGCCCCGGAAACACTCACCAGGGCTGGGGGCAGAGCTGGGGCTCTTCTCACTGCTGTTCCGGACAGATTCAAAGACAGCCCGGAGGAATCCTTGAGGGGGCAAGGCCCCGGCTATCTTGGAAGCTGTCTGCTGAAGGATATCAGGAAACTGTGTGCAGGAAAAAAAGAGGGAGGAGGAGGAACGCATAATAATTAAGGCACATTAAACACAGATTTACACTGTGATACTACTTAGTCCCTCAGGGGTTGTGTTTCCTTTATAGCAGCTTCTTCTATAAATTTATCCCCTAGCTCAACTAATTTGGTCTCTACAAAGAATCATACAAAATAATTCTTAACCCCATTAGCAATCCAATAAACGTTCGATTGCTCTAGTACATATTGTTTTTCACCCATCCGATTGCCAAAAATAAAAGAAAGTGATAATGCCTAAAAATAAGATGAAGTGATAACACTTAATGCTGAGCAAAATGCAGTAAATACGCACACTTATTCTTCTATGGGACTGTTAAATGGTGCAGATTTACCGGAGCAACCTGGTAAGATCTATAAAAAATGAAGAGGAGCCTACCCCATTTTGCTCTGGTATTGTTTTTAAATTTTCACTAAACTTTACGTGTATCATAAAAAAGGAGAAAGAGAGGGGGTGCCCGGGTGGCTCGGTGGGTGGAGCATCCACTTCTTGATTTTGGCTCAGGTCGTGATCTCGTGGTTGTGGGATCGGGCTCCGTGCTCAGCGGGGAGTCTGTTGAGATTCTCTCTCTCTCTCTCTCTCTCCCACTCCCTCTGCCCCTACCCCCTCATGCTCTTTCTCTCTCTCTCTCAAATAATTAAATACATCTTTTTTTTTTTCCTAAGGAGAAAGAGAGGATTATCTCTAATTCTGAGTGGAGACTAGCAACGAGGGAACCTCCAGTTGCCCTGGAGAAGGTGCCATTTCTCATCTAGAACCAGTGTGATTTGTCAAGACCCCAGATATTCTCGGTAGACTCGACTATGAGTGCAGAGCATTTTCCAAACTCTCTCACACAGCGATGCGTCACTGGGCCCCACTCTGTCCAAAGAGAGAGCCCCTAAGGCTATAAGAGCTCCTCTTTCAACTCTGACCTTCAGAATTAGGATCCCACTCTAAACCCCAGTAGCTCCCTATCCCGGCTGCAGGTGACAATCACCTGGGAAATCTCCAAACACCCAGGCCCCGCCCCAGAGATTCTAAGACCATTGGCCTGGGCTGGGGGTCATTTTAGAACCTCTGGTGTCCTTTTAGAACCTCTCCAGTGATTGTCACGTGCGGCTAAGGTCACAAGCAACTCACTAGAGACATAGTTAACTCTTAAAAAGCAAAATGCACAGCAGAATGAATGGTATTTTCCACTCTGTATTTTTTAAGGGAAGAACATATATAAGTAGGAAGAGGATTTTTCTGAAAGGATGCAGAAGAATCTGGGAAAAGTGATCACCTCTGGGAAGAAAGGCTGGGGGGACCTTGAAGTGGGGAGGGGTCTGTCACCCTGTAACTTCTGGTATAATTGAAATTTAACCAGGAGCATATTTTACTTGTCTTATTAAATATGTCAGTCATTTAAAAAAAGTAGAGGAGCGCCTGGGTGGCTCAGTGGGTTAAAGCCTCTGCCTTCGGCTCAGGTCATGATCTCAGGGTCCTGGGATCGAGCCCTGCATCGGGCTCTCTGCTCAGCAGGGAGCCTGCTTCCCCCTCTCTCTCTGCCTGCCTCTCTGCCTACTTGTGGTCTCTCTCTCTCTGTCAAATAAATAAATAAAATCTTAAAAAAAAAAAAGGTAGAGAGAATAATACAACACAACACCCATGTACCTACAACCCAATTTAAGAAATAAAACATCACAAATATAATTGATAGGTCCTTCCCTCCCTCTTTGGTCTCCTTCCTTCCCCTGAAGTAACCAGCGCTCTGAATTTGGCATTAACCATGCTCATGCACTTCTAAACCTGACTTACATCTAGAACCGTTTTTGCATGTGCTTAAAATTAACATAACTATTTTCATGGTGGGGGAAAAAAAACACCACCATTAAAGCATTTTCATAGTGAAAAAAATCTAACTAGGATTTGTTTATTTATTTAGTATCCTACCGTACGTATTCTTTTGCAACTTAACCTTTTTTAACCCTGCACTGTGTTTCTGAGATTTAACCGTACAGAGATAAAACTTTTTCTATTTCAAAAATGGATCTTTAGAAGATTAGGTAAGTATATGATATACATGCATCCACTACTTACGACTGTAGGTCTGGACACCCCAGAAGACGATTTGACCATGCCTGGACACTGGAATGTGTGCTGGGTGTGAACCTGGGTGCCATGCGGTGTATTCCGGTTCTGCTGAGCACGTATGACAACGTACGTCTTGCACGCGCATGTGCAGGGATGAGAGTGTGTGGCTGTGCCTTGCGGTCCACCTGAGTCTCGTCCCCCAAACACTTTCTCCCTCCCCCCCTCCACTTCCGCATGAAGGAGACTACTTCCTGCCCGGCTCAGGTTGAGCTTGGTCATGTGACTTGCTTTGGCCAATGGAAAATGACCGTGTGCTATCGCCCAGCGGAGGCCTTAAAAGAAAATTGCACTCTGGGGCTCCCTCTTCTGGAGTTTCAGATCTTCTTGGTGAGAAGAACAAGCTCCAAGTAGCCTGAGCCCCAGAAGCACACTCTGGAAGCAGAGCGGTCCCGGTGACCCACAGACCAGTCCGCAAGAAATTCGTGCTTATTGTTGTATGCCAACAGCTTCATTATACGGCAAACAGATGACAAATCTGTGCCTGTTTGGAACAGCTCTTGGCCTACGCCGTCTAACTTTTGGAGAGTTGCTCCAAACAAGCTGCGTGCCCAAATGCAATGCTCCATAAGGATATGGTTTGCGATGAAATGTGATTGCACATGTGATTGCACACCCTGGATATACGTGTGCGTGTGTTTATGGCAGTGCTGGGTGTAAGCCCTCACAGGCCTGCATGTGGGAAGCATGCAGACAGCAGGGTGGTCGCTGACCTACAGCCCCTAGTCTGGGCACATCTGCCCCGAGGGCCATGTGAAAAGCCCAGAGTTGGTTTCGCTGCTGCCTCACTCCCTTTTCCCAAACCCTGGGCATCCTGGACCAGAGCTGGAAACACCTGAGCCCTTTGAGGCAGGAAGAAGGTTCCAGAAAACAGGCAGTAAACTCAATGGGGTATATAACTGACCACACTTTCTCTCCCCTTCAAACCCCTTCCGCCTTCCAAAGATGGAACACAGAGGTACCTTTGTGGCAACAGAGCTTAATTCATCTGCTGAAAAAAGCACTAGAAAGGGTCCCACGTCCTTTATCGTCTCGGCCGTCCAGTTCTGGGGGAGTCTAGGAGGAGAGGACAAGCAGTCAACTGAAACACCGTGCTCTTGTCCCTGTCTCCCAGCATCCTTTTCTTGCAGGAACAGACCGACTTCATACCTGGACCAGTCCCACTTCCCCGACCAAGAGATCAGGCACGAGACGCAGGCTCGCACAGGCAGGACGCCAAGTCATCCTTGGGAATTTTGTTGGAACTACTAGAGAAGCCTCTGTCTCCTGGTATCTCTAGCAGTGAAGGGAATATTGGAAGCCGTTCCCATTACCAAGTGGAGAGAACAGAGGCCGCACCAAGGAACACAGAGCTGAGGGCTGGCTGGGAGGAGCATATTCCTGACAACATCCCTTGAGCTTTGGGATCCGGTCAGGTCTGAAGTATACCCCTGGAGTTTTCCATTACGTTCTGTTTCTGAACTCAGTAAATTCCCACTTCTTTTTTTAGCTTGAATTGTTGAATTTCTGTCACTTACATCACAGCCTGGCCTTCCTCTTCCACTACTGTCCCCATTCGACAGATGTAGAAGTTAAAGCGCAAAAAGATTAAGTAGCTTCTCCCAGGTCACAGAGACAATAGAGGATACACACAAAATTTTGACCTAAGGAGTCAGCCTCCCGAGTCCACGTCCCATGTGCTTGGGACTCAGAAATTATTCCAGAAACTTTGCTGTTTAACCGCTGACTGATGGCTAGGTCCCACTGAAATACCTGCCCCAACTTCAAAGGACTCTACATGAGAAAGAACAGTTCCGTGTCTGTCCCCCATCCTGTCCCCCACCCCACCCGGCCCAGAGCTCCCACGAACCCAGAGCTGACAGTGCTTTGCTTATTTGCATTATTATCATTGTCGTTGTTGTTATTTCACAAGAATAAGGATGCCACCTCCTTGCATTTGTAAAGTGCCATCTTTTCAAAACTCCTGCCCTTAAATACACCAAGATGTATCAGTGACAACCCTGTGAGGTCTGCAGAGAAGCTACTGTTCTCACTTTACAGGGCATCCGAGGCCCAAAAACCAAAGGTCACATTTCTAGAATAAATGTAAGCGGTTAACCTTATCCTAAGCTAGAGACTCTCTCTGTTTAGAAGGCAGGAGTAGCAGGGTTCAGCGCCCCTTGGCCAGCCCTCTGCCCCCCCAACCCCCAGGGGCAGAGCCCGGCCCCTCCTCACCCGCACTCTTCCAGGAGCCTGAGCCTCACCGCAGCCTTCTGCTCGGGGCTGAGGTCCGGGCAGTCTCTGAGCCCGTGCAGGGCTGGGGCCCAGGCCCGGGCGGAGACCCCGCGGTGGAGGACAGCAGCTGGCAAGTGGCAGAGCAGTTTCCCCACGATGTCTACCGTGTACTCATCAGCAATGGAGTTGTTCTGAAACCAACAAGCGGAGCTGATGGGAAGATGCAGCAGGGCTCACGATCTTGACCTCTCGTGACCTCTCAACGCATCCCGGTTCCCAACCTCGTAAAGTTTCCAGGACCTGAATCACCCCCCTATCATGGACTAGAAAAGACAGCACAGGGTCTGATTTTACCCCAGGGAGGAAGGGCTCGAAAGGCTAGGAGGCCCCACCAGGGAGCGGGTGTGGGCAGAAGACGTGGCACGTGGCAAACACTCGATAAATGAGGACTGACGTCATCGTTGGTGCCATCGCTCTGAGGACACCCCAGAGTTCAACAACCATGCTCGGGATACTACAGCAAGAATAAAAAGAGCACCTCAAAATCTGTATGGGACTCGAAACTCTCTAAAGCGGTTTCCCCAAATGACAAAAGTAGATAACATTTGAGTGTTTAATACATGCCAGGCCGTGTTCTAACAGCTTATAGGTCTTAATCTTCAAAGGAATTATAAGAGATAAGCACTAATATCACCCACTCTTTAAAGATAAAGAAACTGCTAGCCAGTAGCAAGGCTAGGTAGGATTCATACTCAGTGTGCCCTCTGGGCCTTGGCAATGAACAATATATGGTTTATCTCATGCCTTCAATAACTCTGTGCAGGAAGTGCTCTTGCACCCATCTTAGGGATGACAAGACTGAGGCGCAGGGAAGGGAATGACTTGCCGGAAGCAGCATAACCAATCACTGTCAGAGGCCAGTGTAGATCAGTCTAGATCCCAGACTCTGTACTGAGATCTTTCTAGTCCCCCTGAGTAGCCCCCCATCATTCAAGCCCAGGATGGCAGTTCTCAGAACCAATGGCCAAGAGTGTGCCACCCAGGGTCCCAGGGCCAGATTTAAGAGCTACAAGTCAGACTCCTGGCCATCACCACAAGCTCAAGATCCCAGCCAGGTCCCCTGAGGGCTCCCCAGGATGGCCACAAACACTCAAGGAGGAAGGGACATCAGGGAAAGTGTGACCCAGGAAGAGTTTCCTTACCAGGCACTGCTGTACCTTCCTGAGGACTGAATTCTTTTTGTGGGAATCTAAAACCAAGAAGTCCAGCTGACTCTTCCCCAGGCTGATCAGAAAGGGCACACACTGGGAAGCTGGGACAGAAGCCAGGTAGTGAGCCCTGGAAAGACACGGGAAGAATGAGAAGAGGAAAACAGTGGTTGCTCTGCATTTGCCCCTGAAATCAGCCTCCACGTGCCCAAGAGCTTATCCCTCTTGGAATAAGGGCTGTTCTTTAAATGTTTGTTCTCCCCAATGATGTTGTGGCTCCTCTTGGGAGGGAGCAAGCCTCCCACCCATCACTCTCCTCTTCTGTGGGCAGGAAAACAGACGCCCCATCACGCCCCTCTTCAGTGGGCGGGGAAACAGATGTCCCATCATGCCCCTCTTCAGTGGGCGGGGAAACAGACGCCCCATCACGCCCCTCTTCTGTGGGCGGGGAAACAGATGTCCCATCATGCCCCTCTTCTATGCCCCAGTAACACTGATCAGAGAATGGGGTATCCATATGTTTATATGTTGACTGACGGACTGGTTGAGGGGAGATGAAGAGAAAGAAAAAGAAAAAGTAGAAGTAAGAGATAAAGAAAAGAGAGAATAAAATAGAAAGGGAGAAAGAAAGACAAGGAAAGAGCAGGAAAAAGTAAGAGAAATGACACCTGATTCTGGCATCTCCAGTCCAGAACCGCCCCCCCCACCCAAACTCTTGACCATGTATTCTTAACAGAGGCTATATGGCCCCCTAGGGGGGAAAAACTGGTTCAGGTAGAGAGAAGGAACAAATAAAAAAGAAAAATCTTAGTTATTACAATGATTTGTGACCCACTAAAGCTCAACCCCATTCAACAAAATCTTATTCCTGGTAAATTCTCTTATTCAGAAGAAATTAAATCATTCCCTTTAGGGAGGCAATAATGAAACAAAGGTTGAGAAAGACTGCTCTAGACCCACATGGCCTACTCATCATGACCACTAGACTGTTCCAAAACCGAAGTCTACATGTTCCTCCTCCTCTATGCCATCCCAGGTGTCTTTTTTCCTCTATCCCCAAATCTGTCATTGCTACCAGCTTAATAGTAAATCTGTTCTTGCCTCTCCATTCACAGTACCGCTATCTTATTTATCTCTTCATTCATTCAGCAAATATCCACTGCATGCCAGGCACGGTACTGGGCACCAGCTACAACCATGAACACTGCACGAGGGGCAGGTCCCTGTTCTCAGGATGCTTCATTCTAGTAGGGTAAAGACAACAGAAACCAGAGAATAAAACAGGCCATTTCAGCCAGTGGTTAAGTGTAAGGAAGAAAACAAAATGGCTCTGCAATGGAGAGTGATGGGGAGCCTGTTCTAAGACACAGGTCTTGAAGCTGAGACATGGATCAGTGGAAGGAGACCGCCACGCCAAAGTCCAGACTCTAGAAATAAGCTTCCATGTCTCTCTCCTTCTGGCCAGGCCCCCTGCATTCTGTCTGCTACAGGACAGAGGTAATAATCTCTCTGAAACATAAATCTGAGGATCTGTGCCCAGAATAGACGTGAAACACCTCATGGTGTCACACAACCCTTCCCTGATTTGACTGTCCCTCTCTGGCATTCTATCTCCCAGCTACTCTGCAGACACACACCATGTGTTCCCCAGAGTGCTTCGCTTCCCTTGCCCACTCACTGCTGGACCAAACATCCCTCGTGCCCCCGGCCCCCTCGTGTCCATCTTGAATTCTGAAACCCCAGCTCATTCTCTGAGCTTTAGTTTAGTCTCCTCTGACTCTCCAGTCTGAAGGAGACAGTCCCCCCTCTGTGCCCTGGACCCATCACTCTTTCCCATGGCAACAGCACCTGGCTTTCTTGGAGAATCACCATCTTCACTTGAAGTGCTTGTGGTTTGGGGTGGCCCCACTTCATTCTCGGCTCCAGGGGTAAAATACCAAACTAAGCCAGTCAGGGTTATCCATCCCCCACGACCCCAGTCAAACCCATAACTTACTGAAAAGGATGGGAAGAAAAAGTCTTTTAACGAGGGAGATATGACCTTGAATCTGCCAGAGACCACCACAGAGAAAGAAGTTGCCTGGCACAGAAGCCTACAAAGGAAAGCGGGGCCAAAAAGATACATGGCTCACCACTGAGCCCCTGGATCAAGCCATGCCTGCATGCCTGAAGTCTATCCCTGGACTTTCCAGTTACCTGAACCAAAATTGCCTTTTCTTGCCTAAGCCAGTTTGAATTAAGGCTCTATCACCTTCAACCAAATACCAACATGACATTATAATTGGTTTTGTACTTGTATATTCCCCCTCCCAGAGAGTATAAGCTCTTATAAGGAGAAAAATAAATTATCTTTGAGAACTAGTACATAGTAAGCATTTGGTGAATATTTTTTGAATAAAGGAAGACAATTAACGGCAAGAGAAGGAAGAGGGAAATAAAGACAAAGAGAGTGTCCAGACTGTGTTTGAAAAGAAGGGCTCCCTTTCCCATGCCTGAAAGCCTACATATACCAGGAGAAATCCCCACAACTCATATTAGCCCTGATCACCCTGAGCCTGGGCATAGCTGGGAGGCCAGCCCAGATGGGACCTGCTTCACCAGCACTCACTCAGGCTTGGATTGCTTTGGCTTCGGTTTTTAAATAACGGGGGGGTGGGGGGGGGAGGAAGAGATTCTGTCTGAAATATCTACATGAGGCTCAGAATTTAAATCCTGGTTCACAAGGGCTTAATTCTGGAAGGCACTCTCCACTGTCTCTGGTTCCTCACAAAAACCCGGGGGTGAGATGACTTGGATCACTCTCACCAGTCTCATTGTTGGGCCAGAGAGGGGAGCCAATGTTCACTTACGGGAGCGCAGCCAAGAGGAAAGGTGGCATAGAGGATCTGGAGACCTCCCAGTATTTCCACGCCAAGCAATTAACCTGAAAGATTAAAGCAGTTCTAGGAATTTAGTCCAATAATCATAAGCGCAAACACGGACTGTGCTTTCTCTGGACCAGGCACCGTTCTAAGTGCTCTATATATGTTTACTTATTATGTCATAGAACACCCTACGATAGAGGTACCACTACTGTGCCCAGTTTAGGGATGAGGACACTGAGGCAATCACAAGGTGAGCACAAAAATTTAAGTCCGAGAATGCTCACCTTGTTTTGTTTATTACTGCAAGAAAGTGAGATGTTAAATTAATTAAACAAGGAGGCCATTAGAACGAAGCAGCCCTAAAGACACGGCACCCTATGTAAGCACACCAAACTCGAAGTCCATAAACGCCTCAAGGTTATGAAATCGAAACACCGACGACAACCGATCACCAAGAGCCAACTAGGCTTTAAGCTATACCCAAATAATTTCTTTCTCTGCACTTGCACTTTCTCTGTATACGTCTTTCTCCTCACCAGAACACTCCCAACCACTTGATTTTTGCTCAGAGAAACTCTTAAAATTTTTAATATGCCTAGGTTTACCTTTTAACAGAGATAAAAGTTCACTGTCCCTCAGTTTGGGATTTGTTAGGTAAGTTATGGTATATTCATACAACTGAGTGCTACATAACTATTTTGTTTCAAAAGGTAGATATATATCTGTTAACATGGAATGATGGCCATGACCTATTTTATATACACACACACACACACACACACACACACACACATGCACAGCTGTGCTATAAAGTTAAACAGAACAACGTATATAGTATGAACTCATTTGTGTTTTTTAAATTACATGTAAATACGTTTTATATACACAAAAAAAACTCTCAAAGTCGATAGCAAACTTTTCCCCATGGTTACCTTATGAGGGACTCTTGGGGCGCCTGGGTGGCTCAGTCAGTTAAGCGTCTGCCTTCGGCTCAGGTCATGATCTCTGGGTCCAGGGATCGAGCCCTATATCGGGCTCCCCAGTCAGTGGGGAGTCTGCTTGTCCCTCTGCCCCTCCCCATCGCTAGAGCATTCCCTCTCTCTCCTTCTCCCTCTCAAATAAATAAAATCGTAAAAAAAAAAAAAAAAAAAAAAGAGGGACTCTCAATCTCAGCACCTTTAAGATGTTGGGTTTGGACAGCCCTTTGTGGTGGGGCTTTTCTCTGCATTGTAGGAAGTGAGCAGCATCCCTAACCTCTACGCACTAGATGCTTCTCCCCTAGGCATGACAAACAAAAGTGTCTCCGGATATGGCCAAATAGTCCTCCGAGAATCACTGCTCCAGGGGAAATGGGGGAAATTTTACTCTCTAAATATTGTTTTATTCTTCATAATAATTAGTATTTTCAGCAAAAGTGTAAACAACAAGGCAAATTTTCTAATTAACTGGTATTTGAAGGTCCTGAGAATCGAGGGACTCTAGTAAGGGGCTTTGTTGGAACAATTCTTCCTCCTTGAACATGGCGGTCATCTTCCTCAAAAACGGGTCTGACCTCCACTCACTGGGTCAGTTTGATGAGTATAAAGGAGACCACCATGCCAGGGTCCAGGTTACCGAAATAATTTGCTTTCCTCCCTGCCTGGACAAGACTTTTTTTTTTTTTTTTTTTTGAAAGATTTTATTCATTCATTTGACAGAGACACAGCGAGAGAGGGAACACAGGCAGGGGGAATGGGAGAGGAAGAAGCAGGCTGTCCACCGAGCAGGGAGCCCGATGCAGGGCTCGATCCCAGGACACTGTGATCATGACCTGAGCAGAAGGCAGACACCCAACGACTGAGCCACTCAGGCGCCCCAGGGCAAGACTTTTCATACAGTTCAATAGTTCTCACCAGGGAACTGTTGGAAATGTCAATTACCAGGCTTCACCCCAGAAATTGCAAATAAGGCTCCACAATCTGTGTTGGTTTTTTTTTCATCTGTGGGTTATTTTTAACAGCTTTGTTGAGGTATATTGATACGCAAAGACCTGCATCTCTAATGCGTACACTCTGATGAGTCTGGACATGTGCAAATGCCCGGGATACCATCACACTGTCAAGGTAATAGACACATCCAACACCTCCCAGAGTCTCCTTTATTCCTTTTTGTTTTCATTTTTGTGTAAAGAGCATTTAACATGAGATCTACTGTCTTAGCAAATTCTGAAGTCCACCATACCACATTGTTCAGGATCAGCACTGTGTTGCAAAGCAGATTTCTAGAATTTATTCATCAAGCAAAACTGAAACTTAATACCCATCAAACACCTCCAGCGTTCCAGGCAGTGCTGATACTCAAGTCGGAGAACCGCTGACAGAATGCAGGGGAATGACAGGGCTTTGTGAAAATTTCGCCTATTTCTCTAATGACCTTGGATCATACACCAAGCTTTACGCTTATTTCCTGGCTCTCAGGGAGAGAATTTATTATTTGGAAACTTTGCATTCATATCTACAACAGGCCAGGCCAGAGTCGGGCAGATGCCTTGTGTCTCTGCCTGCTCACACTCTCAGGACTCTGTCCCACCAAAAGTTTAGACTCCCAAGTCCAAAGGCTGTTCCCAAGGCCCAGTTTTACCTGCTTAGATCAAGGAAAAGTCTATTTCTGCCTCTGGTCTCCCCAAAGGGATAAGGAGTCTCCCTAACCAGTATTAAACGAAGTATTAAATGAAGAAGAAAATACTCTTATTAAAGTACTGTTCCCATTCCAGGCTATCTCTGGAAAGGACAGGAAGGAGGGAATGACCTTCAGTCTTAGGACATAATTACAAACATGCCAAACAGTACCCCACGAACTGGATTTTTAGGTTCAGATTTCAGTTTAGAATAAACAATCTGGTGAAACTTTGGTAGAGACGAGGGTATCTGAAGCTTTTAAAAAAGAAACTGGAGAAAACCTGGCTCAATATTTGGCCCCACATCAGCACTTGCACGGGAATGATCCTGGCACAAATGTCTTAAGCTGCCCTAGTCAGTCCAGGCCAACGACTGGGGCAGGGAGAGAGAATCAGAAGCTCGAACGTGCTGTAATGGTACCTGATACGGTGAGAGCAGGGAGAGGTTGTTCTCGAAATAGTGGAAATGGGCCAGAAAGGAGTCCGCACTCATGGCATCTATGTGGGAGCACGTCACGCCTTTGATCAGCTGCCCTGTGCTAGAAAACAGAACAAGGGAGCAGGGAGAAGGGGGTGGGGAGGGGAGAGAAAAGAAGGGGCAAGAGACGGCAGGTCTGTTGGGGCACAAGCTACAGACTGGATGATCCAACTCTCCTTCCAGGGAAACGAGGCTCCAAAGGGCTCATCAGCCCCCAGGTCGAGTACACTCGCCTACCTCAGGAGCTCCTCGGGCCTTTTGGTCGACTTCGACAGAAGCTCATACAGGAGCAAGGCCTGAGGGAAGAGAATGGTTGCAGCTTGGAAGGAGCACCCACTTACTTACTCACCCACCATGATGAGCACAGTGTGTGCCCAGCACCGTGAGGCCTTATGGGGAAGACACACGATGACCCCATTTTACAGATGGGGAAATGGAGGCTTAACCGGCTATGGTATTTACCCAGGCCCATACGGTTGCTAGGTGGTAGAGCTGGGATTTGAACCGGTGTCAGAGTGATTGCAGAACACGTGCTCTCGCTCTCACACCTGGAGGATCCCCTGTCTCTAGAACACGAATGAGGAGCAAAGCCATCGGGCTGCAGGGCTGGAGGTTTATTTATGATGCTTTGTGAAGCTGCTGATCCGCTGAGGACCGCCCACAGCCCCTGTGTCCATGCCCCCCTCCTAGCACCCGGGAAGCAAAAGCAGAAGACATGGATGAATAGGCCAGGACGGGCTAGAAAGTACCATCAATAAAGTAACTCCGGCTTGCAGCCCACGCTCCCCTCCAGCGCTCCCAGATGGGCACTCTAGAAGAACAATACCTTGTAGGCAGGGGAGCCATTTGTCTTAAGGAACGTAATTTCACAGAACACCTAACTTGCAGATGCGATCGAGTATGACATTCATCTATTTTATAGACTCTGAAACTTTGAGCATAATTCCCCAAACAGAATAAATTATGAGCCAGCATTAGGCAGAAGCGTCTGTGACGCGGCAGCCAGGCCCAGGAGAAAGGAGCAGCTAGGGAAGTAAGTTCCCGAAGCTCTGTGTGTGGCCCCAGACGTTTCCTCAGGCGCAGGATCAAGTTCTGGGACCCCTCGCACCCCAGTCTTCCCCACCACTAAGATTCTCTCTCTCCCTCTCCCTCTGCCCCTCCCCACCCGATCCCACCTCCCAGCAGGTGCACTCGTGCTCTCTCGCGCTCTCTCTTTCTCTCTCTAAAATAAATAAATCGTTAAAAAACAAAAAAGAAAGAAAGAAACTATCCCCATTTCACACTGAGAAAACTGAGGCTGAGTGAGAAGTAGCTCCCCTCAAGTTAATAAATGGCAGCACCCAAATTCATGCTCAGGTCTTGTCCAACTTCTTAACACTACGCCGTTCTGCCCCCTGAGTGTAATCACACAGAAATAAATTTCTTTTACCAAATTAACCTTAAAACAGAACTTTCCCACAAGGCAGAGAGTCAGAAATCCAGGAGCGACCTGGGCATCGTGGTTGTGACGTTGTGATTTACAATAAGAAATCTATATCCGGTCTTGCCCCCTTTCCTGGCACCAGCTCCTAAAACCCTGGGAATTTCCTAAGTGAGGAGAGCAAGCAAGGCCTCTTTTCTCCTGTTAATGAATGACTTTTGGAAAGAACCTGAGGGCGGAGGGATGTTGCTGGAAGAACCGAACACGTGACTGGAGGGTTGGAACTTGCAGGGAGGGGAGAGGGGCTGGATGCTGAATCAGTCACCAACTGCCAATGATTTCACCAAGCATGCCTACGTGATGAAGCCTCCATAGAGACCCAAAGCACCCGGTTTGGAGCGCTTCCGGCTGGCGAACAGGGGTCGGTGCCGAGAGGGGGGGCGCATCTGGAGAGTCCGTGCAAGCTCTGTGCCCATTCCCCACACCTTGTCCCATGTATCTTTTCCCTCTGGTTGTCCCTGAGTTACATCCTTTTACAACCAAGTCCTGATCTAGTAAGGAAAATGTTTCTCTGAGTTCTGTGAGCCGCTTGGCCAAGTTAATCAAAACAAAGTGGGAACAGCGCAGTCACTGGAACCTTCGATCTACAGTTGGTAGGTCAGAAGCACAGGGGACGACGCAAGGACTGGTGCCTGGCATCTGACATTGAGGGGCAGGGTGTGTAGGATGGTAGGGCTGAACCCTTAACCTGTGGGATCTGATGCCATGACCAGGTGGACGGAGTCAGAATGGAGTTGAATCACAGGACACCCAACTGGTGTCAGAGAATTCCTTGTTGGTGTGGGGAACCCACTCCCCCCAATATACACACATCCAAATTGTCAGAATCCTTAGTGGTCATACCTGACTCCTTCGAAGCTCCTTTTCCCTTAGGACTGGAGTGTTAAATCCGGCTTCCCTCCATAAATCGAAAAGAGACACTTCCTTAAAGAAAGCCCCTTGTATTTCCATAATGCCTGAGGCAGCATCTCCTGCTTCGATCATCTGCCAAGAGTGAGGATAAACGTAATAACCACCTTGTAGAAGGTGCGACGAGCTTTGGGTAAGAGCCAGGCACTGTGTCGATGTTCTCAGATGCCATGAAACCCACCATATCCACTCAGCAACCCTAGGGGGTGGGGGACTATCCTTACCCCCATTTTGCAGGTGAGAAAACTGAGGCTTAATAAGTAAGTGGTTGAAAGTTGATAAGATTCAAGCACAAGTCCGTCTTATTCTGGAACCCACATTCTTTATTTTAACCAGCCCTGCTATTGCTATCTGCAAGGTGTTGGTATTTTAAGCCAAACTTCTTGGGTTTGGTTTCCTAACAGATTTTGCAACTGGACGCAGCAGGTCCGAGAGAATAGGTTGCCCAAAGACTCATGGCCAAGTGAGAAAGAGGAACACAGGTGTGACTTCAGATCAGCAAGGGGCTTTCAGAAGCACTCTGCAAACTTCAGGATTCATTCAGAGATTTGAAAAACAAACTTTCAAAATATTATTATATCAAGAAACCTAATTTAAGAGAAGTCTTCCAGGGACGCCTGGGTGGCTTAGTCGGTTAAACGTCTGCCTTTGGCTCAGGTCACGATCCCAGGGTCCTGGGATCGAGTCCCGCATCGGGCTCCCTGCTCAGCCAGGAGTCTGCTTCTCCCTCTGCCTGCTGCTCTCCCTGCTTGTGTTCTCTCTCTCTCTGACAAATAAATAAAATCTTTAAAAAAGAAAGAAAATAAAAGTCTTCCAGAGTCAACTGGCTAAGGAAAGCACTGGGGTCTGGGAAGAAATAGAGCGTGACCTTTGGGGCACCTGGGTGGCGCAGTTGGTTAAGTATCTGACTCTTGATTCAGGGTCATGATCTCGAGGCCTGCATCAGGCTCAGCTCGGAGTCTGTTCGAGATTCTCTCCCCATTTCCTTCTGCCCCTCCCACTCACGTTCTCTCTCTAAAATAAATAAATAAGTCCTTAAAAAAAGGAAGGAAGACAGAGAGAGAGAAAAAGGGAAGGGAAGGGAAGTGAAGGGAAGGGAAGGGAAGGGAGGGGAGGGGAGGAGAGGGGAGGGGAGGGGAGGGGAAGGGAAGGAAAGGGGAGGGGAGGGAAGGGAAGGGGAGGGGAGGGGAGGGAAGGGAAGGAGGGGAGAAGGAAGAAAGAAATGTAGCAGGACCCAAGGGTCTCTTTCTGGAAAGGATGGAAGGTGACCCCATCAGGGGAAGGTTCAGAAGGCACCCTCACCAAAGGCTGGGCTAACCTCAGCCTTGAGTCAATGGCCCAAAGTGACAGCCACTCACAAAACCCCAAAACCACATGCTCTGTGAACCACATGGCTGAGGACTGGATGTCTTCCCCTCACCTTGCTGAGGATGCCTTGCTTCTGGGCAGGCGACAAGTCGGACACGTGCAGGGAGACAGTGCTTCTCAGGACCTGCAAGAGGTCCCTGTGATCCATGGCGTAGAAGGCCTGGGTGCCCAGCCCAGCCAGCAGCACGCCCATCTGGCTGATGTTGTAGAAAGACGGCACCTGGGAAGACCGGCCGCGAGGAGGGTGAGGTTCTACTCTGGTTCCTCACCTGGGGGACACCCCCAGTGCATGCCGGGTATCTGGGTGGGCGCCAGGGGCACGACAGGGAGCAAGACACATGCTGCCCTCCCAGATCTTCCTTCCTTCCATCAGGAAAGAGAGTCAGTATCAAAACACGACACATGAGGCAAGTGCTCTGCCCGGGGCGTACTATGCTGTCCGAGGCCACAGTACAAATATCAGAAAGTCATGACCATGGACCCCAGCTGGCCAGGCAATGGGCTTTTGTGTGTGTGTTGAACTTGGACTAGCTGGCAACATTTAAAAATTGGGGAAATTTCCATCGAAATCCAGCTTGAAAAAAACCTGAACACCCGGCAATATCAGGCCCACATTGGCAACAAGTTGGCAAGAACTGACCAGAAGCTGCCCCCTGAGGTAGGTCGTGGGGCTCTCAGTTTACCCAGCCCCATCCCCTCGTACAGGGCCCCCAGGCAGCCCACTTTTCTCATTAAGTCACCTGACATAGCAAAGCCCCATGCTCATCTATTTCCATGTAGAAGCTTTGAAGTGGAAACAATGTTTCAGGATACAGGTCTGATATTTTATGACAAATATGATTGTGGCTGTCTGCCCCATCAGACTTGTTTTGCCTCCTTCCTTTAGAGTAAAGATGCTAGATGGTTTTAATCAGGGCCATTCATTCCTTAGCTCTACAAAAAGCCAGTTGAATGATTTGCTTGTTATGCTCCTAGAATGGACAGTCTCCACCTTCCTCAAGGAAGGCACGACCTCTCGAGCTCTTGGCTTCTTCATAACAATAGCCTCACCTCTCTGCAGGAAAAGTTGGACAGTAGGAAAGGGACAAGCCACTTTGTCTAGGGCTGGAAGGAGCAAGACAGTTTCCTTAGCTCCCTGGAATCAAGTGCCCGTCGAACTGTGCAAGTTAACTCACGGGTCACCAGTCAAAACAGAGGAGGCTGCAAAGCCTTCAAACTGAGTTGCCATGAGGCTAGAAGGGACAAGAAGAATGGGCTAGCCTTGGCCTTGAGTCAGAAAGTAAGACTGGATGGACCACGGTCATGGTGCCATGCTGGAGCCCGTTAGCATGGGACTTAAGCAAGCAGACTCTAAAGCCAGAGATCCTGGGTTCAATCCCAGCTGGGTCCCTTTTACGGGACCCTGGCAATTCCCTTCCACATTCTGTGCCTCTCGTGAATGACATGGAAAATGAGGTTATAACACATTACTGACCTCAAATGGTTGTTGAGAACATTGAACAATGAACTCGCTTAGACCTGAACCTGGGGCACAAGAAGCACTTAATGGGTATCTGTTATTATTGTCATTTTGGAATTGGTCCCCAGTCCAGTCCTCATGAACTAGTCTGCTTCCTGGGACACGGCCATGAGACAGAAAGAGCAGGACACCAAAATGTTTAGGGGCTCGGGGCTCTGGAGCCCCTTCTACTGAGCCCAGGGCAGAGAGATGATTTCCCCAGGAATAAAAGACTCATTTCCCTCCCCAGGAGCATCTGGACATGGACTACGGCTCCTGTCTCCCCCAAACAGGACCTTCTGCAAGGACGATTCCTTTCCTGCCGCCCACGATGAATAAAATAGCTTTATTTTCCATCTCAGGATGAGGGATGTGTTCGCAGCCTCAACCACAAGCAGGGAAATCCCGGGATGGGTCCCGAGCTTTGCAAACAACACAAGAGCTACCACTCACTGAGCTCATTAGGTCACATGTTCCAACCTCTTCCTGTGTGCCGACCCACAGAATCCTTGCAGCCATCCTAAGGAGAGATGCTACCATTATCCCCATCCTACAAATAGGGAAACTGAGGCAAAAAGAAGGTAAGCCCACTGTCCAGTGTCTCGCAGCTAGTAAAGGGCAGAGTGAGTCCTCTTTGGCACCATCTTCGTACTGACTGGCTGTCCTTGCTGTGTGTCACTGGCCCTCGGGCCTCAGAGCATTAAAAAAAAAAGAATTCAAAGCTCCAACTGACCTTCTCATGGGCCATGTATTTGGCGGACAAGATGATGACCTGGCTCTTGGCCCAGCCTGAGACCTGGTTGAGGGTAGAGATGGCGCCATGCACAGCCTCGGGGGAGAGGGATTCCAGCTGACTGTGGGTCAAGCCCACAACCGCATCCGACAAAGAGCCCAGAGTCTCATTGAGGGTCTGGTTCTCCGTGGCGATGTCCAGGAGGTCGGCTTTGAGCTGGAAGGGGAGCAAGCTGGCGTGAGAGTGGATAACAAGCAGGACAGTGGCGCCCTCTGCCTGCATCCTGGGGTAGTCACAGCACCCTCCCCCACCCTGCCTGCTGGAGCTCTGGCCAGACAATGAGTCGTCCCAGTGAGAGCACCACCTCCTCTGGCCTTGACCTTAACATGCTGCAAATTCACTTTGCACTTCATTTAAATATTAATTTGCTATTAAATCAACCTTGAAACATGGCAGAAGGAAATTCTGTTCACTTTGTCCATAATTCTACCACCCTCTCATAGCACCTACTGTCCTTTTGTGACCTTGAACTCTGCATCCATATACACAGCTGCTTTTCTTTCGTGAAACATCCAGGGTGTTCTTTGTGATAATAGATAATCCATGTAAAAATAATTTTCAACAGTAACAAGAAAGTAAAAGGCTCCTGAAACTCCTACATCACGAAAATAACCGTGATTAGGGGAGCCTGGGTGGCTCAGTTGGTTAAGCAGTCGACTCTTGATTTTGGCTCAGGTCATGATCTCAAGGTCTAGGATAGAGCCCCGAGTCAGGCTCCCTGTTCAGCAGGGAATCTGCTTCTCCCTCTGCCTCTCCCACCCCTCACCCCAACCCCTCACTCATGCTCATTCTCTCTCAAATAAACAAATAAATTTTTTTAAAAAATAAGCAAACTACAGCATGTAGCTCTCACATGGTTGTAATATGAACAGAAACACAATTTCCTAATTTTCTACTTACGTCTTAGACAGATTTTCACGTTTCTGGGATTGCCTTAACAACAATTTTGTTATACTACACCTCTCTAGTTATAGTTAGGTGTGTTTCCTAACCACTTCCAGTAAAGAAGGTGATAAAGTCACCTATTGTAACATGATCTCTGTACCAAAAAACGAGAACGGTTCATGTTTTAACACCTGAAGGTGTAGGAACAGTATATTCCTATCAGAAGTGTGCACGCGAGTGTACCAGGCAATACTGAAATGGCCACTGGGGGGCAGCAGAGTGAAGTGAAAGAAAGCTGTCCCAGCCCCTGGGTTCTCCCAAATTTGGCAGCTCTCCTTCCCGGGGGGCTCAGCTACCACATCTGTAAGACCGAGGCATGTGCTTGAGCAGAGCTTCTCAAAGCACTGTGATCCTTGACCAGCACCATGACCTGGAACCTTGTTAGAAATGCAGATTCTCAGGTCCTACCCAGATCCTCCTGAACCAGAGACCCTGAGCACAAGGCCCGGCAACCAGTATTTTAACAAACCCTTCAGGTGACTCCGACGAACCCTCTGGTCTGGGAAGTACTGAGCTAGGTGATCCCAAAGGGTATTCTTATATCTTAATCGTATTGGACTTTCTTGGTCAGGGCGGCCACCGCTTAGGCCTGTGGCTTTAAAATACATTCATTTTCTGATGTTTGGTTTGAGTTGGTTTGGGAGGGATCCTTTCCCTTGAAAATAAAAACATGCACTGGTCAAGATCAGGATGACCATGTCCAATGTCCAATGGGATCGGGGATTTTATAATAGTTACGTGTGAAAAACTACTGTGGAATTATTGATGGCATTATCAAAATTTTATTTTTCTTTAAATGTTAAGTAGGTTGCATGCTCAACCTGGTACTCGAACTCATGACCCTGAGATTAAGAGTTGCATGCTCTACTGTCTGAGCCAGTCAGGTGCCCCCAAATTTTAATATTGTTCTCACATCATCTTTTCAATTAAAAAAAAATGAAAAGGGCTAAAAACATAAGAGAAGCCAGGCAGAATTGACACTTGAAGGGAAGAAAGGAGAGAGAGATGGAGGGGGAGGGGAAATGAGAAAGTCTGTCTGTGCCAGTTTGCCCAGAACTTCGGTCTAAGAACTCAGTAAATACACTGTAATCAGTGCTCTCAACCTTGGCTGCACTGGAATCACGTGAGGATCTTTTGAAACATACCATTCCCAGGCCACAGCGTGGACCGATACCTCGAGAATTGCTGGGGACGGAGCTGGTGGGATGTTACTAGTGCAGAGCCAGGTTTAAGAACCCTGCGTTATCTCCTTCTGTTCCAAGCACGGTCACCAGACCAGCTGCTTCAGCATCGCCTGGAAACTGGCTAGAACTGCAGTCTCCAGGGTGCCTGGGTGGCTCAGTTGGTTAAGCGTCTGCCTTCGGCTCAGGTCATGATCCCAGGGTCCTGGGAGCCCGGCGTTGGGCTCCCTGCTCAGCGGGGAGCCTGCTTCTCCCTCTCCCACTGCCCCTCTGGCTGCTCGCTCTCAAATAAATAAATAAAATCTTTACTAAAAAAAGAAGCATAATCTCCACTCAGGGCTCCACTCAGACCCACTGAATCAGAATCCACGTTGAAGATCCCAAGCAATCCTGACGCACAGTTGAGTTCAAGGTGGCCACTCTGAATTTTGATCTGTCCCAGGTTTTCCCTTATACTGCTTTATGTCATTTCTTCCCATTTTAAGCTCATCCTAGGATTCGGGATGCCTCTGGACCTCGATCCTGATTCAGCTGACGTGTTTTCTCTCAAAGGCCAGGCAAGACTCTGCTTCCCATTTCTCCGGCCATTTCCCCAGGGCCCTGCGCCCCGTCGCACCTTCTGAACCCCAGCCTGGAAGCCCCTCAGGTGGCTACACTTGATCATCTGGTGGAGGAGGACTTGGGCCACGGCGGCGTCCAGCAAATCCAGGTCATCGTAGAAACAGACCAGCAGCCCCAGCCTGTGTGGGAAGATAAGGGTGCTGGCAGGGGGTTCAGAGCTGGGGACCACAACCACAGCCCCGTCCCACGCAGAACCAAGAGTCATGGTCAGAGCAGCTACTGTGTGCCAGGGATTGTGCTGAGCCCTGTACCCGGATCACCCCATCACAGCAGCCCTACAAGGTAGATGCCCTGATGAGCCCCATTTCACGGAAGGGCAAACAGAGTCAGAACAGTCAAGTTAGTTGCCCAAGACAAGTAGTGGAGCCAGGACTTAAATCTAGACCCATCCAACTACACCATCTCTCTTCCCAGGGCAGTCAGGGACATAAGGAAAGTGGGATGCTGAGTCAGCCACAGGAAACTCCCCATTTTCCACATGGAGATATAGGGTTTGCTCACCTCAGAGCAATCTCTGAGGCAGATTATTTCCAGGATGGTTTACGACTTACACTCCCAGATGATGATGACCTCAAAAGGAAGGAAAAAGACAGGAAGCAGGACAGTGTCAGGGCAGAGGTGGGATCTGAACCCTGGTCTAGCTAGGAGCACTGTACTTAGTGGTTAAGAGTATAGATTAGGCCAACAAGAGTTTGAAGCCCCGCTGCCTGGGATGTTTGATCCAACAAGTTACTTAACTTCTCTGCAAGGCTGCTGCATGCACAATTGATCAGTCCACATTGTGTACTACTGTACAGGATGACCCTGTCTCTCTGGGCCTTTAATAAAAGGGAAGTTGGCTTTGTTCGTCATAGCACATCACAATAAATATGATGAATGGAGGAATCAGGAGTACTGTGAGAGTTCAGTGGGAAGATGAACACACTTCCTGGTGGACACCACTCCTTCATTAATGGATGCTCTTAGACTTAGTATGAAATCTATTCAGTTCAGCATGGCTGGACCACCTGGCTGACCATGCTCCACCTGGATCGCCCCTCTCAGAGAGACACTGACATGCTCAGACATGTCAACAGGTCTGAGAGCAGTCAGGTCAGCAGAAGGATCTGAAAACGTGTCAGATGAGAAAAGACTCAGAGGACGTGAAGACTGAATATTAATAACCACGTTAAGAATAACTAACATTTCTTGAGCACTTACTATGTGGCAGGTGTGCTCAATCCTTACAAGGACAGAATGAGGTAGGCAGATGATTATCTCCCATTTTACAGATGGGGAAACGGAGGCACAGAGAGGTGAACTGATGCAGCCAAAATCACACAACTTTTAAGTGGCAGAGGCAGGACTCTACCCAGGCAGTCTGGCTCCAGGTCCCATGTTCTTAACCACTAAGCTATTTTGTATAACCACAGAAAAAGGGGACCCATGCTTAGGGGGAAATATTACTAGGGGTGGGGGGAAGAATGTGTGATAGTTTCATATAAGAACATTCTCTACAAGTGACTCTTTGATGAAATTTAAGATAACAGGGTGACACATGCCCCTGAGAGACAGAGAGATGGTAAGACAGTGCTCACCACCCCTCCCCACTGCACGATCCCTCCCACTAACATCCAAACCCTTTCTGGGGTCATCAAGCACACAGCTCCTGGCCCTCCCCCGTGGGAAATCATTCTTGGAGGATCATGTTACACACACTAAATTCTAGAACTGATGTCATCTGTGGTCCCCACCTGAGAATCTGGATAACAAGAGGTTCACAAATATGGGCACCCAAAAGCTCTTTCCAATCCTCGACCCACCCTAATGGAAGTTACACATTGACCTTGGAATGGACAGAGTACTGAGTATTTAAGATATTCTATTTCCATGCTCAGAGCTGGAATCTTGGTACTTGATAAGGTTGCATAAAATGCCTGGCACAGGAGAGGCTCCGAAAGAATTTGTTCCACCTCAGCCCACTTCATAATCCTTCAAAGGGTGTTTTTTGGGGGGAAATGCCTCCCCTCATGTGCACGGAGACCTGGGGCTAATTAAAGAGATGGACCAGCCGCCTCCCTTCCCCGCCAGGGTCCTTCCTCTGCTGCTCAGAGGAAGCTGGTACATCGATCACATTTTGGGAGACAACTTAGAGGACCCAGAGCCCCGGCCCCTTGCCTGTGGATGGTGGAGGTGTTCCTCATGTCAAAGCTGGAGGAGCTGATTCTCTCCAGAAACGCCTGGGCCAGTTCGGGCGTGATGTCATAAACCGTGTCCAGCTGCTTGGTGGCATTGTCATAGCTGATGAATAGCCCGATCTGGTGGAAAAGGACAGGAAGACCGGTAAGGAGGGCTGGCTTGGCCCCGAGCAGCCCTACCCTGGAGGTCCACTCTGTGCCCCATCTCAGAGACTCGGAGATGCCCCGTTCCCATTGCCTCTGATTTCTCAATGGTCCGTAACAACTGTTTTGGCTTCCTCTTCAACCCAACACTCAGGAAAGTGTTCTGTTTTAGTGTCTGAGCCGTTGAACTCTTTGAAAGCTAATGTTTGCACATTTCTTTGTAGATTTGTTATGTGGAGGTCAGAGAAGGTGGTCCCCAAATGTTGCACTTTGAGGCATCAGGGGTTTTTTCAAGTAGATGAATGAGTTTACAAATGGGCCCTGGGTGATGTAAAAGAGTGTGTGCTCCCTTGGTAAGATACAAATATAGAGAAAGATAGAGATATATAGATTCAATTGTATTAAATATACCATTCAGATTCTTTCTCTTGGTTCATTTTCCGCCCAGATATCCAAGGGTGTTAAGCAGAAGTCTCCTATTTTTCTATGCACTGTTATTCTGTGCTCATGAAGTTGTCTCTCCCTTGTGGATTCTACTCTTTGTCCACATAAAATTCCCCCTTAGTGTTGGTTCCCTGTGGCTTCACTTCCCTTCGCTACACTTTTAGAAGATGAAGAAAAACTGCAAATGACCTCCTGACCTTAGAAATTCCTCCCCAGGCGTCCAGCTTCCTAACAATTTAATCTCCGTCTAACTTCCAGAAGTTCACTCAATACTGGGAGAGTAAAATTGAGGTTTAATCCATTTTATAACTGAGGATTATAAAATTGAAAGATGTGTGAAATAGTCTCAGCCTCCTAGGTAAAAAGAGGAACCTAGATACGTCAAATGTACTTCAATTAAAAATTTTTAAAATTTTTCTTAAAAAGAAGAACCTGGTGGGGGAGGCACCTGGGTGGCTCAGTGGGTTAAACGTCTGCCTTCGGCTCAGGTCATGATCTCAGAGTACTGGGATCGAGCCCCGCATCGGGCTCCCTGCTCCGCTGGGAGCCTGCTTCTCTCTCTGCCCCTCCCCCTCCACTTGTGCTCTCTCTCTCTCTCTGAAATAAGTAAATAAAATCTTTTAAAAATAAGAAGAAAAAGCAGAACCTGGTTCTGCGTCCAGTTTCATAATAAGCAGACATTGTTGGATCAATTGGCCCTTGAGCGAGCCAGTCATGTGATACAAACACTTCTCTCACTGGCCAGAAGAAAGTCAAGGCACACATGATAAAAACTGGAGGCAAGCCCCAAAGTCTTTATGAATGCCTCCCTGTTGGCAGCATGCTTTGGAGGCTGCATTCCAGAATCATAATGCCCAAGGAACTTTGGTGTCCCTGGGCCAACATCAGGAGGACAGAGACAGGCTGACCAGTGAGTGAAAAGAAACCTTAGAACTTGTACATTTCTCAACTGTAAACTCTACCGTTAAAATCCAATCAGTGCTCATGCTGAAATAGCTATCAATAGAAGTAGCTATAAATAGAAGTCTCTAGTAATCCATGATTCGTTTGATTTGGGTTCACGCTTCCAAGGACCAGAAACTCTATTGCTATTGCTATTGTCCTTGGCCTTTCTTGAATACAGAAATACCCTAAAATGACTCTTGGTTCACAGCCAACATTTTCTTTATACCATGTTTGTTCACATCAGAACTATCTTGGTTGTCTACAATTCGTGTTCTTTTCTTGGCTCATCTACACTAAACACACTCTGATGACCAACCACTTGAGGCCTCATCCCAAGAGACTCTAGATATATTGGCTGAGGTGGGTATCCAATTTTCCAGGGCACCTTGACTGGCTGGCTGAACATGAGAGGTTTAGAATACACCTTTCCTGGGATGGCTTGGTGATGGGGACGTGGAAATGTACGTTTCCCACTTACTTCTACAGGACTAATTTTCACAATTTCTTCAAATGATAGGTGAACCATGTATCTGCCCAAAATCCATAAGTTTTCTGCACTGACCCATGAAACAGAGTCATCTGCAAAAAAAATAAATAAATGGAGAAATACGTAAATAAATAAATAAATAAATAAATGCCTCTGCCTGGTATGTCATAGTCAAAAACATCTTTGACATCAGGACCTCCTTCCTGTGTTCATTCATTCATTCAACAGCCATTCATGGACAGCCTTCTACCTATGTGACGTTACGCTACTCAGAGGCATTGTGTTGGTGGTATTTTGGGGAAATGGAAGCAGGGGTGCATTTACAGGGCACAGTGACTCCATCACCAGGAGCTGTTGCAAAAAGCCAGGGGCAATGACTCTCATGCCCAGACGAGATGGTGAAGTCAGCTGCTGTGTGGGCCGGGTCACAAGAACAACAGGATGCCTCCCCACCCAAGAGTCAGAGCCATTGGGGTGAGCACAGGTAAATACCCTAGGACCCCCTAGAGGAGATGAAGACTCTGGACATTTGACTTGGTTACTAGAAGGGCTGGTCCCAGAGGGCGAGAAAATTGGGCGGGTGGGGGAGGGAACCACTAAATTCATCAAGAACCAAGTTGAGTTGTTAATGTTAAATTAATTATAGAGCATAAACTGTATTTCTGCCGACCAAGGATCCCGAAGATCGGGATATTTTTAACACCCAAAGTATTCCCAGTTACCTCGAGGAACTTCATGGGAAATAAAAAGCTTAAAGTCCAAGTAGAATTCGTTTTAATTCACTTTAGTATAATAACGAGACAAAGCATATAGGAATTTTAGAAGGAAAGTCTGTCTCTAATTAAATTCTGGCGATTTAATCTGTCTCTAATTAAATTCTGGCGATGAAGACTGAGGGAAGTCTAGAGGCTGAGTGGCTCTTCTCAGGGTTACACTCTGTGAGATTCAGATTTCTGGAGGCCATAAATTTGCGTCAGGCAGAGGGAATTCTGCTACGCACTGAAGGCATTGATTATTCTGTTGCTGAATGCTCCTTATACACGAATCTCCAAGCTTAATTCCAGGAAGAGGACTGATTGGCCCTCACTATGCTCCAGTCCTACAGGCTTCCTTTAGTTTCCCCAAAACACTGAGCTCATTCCCACCCCAGGGCCTCTGTGATTGCTGTTCCCCTGCCTGCAACACCCTTCCCCCAGAGCCTCACAGGACCCAATCCATTTCTCATTTGGGTCTCAATTCAAACGTCAGGTCCTCTCTGATTCCTCAGTCCAGAGGTTGGCAAAGTACACCCCGCCGGCCAAATCCAGCCTGACACCTGCTTTTGTAGAAGCTGTGAGCCTGGTTTTTACACTTTTACATGGTTGGAAGTAACATTAAAAGAAGATGATTTTGTGGCATGTGACAATTATGAAATCCCAATTTCAGGTCCCAGGGGGTAAATAAGGCTCCACGGGACACAGCCAGGCCTGCTCATCTGTTGGCAAGATCTGCTTTAGCACCAGGACATCAGCATTGACTCATCGAGCCCGACTACAGCCCCACAGAGCCTAAGATATTACCCTGATCCTTTATAGAAAACGAGGGCCAAGCCCTGTTCTGGTGGAAAACACTAAGCCTTTCCATGGCACATATCCATTTTCTTTTCTTTTCTTCATAGCACCTACTGGTCCCTGAGCCTCCTCTCTCTCTCTCTCTCTCTCTCTCTCTCTCTTTCTCTCTTCCTTTGCTGGTTTAAAACTTTTCTCCAGGGGCACCTGGGTGGCTCAGTGGGTTAAAGCCTCTGCCTTCGGCTCAGGTCACGATCTCAGGGTCCTGGGATCGAGCCCCGCATCAGGCTCCCTGCTCGGCGGGGAGCCTGCTTCCCCCTCTCTCTGCCTACTTGTGATCTCTCTCTCTCTGTCAAATAAATAAAAACTTTTTAAAATTTTAAAAAACTAAAAAAATAAAACTCTTCTCCACCTACCCTCCCCCAGTAAAAACAAGAGCTCTATGACAGCAGAGACTGTGTCTTATTTTCCTCTGTATCTCCAGTGGCTGACACACAGTAGGATTTGCTGTGTTTAAAAAGTTTATTCTGGGGGCTCCTGGGTGGCTCAGTTGGTTAAGCATCTGCCTTCAGCTCAGGTCATGATCTCAGGGTTCTGGGATCAAGCCCTGCGTCAGGCTCTCTGCTCAGCGGGGAGTCTGCTTCTCCCTCTCGCTTTCCCTCTGTGCTCTCCCTCTCTCTCTCAAATAAATAAATAAAACCCTTAAAAAAATAAAATAAACAAAAAGTTTATTCTGTTTACACAGCTCACATTACAAACTCAACAAATTGAAGCCATCTGCGACACCGTCTGCATTACTCCCCTACAGAGTCATTCTTTCCTTGCTCTTTTTTTTCAGTTGTTGTAAACCTAGCATAAAGTTGACTAACTTAACCGTTTGTAAGTGGATGGTTCCGTGGTATTAAGTACATTCGCCTCACTGTGCAACCATCAACACCATCCACCTCCAGAACATTTTCGTCTCACAAAACAAAAGCCGTCTCCAAGAAACAACAGCTCCCCAGCTGCCCCTCCTCCCAGCCCCTGGCGACCACTCTTCCTACTTTCCGGTTCCATGAATTCGACTCCTCTAATACACAACTCTAAAATAAATGAGTCTTGACCTATTTCTGCCTTGGCTGCCAGGAAACTTCGCGCTAGATTTCTGTGCTTTATTGCCTAGATTTCCTTTTAAAAATTTACCGCGTCCCACTTTAATCCAGATTTATGATACAGATTTTTGAACCTGAAACCTCACTCTAAAAGGTTCTCTTCGAATCCAAGATGCTGTCATTACTTATGTTCCACTTACAAACTAGGACAGCCCACTGATTGTAAGATACACCGGCATCCTTATTTTGGACTTGAATGTGTGGAAAGGGTATGGATGGAATAGGTTTTGTGGTTTGTTTGGGTTTTTTTTTAAGATTTTATTTATTTGAGGCACCTGGGCGGCTCAGTCGGTTAAGCGTCTGCCTTCGGCTCAGGTCATGATCTCAGGGTCCTGGGATCAAATCCTGCATCGGGCTCCCTGCTCGTGGGGAGCCTGCTTCTCCCTCTCCCTCTGCCCCACCAACCCCCGGCTGGTGCTCTCTCTCACTCTCTCTCTCTCAAATAAATAAGTAAAATCTTAAAAAACACTTTTTGAGAGAGAGACAGAGCTAGAGTGAGAGAAAGCATAAGCCAGGGCAGAGGGAGAAAGAGCAGGCTCCCCTCTGAGCAGGGAGCCCAACGTGGGACTTGATCCCAGGACCCTGGGATCATGACCTGAGCCAAAGACAGATATTGAACCAACTGAGCTCCCCAGGCGCCCCTGGGGTATGTGTTTTATTCCATAAGCTACATCAAACCCTTTTCGGAAGGTGGGAAGGACGGATAAAAATCAGAAATGACAATGAAATCAAATTCCTATCTTCAGAGAGGAAGCACCACTTTTAAGGACAGACTCCCCCCAAAAAGTGATCCCATCTCGAAGCCCAGGCTCACCAGTAGCGTTGGAGGACGTTTGCAAAATCCCAGTCATCCAGGAATAGAGAGCTCTCTGGGAATGAGCCGAGGTTTGGTCGTAGAGGTCTTTGAACACTGCAGATCTAAATGACGAACACGGGTGTCAATTAAGGAAAAAACAAGTGGAGGACTAGCGACAGGGCCAAAACAGCCAATGGACCCAAAGCTGTCTTGTGTTAAAAAGCCTTCCCCCTCCCTTGCTTCGTGCAGCTATTGTCCCGTTTCTCCTTTATCCTTCGCCTCTAAATATCTTCCAAAGAGTGCTCTCCACTTCCTCTCTTCTTAGTCATGTCTTTTTTGCTTTTTTATTTTTTTATTTTTTACGATTTTATTTATTTGAGAGAAAGCATGAGCGGGGGTGAGAGGGAGAGGGAGAGCAGGCTCCCCACTGAGCAGGGAGCCCGATGCGGGGCTCCATCCCAGGATTCTGGGATCGTGACCTCAGCCAAAGGCAGACGCTTAACCAACTGAGCCACGTGCCCCTCTTTTTTTTGTAACAGCTTTATGGAGATATAATTCCCACATATATAATTCACCCATTGAAAAATGTACCATTCAATGGTGTTCCCAGAGTTGTGCAACCATCACCACGTTCAATTTTTGAACACTTTAACCATCTCAAAAAGAAACACCATACCCTTTAGCTACCGCCCCCCACCTACTAGTCACCCCAACCCCTAGAAACTACTGATTTACTTTCTGTCTCCATAGATTTGCCTCTTCCAGACATTTCAGATAAATGGAAGCATGCAATATGTCATCTTTGTGACTGGCTTCTTTCACTTGGCATGATGTTTCCCACGATCACGCATGCTGGACAAGGCATCAGCACCTCATTCGTGGCCTTTTCAGGGCTATATACTATTCCACGGCCTGTACCCATCACATTTTGTTTATCTATTCCCCAGCTGATGAACCTCTGGGTGGTTTCCACCTTTGGTTTATTATGAATGATGCTACTATAAACATTCATATGCCAGTTTTTGTGCGTACAGACATTTTCATCCCTCTTGGGTAGACACCCAGGAGAACTGCTGGGTTAGGTGACAACTCCGTACTTGGCCTTTCGAGGAACTGCCAGATTGTTGTCCAAAGAGGCTGCATGATTTCACACTCTCACCAACAGTATATGAGGGTGCTGATTTCTCCATATCCTCACCAACACTGGTTAGTATCTGACATTCTGGGCTTGGGTTTTTGTTTTGTTTTTTTCAGTTTTTGTTTAAATTTCAGTTAGCTAATGTATAGTGTAATATTAGCTTCAAGTATACAATATAGTGATTCAACCATCCATACATCACAAGTGCACGCCTTAATCCCCATCACCTATTTAACCCATCCCTCACCCACCTCCCCTCTGGTAACCATCAGTTTGTTCTCTGCGGCTAAGAGTCTGTTTCTTGGTTTCTCTCTTTTTCCTTTGCTCATTTGTTTTGTTTCTTAAATTCCACATATGAGTGAAATCATATGGTATTTGTCTTTCTCTGTCTGATTCATTTCACTTAGCATAATACTCTCTAGTTCCATCCACGTCATTGCAGATGGCAAGATGTCATTACTTTTTATGGCTGAGTAATATCCATGATGTGTATAAGATCACACCTTCTTTATCCATTCATCGATCGATGGACACTTTGGTAGTTTCCATAATTTGGCTATTGTAGATACTGCTGCTCTAAAACATTGGGGTGCATGTTTCTCCTTGAATTAGCATTTTTTTATCCTTTGGGTAAATACCTAGCAGTGCAATGCTGGATCATAGGGTAGTTCTATTTTTAACTTTCTGAGGAACCACCATACTGTTTTCCAGAGTAGTTACACCAGTTTATATCCCCACCACCAGTGCAAGAGGGTTCCCCTTTCTCTGCATCCTCGCCCACACCTGTTGTTTCTTGTGTTGTTGATTTTAGCCATTCCAACAGGTGCAAGGTGGTATCTCATTGTAGTTTTGATTCGCATTTCCCTGACGCCGAGTGATGTTGAGCATTCTTCATGTGTCTCTTATCTATATGTCTTCTTTGGAAAAAATATCTATTCATGTCTTCTGCCCATTTTTTAATTGGATTATTTGGTTTGGAGGTGTTGAGTTTGGTAAGTTCTTCATATATTTTGGATACTAACCCTTTATCAGATATGTCATTTGCAAATATTTATCTGACATTTTGATTATAGACAAATACCACAAATACCATACAGTGGGTATGAAGTGTCTTGGTCACCTTTAACCACCACTGCCTGGTCCCCTCCCCACCACACCTCTCCTCATGGCCCCAGTCACCAACGGCCTCCTTGTTGCCATATGCAGCAGTCCCACTTAGTCCAAGTATGACTTGACCTTACAGTACTGAGATCAAAGTTACTTTTTAAATAAATGTTAATTAAAAAGAATGAGTCATGGGGCTCCTGGGTGACTCAGTCAGTTAATCGTCTGCTGTTGGCTGGGGTCATGATCCCAGGGTCTTGGGATCGAGCCCTGATGCAGGGCTCAGTGGGGAGCCTGTTTCTCCCTTTCCTGCTCCCTGTGCTTGTGTGCTCTCTCTCTCTCAATCTCTGTCAAATAAGTAAATAAATAAATAAAAATAAAAATAAGAATAATGAGTTACTATTTTAAAAAAAAAAATAGTAAAGCATAGTACCAGTAGTGTACAGATATGGCAAAAAATTGTGAGGATGGTACCAGAATGACTGACATTTGGGAGGCACTGTTTTAATCAAACCATTTCTAAACTCCACAGATGTTACGCTCTGCTTCAGGTCTCACATGTTAACCTGCTCCCCTTGCTTTCTCCCCTCTGCCGTACATTACCTCTGAGAAATGGGGAGCGGGGTTCACGGGCTGGGGGAAACGCTCACAGGTTCTTGAAAGCGTCCTCACGCAGGTCCCGGGGGAGCTTCTCTGCGATGTCTGGCTGCAGAAGGCTGCCTGAGGAGCCCCTTAGCACCCTGCCCAGGATCTCCACACACTCCAGGGGGTTTAGCAACTGGAAACACCTCTCCAGTGTGATGAGAAACAGGCTGCGGTTGACGCCAGGGCTCTGCAAGGCTTGTTTCCGGATCTCTCCCAAGTCAATAACAATGTCTTCCAGCTCCTAAAATAAAGAAAGAAGGTAGGGTTGTCTTGTGAGAGATTTGGAAACCCTGGGAGGAACTACACTTAGCAGTGGGGAAATTCAGGACCACTGTTTAACACCATGCTGCTCTGTCAAACCTTCTAGAACTTTCCATCTGTTACAGAACAAAGTCGAGGCCTTCACCTGCCTCTCCCACACTAGGCAACTTCTCACGCTTCAGGTATACCACGTGACTCACACCTCAGGTGCATGCTTGAGCTGGAATTCCCTCCCCACCTCCTTCCTCTAATGAAATCCAACTCATCCCTCATGGATAAGCTCAACTTCACCAAGCTCACCTTCTTGGTGAAGTCTTCTCAAATGCCCTCCTACCTTGGTCAAATCAAATCTCCCTCTACTAAGTGCTCCCAAGAGCACCTGGAGCCAAACTCCATGATGCATTAGAGATGCTTATGGGCCTGTCTTTCCTCCTTGCCAATGGTTCTCAACCCTGACCGCACACCAGAATCACTGGGGAGTGGTCCCAGCGCCACCATAGAGAGTCTGATTTAACTGCTCTTTCGTGGAGCCCAGGCACCTGACTTTAGTGGGCAGCAGGGGTTGAGCCAGAAAAGTCCTTGACGCCTAAGCCATGTGCCTAGTGGAATGCCTGGTATCCAGAAAATATTGAGAAAGTCTTGTTAGGATGACTGACTGAATGAATGAATGAATGAATGAACGAACGAATGAACAAATGACTCTTTTGAACCACAGAACGCAGGAATGCTGACATGGCTTAGTCACAATGTGATTGGCACCTCAGTCTTTCACCCTGCACAGCCTGCAAACATAATAACCATCATTGACTGAGCAAAGACCACATACTCAACAAATGTTATATGCTGTTATTATCTCAAGATCGCAGGTGATGAAAACAAAAGCTAGAATACGCCATCTGCCCAAACTTACACAGAGCTAGGATCTGAAACAGGTGTATCTGCATCCAAGCCCACACTTCTAACCATGACCGAGCATTTCCTAACTTCGGTCCTTTCCTCTCAGAGCTAAACAGTGTAGTGGTTAAGAATGCAGCTAGTTCTGCAGCGGAGGTCTATGGATAGAATTTAGGGCATCTGTGAACATTGGAGGAAACTACACCTTCATTTTACTGTCACAGAACTCACTTCCAGCATTTCCTTCAGGAATGAATAGTAGACAGTAAGCCACCAAAGCACCAGTAGGACCTTGGAGTTGTCGTCGGTAGAAATCAGACACTTTCATAACGCATTACAGTTGTCACAGATATCTTGAAATCTCCTTTATAATCCATACCTCCTCAAAATTACAGAAGCTATTTGACTCAGAGCTAAATCTTGTTATTGGATGTGTTAAGCACATCAATTACTATACTCCCAATGTGTTTTATGTATTTTGACAAATGTCTTTCAATAGAATCGGCTTCCTTTATAATCCTCTGTGTTTTATTTTATAGACTTTTCACAAGTTATTCTGAGAAGGGGCTTCACGAGATGCCAGAAGGACTCGCAGCTGGAGTCAGGAGCCCAGGTTCCAACCTCAGACCTGCCACTCTCGAGCTGCGTGATGCAAGGTTATTCATTCAACTTCTCCAAGCCCATTTCCTTAACTAAATATTGAAATGGTAAGATTATTATTGTCCTTATCTCAGAAGGTCCTGGAAAAGATTCAATCGGTCCATGCATGTTAAACCCTTAGAACAGTGTTGGCAAACTATGATTCACAGGCCAAATCTGGCCCACTACCTGTTTTTGTGAATAAAGTTTTATTGGAACATATCCATGCCCATTCATTGACCTGCCACCTATGGTTGCTTTCCTGCTACAACAGCAGAGTTGAGTAGTTGTGACAGAGAACACATGGCATGCATAGCCTAAAATATTTAGTATCAGGTCCTTTAAGGAAACGGTTTGCTGACCTAACATAGCAAACCCTCAATAAATATTAATCAATATCATTTTCATAGACCAGCATCCTCATTTTTGCCATATCTTTGCACTGCCTCTACTGTTATTTACCTCATATTTTTTTTAAACCAACTCTTTTTTTTTTTTTAACTTAAATTCATTTCAAAAGGAAACCTCGCATCTCTACCAAACTCACAGGTTGGATATATCCAGTCTATTTTAATAACAGACATTAAAGTAAGTCTGTGACTATTAAAATGTTTACATGGTTCAATTCCTTCTAGGAAACACTGTTCCCCCACATTAAAGTGTCTCTAAACCTCACCTTTCTGGGTCTCACGGATTTTCTGGGTCTCATAGACCTTGCTCTGTGATGCTCTTCAATCATCAACTTTATTTTGTGCAAATTTGTCTATTTCTGTTTTTTTTTTTCTACCCCCAGACTGTAAACTCCTTGAGGGCTGGGGTAGACTTTCATCTTTGAACCCAGTGTCCACTGATGCATAGTAATCATTCACAGATGTTTATTGAGCCAAACTATTAGAAGCTCCTTGGTACCCCCTCATCTCTTAGTTCCCGTAAGAATATATACTATAAGGCTCTTCACTTGAACTTTGGAAAAAGTAAGTGAGAAAATCAAGGTCTGCAAGCTCCCAGGGGGTTGTGAAGGGAGAAGGTGGGAGGAAAGACATAAAGAAGGCCTGAGTCAAGCTCAGTTGGATTCAACTCGACAAATGCCAACTGGCCCAGGATTTCCCCTACTCCCAGGGTGCCAAGAACGCCTCACCAAGAGGTCCTTCTTGTCTTCTAAGAGGCATTTCATGGCGGTGCAGAAGCGCTGAGCATCTGTTTCCCTAAGGTCCTCCAGCAGCTTCTGGGGCTGGTACAGACGCTGCTCCAGGTGGTTTTCCATGGCTGCCTGGAAATGGGGTGTTGAGGAGGGTCCGTGAGGACAGGGCAGGAGCACGTGGTCAGCACCACGGCCAGCAGCCCAGCCGGGCCACCTACTTCCCTGCAGAGCCCACCAGCTGGCAGCTAGCTGACGTGTTTGGTTTGGCTGGCTCCAAAATTTTTCATTAGCTGCCAACATTTCAAAGTCAGGGGATTCCCCACAAAAATCCAGACTTCCAAGTTCTCTTGGAAAACACGAAGATTTGGCAACACTAGGCATATCCCCTTCCTGGTGATAATAGCCGGCCGAGGGGCAGCTCTTCCCTGTAATTACACTCCTGCTCACCACCCACCCAGCCAGCCTATTTGGTTCCTATAGGCGATTGGGGTTTCAAGTCCAGAGCAGTTGGCCTCCGTCCAGGGAGTTTACCACCCCCAGGCTGGCACTGCTCAACCCCTCTCCCACGCCCCAAGCTACCAGCATAAAAGCAAAATTCAGGCAGCGTGAACAAACTCCCTCTTGGCTTCCCCTCGGAAGTGGGGAGGAGAGGACAGCAGCCTCTCCTAAAAGAGATTACCTCTGTTGTCTGGGGAATTATTTTCTAAATCTCTTTAAATAAAGGCAGCATATTGTGATGGCATGGCCAAAAGGTGGGCTCTAGAACCAGACAACCCATGGGAACATCCCCACATTACCACCGACTAGCTGTGTGGCCTGGGACAAGTTACTTAACTAGGATTGGTAGATAAAACACAGGATGCCCAGTTAAATTGGAATTGCAGTTAAATGGTGAATAATTTTTCAGCATAAGTATGACCCAAATATTGCATGGGACATATACTAAAAAAATCATTCATTGTTTATCTACAAATCAAATTTAACTGGGAACACTGTATTTTTTTTTTTTTAAGCAACCTCTACACCCAGTGTAGAACTCAAACACACAACCCCAAGATCCAGAGTCGCACATTCCACCAACTAGCCAGCCCAGTGCCCCAAGAATACTGTACTTTTATTTGCTAAATGGGCAACACTAGTCTGGGGCCTCAGTTTTCTCAGCTGAAAAATAGACACAGTAGAGACTTACTACATAGGGTCATTGTGAGGATGAAATGAGTGTGTGTAAAGTGTTTTCAATCGTGCCCAGCACACAGTAAGTGATCAATAAGTGCCACCCATTATTCCCTATCTTGAATGAGTTGAGTAATGATTTACTCAGGGACTCTCCCTCTAGAATGAAAGGCCTAGGTGGGTAGTAATGGGACTGCCTTGTTCTCCTCTGAGTTTCCAGTGTCTAGAACAATGCCTGGCAGAGATTAGAGGTTAGATAAGTAGATACTGAATGAATAAATAAATTTATACACAGGAAAAGAGAGAAGATATCTACTAGTCAGGTTAAAATATCCACATTTCGGGGCGCCTGGGTGGCTCAGTGGGTTAAAGCCTCTGCCTTCGGCTCAGGTCATGATCTCAGGGTCATGATCTTGAGCCCCGCATCGGGTTCTCTGCTCAGCAGGGAACCTGCTTCCCCCCCCCCTCTCTGCCTACCTCTCTGCCTACTTGTGATCTCACTCTATCAAATAAATAAATAAAATCTTTAAAAAAAAAAATCCACATTTCATGAGAAACCTTACTGCTGGAGAGAAAAAGGGCCTTTAGGTGGCCACAGACTGATGAATGCAAGAAAGAAAGTAGATGTCATGAGGCCAGCGGCCACCTCCAGCTAGTGCGTGTCCTGGAAAAGGGTTAGTAACCAGCTCTCTGAATGTAGCTCTCATGTGACTGCTGGTTGATATTTTCATTTACATTATAAAGTAAAAAAGTGAAACAATAAAGACGCCAGGACTTCATTCATTCGGATGTCGGAACTTCATTCGTCAATGACATGACTTCTTTGCTGAATCAGATAGTTTTTGAATACCGAAAGAATATTTCCTCAATTTTCTGTGCTATTCACAGTATAATGGTAAAGACACGACATACCACCCTGGGCTGACAATTGTGCGGATGAGGCCCATGCTGTCCAGTTTGCCACAGTCCCCAGAATGCCCTACTGCTCCACAAATATCCTTGCCATCTATTACCATGTCTGTGCTACTGTTTTTCTTACAGTAGAGTTAAAAGGGAAGGAAAATATTTCTTGGACCCATGATCAAGAGACCCATGATCATTACACCCAAAGAGCCAGTCTCCTAGAATTCCGTTTAGCAACAGAATCCCCCAAGTTTTAGCAGACTAGGTGGCTTCTCAGAAAGGCCTCTCTTCTTACTCCTGTGCAGTGACATGAGACTGGACTGTAAGCCAATGGAATGTGAGCAGGAGGAAGGGTGCAACTTGCAGGTCACATCCTTAAAGAGAAGATGCTCACCCTTCACTTCCTCTTTCCCACCACCCCCTCTCCTGGGTTGGAGAATGGATATGCTATCTCAATCATGTCGGCAACAATTCCCTAGAGGATGACAAAGCAACCAGATCGAAGAAAGCTGGGCCCTTGGACAGTTTTTTGAAAGAGAGCCCCCTCTCCTCTCTGGATCTCCCACGGAACTCTGAACTATAACATGAGATAGAAATAAGTTACATTAAAAAAAGAAAGAAAGAAAAGAAAGAAAAGAAAGAAAAGAAAGAAAAGAAAGAAAAGAAAGAAAGAAAGAAAGAAAGAAAGAAAGAAAGAAAGAAAGAAAGAAAGAAAGAAAGAAAGAACACTGTTTGTGCTGTTGGAATTTGGGGTCTCTTTGTTACAGCAGCTCAGCCTACACCCTAATAACCAAGTCTCCATCAAACGTAGAAAGGAGGAAAAACACAAAAGAGCTTGTATCATGTTTCAAAATAACTGGACAGAACACGTTTCTTTGTGGAAGTGAAAACTAGCTTATACCTAGTCCACTTCCCCATCCTACCTGGCCCCTGAGTTTACAACCCCTGAGCGCTGAGAGGGGATTATATGATAGGGATGAGTCTCAGATACACACCTGCAGGCTGGGGATGGTGAAGGCAACATTCCGTGAATTCAGATAGGCCAGGACTCTGTGGGACAGGTCTGCCGTCCAGCCATGGGAGCTTCAGTTGAAGACAGGAGAAGGTCACGATGACAGGTTCCCCTATGATGAGTAGTTCCCCTACTTGCCAAGTGGCCAGAAGACCAGAATTCAGACAGGATGTGGGGAATGAGCCGGGAATGCTAGGAACTTTGTGTTTGGAGGAGGTAGGAGATTTGTTAACCTGGCACAGTGGTGGGGGAGTTTCCAAATCTAAGAATCTTCCTGGATCCCATTCCCTCAAAGACAATTATCAGTTTCTGAGCTGTATGCAATACTCTAATTCCCATAAAAATCCACTTGGATTAAGTACAATCCAAACAGACTGACTTGGAAAGATGTCATTACCATATTAAATTTAAAGCAGATACAGTGTATATACCATGTGAGACTGGAATTAGTATACTTAAGAGTGTGAGTTCAAAACCCAGATTTGAATCCTGGCTCTGCCACTTAATTGTGTGGCCTTCGGCAATTTACTGAATTTTCCTGTGCCTCGGTTTCCCTTTCTATGTAATATAGCTAAAATTGTGAAGATTCTATTTGTTCCCACACGTAAAGTGCTTAAAACGGTATCCAGCCACACAGAAAATGCACAATTTCATTCAGAACAGCCCCAAATTGGAAATGACCCAAATGTCCAACAACAAGTAAAAGCTTAAACAAATATGGTACGTCCATTCAATGGAATGGATATCAATCAGCAATATCAATAAAACATCAATACAAAAGGAATGAGTTGGACTTCAGCTTCCAGCTATGATGGAGTAATTGGCAGCAGATAAATCCTCCTGCCTTAAATGACTGGAAGGTCTTTTATAATCCCATTTTTGTTACTAAATAAATAGATGGATGAATAAATGAACACGAAGATGATAGACAGATAGATAGATAGATAGATAGATAAAATTTAGCCTGAAAGGATATATCCAAATCTATCAGCTAGTGTTAAAGTTACATTAGGAAGAAGAATGTTTATGGGGCCTCTTTCACTTTAACATAATTGAGTGCCCTCTGAGGGCCCTCAGACCCCCATTTATTCTCCCTCATAGTATTCATCGTATTAGAATTATCTGTTAATATTTGTCTTTCCACAACACTCTAGTGCCCTGCCCCCCATCCCCAGTATCTAACACCAGCCTGTATGCAGTATATCACACAATAGGACAATGGGGTCCTGGAGCCCCACTACTGGATATACACACCTAAGCTCCACCACACTTCCCAGCTGCATGACCTTGATTCACCCTCCCTGTGCCTCAGTTTCACTATTCTGTCTAATGGGATAACAACAGGACCTTCCCTGGGAGAGCTTGTGAAGATTAGATATCTTTCTATGTACAAAGCACTAAGAATGGGACTGCTACACAGTAAACACTCAGTAAATGTTAGCACTTGTGCCAGAGCAGAGAGGAATAAAAGCTTGTGAAACAAATGTATCCACTTTACAACACCTGTGCACTGGTTGATATTTTTTTGTAATGAGTACATATGTATGTATTATTTTTTACAATTAAGAGACTTTCATTTAGGAGTTTTTATTAAACATCTATTCCATCCCTTCCCCTCCCCTCTAGGGTGGGTTACCTTTGAAACTGTATGAGATCCAGTAACGCTACACGGGAATAAAATGAAAAGACAACTTTAAAAGAATCATTCCAGAGAGATCACAGGCACATTCTGTTTGAAATTTTTAGAAGCAGCAAAGTGGGGGACAGAGTTGGGACATTACCATTCAGATAGCTTCCATCTATTATTTCTTCCTAAAAGGCAAAGAAATAATGTCAAGTAAAACATCCAAAAGTTGGCTGTTCCAGTAGAGGAGGTTTTGATTAAAAGAAAATGGGATACTCACCGCCATTTTTTGCAACAATGGATGCAAATCTGTAAGAAAGCCATTGAAGGTATAACTAGAATTAATTTTGTGATCTTCAGAAATACACATGGGTTAGGGAAAGAGCAGCTCCCTCCCAAAAAAAAGCCACCCATAAAGGAAAATTTTAGTGAATTTCTATTGTACCTGTGCCCATGTGTGCCCAGTGTGTGAAAACCCTAGATTAAAAAATCCTTTTAGAATAATCCTACACATACGTGTGTGTGCATGCCCACACATACTCATATCCTACACATACATATATGTGTGTGCATGCACACACATACACCTATGCATACATGCCAAACATTCTACAGCACCCTGTACCTAAAGTGATCCATCCCACTACATTCCCTAAGGTGTGGAAACTACGGCAGATTCTTCCTCCCTCAGGACTTACCCTGCCTGGAATCTGGAATGCTATGACTTGCCACTCCATGGGTCAGAAAAAGGAACAGGAAAAGAAAATATGTCCTAAGTTCCTGGGGCATCCTCCTGTAGTTAATTCAAGCACAGAAGTGATTCAGGTTTGTATTCTTAAAATACATTTAAGAACATTCAGAAGACTTGGGGCACATGGGTGGCTCAATCAGTTAAGCATCTGGCTCTTGATTTTGGCTCAGGTCATGATCTCAGGGTGCCGGAATGGAGCCCGGCGTCGGGCTCCATGCTCAATGGGGAGTCTGCTTGGAGATTTCTCTCCCTCCCTTTCTGCCCCTCCTCCTGGCTTCTTTCTCTCTCTTTCTCTCTCTCTCTCTCAAATAAATAAATAAATATTTTTTAAAAAGAGAGAGAGAACATTCAGAAGACAAATGGGAAAAACGAATAGGCCCAGAACAGCTTGGGCTCTTTTTTTAAAAATACATTTAAAAAAAAAAAATACATTTTAAATTCCATGTACTTTGCTCCATCTAAAACCCCTATGCTAGTCAAAGACACAATCATCTCTCTCCTTGATGACAACAATGGCCTGTTTATGTTCTTACACCCCCTCCCATTCCCTTCAATCCAGCAGAGAGGAGTGATTAGAAGCATGGGCTCTGTTCTATCTGACGAGGGGTTTCTATCTAGACTATAAAAAGAACTCTTACAATTCAGTAAGTAGAAGATAAGCCAGAGGCAAAAAAAGATACAAACTTAAGTTTCATTTTAAACAAAAGAAATGGCCAGTAAACTCATAAAAGATTGTCAGCATCATTAATTATCAGGAAAATGCAAATTAAATGCACAATTAGATACCACTACACAGGGGCGCCTGGCTGGCTCATTCGGTAGAGCATGTGACTCCTGATCTCGAGGTTATAGGTTTGAGCCCCACATTGGGTGTAGATATTGCTTAAAAATAAAACCTTAAAAAAAAAAAAAGGGGGGGGGCGCCTGGGTGGCTCAATCAGTTAAGCATCTGCCTTCGGCTCAGGTCAGGATCCCAGGGTCCTGGGATGGAGCCCCACATCAGGCTCCCTGCTCAGCTTCTCCCTCTCCCTCTGCCCCTTTCCCTTGCTCGTGCTCTCTCTGACAAATAAATAAGTAAAATCTTCAACAACAACAACAACAAAATACTGCTACATATACTAGATTGGCTAAAAGTTAAGAAGACTGATGATACCAAGTATTGATGATGATGGGGAGCAGCAAGAATCTCTTTGGAAAACTGTTTGTCTTATATACAGTTAAATATGCAATACTCTATGATCCACGAATTCTACCCCTGGGTATTTATCCAAGAGAAATTAAAACTTACATCCACACAAACACTCGTATAGTTTCATTCATAATAGCTAAAAATCGGAAACAACTCAGATGTTCAGGCGCAGGTGAAAGGTTCAAAAAATGTGAATCAATGGAACATCACTCACCAATAAATAATAAGTTGGACTTCTGCTTCCAGGTCTGATGGAAGGAGATAAACCCTCCTGCCTTAAATAATTAGAAAACCAACCAAAATAATGAGGCAAAGGCTTTCAGACATTGGACAACAGGTAGCACAAGACTGAGATTCTAAAAGAAGGGAAACCGTTGGCATAAAAATATATATTGGTCTCTGTTCTGGGTTCCTGGCATAGAGCTCCCAAAACTAGTAAATTCCTACATGGTAAAAGTACTAGGAACACCTTTTGCTCCATTGAGGTGAGTCTGGGTGAGCTCCTGGTTGGCTCCTGGTCACCGGAAAAACCAAGCCATGATTCTCTAGCCCCACCCCCATCCTCCAGAGAAGAGAGAGGGGCTGAAAATGGAGTTAGTAATTGATCATGCCTATGTGAGGAAGCCTCCATAAAATCCCAATAGTACAGGGAGGTTTCAGGTTGGCGACCACATCACATCAGGAGGGTGACACACACCCCAACACCACAGGGACAGAAGATCTTGCACTGGGGACCCTCCCAGACCTTGTCCTATCTCTCATCTCTTCATCTAGCTATTCATCTGTATCCTTCATCCTATCTTCTCATAAACTTGTAAAAGTGTTTCCCTGAGTTCTGTGAGCTGCTCAAGCGAACTGATCAAACCTGAGGAAGAGGTTGTAGGAACCTCGGACTTGCAGCTGTTAGACAGTTGGTTAGGTTCTGACAGGATGCCTGGAGGCCAGCAACGAGGAAGTCACTGGCCAGCTATCGGGAAGGTCAGAGGCCTATCCTGGCAGCACGCCACAAGAAGCCAGATCAAACCAGACACACTCAAGATGGCGGATGCCATGACAGGAACCCCCTGGCCAAATTAGGAAGAAAAATCACAAAACCCTGCTTGCCGCGCCAAGTAATGAATATTTCACCCCCGAGTTAACAGCTGTCAATGAAAGTTAGAAACCCAACCCTCACAACACACAGTTCTCTCGAGAGCTCTCTCCTGAGTGCGCTTGCGCTCGCTCCCTCTCTGTCTCGAGCTCACTGCTCTCGTATCTCCAGAGTGTGCTTTGCACTTTAATAAATATCCCCACTTGTGTTAGTCATCCATTGTGCTGTGTGTCTGTCCTCGAGTTCATTCTCTTGATAAGACCAAGAACCTTCCATGACTCCTTCGGGTCTGCCTGGGTCGAGTCCCCAGGGCGCGGGGTCTCCCTAGTTCACCTGGCAACACAGCCACCTCACGCAGAAGTTGTGGGTCACCTGGAGACCTACTGTGTGCAAACCCATTGTGTGGAAATCTGGAGACCCAGTACGTACTCGCTGCCTGGAGTTTACTTCCTTGGACCGGCTCCTAGCACGGGAATGGTGGGCACAGGGCACATTCCAAGGACGGGGGAGGGGGTGAGGAGCCTCCGATACCGGGTGCCAACTCACAGGTGCACCCGACAGTCACGTGATCTCTCAAATGACCCACCCCCCAACAAGAGGTCACCAAACCGGAATCCAAATTCAAACACGCTGCCTGGTTTGATGGGGCTCAAAGCTGTTTTTTTAAATAGTTATATAAAAAAAAAAGAGAACACTATCTCTTGACACTTTGAAATTCCATGTATGAAATTTAAATGTTAGTGTCGGAAAGTAAAGTTTTCAGGGAATCAGGCCAGGCCCGTTCATGCCAATGTCATCTGTGGCCACTTCGACGTCGCAGCCGCCCCGCTGAGTCAGCTCGACAGAGACCCGTGTGGTTGCTCGCCGAAAATACTTACTCTCTGTTCGCCAAGCTGCACCCTTCCATATTCACACAAGAAATGCGGTGTTCGAGAGATGGCTTCAAAATAATAGGGGAGGAAGGAGGTAGGAGGTGGTGATGGGTTGGCTGGTGGAAGCTGAGGGAAGAGTACATGAGGTTCACTATATTCTTAGGTCTGCTTTTATATGTGTTTGAAATTCTCCACATAAATGATTTTTAAAAGAAAAAGCAACGAAAGAGACTGCGTGTTTTTAATGAGAGAGGGGGATAGATGAGGGGGAAAGGGGATGGGAGATGTCAGGAGGGGAGGAACTGGGGGGGAAAACAGGTGGGGTGGGTCCTTCAGGTCAAGTGAAAGGAGGAGGGACCCCCTCAAAATCTGTTTATGGGGTCAAATCAGATGAAAACTGGAGGCTGCACTTTGCCTCACCTGTCAGGTAGCCCACACCCCAGTGACCGGATACCACTCTCTTGGGGTATTAACAGGAACTTGAAGGGACCCCCCATCATCCCCACCCATGGTTTCCTGAGAATATTTTGTAGGCGCCCCTGCATTCTTTCTTACAGATTTCCCTGATATCGTCTAGCTTGTTAAGCAAATGGATTCTTTAACCTCCAAGGGGACTTCCACAACCAGCTTTGCAAACAATTATGCAAACAATTATGCTCATTTTACTGCCCAGGGCAAAAACAAACTGAAACTTTTGAAACCTACAAAGAGCAAAAGCCACACATTCCAACAGGTTTTAAGGGAAGGGGATCCCAAAGCCTTTTGTAGCTGTGTCCTGCCCCACCAATCCCACCCCGCAGCTGGTACATTCAACTCTCATACTAACTCTTACTGGGTTGGAGTCTTTTGGGCTTTAGGGGAAACTTGGGCCCTTTTTTCTCCCTTTCCTTTGGTCAGCTGCCCTAGGACATTGGCCTCATTCACAATTCTCCAGTTTCTCAGACAATGAGGCTTCTTGTGCTTTATTGACAGCATCTCCCTATTAACTCAAGGGAGAGGTATATGATTACTGAAATAGATGCCCCGCTTTCTGCTGCACATAATGTCTTCGTTCCAAGGAAACCCCAGAGCATCACCAGTATGGGATTTAGTTTTAATTAAAAGCCCTTTGGGTCACTGTCTTTCAAGAGATAGGCCAAAAGCATTGAATGGACTGTGCAGGGTAATAATGATTTGGGTTTCTCCATGGACCCCTCCCCTTCCCCATCAAAGGCTCCCCACTGCAGACTGGCGGAAGTCAGGCAGGCTAGGGGGCTGCTTTGGTGCAACCTAAAATGCAAACAGCAACAATAACCACAAACCAGAAATGAACGCAGTTTCCTGAGCAACGGGGAGGGAGCATTTGGATGAGCAGGGAGACCAACCATCCTGGTTTCCTGGGACTGAGGGGTTTCCTGGGACACGCAGTTCACTTTTAAAATAGGAAAAGTCGCAGGTAAACCAGGATAAGTTGGTCACCCTACAGATAAGAGACATTTCATCCTCTATGAAACGTGCTGAAATGCTGGGGGGTGGGTTCCCCCAACGCTGGCACACCCCATCCCAGACACAAACCAACAATTCGCAATTACATGGAGTTTTACGGTCTGTAAAGCACCCCCATTTAAGGTCTGCATCATGGACCCATATTTATGGGCCATCCAGATACCAACTCGGAGATTTTCCACCCCCCCTCCAAAAAAATTACAATTTTCATTGCTATCAGTGCAAAGTGGGCTAACTGGTCTGGCTAGAATACCAGGCTGATTGAAGTGGATTTGGTGTTGGAAAGGCCAGGGTCACAGTGGGTACAGAAGTCAAAGGAATGGTTACTTTCTGGACCAGAGGCACAGAGGCCTGAGCTCCTCCCCAGCTTCCCCCTTGATGGGGAAGACTCTGGACAGTCATTCCCCTTCCTTTCTTTTGATCTCAGAGGAGCAGAATGGAAGGCTCGGGATTCTGTGATAAAAGGAGAGGAAGAAAGGTCTCACTGAGCATCTTCCATGTGCCGGCATCATGGCAGGCCCTCCCTTCACTTACTCTCTCCATCAGCCCCACGCTTTACTTGACTGGGTTTCACAGATGAGTTCTGCGGGCACATGAGGTCACACAGCAAGCAAATGACAGAAAAGGGGTCCCAGTGCAGGGCTGCCTGACTCCACAGTAGTCCTAATTCCAGGAACCACCGAATGAGAGAAAACGAAGTACATGCCCCCCTAGATAGATACACTGTCTCCCTGAATCCTTGCAGAACCTCTTTTTTTTTTTTTTTCAAGGTGTTATTTATTCATTTGTCAGAGAGAGTGAGCAAGCACAAGCAGGGGTTGCTGCTGGCAGAAGGGGAAGCAGGCAAAATGAGGGGCTGGCTCCCCTCCCAGCAAGGCACTGGATGCAGGACTCGATCCCAGGACCCTGGAATCATGACATGAGCCGAAAGCAGATGCTTCACCGACTGAGCCACCCAGGCGTCCCAAACCTTTGAGGCAAATATTACCATTATTGCTACTTCAGAGAGGAGGAAACAGGTTCCTAGAAGTCAAATGACCAGCCCAAGGTCACACAGCTACTGAGTAGAAGGGCCAATTCCCAAACCCAGAGCCAAAAGATCCAAAGCGTTGACTAGCTTTGCTCCCCAGCCTCCCTACTCAGCCCCTGGAACGTAAAACTCCAGGTGGCCTGAGCCATCTCAGGGATAGGAGCTCTGCTTTACTTTGGACCCACACAATTTGTGCTCTTGAGCAAAGTTCCTCAACCTCTCTGGCTTGCATTTCCTCCTCCGTACAATGGGGATGGCAACACGACCTCCCTCACCAAGACTGTGTAAACATGTTTAAAGTTCATAAATTTATCCAGTGCGCAGTCGGTGCTGAATTTGCTTTACCTTGCACTTGCCCATTTCTTGCTCGCAACAGCTATGAGGTAAAATACGGAAACTACGTAAAGAACTTGCCTTGTATAGAAAATAGGTAAGAACGGAGCCCAGCACTGGCACATAGAATCACTCGATGAACAGTAGCTTTTATTATTTCTGGTGCTATTGCTTTTACGGCTATTATAAATGTTGCCATCACTGCTGTTTTTTTTTTTTTACTACTATTAAGTGGGTTCGAAGCCCTTTTCTGGAAGTTTCTGCACACACTCCCTCGCATGGACGCCCCCACCCCCAAGCGCCCTGAAAGTTGCGACTGCCCCTGGCTCACCCTCCTTTCTGTCTCCACTGCCCACCCTCCAACCCCACCCCATGCACCCCTCGTGCCCCTTCCCTGGGGAGGCCCCGCCGCGCGCCCCCACCCCGCGCATGTCCCCTACGCTCAGCCCCGCGGGGTCCTCCGCCCGGGGCCGCCATGCGCGCCTCACCTGCGGTGCCGGCTCGGCGCTCTGAGTCTCGCGCGCCGGGCGCGCGGGGCGGGGCCGCAGGGCTCACCCAGGGCGGCGGGGGCGGTGGGGGCGGTGGGGGCGGTGCCAGCCTGCGTGGCGCGACCTCCTCCGCGCTGGGTTCCAGTGGAAACCCCGCACAGAGAGCCGCGGGGTCACAGCCTCCGCCTGGGGGCTTCCTCCGCAGCCCCGAGCGTGCCAGACGCAGACGGACAGAATGCACGCCGCCTGGCCCCTCTCTGAGATTGCGGCCGGCCTGGGAGGATGAAGAGCTGAGGACAGAGCCACCCAGTTGCAACGTAGGGACTCTATTCGGATCCTGATGCAAACAGACCGTTAAAAAATTATAAGACAGTTGGAGCAGTGTGGTCCCTGGACAGGCAAAGGTTAAGCTTTTTAGATGTGAGCGTTGTAATGTGGTTCTCTTAAAAGTCCTTACCTTTTGTAGATATATGTCTGCAAACCTGAAACGTGATGTCTGGGATTTGCTTGGAAGTAAAGGGGATCACAGGGCAGCAGGAGCCTGGGTGAAACAGGACCGGGTCATGCGTTGATAATTGTTGAAACCAGTGAAGAGGGGATAATTACGACCTTTCTTCCTTTTTACGTGCTTGGGATTTTTCCATAATGAAGGTTTTTTTGAATAATAAGAACTGTAAATATGTTCAGACCGGTTGGTCCGTAAATGTGACCTGATTCATCTGAAGGAAAAAAGAAAAATTCCTCCCGAGTAAAAAAGGCTCGTGCCCCAAAATATTTATTGCCCCAGCATCACATATAAACACACACAGCAAATGGTGGTCGAAAAAGACCCAATGTAAGTGTACACCAGTAAGGAAATGGTTACATCAACTGTGATACGGCAACTCCATGAAATACAGTCATTAAAATGGGCATTAACAAAGACCATGTAATAGTAACACATGGAAATGATTTTAGAACCCAAAAAAGCCAAATATTAAGTAATACGCACTTCTATTAAAACTAGAAGGGAGTCGATTGTAGTGCTGAGGTTTGCCTGGTGGGATTATGCATAACTTTTACCTCTTTTCTAGTGAAAATAGAACTGTGAACTCTAGAGATTTCCTTGCAATCCTTTATATTTAATGAAACACATCTCAATACCTGAACTTTTTAAAATAGCTAAAATGC
>CM052890.1:18673189-18705568 GCA_028534135.1 Potos flavus
CCACAAAGCACAAGTTACTAGTAAATGAAACCCAATGCCATCCACATTGTGCTATAAAAACAAATCGTTAGGGAATCCAAATCAAACCCACAATGAGGTAAAACCTCGCATCCATTAGGATGACTACTATGAAGAAACACTGAAACGAACAAGCGTTTGCAAGAATGTGGAGAAGTTACAACCCTCCTGCCGTGTTAGGAGTGTAAATGGTGCAGGGGAAAACAGTATGGCGATTCCTAAAAAAATGAAACACGGAATTCCCATATGATCCAACAACTCCACTTATGAGCATATATTCCAAAGAAGTGAAAGCACTTCTCTTGACAAGCACTGAGTCATAGTTGGAACTGCAGAATCACTGTATCGTACACCTGAAACTAATATAACACTATATGCTAACAGTGCTGGAGTTAAAAAATTTAAAAAAAGAAGTGAAAGCAGTGCCTTACATATTTGCACAGGCATGTTCACAGCAGCATTATTCACAAAGACAAAAAGGCAGATGTAACACAAGTGTCTAATGATGGATGAACAGATTAGCAACATGTGGTGTAGACATATATACACAGGGGAGTCTTTTTTGCCTTAAAAAGTAAAGAAATTTTGGCACAGGCTACCACGTGGATGAACCTTAGAACATTATACTGAGTGAAATAACCTCGTCACAAAAAGACAGATACTGTACGATTCCTCGTACATGAGGAACCTAGAGTAGTCAAATTCATAGAAAGCAGAATGGTGGCTTCCAGGGGCTAGAGGAAGGGGGAATGGGAAGTAGTTAATGGGCACAGAGTTTCGGTTTTACGAGATGAAGGGTTCTAAAGATAGATGGTGATGTTTGCATAGTATGAATGTATTAAATACCACTGAACTGTACACCGAAGGATGGTGAAGGTGGTAAATTTTGTTATGTGTATTTTACTACAACTTAAAAAAATTGGAAGACAAATAATGGTGCCATGTCAGTGAACACTAATAATTTTTATTTATTTGAGAGCAAGAGAGAGCCAGCGAGCAAGAGCACAAGCAGGGTAAAGGGCAGAGGGAGAAGCAGACTTCCCACTGAGCAGAGAGCCCGAAGTGGGACTCAATCCCTGGATTGCGGGATCATGACCTGAGCCGAAGGCAGACGCCCAACCGATTGAGCCACCCAGTTGCCCCTAGTAATTTTTAAAGTAAGCAACTAAATGGGATATGGTATTCTGAATTGGCTCCTAAAACAGAAAAAGCTCGTTAATGGGAAAACAGACAAAATCCCAACATTGTCATTTACTTAATATACCAACGCTAATTTCTTAGTGTTGACAAACACACCAAGGCTACATAAAGTGTCAACATTTGGAAAGGAGGTAAAAGGTGTATAGGAACTCTCTGTAATAACACTGCAAGATTTCTCTAAATCTAACATTATACGAAAATAATAAATAAAAATTTATTTAAAAATAAATTTTTAAAAAGCAAGTGACAACTTAAAAGTTCGAATTAGTTCCTACATACAAGACAAAGACAACACAAATACACTAGAATTGATAAAGGAAGCAACAAAGTATGGATGCCTATACATAGCTACAGTAGATATGAAATTTTAATTTTTATTGTGCCGTTCACTGTTGCCTGTCGTCTCATCATCCACTAACTGCAAAAAGGCAGGCTGTTGAGTTTTATATTGCGGCAATATTTCCTTAATGATTCTGGGTGCATGTTTTCACTTAGATTACGAACAAGTATTTCTTAGTGTGGGTACAACGTGAACTTCCTTCTGCCAATTCCTGCCGTTGTATCTTTTAAAGTGGTTGGAAGTATGTGAGCATCCTGTTTCAGGTCAGTTATAAGCCAAGTATGTGCTCACTGGGTGCCTAGGCAGTGGGAAGCAGACCAGACAGCCCCGACTCGGCACAGGGTCTACCCTGCACTGGCCAGAAGCGAATTTGGGGGTACGTAGCCATCTGCACAAATGTGGGGGATCACTTCAGCCACTGGAAGTTCATATGTGAAGTTGAATATGTGCTCTAGTTGTTAGAAAAAAGGATCACGAAACAGTTCAATCGGTAACCAAGTAGTGGGACGCAACTGATGGAAACATCTTCAGTAACGAGTCTATTTAAAATGTACTCGGTTCTAAGTGAAAACAAAGCTTTCATCAGAAAGATGACTTGAAACAACTAAGTTTCAGTTTATTGCCCAGCCCAGTTTCTTTCTGTTAAAGGTCAACTGCATAAAAACTGGTAAGACATATAGAAGGGCAAAATACACTATTGCTTTTAACCACTCTGTGCAAGGGAGAAATGACTGAGGGTATTGTACCTTCTCTCCTTCCCTTCTCTGTAACCAGTGGCCTCAACACTCAAGGGACTCACACTGCAGGTGCAAGGAACCGTGAATCACAGGTGCAGCTTGCCTTGCCTTTCCCCATGACCTTCGAGGTCAATAGGTTAATAACTTGCTTTAACCACAAATAGAGCTCTTCTTAATTTCTCTAGCACAACCTTAAATTTGATATGAAGCACTTACACAAGGAATGGTGCAGACAAGAAGGCAGCTTTATTGTACTTTGGGGGAAAAAAACAGGATTCCATCGCGGGGGGGAGAAAAAGCCATTGACACTCAGTAAGCAACACTGCCACCTAGTGGAAAGGTGACACACCACCAAGACTTCCAAGACCAGGTATCAAATGTGCTAGTATTTGCTGGTTTAAATTTTCATCCTAAAATTTAACTGTTAATATATCAGTCTTCTGAAAACCTGATTTTGAGAAACTATTTGTATCTCTGAAATGCATAATTGAATGTGCTTTCTCTGCTTTTGGGGGGCAGAAAGAAGAGAGATTTTGGGTTTGTTTGTTTTTTTTAATAGACCATCAAATTAATTCTTGATTTCAAAATTATGAAACACTTTGTGGCAACCTGCCTCTTTGAACATCCATCACACTTGCACTCTTGTTCGACAGTCTAAACAGCAAGATTATGACAGTTTATAAAGAAACAAAACTCAACTGGGTAAGAACAACATAATGTTTACTCATTTCCTCTATTTTCATAATCTAGGGTGCTAAGTATTTGCACTTCACTTATTTGAATTCCTGGGGGGAAAAAAAGCACAAGAATGCACCAATAACAATTTTGCATAAATCACATAACCCAACTCTTCTTATGACAACACAATAACAGTGGAAGATATTGGCGTGAGGATGTGGGAATGCTGTTCTTAATGAATAATAAAGTAATTCTTCTCAAGGCTTTCATTCTCCTTTATACCCAGGTGTTGCAGTAAATGTGTTGACTTGATGACTTCTATGAGCATATATATGAGAATATTTAATGAAACACCTGGCTGAAAAAAAGAAATAAAGTCATGAGAATAACATATTGTTAATAACCACAATCTCAAATCTGTGTCTCTGTTATTACTGAGATTTTAGATTCTGAGTTAAGTGCTCTGCTCTCTTTGGAATATGCACAACGGTTATTGATCTTGCTAATGAGTTCCTCTATTGCAACATTTGTGGGTATATGGTTGGAGGCACTCACGGATTCTAGAATGTAGGAGTCTGACATGGTCTTCATCAATCCATATTCTTGGCAAATAAACTCAGTAAAGGGTTTCAGGAAGAACCAGGTTCTGGGAAAGAGGTATACACGTGTAGAGTAAGAAGTGGAATTAAAACATTTTTAGGCTGCATTTTGTCAGTAGCCATAACTGAATGTTTCAATTCTAAGAACCTGAGATTGTCCAGAAAAGCAGAATTCTGCGTATAGGGTGGAAGCTATCACAAAGTCAGAAACTAGTGTTTTGAATTTCCCGAAGCAATATGAAATGGGGAATGGGGGGGGGGGTGGTCCCTGAAATACTAGATCTGAATGAGGTTGTTCTTCCAAGGGCTAATCTAGACTGCCTCAGTTCAGTGTTCACCACAGTTTGCAATAATCCCCGGCTCCTACCCAGTGGGAAGCCTTTATCACATAGTCCTAACTGCACTTTTCACATAATGCTACTATTTGGACACCCCTGAAGCCAAAGCAATAAAAGATCCTAGGGGAGCCTTATATTAACTCAAACATGATGCCAGAGTCATCTCCAAAAAAGTTTATTAGCATGATTAAAAACATTTTTTGAATAATGACAGAAAGAATTTCTAAACATGAAAGAATATCAGTGGCTATACCTTATAACCAAATATTTGCAATTGAACAGACAGCTTTATTGCCAGTCTTCACTATATTAAAAACAGTCCATATTTATTGGTTCCATGTGAAGTCATGACTATTGCTTTGACTGGGAATGAGTCCCTACTGTAATTAAGTATAAAAAATATCTTCCATACTTGGAGTGTGACCTGTATACTGAGTAAAGAGTTGATAAAAATCCTCAAAGAGTTGGGTTTTGTTTTTTAAAAACATTCCTTTCACACACTACAAAGAAATAATTAGTATTTTGGCTTTTTAAATTCCTACATAATATTTAGAATGGCAGTCCCCAAAGGTCCTCCCTTCACATAATCGCAAATGCAGACCCTCTTCTGGAGTGTACATTCTTGGGGTGGGATCTGAAGACTTGGGCCTCCATGTGTTTATACTGGTTTGAGAACAAAGACAGCATCATCCAGAACGTAGTAGTCATTGTACATGTCACCTTCACACAGGTATGGTAGTCTGGTGAAAGCTTCAATAACAAAACCAGCTTTTCTGAAAACTTCAGGCAGACTATTCACTTGTTCTTCCCAGTTCTGTCCCTTGATTTCTAATATTTCTGATGGTTTCTCCCACTTGCCACCTACTAAAACAAATAGAAACATTAAGTTAAATTCTTGAACAAACAAGTTATTCAAAGAGAGAAGGGAGGAAGAACAATATTTGCCAAGAACCTTATGTGCCAAGCACTGGGTGCTTCGATGACTCATCTTCCCGACACCTCCTGAGGAAGAGGACGAAGAGATGATGTACGGACCCAGAGGGCTGAGGAACTCGCCCAAGCTTGCAAGGTTAGTGAGGGTACGAGCAGAAATGTAACCCCAGGTTTGTCTGGATCCAAAGTCCATACTTTTACCTTCTCTGAGAGTTTTAGATATTATCCTCCAGCAGACCCACTGGGTTGTAAATGTTCATGATTCTGGAGAACTCCTCATTAAATACACGAATATGGAAGCAGAGAGTTACCCATAAAATGTGAAAGAAGGTTTAGGGCTAAATGCAAGAAATATACCCGTGATGTAAGCACATGTATGCAATGTATTAACTAGAAAGGTTTATCAGGCTGAAAAGAAACTAATAAAAGCCTTATTTATAAAGACAGATCATCGGTGTATATTTCAAGGGAAGGTGATGTGATCTACTCCCTATGTTTTCATAACAATTTTATACAAGTTAAGCTCCATAACCAGAGAGAGGTAGAACACTAGAACGACTGCATCAGCCTAGCATTTCTTGGACTAGTGGCTGAAGTCTATATCCGTCATTTCCAAGTCCATGAGTGTCAGACACCTGTGAAGCAGGGGTCGGAGTGCCTGGTAAGGTCTTCAGGCCTTCAAGTTCACACCAAGCATCGGCTACAGACATATGGACACACAGATAATGGTATATGCCAATTCTGGAGTGCTTTTAGGTCCTATGTTAAAAAAATGCACACATATTAAAAGTATTACTAACTTCAGACAGAGAGTAGCTTTCTGTGAGAAGACACGTGACCAGTAGGTGCCAAGAGTACAAACACTACAGAGGAAAGATTTTTCACTCTTGGTGGCCCAGCACCTGATCCCTCTTCCTGGAGTCTTGTGGGAGGCAAAGCCTGGGGAAGTAGCTTTCCCTGCTGTTCCTGCAGCGAAGGCAGGCAATGGCACACGACCTAAGCTCAGACACACTCGCCTGAGATGTGGAATGAAGAGCAAGTGACCCAGAGAAGTGAGACGTAGGTTCCTTCCCCAGGGGGCAGAGCAGTGTCCCTGAAACCGCAGCTAGGGCGGCATCAGGTGGAATGAACAACAGAGTGTGGTCTGTGCCACGGTCCCTAGCGCTTGGCGGCAGCAGTACACCCTTCAGATCAGTTTCGCAGCATGATCTGAGGCGTCTATCTTTGCTGTAGACCCCACATGATTCTGCAATCCTCCTGTGACTGTGTGAGCTACCCTGAATCCTTTCTATCAACTCCCTCTCACTGAAGTCAGCCCGAGTCCGTTTTTGCTGCTTCCAGGGAAGAACCCGACTGATGAGGCCTCCGCGGCGCAGGAGGGGGGCAGGAGGGGGGCAAGGGAACCACGACAGAGGGTCCACACCTGTTTTCAACAACACATTAACAAGGGGCTACACATATCTGAGGTACAACTAGTTAATATCACACAACATGTTTCTTCATTGTACCACAGTGTACTGTTCACTAATTTTTCTTTTCTCTCTATATGAAGACACTTCCTCTACTTCTTCCGACTTTCCAGTGTTACTGGCCCAGCACTGGGCACATAGTAGGTCCCCAGGATCAGCGACCAAACTACCCTGGAAATTTAAAGTACCAATTACCTGTCAAACAATACTCTTTCCTGGGAATACACATGTAAATCAAAATCTCCCTCAAAACATCTACAAGTCCAAGAAAAAATTTACCATACGAACATTCAGAAATGTGCTCTAGGGTAAAATCTCAACTCTTTTAAGTGGTGAAACTGGGTTACAAACAATCTTTTACACAATTTCGAAAACTTCCGGGTTATGGTTCCTCAATAAGAGTTCCTCTCTTCAGTTCTTCTTTTCTAAAGAGACAGGAAAAAAAAGAGCCAACTCTCTTCAAATGCACAGTGTCCACCATCACACACGCACACCCCAAGAAATGGAGACTGTGACGGGAGGCAGGATCATTCTCGGCCTGGCAATCAATCTGATTCTCTTTTATGTCGGTAAGGTGCTTTCTTTTTTCCTCCATTTTATCTAATCAACTACTATTCCTCACCTAATGCATTTATATTTTAAGCCCCTACAGATTAATTTTTAAATGTCTAACACTATGGAAATGATCTTTTTCCCCAAAACAAATAGGTAAGAACAGAATAGCTGAGAAAAATTTCAGATAACCTTGACAATTCCCTTTGCTGATTTAGAGAACAGCACCTCACCAAACAAAGGGTTGAAAATGTTCTTAAAATTGCATGTGCTAGTCATCAACAATGCCGTGTCCATACAGGCAAACATGCGCTGCACACTTGCTAGATCTTTTCAAAGAATAAGGTGTCTGAAAAGCCAGATTTCTGTAAATTAAAAAGTACTTGTCATTAGAAAAAAAAAAAAAGCTGCCATGACTTCTTCCATAGAGCATAACCATCCCATACTAGATATATTTTTAAAATTCTGCCTATATTGACTTTTTCCTCTATGAAGGAGAAAATGGGTTTAATAATCTATCTCATCATAGTTGTAGTAAAGCTAATAATCTCAGAGCTGCTCACAAAGTCTGTGTCATAGGACAGGAAGGGTAGCAAAAGCTCTTAAAATTATTTTTTCTCATCTGTAAAGAAATATATCAAAATGTTAACAATGATTATTTTGGACACAGGACTATGGGTAATTTCAGTAATACTCTGATTTTTTTTTCCTAATCCATATAAATGACTTTCATAAACTACTTTCATTAGTATTATTTTAAAGAAAAATCCTTATCTTTTAAAGATATGCTCTGAAAGATGTGAAGAGAGAATACCTGAGATTTACCCTAAAATCATGTGGGAGTGAAGGCGCAGGTGGGGGAAGAAGCAAGACAAGACTGGGACGAGCAGCCGGGAGTTCACAGTGCTAGCCTGCAGCTTCTGCACATGCTTGCAATTCTCCATGTGAAGTGTCAAAAATCAGTTTTCTATTTATTTTCCAGCTTGGATCACAGTAATTTTTTTAAGAGGGGGGCGGGAAAGGAACTGAGGGAGAGAGAGAATCAAGAGTTGGATGCTTAACGGACTGAGCCGCCCAGGTGGCAAAAGTCATCTTTTTTTTATTCCCAAGAAGATAAACTTTCAAACTTTTCAGGGGGTCCTGCATTGGGAGGGTGGGGGGAGAATCCTATAGGATATGAGAATCCTTAAAGAGAAATTCTTGCAGGACTAGACTTGGTGTGACCCATTATCCAAACTTCTCTCCTGCGAAGCTGCTGTGTCACTGGTGTGGGGGAGGGGCAGCCGTTTCCTCATTGGTCAGCGCTCTCAAAGGAAATCATTGACCACTCTTCTCCCACACTCAAGACGAACCATGTAGAAGTCGGAAATAAGTGGAGACATGAAACTCCAAAGTTGCAAATATTTCTTCTTCCCTGGGACATTAGTTCTCCAAAATTTTTAAAAGTCAGCTTCCCTTTTAAAACTCTAACTCAACGAGGACTCAGACTGAGATGCTGCCGGCTGTCGGATCTTGGCGGGCCCACCTCCATTTGAAACCCCCAATATATATTGATCATTATAACTTGCAAAGTGTTTGTACTTCTAAGGGGGCTGCCTCTGAGTAGGAGACATGAGGCTGTATTTACCAGACTTAGTGAGTCCAATCCCTCAGCGGCAGACGAGTAAGGAGCCTGCTGGTCTTTCTCCAGGTAACCTTATCCTCTCCTCTGGTCTATATTTATCGGGTCACTAAAACACTCCCAGCTCATTTCAGATTGTACATATACTAAAATTAAAACATGGTGAGAATATATTTCCATCACAAATGCCATGATTCTAATTTTAATTTCTCTTCTGTTCTGAACAAAGACTGAAAAAACCGTTAAGTCAAAAAACAAAACAAAACAAAAATCCTGTCTAAAATTCAAGCATCAGACCATTTGGATTACTTTTCAATTTCATTTACAGTAGCAAAGGACGAACTAAGACAAATAAGACCGTTTGGAATACATAACCAGGCAGAAGTCAAACTAAAAACTTGCATAAATTCCAATTTGTCTCAACTGATATGATTTTATGTAAACCCTCCCTTACCCCAAAAAGGGTTTAGGGCAGCTTTTCCCACTCAGAAACATTAGAGAGGCTTTCCACTTCAGGGGCCTGGGATTAGAAGGCCAAGGTAGGGACCCAGCCGGCATAACTCAGATGAAGCACACAGAGAGAGCACTGGACAGGGTGTCTAGTCCCGGGCCTGCTAACACCCGCTGAGACGCCCTCGATTATCCCTAAAACGGGCATGTGACACCATGGGAACAGGAGAAGTGGAGACAGGCGCAGCAGCAGAAATAGCTACCTTTTATTAAATTCTTATTAAGGTTTAGCCAAGTAAGTATTCCTTACGCATCGGTGGCCTCACTTAAACTTCCCACTAACCCCATGAGCTGCATATACTATCCCCACAGAGCTGTGGCTACAGACCACAGAGCTAGGACCCAAACTCAAGTCTTTATCACAACTCTGTTCATCAAACAAGACAGAAGCTACAAGGGACTACAAAGCAGGATGCTGGTGCCGGGAAGAAATCAGATCTGCTTACTGTGGCATGGCTAACTCATTAGGTCTCTGCTTGGTAACCAAATATGCTGGAGGCTAAGCCAGGGCTGTATTTCCCCAGGTGTGTACCTAGTCTTTTATGTTTCCCATAGGGACAACCAGGCTTACAAAGGACTAATTGTGAATTGCCAGGAATTCCTAGCAATCCCAACCCCCCCACAAGGCAAAAAAAAAAAAAAAAAAAAGAAGAAGAAGAAGAAGAAGAAAATCCCTTGCCTCATGAGCTCAGTCAGCAGGGACACTTGCATGAGGGGCTTTGATACCTATTACTGCATTGACCACAGCGCTCCTGGGAGGCCAGGGGTATAGATGAGGAAGCATGCTCAGAGATCAAAGGAAACCTTGTAAGGACACCAAGAGTAAACTTGGGGACCCCAAATTCCTGACTCCAGATCTGCTGCCACCTCAAGTAATCAGACAGCATTAGCCAACAGCAGGGTAAGGTCAGCGAGTGTGAGGACTTAGGAAAAGTGAAGACCACTGGTGTCTTACTAGTATGGTCTTGTTTGTGCTGAGGAAGGAGTAAGAAAAAAAACAGGAATCTGAAATTCCCTAGCCCCAAAATGTCAGTAAAATAGAAGCACAGGCCAAGGGAAGTGAAAAGCCCACTAAGCGTGGCTCATGTGCTCCCTCCTACAGGCGCTGCACGTGACTGTATGCTCCTTGTCCATCAACCGCCTTACCTCGAAGTGGCCCCCACTCAAGGGGCCGTGACCATTCAGTGTTCCTTCTCCTATGAGGGGTGCCCTTCAGAGCAACCAAAAAGCATGTGGTTTCGCTATGGTGCGGACCAGCCTGAGAACCTATGCTTGGATGGATGCACCGGCGATGCAGGCAAATTCACAGTGAAGGAAGCCCTGACAGAAAGAGAAGTCTCCCTCACTGTAAACAGGGTGACTCTGAATGACAGCGCCATCTACGTCTGTGGAATCGTCTTTCCCAAATCAAAGGAACCTGGAGCTAAGCGGACCGGAGAAGGGACCACACTGGTGGTAAGAGGTCAGTCAGCTGAGGCTTTGCTCAGCCCTTTAAATGATTACATTACTTATATGCAGAGATGAAGAAACAGACGTGCTAACTCAATACCCTAGCCAGTGAAGGGCATGATCTGACACAAGCGGACAGGACATCGGGATTGGAGCACTAGTCCAATCCCATCTCCCAGCCTCCACGGACGCAAAGCCAGGGCTCTCTCTCACTCCGTGTCCAGACTCTACTAGTGCAGGCTGGCCAACGGGTCCTCCTTTTGTGAATGACAGTGGTTGATAATGCGCCAAGTCCAAAGGAAAACTTGGGATGATTAGCGAGCAGCTTGTTCAGGAATTGGGCTGGCATTGCACCATCTAGAATAAAGCATAAGTGACCAATAAACTGGACCCAGGAAAAAAAAAAGGGCAGTATGGAGAATAAATACAAATTTAGGGAGAAACCACTGGGGGGGCCTCTGACCCCCCCACCCACATTCTGCATGGCCAGAACAGAAAGGGATCAGTGTGTCACTGGCTTCTTGAGATTTGCTAAAATCTATGACAATTTCCGCATTCAAGTGAGGGTACTGAACCCAGCTACATCCTACAAATCAAGAAATTAAGAAATTTCAGGAAAAAAGCTTCACACGATTTGGGGGAAAGAAGAGAAGGGAAATAATCCTTGACTTTTTTGGATCTCCTCCGTTAAAAAGGACTCTGGTACGATGAGCACTGAAATCATTAAAACAGTAACTAAAAATCAACCAGCCCTACCATTTTAAAATAGGACTTTAGGGACCCGAGATCATCCTGTATTATAATTCCTGCTTTAGGGGTGTTCAAATGGGCTTTTGGTACCCCTTTGTCATTTAACCTTAGTTTATTCTCACCTGTAAGGTAAATTGTAAGTGAGTTAATACAAATAAAACACTTTTGATGATGCCTGGCTTATAGCAAGTATGCTTAAATAAATGTCAGCTACAGGTATTAAATATACAACAACTTTGGAGACTTGTATTAGTCTACAAAAAATGTTAGCCAAAACTAAAAATAGTTTGTAAAGAGATGAAAGACCTCAAAACTGCAAGTTCACGTGAAGACAGATTCTTCTCTAAGAGCAGAAATGGAAGTATAACTAAGACAGACACAGCGATTTCCTGCCTCTTGTACAGGGCTCCAAATTTAGCACTTGAAACTTTTTTAAAAAATTTACAGATATGGTTAATTTGTTACAAAAATGTATGCTGTACAAACCAAGTTCACAGGATGGGCGTCTATGGGATATTTCGTTGGAAAGTACAGATTGTTCAGAAATTAATTACAAATCTAATTTCATCAAATAATCGGGTAATTGAAGAAGAGGCATGTTGCTCTATCCCCACCCAGAGCACCGGACACTTGCTGCAAGGAGGGAGAAATTCAGAATGTGAAAATGGATTCAATAATTCTACTTTCAAAACTTTCTTAGAAAGAAGGGGCACGTGTAACAGTGCCTGTCGTTTAAGGGTGTAGTAAGCCCTGAGATTCTCAATGTATGGGCTTCTCAGATCCCTGTACAGAATGCACTATTCAGTTGTGTACACCAAATCGTTCAAGGTTATAAATGCCAGCATTCACAAATACATGGCCAAAATATCTTAGCTCCACGAACAGACTGTTGGTGATCCTTGTCCACCATTTCTACCAAAAGAAATTTTAAATGCCCTTGCACAAACTGTCCTAAAATGTTTATCTAACTTCAAATAATGTGTTTTATAAAAAATGATTCTTAGCATTATGACAAGTAATTAATTGAATTTAAAATTTTTTTAGTTTTCAAAATGAGTAACAATTCTGGTATAACATATTTAAAGAAATGATGAACTGCTTTTAATTCTATCACATACTTGAGGGTCTTCTGAATCAAGAGACCCTGAATAAGTTTTTAAACAAATAGCCAAGCAGAGCAATTGATGTTTCACCTCTAACACTTGGAGCTCCAATTACACTTTATGCATGTATTTGCAATAATATATTTCAATAGTGACTGTGGCTCTTTCTGTTTTTGTAATTAATAAAGAGATGAAGGAACTACACAGCATCCTGATAGCTGCTCTATCGCTGCTATCTATCTACATTACTGGTGCACTTGTGATCTTCGTAATCCTCTCCAAAGTAAGTTCAATTTCCTTCCACTAGATGTCCCTATAGCCCATATTAGCATAAGGAAATAATTTCCATCTCTCCACATGTGAGCCTCAGAAATAGCTCGCCTAATTAACATCCTCCTGTACATCTGCAGGGAACACCACCTGCAGAAACGGTCTATCGAAGTGTAAATTCTCATCACTGAAATTATTACTAACCAGAGTACAAAACTTGCAATGTTTTCTCTTTAAAACCAGTAATAAGAGAATAAGAAATCCTTCTTTATAACTATCTTATACGCGATCTCTCCGCTGGGAAGCATTACTGTTATCTATAAAAGGCCTAAGAACAGCCTTTAAGAGCAAAAAGGGGTTAATAAAGAGACTAGAAGTTGCCTTAAAATATTTTTAAAAGGCATAAAGTTTTTGAGAGGAATATCTTCTGGCTGTTCATAGGCTATAAGAGGGGGTACGTATATGCTATATATAACAATATGAATTGTTATTTTATTAATAAAAGCATCTCAGAAATGACATAGAAATTAACTCTTACTGTATATCATTTAAATGTTAAGTTAGTTTAATCTTAATATGGTACAAGATATCTGCCACAACGGTTTTGAGTGCATAAAATGTCTTATAAGACTTTCCTTTTTTCTTGACAGTCAAAATCCAACTCTTTAAGAAACAAAGAAACAGAAGAGTCACAAAAGGTACAGCCCAACACTTGTAAAATATCTTTTAAATGGTGGCTGGTTGTAATTATTTCAAACCTGAACTAATGAAAAAATTACAGAGAACATCATGGTAACTTTCAACCATAAATACCACTTCAAGGATAACCTCAAGTGGTAAACTATGATTTAAATGTGATCATTCTCAACCATAAACCTTACCTAACATGCTCAGAATACAAGAGTTAATGGTGAGTGTAGATGTCCTGGGGGGTTGGGAGGGTGGGTGGGTAGTTACTCTGACTGGCGGCAGTAAAGACAGACAAAGCTCAGATGCGTGTGCAATAATCATCTCTTCTAATCCTAAGAGAGACAGGCATTTTTTCTCATTTTTGTTTATAGAAGAAGAGTGCCCGGCGTATTTTTCAGGAAATTGCTCAAGAACTATATAGTAAGAGACATGTGGAAACAAGACAGCAACCTGTAAGTGTAAAATATCAAGGAGATGTAATGCAGATACAAAGCATGTTGACTGAAAAAGCTAAGCCGCCAATGAGCCATCAATAATCATGTTTTCCTACAGAAGAGTCTGAAAGAGGACTTTCACACAGAATACATTTTTATATAGAACCTGTTTTAATACATAACAAAGGACATCTGATACAATATTAAATAGAGACCAGGCTGGCATCTTAGGGACATGGAATCTTTCAGAAACACAACGGACATAGGCAATGTTTTCAATTCAGACAAGGATGCTTTTGTGGATTAAAAGATCCTTGCACAGTACCTTGCATGCAGTAGTGGGCAGTAAGTAAATGTTGCAAACGACTGTGGGTCAAATTATACAGAAAACATCACTTATTACTAATAAGGCAGAAATAAATTCATAGTAGAAAAAAGTAGCTAATGAAAATAAAAATCAAGTATTTCTCAGGCTCTGGGGTTAGAGTGGCAGGAAGAATGCATTCATATTATCTGTAAGATATCTGACAGTGTCTCTTTAAAGTCCTACATAACAGGTTTTCCAAACAAGATGCTGTTTTAGTGCTAGTGGAACTGATACTCAGTTTCCGTGATGCACAATCAGGCTGCTCAGATTTAAATTAAAATGTATACAATATAATGAACTTAGACACAACTAAGGATTTTTCTTAAACAGTTGCCAAGGGGGCAAATGTAACAAGTGTCTGATATGAGGTGTTTTTCTTTTTTAATCCAACTTTTAAAAAGGATTTTCATCCAGGAAAGAGGGTGGTCTAAGTCGTCATTTCATACTTCAGTGTGTGTATAAATACATAAAGAAATAGTCTAATCACCTAAGATACCACTCTGAATAATTATAAATGCCTGTTCACTCTTTCCTTACTGAGGCTAGAGCAGCCTTTTCTGCAAACAGACAAAGATAAGTGTCCTGAAGACAAGTCTAGAAGTAAGTACTGTTATGTAAGCCAGGACTCTCCCAACAGCATCTCAACAAGAAAACTAATTTTCAACAGAGCACAGAGGAACATGTTATTGTACACTGCGAGGATAGAGACAGCAAATCTCAGACTGGAAAACACTACAAGCCAAATAATCCTTTGCTTCAACAACAATATGGACAACAAAAATGCAATCGATGGAATCTTAATATATTTAATGAAATATAATAATAGAAAAATGCTTCAAAAAAAGAAGAGAAAATTAATTTTCAGTTCCCACATCTTACTCTAAATACAGGAAGAATAGTAACTGCACCGTTAAGATTACTGGAGGCTACTCAGGACACAATGCAAGAGGGCATGTTAGTTTGTATGTTGCTTGCAGTGGGGCATCTTTGGTTATATAATCTTAAATATGGTTTGTTATTTACTATTGCAGGAGAAAGGTACCACTTATGAAAACAGAAGAGCACTTTCCAACTATGAAAGACCATAGAAATGTTTTAATTTTCAATTAAGTCACGGAAAATCCAAATCCAGAAGTTATGGCAGTTTTAATGGACATACGCCCATCAGGGCTTTAAAAAAACAATCAAAGGTAAATGGAAAAGACAACGCTCTACAAGGAAGGATGCCACAGTACAAGGAAACTATCACTAACAGTAATTACCAAAATACTAAAACCCTACAAAATACAACTGAAAAATACTTTCCTAACTTGCCAGAATTCTGAGTAGTCTAACATTTAAAAAATTGCCATTTTCCTAACGTATATCCTGTATTTGTGTCATTTGACACACAAGGTACATGAGGATTGCTACCCTGAAGATAAGAGGTTACACCCCGTGCTTCTGTCTTGAGTGGAAGAATTGTCTTTATGGTTGCAGAAGTGATGGGCCAATGAGACTAAGATGGGAGGGAGGGAAAAAGAAAGAGAAGTGCCTAAATTTAAGTTTAAAAAAAAAAAAGGGGAAGAAGAAAAACCATCTTGCAAAGTACCTTGGAGCGAATACTACTCTACTGGTTTTGCCACTGGGCAACAGTAGAGTGCACATTTTCCTGCCTGCGTGCGCAAAATGACTTACAGCATGTTACCAACAGAAAGTGAAAAAAGAGTAAGAATATGATAGCTAAAATATAGAAGATCCGATGCAGGAGGTTAAACAGAAAACCTCAGAACCTCAGAACACAGAAGCCCCAGCCAACTCTAGATGTCAGTGTTGTGCCAAATAACAGCACCAAGGAAGCAGCAGGCAAGGCACTGTGCTTGCCTGTGCCTTTGCGATATTGATTTTTAACCGATTTAGGAGGGGAATATCAGATAAAGGGTGGGGCCCATCAAAGATGTTTATTGAATCATTACCATCTCACTGAGAAAGCATACTATGGATTGTTCTTTGAAAGCTACCTCACTGTAAAAATCTATTTAAAGTACCCACAAGTGTGCGTTCGTTATTAAAAATGAATTACGACCTATTTTTATTTCATTAAAGTGTTTCTTTTAAGATAGTATTAAATGAGGTGAATTCGGGGGTGCACCTGGGTGGCTCAGTCGTTAAGCGGCTGCCTTCAGCTCAGGTCATGATCTCAGGGTCCTGGGATGGAGCCCCGCATCAGGCTCCCAATCAGGCTCCCTGCTTGGCGAGGAAGCCTGCTTCTCCCTCTCCCACTCCCCCTGCTTCTGTTGCCTCTCTCGCTGTGTCTCTCTCTGTCAAATAAATAAATAAGATCTTAAAAAATAATAATAAAATAAATGAGGTGAATTCTATTTCTAAAACCCAGGCAGGATTTTAAAATATTTTAAGATCCCTGTGAAAAATGTTTTGCAGTGGTGGCCTGAATCAGTGGTCTCCAACATGTGTTATTACATGTGCCAGAAAAAAATGGAAAGAGGAGAGAGGGGGGAGCATGTCAACTGCTTTTATTTGTGTGTTTGTATATATGTGTGTGAATTCCTATGTTGTGCATTTGTGTGTGTTGGGTATAGTGTAGGTGTATATATGTATATGTGTACATGTGCATATATGCATATATGTGTAACTTACACACAAAAGTAGAAATTAAACAATTGGCTTAAAAACTCATAGAAAGAGAAATGTTAATGTTTTCTTCCTATAACCCAAAATAAACGGTCTTGTGTTCTCCTGGGTGTATAGCTCCACTCTGATACTGCTGGCTCGGATGAAATAAATGAATTTCTAAGCTAGATGGCCAAAAAAAAAAAGGTTAGCACTAACTATCCAGGTGAACAGAAAGTGTTAGATTAGATCATTTACTTTTCATTTTGGTACTCCCAGAGCTGAAAATACACTGCTCTTTGTGTAACTTAACTAGCAGATAAAATCCCTAAGATAAATTAGTATTTGATTTAGAATAAGCCTTACCCAATGCAACATGGACTGTGTTTCCAAGATTGCTGTTTAAACTGAAATTGGGATATACTTTCCTTTGGGAAAGAGGTTACATTCCCTTAGATCATATGTATCAGTTACTGACGTATATATTAATATTCATTCTTTTATTTATCCATCTAGCCAACAACATCTATTGGGTGCTAGACTATTATCCAGTCAAAGGCCTTTCTTTCGTGCCACCCTTGGGTCACACTGACCTTGTCCTTCCCTAATCCCACCTTGTTCACACTCTCATGCTTTTGCATATGCTGTGCCCTCTGCCTGGTAAAATGCTTCTCAGATACAAACACAGCTCAAATGCCACCTCTTAAATGAAACCTTCTATAACTTCCCCTAGAAGTTAATGGGTCTTTCCTTCTCTTAACCCATAGTACTTTGTCGTATTTCTTATCAAACTATCCTGCCATTGTCTGCTTACACCTATCTTCTGTATGATTCTACAAGTATCTTAAGACTAGAAGGAAGTTTTTCATTATCTTTGTATCCCACTGCCTAGCATTGCCTGGTAAAAACTAGGCTCTCCAATGCCTTTATATGAATACACATGAACACTGTTTCTATAGAAAAATATTTTTTCAGCATGTCAACTGAGATATGAAGCACACTCCACTCCCTAGCCATTGACCCTCACCCCTCACTGTAAGCAGTGTTTGTTGAATCCCTGGCAGTATTAACTGTCCTGCTAGCTGAGCATCCAGAATTTTCATTGGAAAAAAGTCAGCTACAGCTTCCTGTTTAGATTTGAGTTTCCCATGACAATGAGAAGAGAATAATACTGAAACAATTTACAACCAGAGGGAAACCAGAAAGATGTGGTTCTCGTGTCTACACACCCTACCCTCTAGACAAGAGCACTTAAACCACATATTGAAAAGATGTTAGCAGGATTTTCAGAGTAATTTCTTTTTCTCTGCTACATAAGACCTGAGTGAATCGGAGACCCCTAGATCACAGGCAGAGTGAAGACTCTGCGGGGTCAAGTCACACTAACCAATGGACAGGGCACACTTCAAGACAAAGTTGAGATGCCTAATGAAGTCATCAAATTATGATGGTTACCGTGAAAACAGTGAGGTCTCAAACTGACCTGAAGGACACTGACAAATATTTCAAACTGAAGGACTGTGAACACATAGGATCAATAAAGCCACAAACAAAAACAAAGTAACAGGACAGAATGGGATGACCTAAATCTAACGCGTATTAAATATCAACACTGAGACAGACACGGTAGGGGACTCTCCTATACATTAGGTTCTTTAATACTCAGGACGAACCTCGAGGTAAGGATTAGCCCCATTCTTAGAGATGAAACACTAACCTTAACGAGAGGCCCATGTTTCAAATAGGGCCAGCCCTCAAAGCCCAAGCTCTTTCCATGCCACAGTCCTACCAATCTTGCTTATTTCTCTTTAGACTTATACTGGGAGTTTTAAGACTAAATACGCCTAATTTAACCAGAACAATGACCCTAGAAGAAAGTAAGAAAGTTGCCAAAGGCTACCTCTCAACGGGCACCAGCCTCGCTGGCTTCACAGGAGAATTCTATCAAACTTTCCAAGAACAGAGAGCCACATGCAATTTAAAGTGTTCCAGAGCATGGAGGAAAAACTTCCAAATTATTTTTTATAAAGCCAGCAGAATATTGATACCAAAACAAGACAAAGATAACATCCTCCAAATAATAAGAGATCAGATATAAATCAATTATTAGTCACCAATATTTTGCTAACATATTCATTTAGAATTTTTGTAAATAAAATCTAGCAATGCATTACAAGAAGACTATCACATCTAAGCCCAGAAATGCAAGGGTGGATATACAGTACACACATACTAATAATTTAACAAGTCAAAGGAGAAAAAACAGAATGACTATCTCCATAGATGTTGAATACACAGCTAACAAAATTCAACAGCAATTCCTGACTTTTAAAGCTCTTAATGAAACAAGATTTATAAGAATATGTATTTCAAAAAAAAAAAAAAGGAATATGTATTTCGAGCCAAACAGCAGCAATCTCAATCTCAAGCAATCTCAGCATCATATAGTAAAGTAGAAATATTCTCATTAAAGTTAAAAACAAGACAAAAATGCCTACCATTTTTAAAAACATTTTCTGGAATTAACTACCATTTCACTTGAACAAAAAAGGTCTAAAGATGGGAAGTAAGTAGCAAAACCATTGTAGATGTATCAAGGAAATGCAAGAGAATCAATACAGAAGCTACTGGAGACACTAAAATAATTCAAAAATGTAAAGGATTACGAAATTAGTACATACACAAAAAATCAATTGCTTGGGTATGTACACCTACCATTCATTCTAAACTATGATGAAAGAGCCATTTGCAACAACACGGATGAAACTGAAGGACATTATGGTAAGTGAAACAAGCCAGACACAGAAAGATAAATACTGCTGATCTCACTTATATGTCGAATCTAAATGAGTCAAACTCGTAGAACCAGACAGTAGAACAGTGGTTGCCTGGGGCTGGAGGGTGGGGAAAATAGGGAAATACTGGTCAAAGTAACTTCCAGTAACAAGTAAGTTCTGGGGATCTAATGTACAGCATGATGACTACAGCAAATAATCCTATACTGTATATCCGAAGTTTGCTAAAAAAAATAGATCTTCAGTGTTATCACACACAAAAAAGGGTAACTATGTGAGGTGATGAATTCATTAGATTGTAGTAATAACTTCACAACATTTATGTATATTAATCATCATGCTGCATACCTTAAATACATATAATTTTTATTTGTCAATTTCCCAAAAGCTGGGAAAAAAAATTTTAAAGTTAAAAAAATAGGGGTGCCTGGGTGGCTCAGTCGTTGAGCGTCTGCCTTCGGCTCAGGTCATGATCCCAGAGTCCTGGGATCGAGCCCTGCACCAGGTTCCCTGCTCTGCGAGAAGCCTGCTTCCCTCTCTCACTGTGTCCCTCTCTGTCAAATAAATAAAATCTTTAAAAAAATTTTTTTTAAAGTTTAAAAAATGATAGAAGAAAATTTTCTATTTAACAATATCCCACACACAAACACACCATTAGAATAAATCCAACAAAAATTGTGTAGGACCTCTATGAAGAAAATTTTGTTATTAAAGAACATAAAGAATTGAATAAAATTAAAGGCACATCCTATTCTTAGCTAGGAAGACTCAATATTCCCTAAATTAATCTATAAATTTTTTTATATATATATCGCGAAAAACTTGATTTTGACTTAACTAGTGATAAACTAGTGCTAAAGCTGATTTGTTAAATAAGCCAAGAAAAATCTGCAAAGGAACTGCTGGAAGGGGGCTAGTGCTCTGACATTAAAATGTATGCAAAACTACAGTAATGAAAACAATTTGGTATTGGCACACATGGAAGGATCAATCTTTTCTTTTTTTTTTTTCTTATAGATTTTATTTATTTATTTGACAGAGAGGAGAGAGATCACAAGTAGGCAGAGAGGCAGGCAGAGAGAAAGGGGAAGCAGGCTCCCCACCAAGCAGAGAGCCCGATGCAGGGCTCGATCCCAGGACCCTGAGATCATGACCTGAGCCGAAGGGAGAGGCTTTAACCCACTGAGCCACCCGGGCTCCCCTGGAAGGATCAATCTTAATAAAACCAAACCCATATGGGACTTCAGTCTATGATAAAGGTAGCATTTCAAAGCTCTGGGGAAAAAAATGATTATTCCATAAAGGGGATTAAGATCCCAGGCTAAATATCTGGAAAACTTTTAACAAGCAGTTCCATCCCTAGAAATGGATCACACAGATAACCTTAGACCTAACTTCCTTCAGGGTTTTGGGTGTTTTTTTTTAAGATTTTATTTATCTACTTGACAGAGAGAGAGAGCACACACAGAGAGGGAGGGAGAAGCAGGTTCCCTGCTGAGCAGACAGCCCAATGTGGGGCTCGATCCCAGGACCCTGAGATCATGACCGAGCCAAAGGCAAACACTTAACCAACTGAGCCACCCAGGTGCCCTATCTTCAGGTTTTGTTCCTGTCACCCTCTCAGTGAGGCCCTTCCCTGAGTTCCCTATAAAATTATAGCATGCAGGGGTGCCTAGATAGCTCAGTTGGGTAAGGGTCTGCCTGTGGCTCAGGTCATGATCCCAAGGTCCTGGGATTGAGCTCCACTTCATCAGGCTCCCTGCTCAGTGGGGAGTTTGCATCTCCCTCTCTCTCTACCCCTCCCCCAGCTTGTGTTCTCTCGCTCATTCTATCTCAAATAAATAAATAAAATCTTTTAAAAATAAATAAATAAATAAATAATAAAAATAAAATTACAGCACTCAAACCCACCCCCAATTCCAGATGTTCCTTTCTTGCTTTTACAGGTTATTTTCTCTGTAACATTTATCACCAACAGCATGCCATTCGTTTCCTGTCTTCCTCACCAAAACTAAGCTCCCTGAGGGCAAGGATATCTGTATGTTTTCCACTTGCTACATCTCCAGCATCTAGGCACTCAGTAAATACTTTTAAGTGAATGAAGATATTCTGTGGCATAAGAGTACTGGCTCCCTTCCACCTTCATTGTAAGCTCAGTCCAACAGTGTAAATATGCTCAGGGCAGAGGACTCCCTCCCAGACCCAGAGAGTGTATCATGACGGTCCCATATCCCTCACCAGTTGCTGCTGGGCAGGAACATATGCCCCTACCCTTTACAATGGGCCCTAAAGTGATGGGGAGATTTCTGAGGAAGATTTCCCTCACTTACAAGAAAAAAAAAAATGATGTATTGGGGAGAATGGTCCTCTCCTTTCAAGATTTTTTTCCCAGGGTAGTGGGGAAGGAGGGGGGGCAGAGGGAAAGGGAGAGAATCTTAAGCAGGCTCCACATGCAGTGCAGAGCCTGACATGGGGCTCCAACCTTGAGATCATGACCTGAGTGGAAATCAAGAGTCAGGCGGTTAATTGCCTAAGCTACCCAGGTGCCCCTCTCTCTTTATGATTTTGTCATGCCTACACATGACATCAGCACCACATTAGCCATTTTGTAATTCTAAGAGGAATGCCAATACACTGAATATGAAGAAAAGAAAGCAAGCTCTGAACTTCAACAGAACAGCTGTATAACAGAATTAACCCAACAACAGAATTGCTTTCCTAAAATAAACTCTTAATTTTTAGAGAGAGAGAAAGAGAGAGAGAGAGAGCCGGGGGGATGCAGGGGGCAAAGAGAGAGGGAGAGAGCCCAACACGGGGCTTGATCTCAAGACTCTGAGATCAGGACGAGCTGAAACTAAATATCGGCCCACCACCCAGGCACCCCACTCCTTCTGTTGCTTAAAGCAGAAAGCAACCTGATACATACTTACACATGTGCAAAGACCTGCATAAGAGTGTGTTCATTTCACTATTATTTATAAAGCAAACTGCTGGTACCTAAAAACAGGGGCTTCCTCAAGTAAAGTTATATATTCGGTGGTGTGCTGGTAAATGTTTACCAACCACCTTGGAGAGGAGAAAGGCTAGTGTTTGCCAATTTCCAGGATTTAAGTGCTCTCACCATTGACCATACAATGGTCAGTTTCAATAAGTCATATTCAATGACTAGTTCACTAACTTCACAATATAATAATCAGCTCTCATGAGCCAGTAAAACCAGCTCCAGCATACCACTGCTTATATCCAGACGGCACTGTAGGTACACATGTGCTGGTAAGGAGTAATTTTCTAGATATACTTAAGTGGAAAAAGGCAACCAAAGGATTTACAATGGGATTTAATTATGTAATCAACTTTTTCACGTGCACACAGAACTGTGTGATTTGCATAGACTACCTTAAGAAGAATATTCAAGAGACCCAAACAAGACTGTGGAACTGGAATGGATGAGAAAATTTTCATGTATACCCTCTTGCTAACTGCTTGAACTCTTTTTACCATGAATTGTATTTTTTTTTAAAACTACATTTTATTGTAGTTTTTAAAAAATTAAACATTTAATAACCCCTAACCAAAACTGGGTCAGTAAGCCAAATAAACTGAAATTAGAAAGGCACATTTTACATTTTTTTTCCCAAATTAACCTAAGTAACAAAATTGCTGTGGTTTGACTTAAAGACAAGTTCAAAAATTACAAAAAAATAATTTCAACGACAATTACTTTTTGTTAAAAAATAGATTGAGCCAAGTATGCCAAGCGCACTCCGATATTCTTAAAACAGCCCAGTATTCATGAACTCACACGGCAAGGTCACTTTGCAGTTCACAGTCCTCACACCGTGTCACATGGAAATCATCGGGATCTAATTAGTGACTTAGAAAAAGGAAGCAATAATAGAGTGCCGTGGAGCAATCTGCAAAATTTATAGGTCACTAAAGGTCACCCACAGCAACAAAGCTTCTTGTCTCAGGTTTGCTATGTGTCACATGTCAGACTCCTTGGACTCAACAGGCAACTCTGTGCTATGTGCCCACAATCAAGGAGCTTGTTTTCAGGCTTTGTTCAGTTGGATTTCCTCTCAATTTTTAGTGTGAGCAACACAAGGAAATAAAATTCATAGTTAGATTGATGTTTCTTCCCCTGCTCTTCCACCTCCTGCTATGCCAGGAAATAGCACTAAAATTCTATCATGTGGTTGCCCAACAGGACACAGGAAACGGGGACCTTCCAACCTGATGACTAGTGATTGCAATGCAGAGATGGAGCAGAGAGTTAATTACACAGGGAACAGCACTGAAAAAAGGTCAGGTTGCTGAATTATCAAGGACATTTACTAGGGTTTCCACTGTAGTACACACACACACACACACACACACACACACACACACTTAAAGCAATGTTTTCTTTACCATGACAAGTGATTCTACACCAGGAATGTAAAAGTGAAGAAGTTAGATGGGGGAGGGACTATCAGGTCTACCTGAGCTCTTCCCACCTTCCTATGTCTACAGAATTTTCCTTTTCCCCCATCATCAATATAAATCTAAAATCATTTGGTAAATGTTAAAGCAAGCATTTAATCTGAAGGGACTATGACCTGAGGGGAAAAAAATAAGGACAAAAAGAAATGAAGGAGCAAGTGAGTGGCAATGATTTACATTGGATTTCCATGGTGATAAGCAAACATGAGCATTATTCCCTACGACAGTTTCACAGACATTTGATAACTACAACGCTTGCAAAATAGTAATGGATTTCTTAAAAAATCTGCAAGCTCTTGGAGTTTTTGAATACAAGGCTGAACTAGACAGTAAATTGGGAAAACTAAAGATTTTTAAATATTAACATGTATTACTTACATAATAAATAAGTTTTATATAACTGCACATTAACTTATGAAAATGCAAAGGAGAGGCTTAAAGTCGTAACTTTCAACATGACCTGAAGTGAAAACCGTGTTAGCTAAAACCATGAGTTAATGTGACTATAACCAGGTCACAGTAGACATGAAGTCCTATGAAATCAAACCATTTCTTTTAATATATTCTTCATTCAGTATTGTTGAAGAGCAAGACTATGCAATCAAAAAACCAAATGTCACACAAAGAAATGATACATGCTGGAAGACAAATGGTCTTCAGAAGGGTAAAACAGATAACAGCATTTATCATTTTTAGAGTCTGGAATAAGAGCTGTAAAGTACAAATCGGCTAGGACATTCAGCAATATATACAGGTAAATTAAAAGGCATCATTTATTTCTTGACTTGGCTTATAAGCTAATAAACAAATGGTTTAGGCTCCATTTAGGAGCAGAAAATATGGACCCATTTCAGGTTTTCAATTTCAAGCAGGCAGACCCAGCTGAGTAGTCACTATTACTACGGCAAAGGGAGTACCAGAGTTCTGTAAAATCTGCATTAAGATGAGCATTGACCAAGGTGATATTTTACATGAGTTAACCATAGTCCTTTAAATTCCAGGCTATTCTAAGAAAACAGAATCACAAACACCAATAAACATCAATGCTGGGTAAGAGGCGACCTGACCACACTTACCGTTTTCCACATAGGGATGAAAGGGTAACACCAGGGCGAGGATGACCCTGCCTCTAGTTGGCTCCAAGACACTTCTGATATCTTTTAACAAAGTCAGGGGCTGATCACAGCGGTCCAGCAAATTCAAGCAGCTGATGACATCATATTGGAACCCTGTATTCTGCCATTCGTTTATACCAAGCACTCTGAAAACATCGGAAAGAACTTGATTGATATAAACCCCCTTAAAGATATCTTTAGGAATAACTGAAATGCCAGTATGCGCTCAAACATTATCTTCTAAACCAAAGTAAATGCAAGAGCTTTCATTTATAATTTATATTTGCAGTAATAAAATGGCCAGGCAAAGAAAAACAGCAACCCTATTTCTTTAAATTTAGCCTTTCAACTATTTCCAAATCTAAAAATGTATACTTCCTTTATAAGAGCTAATCATGTTTAATATGTATGAAAATACAAAGTGATAAAAATGGTTATAACTAGGCCATCAAATTCTTTTTTCTTAACCTAAAAACATTTTATTCATTTAAAACTACCTCTTTTGAACATAATTGAACATTTTTTTTTAAAGATTTTATTTATTTATTTATTTATTTATTTATTTATTTATTTATTTATTTGACAAAGAGAGAGCACAAGCAGGCAGAGCAGCAGGTAGAGGGAGAGGGAAAAGCAGGCTCCCTGCTGAGCAGACAGCCCGATGCGGGCCTCTATCCCAGGACCCTAGGATCATGACCTGAGCCGAAGGCAGGTCATGAGACACCCAGGCGCCCCTCTTTTGAACTTTAAGCAAAATACAAGAAGTCACCTTTTCTTTTAGTAGCTCAACTATTTGCTGAGATCCAGGGAACTGTGAGTTAGTAATTCCAAGCTCAGAAATCAAGGTTTGTAAGGATGTCTGGGTGGTTCAGTCAGTCAAGCATCAAACTCTTGGTTTTGGCTCAGGTCGTGATCTCTTGAGTCATGATCACATGAGCCATGATCTCATGGGTCATAGGCTCAAGCCCCACATCAGGCTCTGTGCTCAGCCGCAGGGTAGGGGGATCTGCTTGATTCTCTTCCTCTGCCCCTCCCCTCCCTCACCCTCCCTCTCTAAAATGGATAAATAAATCTTTTGAAATAGGCCATCAAATTCTTGAACATCAAATGAACACAAAATCCTACTTTCTACATCCATTGGAATTTAATAATACAATACATCATATATTCATGTTTTCTATTCCTGGGGTCCCTCCTATTTTTAAGAATGGCTGGGGGTGATATAAGATAAATTCCATTTACAGCCTATGGCCTTTTGAGCACATCTCTGTTCCCAGGAGACAGATACCATTTCATACCTTAGAATCTTCATATCTCAATAACTATATAGAAAACGATAAAGCACAGGACATCCTATTAAAACTGTAAGGGAAGAGCACAGTTAACATACCACTCTCAGTGCTCAGTCTCTCGCTCTCTCCCTCCCTCTCCCTCTCTCTCAGAACATTTCTAAGTCCTTTACAACGGTTCATCCACCCAGAGAAGGAATTCTCTTATCAAGAGTCTTTGTTAACCACACCATTAAGGCAATTCTGTAAATTACTCCTACTTGGTTATGACAATCAGAATGTGGCAGGTGAGGCATGTTATGATAGAGGCAGGGAAAAAAAGGAAACAAGAGAAAGGATCTTTGGTAAACAAGTCTCTGATAATGCTGAGTAGATACAGTAGAGTTATCTTAGAAAATTCTAAAAGTATAATGAGGGCTGTTTTAGAAACCTCATTAGCATAGTGATCTATGACAGCATTTTCGAATAGTAGAATAAAAGGAGCACAAACCACTCAGCTGCATCTTCTTTTCAGTCTAGATTTTTTTTTTTTTTTTTTTTAATAACTAAAGCCTCCTCCAAAACAACATCCTAAACAACTTCAAGGGACTAGTCAGATTCCTTTGTTGCTTGAATTAGGTAGGGCATTAGGGCTCCAAACTCACTTTGTTGTACTGAACTTGTAACTGCAATGATGATTTTAGAAACTATATTTAGCTCATTCAAACTATAAAGAGCCTACTTTTGAGATACAAGTACTATCAATTCCCATTTTAAAAACCGAGCTAAACCATTAAAAAGGACTATTTGTATATTAATACCTTAGTCAAACAGCCTATTTCAATGCGTAAATTGCAAAAACAAATAAATCATATAGTTGATTTAAAACAAAACAGAAAAAAAAAAAATAAAACAAAACAGAACAACAAAAAAAGTCTTAGGCCCATCTATAAGGAAGCAGAAGCCGAGCATTATCATCATGTTTTAATCTAGAATAATCTCACTAAATCCATCTCTGGATTACCTGCAGATTTTGTTTTTTGTGGGTTTTTTTTTTTTTTCATTTATTTATTTATTTTTAATTTATTTGACAGAGAGAGATACAGCAAGAGAGGGAACACAAGCAGGGGGAGTGGGAGAGGGGGAAGCAAGCTTCCCACCGATCAGGGAGCCTGATGCGGGGCTCAATCCCAGGACCCTGGGATCATGACCCGAGCCGAAGGCAGATGCTTAACTGACTGAGTCACCCAGGCACCCTTTACCTGCAGATTTTGAAAGAAAGACACGCTCCTAACAGAAAATTATGGCTTTAACACAGGGACAGTTACACCTATACATTTAGAAGCCCAATTTCATCTTTACTTCTGTTTGATGATTTTTCACCTATAAACTCAGTTCCACCAAAGACAAATGTATTGGCTCTAATCAAACTGCATGTTAGCCCAGGAATAAGACACATGGTTAAGATTTCCTCATGAGAGCAGAGGAAGAAATGACTTGTCCAAATCACACTGCAAGTCCCTGGCAGAGTAAAAATGACACCTTGGAAATAGTGCGCTATTCAGGTCAATGAACCCGCTCTCCCCAGCTAAGGCGAGACAGAGCCTGACAATCGGTCTGTGAATGCATGCTGTCAGGGTGGTGGGCTGAGAGTGAAGGGCAGTCTGCGCTTCAGTCTCCAACATCTTTTCGTTAAAAAGAGAAAATAAAGAGGATGTTAACATGAGAAATAGAATTAACTATAATATTTTCTTTGCAAGAAAGATCCCAAACCTCCAGATAATGGATTAAAGTCAGGCATCTTTCAAATTTACATTAAAGATCTATTCTCTGGTGTTAAAAATGTACAGGCAATTCCTTTTTGATTACCCACGTGTGAATAGTCTATGTGAATTTTACTCTAAACCCACCCCCCTCACAGCTCAGCATCTTGCACATCCGTATTCCCCCCCATCATCTTACTAACTACCCTTCATATCACCTAAACTACTTTTGCCACTAACTGTTGGTGAAGCAGACCAAGAAAGGAAAACATGCTGCCAAAATTTTTCCCTGCCACAGATTCATCTTTTTTATGTACTGTCACTTAAATTGTGGAACTGTTCAATGGTGCACACAACCAAAAAGTAATTGTATAATCCTTTCCTATGTCTGTGGCTTTTCCAAAACAGGTTATTTCTAACCCTGGAATTATTATTTTCAAGAAAACAAGTTAAAGTAATAGTTTACCTTCCAGGAGGACTTAAAATATATCTTACAGGAGTAAGAAAGCAATCAATATTTTGATAGATCCTAAATAAAAAGCAAAACACCAACAGTATAAAGAAAGATTACTGTTTTGTTTTAAAAATCAAAGCCACATCCTTAAGTTCTACAATTAGGTTTTCTGGCATAAATAATTCTATCTTGGCAACACAGAGGAAAAACCCGGCTGTTTTCTGTGTATTATTTCAAAATACACATTTCAAAAATGACAGCCAGAACCTTTATTAAAAAGTTTTTCATGAACTCAGATATTGAAGAGAAACAAAAAATAGCTAGGTCCCAAGTCAAAAAAACAAGGTATTAAGCTACAAGTCTGCTCTGCCATCATGGGTTAGATGAACCCCAATCTTAGTAAGATACTACTTCCTTATTAAAATCTCAGATTGTGCCGAAAAACACCACTTCTGTGAATATGTTTATATTTAATACTAATAATATGGTGGATGGAGGGATAGCAACCAGCATGAATTTCGTATTTAGGTCAAACTACAAATAGATTTTGGCATATGTGCTATACATTAGGGAAAAAATTAAGTATTTTTCATATGGATATAAGTTTACTACTAGGCTACATAGCAAGTAAACTCTAGATACAATGAATTATTAATTCAAACATCTAAGTTTCACTGATAATTCCATTCAGGCATTTAGTCTCAAGAAGGGCTTCAATGGCAACCAAGGAACAAAAGAGGGAGGAGTGGGTAGGAGGGGAATGAAGACATTTCAAACACCTTCCTCCCCATACGCACTTTCAAAACATTTCTTTTTTTTAAGTGGAAGGAAAGCACCAGATTAGGAACTTGGCATGATTTAAGTCATTGTTAAAACAAAGGTCGAAACATTCCAAGTTTGGAAATGATGCGTTAATTTCTAAGTGAAAAAATACTTCAGTTATTACCACACAGGCCCTCCAGAATCTAACCTGAGACAGACTGCTGGAGCTAAGGGGATCTTAGAAATCATGGAGTTCAACCTCGCACAGATAAAAGTCTCCTATAACGGCATCCCTAACAGCTATTTAAACACAGAGTGGCAAGGACTTGGATGCTCGAGCCGTTAGGAAGGTAAATATCCCTAAACTCTACCTCAGCTTTTGAGAGCTAGCTGTGTATGATTATACCAAAGAGAACACTTACTCCTCTTTCCATATAAAACCCCATTACATTTTGATCATAACCTTCCCTCTACCCCCTTCCTACTTGGTCTTCTCTTCTCCAATCTAAAAAGTTCCATATTTTGCCAATGTTCAATCTAGTCCTGCTCCAAGAGCTACATCAATGCTCTGTCTCCAGGGTTTGTGTATATGAGCAGAAACATAGATGGATAAGAAAGTGAGTGCATAATTTTCTCCCTTTTTCTAAGGCTCAGCCTGGCTTCCAAAATATCAGAGGAGGCGGGCTCTATTCTCACCTCCTCCATTCTGTACCCAGCACCACCTTCTCCCATTCTGAATGAAGAACACCTTCTTCCTAAGTCTTTCAAGCAAGAGATGGTCTTAAAACCAAGATTTGACACTTCATGCCCATTCGGATGGCTATTATCAAATATAAATAAATAAATAACAAGTATTGGTGAGGATGCAGAGAAACTGGAAACCTTGTGCATTGCTGGTGGGATGTAAAATGGTGCAGCTGCTATGGAAAATGGTATGACAATTCCTAAAAAAATTAAACACAGTCTTACCATATAATCCAGCAATTCCACTTCTCAGTATACACCCGCAAGTGAAAGCAGGGACTTGAACAGTTATTTGTACACTCGTGTTCATAGCACTATTCCCAATAGCTAAAAGGTGGAGGCTACCCAAGCGTCCACTGACAGATGAATGGATAAGCAAAGTGTGGTATATCCATACAATGGAGTATCATCCAGCCTTGGAAAGGAAGGAGATTCTGATACATGCCACAACACGGATGAACCTTGAAGACATTATGTTTAGTGAAATAAGCCAGGCACAAGAGGACAAATAATGTATAATTCCTATTTCCTGTTCCCAGAATAGTCAAATTCGTAGATACAACATAGAATGGTGGCTGCCAGGGGCCAGGGAAGGGTGGGATGGTGATTTGGGGAGTAAGTGTTTAATGGGTACAGAGTGTTAGTGGGAAAAACAAAAAGGTTCTAGAGATGGATGGCGGTGATGGTTACACAACCTAAATGTATTTAATACCACTAACTGTACTCTTAAAAATGGTTAAAATGGTAAATTCTATGTTATGTAGTTTACCACCGTAAAAAAACTTTTTTCACTGAAAAACAAAAACAAAAACAAAATCCAAGCTTTAAGAATGTCAGATTCCAATCAGGGAAAAGTCTCTACATCTGATCTCCCTTTATCAAGTCGTCCCTCACCTGCCCTTCTCCTTCTATAGTGCCAATTCCTCTAGGCCAAAATGATACTGACAAGGAAAAATGATTTCTCTCTCAGTTTCTACTTTACTGTAATATGGAAAGTTTTAAAAAATTTCTCATCATGGAAAACTGTTTCTGATGCATGTCCTTTAAATAATATACTCCTCAAGTGCTCATTCTGGCATCACATATGCTAAATAAGAAGAAATACATCTAAAACCAAGAAATACACCCCAAACCATGTCTAAAAATTATACCTGTATTTCTTCTTCTGAAGCTGCCATATCATAGTTTCAGACAGTTCAGTGGCATAAATTTCTTCAAAATGAGGGCTCATGATTTTTGTGACTTCTCCATCTCCAGCACCTAAATCAAGAAGTCTGTGGGTTTTCCAGTCTGGATTAATTTTTAGCAGTCTCTGAAACTGATCTGGTGAAAACACAAACATTGAGCCTCTTCCTAGCAACCTGGAAAAAAAGGACAAAAATGAAAGAGTCCATGCAAATTAAGCACCCCTACATACATTCGGAGCAACTACAGTAACTCAGCCCCAACAGCCTCTTGAACCTACAAAATGTTTATTTAATGTGATTATATGGTTAAATTATAGATTACCTTTTATATGACTTATAGGGTCAAAAGCAAAGTTAGTAAAATAAGAAAATATCTCCAGGTATCGTTCAGCTCTGAGATAAATACTACCCCATAAAGAATGGGGAAGGGAGGGAGTAAAAGGTGGAAAGGAAACAGGATGAATGAGAGAGAAAGGGAAGGGAAGAAAAATGAGTAAGAAATTGAAAGGTGAATGTGAAGAATTTACGTCGAACTAGGAAGGAGAGATAGATGGAGTAATGTTTTCTGTTACAGGCCAAAAGAATCAGATTGTAGCACTAGCCAGTAACACTAAGAAAAATCAAATAGGAAAAAAAAAAGCTGTTATGAAACTAAACAATGGGTGAGAAAAAAACAGCTTCACTGTCATAGATTTTTAAGACACTAGAGAAAAGCAGAAAAGAGTGATCCCTGTGATATCAGTTAATTTGCATTTAAAAAGTAGATTGATACTTCCATCAATTTATAGATTACGACAATTATCTGGGTCCTGTTATTTCTAAAGATCCTGAAAAACATTCCAAACTACAGTAATGCCTTTATTTTATTTTTTTTTAAGATTTTATTTATTTATTTGACACAGTGAGAGAGATCACAAGTAGGCAGAGAGGCAGGCAGAGAGAGAGGAGGAAGCAGGCTCCCTGCTGAACAGAGAGCCCGATGTGGGGCTCAATGCGGGGCTCGATGTGGGGCTCGATCCCAGGACCCTGAGATCATGACCTGAGCTGAAGGCAGAGGCTTTAACCCACTGAGCCACCCAGGCGCCCCTACAGTAATGCCTTTAAAAAAAAGAGCTGGAGAGGCGTTAAATGGAGACAGAGA
>CM052890.1:18714594-18783301 GCA_028534135.1 Potos flavus
GACTAATGATTTAATCAATAGTGCCTAGGTAATGAAACCTTCTTAAAACCCCTAAATAACAGTGTTCTGGGAGCTTCCAGGTTGCTAAACACATTGATGTGCTGGCAGGGTGGCTCACCTGGAGAGGGCACAGAAGCTCTGGGCCACTCCCCATACTTTTGCCCTATGCATCTCATCTATTTGGCTCTTCCTGAATTGCAGCCTATAATTTATAATAAACCAGTAAACAAGTAAAGTATTTTCCTAAGTTCTGAGTCATTCTAGCAAATTATCTAACCTGAGGGAAAGTTGTGGAAACCCCAGAATTTGTAACCAAGTTGGGCAGAAGCATGGGTAGGTACTCTGTGCACCCACAACTTGCAGCTGGCATCTGAAGGGAGAGCAGTCTTGTAGGGAGGGCGGTCTTGTAGGTCCCTTAAACCTCAGGACGGATGTTAATTCTGTGTTGTGTCAGAACAGAAATGAATTGTAGGACACTCAGCCAGTGTCAGAGAATTAGTTGCTGTCAGAAAAAAGACACCATAGGTAAGATTTTTTTTCTTCAACATTAAACTTGACCAATGCATGCACAAGCTGGATGAAGGCCAAAACTTGGAACAGTTGTCCCATCTCTGTCTAATTCACAAGCTGCAAAACTCTAACTGGTGTTTTTGTATGACTACATAGCTTCAATGTCTACACAGAGGTCCACTACAGTGGAGGCGGTTTCCTACTAAGAAAGGCAGCCTACTTTCACAGACACCCAGACAAGGCAACATTTCCTAGGAGACATCATGACAAGGTGGGGAAAGCTTGGGCCTTGAAACCAGAGGCAGCTGGGGTTGAAACCCAAATCTGCCACCTACCTACCAACTGTGCCCTGAGCAAGTTTCATCTCTCTTAGGTTCAATCTTCTATCGAAAAAGGGGTGTAGCACCTACCTCTGGGAGTTGTTATGAGGATGAGAGAGGATGATACATTAAAGTGTCTGGCACACAATAGAAGCAAAATAACTTGATTTCCTTCCCCTCCCTGTCCAAGGCCCAAAAAGCCAGTCAGAGAACTTAAGTTCAAGGGAATGCCTAAAAACCACACTATAGGTCTGGGCACCCAGCCATTCTCAAAAGGAATGAGTAACCAAAGACCTGAGGCATTTAGTACCACTAAAAACAATTGGAAAGGCTCCACTGATAGGATCCATGAACACAGAATCTTTTCTACTACAGGGGGTGGTCAGACCAAGCCTGACGACCTTGACCTGACAGCTAAGGATTCAAAAATCACATTCTAAGTTCTGCAAGGAGTCTTATCTGTCCAGACATTCAATCATTGACACTTTCTTGCATCTAAGCACAGCATAAGAGTAAATCTTCAAACCATTCATTATTTTTCCACAAATGACACAAACCTAAACTAATAACCTCTTTATGTGAGATTTCAATGTGTAGAATGACAGGGCACCCTCACGTCCACGGTGGGAAACAATTCATTTGGATTAGATTAAGTTGTTTCAGCTTGATTTAATAAATAAATAATTGGCAATTTTCATTTCAAATACTCACTCACTGTTAGAATTTTATAATCCTAAAGATTTTAACAAAGCTTCAGAAGGTCTAAACAACAGTTTTTTACTGGCAATTACCAGGATGCCCTCAAGCACCTTCAAAGGAGAACATAAAGGCCTCTCGTATATCCAGCAGAAGAGAGGGATCCCAGTGTTCCGCGAAATTGAGGCAAACCCTTATACAGGGTTTCAACATAGATTATAAGGAAAGAAACTCTTTACAAATCTCTTTGGTATTCAGCTACAAAGGCCTCCGGGTTCTGGAAGGCAGTTCAGAAGAGGACACAAATCCATCAGTGTCCATCTGGCTAGCTAGTGACTGCCCCTGAGCATCGTTAACTCATGCCTTACTTTGGTCAGCCTCCACAAGTAAATGAGGAGTGAGAGGACAGGAGGCCGAATCTGGCCACTAGCACAACCTTTGACCTATGGCTGTGATGTCCAAGTATTTTTTCATTTGGGAAAAAAAAAAATTGTTTCAATTGTCTTAAATCTATCATTGCTTGGAACATAACACAGTCTGAACTTATATAAAAAGGTGAAAAAATAAGGCAGATATACACAAACTTGCAATTTTAAGTTACACCTTACTAATTCCAGATAACCAATGTTACCTGTGTTCTTAAAAATCCTTACAGTACATCACCTGAAGAAGCTGTCCTGGCCCGGTTCCAGGGGGTCCCATAACAATTCTTTTTTCGCTCCGTCAACTCAGAAACTATTGAATGACTGTTATTATCAAGAACCTAGTTAGTGGGGCCTTAGAGTCCTTTCAAGTTTCAATAGCTCCATAAGAGTTGCATTAACTTTAAGTACTAGTTACAATGCATCAAAAACACTAGATCCAAAGTTTTTGTTGTTGCTATCTTCTTTTTAAGTTCCAAGCCTGCCAATACCGAAAAGTGACATATCTAGTTTCTCACTGCCTGGCTCTATTTCCTCCCAATGAGTCAAACTATCCACTGCGCAACCTGTGATTAAGAAGTGTGCTGCTGGGGCGCCTGGGTGGCTCAGTGGGTTGAGCCTCTGCCTTCAGCTCAGGTCATGATCCCAGGATCCTGGGATCGAGCCCCGTGTCGGGCTCTCTGCTCAGCGGGGAGCCTGCTTCCTCCTCTCTCTCTGCCTACTTGTGGTCTCTCTCTCCCTGTCAGGTAAATAAATAAAATTAAAAAAAAAAAAAAAGTGTGCTGCTGATGAAGGAAGCTGGAAAATTTCTCTGGGGAAAACTCCTTTTCTGTAAGGGGCCACAGAGTAAATATTTTAGACTTGTAGGTCATAAAGTACCGACCACGCGACTTGGCCACTGTAGCGCAGAAGCACTTAGAGACAAGTAAACGAATGTGATGGCTCTGTGCCAACAAAACTTTATTTGTGGACACTGGAATTTGAATTTCATGTAAGAAATTTTCACATATGACAAAATATTATACATTTTTTGTGACCATTTAAAAATCTAAAACTATTCTGACTTCATGGGCTGTAACGAAAAAATCAGTGAGCCCAATCTGGACTGCAAGCCACATCCCCGTTCTGGGAGAAGCCCTTCCTCGCTTCTCCCTTGCCCAGAGTGGAAAATAATCCCAGTTTTGAAGCTAACACACCAAACCAAGTTAAGAGGATACTGCTCCTACAGTTTTTGAGCAACTTTAGCTCAAAGGAGCCTTCCATCTCATCTCCAGGAGATAGTAAGTAAATAGCAATTTTTAATGATAAACATTTCCCAAGACCTCTCTTTTGGCCAGAGAATCCTCCACCATAATTTCTTAATAAAATAACCATAAAGAAAATTTGTGCTAAGTACGGTTCAATTAAATCCATAACCTCACTTTCATGCAAATCCAAAAGAACCAGATGTGACTGGCTATGGAACCCACACACCCAAATGAACACCAGAAAACCTTGGATGAAACTATAAATTTGAAGGGGGAAAGAATGCTAGAGTTAAGTTACTTCACAAGTCCGAAAGTTTATAAGGCAAACCTAGGATCCTGGAATATAAAGCAGATAACAAATAACCAACACAGGCACTCTGCAGAGGGGACAGTCCCCTCTTTCACTTTATCTCACTGCGGTTTCTACACACATGTTTCTTTTGTTCACTTTAATCTTTATTCATGGGCAATATTTTCAAAATGTCAATGCGTCACCTCAAAATAACCTCTGGATTGATCACTCTAAGGAAAAGAGCCAATCTCTCCCTGAATATTCAGAAAGTACCAGATTAGTCTTCACCTTGGAGAACACAGCTGCCAAACTGTTAGTCCAAATGGTTAAAACACATAGTGTACACATACCTCAGCATCTCAGAAGTGTAACAAAGTAAGCGATGTATCTGAAACCAGTATCAATTTTCCTCAGAACCTAACTGATTCAGTTTTAAAAAGGTACACAATTAGAAAGTACCTCTTGTTAGGAGGTATTGTGAGGCGATGTCTAGAGCCATATTCTACCTAGATTCCAGAAAAACCAAATTACTTAAACAGCTTTTCCATTTTTAAAATACAACCAATTCTTCCATAAGCACGGACAACACATCAAGTGTGTTATAATAAACGTAATCATGACAAGAGTCATCAACACCTCAGCTAAGAGACAACCATAATTCCACATCAGTGGAAATCTGCCTCCTTTTCATCCTACCCAGAACTTTATTTCTACCAATTGTTGAAAATGACTTTTCTAATTCATTGTTTACACCACCATCCATATTCCATATGGCTATGTGACATTCTGGTTACTGTACATTATCACCGCAGTACTTTAGAGTTGTTTCCCTGAGAATGATTAGTGTGAATTAACCCATAGCAAAGAATGTGGTTTTACAACTTAAGATCACCTACTGACTTTAAGTGCACTCCTAACAATATCACAGGCATGATTACCTAGCAAACTGTAATACCTGTGGGATCACACAAAAAAATTCCATGGAAATGTATAATTTCCTTTAAAAATGGAAAAGGGGCCAGGATCAGTAATTACTAGATAAAAACTAAATACTACTTTTCTTAATGAATTGCTTTATGTCCTTGGATAATTCTTTACTTCCATTAAAATAAACGGAATCCAAAAAATAATAAATAAGTAAATAAGCGGAATCCACCGAGTGTAAACTCTCTGAACACCTGGCATAATAAGAAACCTAACATAGGAAAATGAGAAATCTATGAAAACCGATGAGACACAAAATGGGGAATAATCGCTTACTGCTCTCTGGGAAGGCAAAATGCACTATAAAATGCTAGCAATTATAAGCCAACACTCCGGCAGAGTTCGAAAGCCTCTTTTCAATAAATGCAAGGTTAACCACAAACTACATTACGGTCAAAAATGAAATATCACCCTTAATTCTACAGTTGAACTGCACATACTTCTGTTAAGTGGCACAAAACTCGGCTAATGAAAAGACGACCTAACCGGTCACATCGCACGGTTCACGATCCACAACTCTGAAAGGAATTCACTCCTGCCTAATTCTGTTTTTTAAAAAACCCTTCCAGGAAAAGCTTGCATCATCTTCCTTCTTACCACATCTTTCAGGCCAGATAACCAACAGTGAAGTTTAAAGGAGATCTCTCTTAGGGCGGAGGGGGAAAGGTTCACGAGGATGGGAGTGTGAGGACCTGTCAAACACCTTTTTTTTTTTTAACTGCCGAGGGAAAATGTCACCCGAATAAGGCCGGAGAGTTAAATGGCTCCACGAAGCACGGTTAAATTTCTTTATGGCCCTTTGTATGCTGAGAGATTCGAGCAGACAAAAAGAGGGACCGGCTTTTGGCTTTGATTCCCGGGGGTTAGGAAGCCGGTCTAGGGTAATGGGCTCGGTCTGGTCGTTTACACCGCAGGCCCCAGGCCAGATGGATGCCCGCGGCCAGGCGCCCGTCCCAAAGTTCCTGCGCCCGGCGGTCGGGCGCCTGCGATCACCGTCCGGGACGCGGGAACAATGCGGGGCTCCGGGACGCCCACCCTCGGGCCCGGGGAGGCACCGGGAGGCCGTTCTCCGCCCGCGCCCGGGAACAAAAGGCGCCGCGGGGCCCGGGCCGGGCGCCCGGCCGTGAAGACGTCGGGAAAACTTTCTGAAGGGCCGAGGCGGCGGGGCGGCGGCCCGGGGGGCCCTCTGTCGCCGCGGAGCCCCGCACAATAGCCGGGCCGAGCGCGGGAAGGCCGGGCCGCCACGCCCCCGCTCCAGCCGGGCCCGAGCCCGACCCCCGCCGGCCGCGTACCTGGTGGTTCTCCTTCCTGCCGCCCGCGGCCGCCGCCGGCCCGCCGGGGCCACTCGTCATGTTCACGTACAGGGAGCGGGTGAGCGGGCTCCGCAGCGTCCACATCCTCCGCGCCAGCCACACGGACGCCAGGCTCAGGCACAGCCAGCCCACGAACAGTCTCATCGGGGGCCGCGCCCGCTCGCTCGGATCACCGCCGGCGCCGGGGCGAGGAGGAGGAGGCGCCGCCGCCTCCGGCCGCCGCCGCCGCCGCCCGGGCTCGAGCCATCGCGCCCAACTTGCCCATCCAGCCCCTTCAGGGCCGAGGCGGGGGGTGGGGAGGAGCGGGCGGCGCACAGCCTTCCCGCCTCCCCCTTCCTTTCCGCCTGCGGAACGCCGCCGCCGCCGGCGCCAGTTTCCACCCGGAGCACTTAGGAGAGGCGCGGGCGCGCTCCCCGGCTTATTGCGCCGCCGGCCGGGAGGCGGGACAGAGGGAACGCGCATTCTCCCGGCGCTCGTCCCCGCCTTCCGTCTCGGCTGCGGCTGCACGTAATGGCGGAGATGATTTTTTTTATTTTTCTTAGTGTAGGGGGAGATACTTCCGAAGGTAGTTCTTGAAACCTTCCCGTCCCTCCAAGGTGGTGCCCTTAAGACTTCTGGTCCTTCCTCGCTGTAGTCGTTGCCTCTGGGCGGCGCATTCCCCCCCCCCCCCCCCGACCCCGGCAGGACTTCCACCTGGATGTGTAGATTGACCCGGGGATGAGGAGAGGGTGTCTCCTGCCGTTCTACTTCGGGACTGTCAGACCAACACCTTGCCTGGGACGGACGCTGCCAGTTCTTAACTGTCACTGGCTCGGCTGCGTGGTTTCCTATTTACATTTAGAGCCGGCGAGCCAGACCTCCACCCCTAGGGCCTCCACTCTGCTCCACAGGAGCGACAAAGCAGTCAGGAATCTAAACAGGATAGGCAATCACCAACCTCTCCCCTCCTCCCAGTCCTGTCCCGCGAGCCTGGCAAGTTGCTGGCTACCTGTTTCTAAGAGGCATCAGTGAAAGCTCTGCCTTTGTTGCAAACTACTGCAGTTGGGGCACCTGCAAGTAATATTTTGATGTACTGACGACCCTGCCCGGGAATGAAGACACTCCCCCCCCCCCCCACATTAGAGTCCCTTGCTGCTTATTTCCTTGAACTACCAGGCGGAAGTCGGACCCAACACTCTTAAAGCGAACTCAGCTGTGGGAGCAGTAATTTACTCGGATGTTTCTTTGATCGTTTCCAGCACGAGGAGACTTAGCAACGTTTCAGAACTGAAGGGTTACACTGGGTTCCTGTGTCTGAAGTTCTTCCTGCTGCTACCACCAAGCTACAACTAAGGAGTAACATATTTCACGGGTTCCAGGTTTGTTTAGAAACTGCTTTTAATTTCACTCAGTAGGAATAATGTAAATACATTTTATTTTGTTTCCAAAGAAACTAGCCTTTCCGTTTACGCCAGTATTTCATTTCACAGATTGTCATTTGTGAAACAGTGGTGTGGCGATTCCCTGATGAGGAACAAAATCGTCCTTTACCCACAAACATTTTTAGTAGCTTCTGAGAATCTCAGCTCGGCACTTTTGGTTAGCAGGGACGTCTTGTAGCCCAAAGTGAGGTAGGCTATATAAGGAACTAACAAAAACACGGGAGGGGGAAGGAGGATACTTTGTGTTCTCTCTTTTCACTATACTCCCTCACTGCTTCCTGCCAAAACTGCAAAGAGTGAGAACCCCTAAATCTAGCTCAAACCTCTAGTGGTCCTGGCCCAAGTCGTCAAAAGGGAACTACCTTAGCCAACCCAAAGAATTCAGTTTGTTTACCAGGTCACCTCTCCCTCCTATCTCTTGAAATCAATGTCAGATAAAGCAGCTCTGTCTGTGCAGAAAGAAAGCCTTCATATTTTTAGAGGGGGTAGGGTGGGGACGAGGGTGAAAGCAGCAAGGGTATGTAAAGCGACATCTTTCGTTTCTGAAAACAAAGGAGACAAAAAGGTATGCCCCCTAACTATAGAGTAAACCTGAGGAGCCACAGCCCAGAGACTGCAAACTGTGTCAGATGAACCAGAAGCAACTAGACAGCTGCTGAATTCAAGGATTTGGAGGTCAGTTGACGGCCATGGATCCTAGCATCTCAAAGGAGCAGATTTTCATTTTATACCTGAGCAGCTGGCCTGGAAAAATAAATCACCCACACATTTAAAAGACTGTATAATAATCACAAAATCGTCAAATACATGTTATTTACACTTAGCAAGCACAGGAAGAAACCAAAGCACAGCACAATCAAATGATTTGCCTAAAGGTAGAGCAAATTCAATAGCAGACCTTTTCATAGAACTTGGTATCCCAGCTCGTGATCCTTCGATCCATCTAAGAAGCCTCAAGACTCGTTGTCTCTGTCTTCTCAGAGAGCCTCCTGAATTACAAATGAGGAGGAAGGAAAACAGCAAGAGTAAATATACTAAGCAGAAGTTCAGATTGCCCTCAGGGACTGCCCCCTTCCTTCATCTACTGGAATGTCACTGCTGTATATTAAAACCTCAATTAAAAACCTCAGTTATCCATAATGGAGAGGGGAAGAGGCCCAGATAACACGAGAAGCCCAAAACCAGCCAATATCCTTTCTAATGTGGCTTTCAAATGCAGTCAGTGATATTCCAAAGATACACAAGTGACACCCTCTGTACTGACCTCTGCTCACTGCCCTCCTGACCAGGAGTTCAGGTGTCTAACTTGGGTCATAGCTCTGTGCACGAGCCCCAAATCTTGGCTGGATCACTTCCTCTCTAAAACTCTAAGGAAGGGTACCTTTTGTTGTCATTGTTCTTATCAGCTACAGATTACGACATTTTCATGTCCTCTTTTCGGTGACAAAATATAATGTAAAGGAAACCCATAGAAAGAGGGATTTGGATCTACAGAGGGCACAAAATGTGTTGGTCGCTGTGGGTCACTATCATCTCCTTGAAGAGATAATAGTCTAAAAAGAACTCATAAATCACATGTTTTCATGGACTTTTTTTTAAATACTTCTTAATTTTTGTAGAGTGTCAGGGAAGTGTGCAAGTATTCCCAAATATATTCAGTAGATGCGCCCTGTGGTAATTAAGCAATGAGCACCTCTAAAAAATAAAATTAGTAAATGTATTCAGCAGTTTTTTTTAATTAGCAGATATAGGGGATTTGTATCTGAACCTGGTTGACCTAATTTCAGTTATAGGCAATGATCACTGTGGTATCTGAGTGATAAATTCTAAGCTCAGGTGAAACTGCAAACAGGTTTTAAAAAATTGGCAACATAAAGCAGCAGAATTAAACCAGGAGTCAGACCTATAGAAGCAAGTTCAAATAACACAGTGTACTCTTGGAGATTTCCCAGTGCTGCTCATTAACATAGTGGTGCAACACAGACTACCTGAGTTTGAAGCCTGGCTCTATGCTTCTTGATAATGTGATATGAGGCAAATAATTTGACCTCTCTAGGTCTCAGTCTCCTCATCTGTAAAATGGGAATAATAGTAATGGTTACCTATCTCATGGGGATGTGGTAATGATTAACGTATACATTCTAAATATATATATATATATATGTGTGTGTGTGTGTGTGTGTGTGTGTGTGTGTGTGTGTGTGTGTGTATAGTGCCTCAACATAGTAAACTCTCCAAAAAATGTTAATTTGCTCTTGTTTTCACTATAACTTGTATAGTTCAACCTCTTGTGATCCCCACCTACTTTCCTCATTTATCAACTAAGGGCCGTGATTCTGAGCTGCCTACTTCATAATACCTCTGAGAATCAGATGATCTGAAAGTCTCAGCCAACATTATATTTAGTCCTAATGTGACTATGGTCTCTGCAAAGCTACTCGCCATAAAACATTCCCTTAGAGCCCTTGATGAGAGCTCCTCCTCATAATGTGTCTATTCCCAGGTTCCTTCCTGAGACTTCAGACTAAGGGAGGAAGGATGAGAAGGGGGGGAAGATAAAACACAAAACTAGAAAACATTCAAACCTAAAATCACAGAGTCAGGCAGCAAGCCTGATATAGATGACTTGTCAAGGATGCCCGTCTTCTTAGTAGGAAAGCCTCCCCCCTCTGATATACAGAACTCCATGCCAGCCATGGCATTTCATCTGCCTTCTGAGTCCCACGGCTTCCTTCCCCTGCGCCCCGCTCCCCCCGCCGCCATACACCATGGCAATCTCATACCTGTCTCAGTTTATGTCAGGAATAACATCAGAAAGACAAATACCACAAATACCACTTTCATATAGTCAATAAATACTTATTGAGTACATGCCATACACCAGTCACTGGACTAAGTGGAATAGAAAACAAACACGATGCCTCATCCAGCTTGCTGTCTGTCTAGTAGGGAGTCAGACCTGTCCAAAGAATCCAAAAATGAATATATAATTACAAACTGCTGAGTGCTGGAAAAGAGTTGGATAATGTTAGAACTCATAACAGAGGAATCTGACTTGACTAGGGTTTGGGGAGTGGAGCGTTCAGGGAGAGCTGCCCAGAGGAAGTATGCCATTGCAGCCCTTGTTTTGACATCTTGCTAAGTTTGAGAGCTTCCGAATTGCCCAAGTTCCTCTGGATTATAGGTGCACTCAGTAATTGTGAGAAAAGCAATAGAGGTGCCCTTGGAGCCTCCTAGGATGTGAAGACTCATGGTGGGCCACCTATGTAATTATGTTGTACATATACATGACTGCTTTTAGGATCCTTCAAAAAAAAAATTGCACATAGTAGTTTAACTCACTTAAAGGAAAATATGCAATATTTTAAAATAGCGTATTTCAACTTTGCAATGTCCTTCTAGTAGGAGGTCTGAGTCAGAGCTCTGAAAAAAGAGAGAAGGCTGTTGTTTTTCACTCACTTTCTGGGACATTTTCAAAGGTCCAAAGATCTTCTTTGATCTTGTTTTAAGTATATTTTCAAAACATCCCTATCCTTGGCCTCTTAATTGCTATCTCCTGCATGTATGTGGGTTTGGTCTTATGAATGGCCACTTCCTCTCCACCCCATGTTCCATGTCACTTCATGCCACTGTGTTTTTATATGCTTATTTTGAAACTATAAAGCCTTTTTGTTTTGTAACTATAAAACATTCAAACTTATGGTTTATATAAAATACATGAAAAAATTGCATGGTACAATGAGAAAGCTTTAAAACTTAAAATCTAAATATTTCATAGTAGACAAAATGTATATGTACATATGTAAACATAAGTGATCTTAAAGAGTTTGTATAACATAGCACAGAACCACATCTCTGCTGGCATGAAAGAAGACGACCATTTTATTTTATTTATTTTTTTTTTTTTCCGACCATTTTATTTTTGCACAACCACATACTGGTCTGAGGATGAGGAAGAAAACATTTATGAAAGAGGATACTTGAGCAATCAAGCAACCTGAAAATCAGACAGAACTATCTCCTTTCTCTGGTGAAAACAGTGATTGATTTTTTTTTAATAGCCACAACTAATGTTAGTTTGCTTTATAATTCAGCCTAGGATCTTCCTTAAATGTATTGTGTGCACAAACCATTAAGCCCAGAGGAAAGGCATTTGGCTATTAAATAACCAAAACCTCAGCGTGGTGAGACCCCCATAGCTGTTTTCCTCTATGGTTCATGGTTTCCCCTTAGCACGCATCCTTTTTTCCATATAGTTTCCTAAAATCGACAGTCAATCCTGAAAACAGCTGTTAGGCTCTTTTACAATAGAAAGTTTATATCAAGTTCAATAGCTTTTGTATGCTCAAGTCTTCCAAGAAAAGTTTTAGAAAGGACAGGGGCGGACATTAGAAGCCGCCAGCAGCTTTTCCTTCCACCAACAGCACTCAGATTCCATCTTCTTCCTTCAGCTTCCCACACCAGCTCTGGGAGGTACGAGCAGGAGAAGCCAGCTTTGCCCAGGGACCTCACAAAAGTATAGTTTGTTGGGGCGCCTGCGTGGCTCAGTGGGTTAAAGCCTCTGCCTTCGGCTCAGGTCATGATCTCGGGGTCCTGGGATTGAGCCCCGCATCGGGCTCTCTGCTCAGCGGGGAGCCTGCTTCCCCCCCCGACCCTGCCTGCCTCTCTGCCTACTTGTGATCTTTCTCTCTGTCAAATAAATAAATAAAATCTTTAAAAAAAAAAAGTATAGTTTGTTATCTGTGAATATAGAACAGGTTGCTCTGCCTCCAGGAAAAGTCCGTCTTACAACCAAAACTATAAATGACTTTGGAGCCAAATTTGTTGCTTTTTAAACATAAGTTTAAACAAATTCCCTGAGGTCAGTTACATGCACTTTTTAAATTTTTCATAAAGAGACATATTTACAGGTAATTTTTGTCATATCTACAGTGCTCATCATGATTATTCAATGGAGTAAGTCTTTTTTTAAGATTCTATTTATTTGAGAGAGAGTATGAGAAAGAGAGTGATAACGAGCAGTGGGGAGGGGTAGAGGGAGAAGTAGACTCCCCGCTGAGCAAGGAGCACAATGTAGGACTCAATCCCAGGACCCTGGGATCATGACCTGAGCTGCAGGCAAATGCTTAACTGACTGAGCCACTCAGGCACCCTGGAATAAGTCTTCAAGGAAAAAAATCCAAGTTATTCCTGTAGTTATTTTTATGGTGCAATTGATTAATTTTTAGGTTCTCCAACACCCTGTTTGACACATGGACTGGAATTTCTCCATTGTTCTAGACACGGGCATATTTTCATCTTGATACATGATAGATCATATAATATCTGAGAACATTTAATATTTGTTAGCTCTTTTACCCCATTTAGAATTTATATCTGGACGCAAGTATCAGGAACACATTACATTTTTGACATATATGTTTAAAGATGTTTTAAGAAAAAAAATTAAATCAGATTTTTTTTTAAAGATTTTATTTATTTATTTGACAGAGAGAGATAGTGAGAGAGCACAAGCAGGAGGAACTGCAGGCAGAGGGAGAGGGAGAAGCAGACTCCCTACTGAGCAGGGAGCCCTACATGGGGCTCAATCCCAGGACCCTGGGATCATGACCTGAGCTGAAGGCAGACGCTTAACTGACTGAGCCACCCAGGCTTCCTTAAGTCAGGTCTTTGACATGATAGGCAGTACGTGCAGTTGATAATCAAAACTGCCCTCAAAAAAATTCTGGAAATAGTGAAATAAAATCGGTAAGAATCACACTTTGTAAAAGCATATGTATAATGGATTAGAGCAAAGAGATGCAAAGTCACCTTTTAGAAAGGCAGGTCCCCAGGGCAAGACTTGACTGCAGATTGACTGAAGGAAGTTCATAACATATCTACAGAAAAAACAGTTCATTGTGGATGAAGGTGGAGAGGAGTGTCAGCCTTAGAAAATGGAAATGCAGGCTGATTTGGTTGTGGATCTCCATCATCGTCCCAGAAGGCAGAACCCTCCACTTGGCTCAGTGCAGCAGATGTCTCTCTGTGTGGATGGAGATGGGTGCATCCATTTTTCCAGATTCCGTGACATCATCCATTAACATCATTCTAAATGGCCACATCCCTCATTACATGCTCACCGCATGGTGGAGATGTGCCAATGGGGAATGCAAGGATCTGTCTCATTGATAAATTTCTCAGTATAAATTAGTAAATAGGTTTGGGTGTTGTTGTTGTTGTTGTTTTTTTTTTTTTTTTTTGCACTGGGCTGTGAGTTTGGCCTATGCCAATGTCCATGTGGGAAATGATTCCTTCTCAGCATACCCACATATCAGGTTTCAACACCAGCGAAACCTTAGGGAATGGTGATTTACCCACCATGCTCCTTATGGGGACTGAAGATGGCTAGCCAGCCTTCCTTTGCCCAACAAATATCAGACCTCATTTGCCTGAAAAGTGCAATAGGTTGGAATGTGAATGTTCCCAGAGTGTTCAGACATGCCTGTGGTTCTCTTTTAGGGTCTTTTTTTGCCCCACCCCACCACTCCTAGTCCCTGAACCCCATGCCAGTTTATCCAGCTCTCATCTTTATGATCAAAAACAGGATGAGCATTCATACCAGGAAGCAGGAAACTCAGATTCTTGTTACGTCCCTGACATTGTCTGTGTGATCTTGGAAAATCACATCACCTTAATTATTTTGTCTGTAAAAATGGTAATTAATGAAGACCACCTGTACACGTGCACCTGGATTAGAGACTTCCAGTTACAGGATCTGTTCCTTCACCTGTTTACTTTCTTTGATGAATTCGGAAAATTCTGTGGATTTTTCCCCAAATGCTAAAACAAACACATTTGTACTTACATAGTACAAAAGAGAAGCGACTTAACTGTTTTCCCACACTGTTTTAACAACAAATCTTACCAATTCAAAGTTCCCTAGCACTCCACAAAATAGGAAATAATTTACTGAAACAAGTACATACCTGTGAAAAAGTTTATAAGCAGAGACATCTATTCTTTTGACAGTTGTGTGCTTGACAAATTGTCAGCTTCTTATGACGCAAAGCCAAAATCCTTGCATTTCTTAGTTTCCATATCCATCACCCTCCCCCTTAGTGTGAGGCTTGCCCAGTTCCCTGGGAGGCATTTGGGTAGAAAAGAACTCTAGAAATGAAAATGGGTGTATTTCTGCCGCATGAAATTCTAGATCTGGGCCACAGCCTTGCTCTTCATGAACAGATCACTAAAAACAATGACAGAGGACACTCGATGCCACCCATCGTGCTGTGTCTTACATGTGGCATCTCTTTTAATCCTCATTACGATCTAATGGGATTGATACTATTGTTACTACTTTTTTTTCCCCCAAACAGGGAGAATGCAAGGCGCATAAAGCTTCCATTGCACAGCCAGTGAGTGGTTGAGGCAGGATTTTGAAGTAGGCGGTCTGTTTGCAGAACCCACATTCTTTACACAATGCTCTACTGCCTCCTAGTGTGAAGTAGCGTTCCTCAGCCCACAAGCATCAGCATCCCCGGTGGTGCTAGTTACAGTGCAGGTTCCTTGGCCGCTCAGGGGTACGGATTCAGAATCTGGCTGTAAATAGGGAGTCTGTGACATGGCTCACAGGGAGAAGGCAGGGAAGAGGTTCTTAGCAGAAGCAATGTGTACTTTAATAAAAAAATTAGTAAAAAAAGTATTCAATAGTCATGCAATTTTTTAACGAGGTAATGATTTTTTAAGTTGAGATAACCCAAAACAAGAGAATGACATTTCCTTTTTAAAAAAGATGTATTTATTCATTTGAGAGAGATTTAGAGAGCGTTGAGGGGGGTGGGGGAAGAAAGGCAGAGGGGGTAGGAAGAGACGGGGAAGGAGAGGGAGAGGGAGAGAATCCCAAGCAGATTGCACACCCAGCTAGGAGACAGACACGGGGCTCAATCCCGTGACCTGAGCCAAAATCAAGAGTTGGATGCTTAACCGACTAAGCCACCCAGGTGCCCCGAAAATGACATTTCTAAATAGCAAGTCAAATGGCATTTGTGTAATCACTTCAGGACAATCTCCCCAAAATAAAATGAAAACAATTTCTGTGGTCTGTAAATATTTTTTTTAATCAGGTAATTCACCCTCTGTAGTGTACAATTTCTGAGTTTTGACAAATGCATACAACTGTGCATTTGTCAATCAAAATACAGAATATTTCCATTCCCTAAAAACATTCGCAGCATCCCTTGTTGTCAGCCTCTCTCCCCACCTTATATCCTGGCAATCACTAATGTGTTTGCTTCCCTGATGGTTTTACCCTTTCCAGAATATTCTTTAAATGGAATCATATAGTAGATAATCTTTGAATCTGGCTTCTTTCATTCAACATTATGTGCTTGGCATTCATTCACACGGATGTATCAGTAAATCTGTCTTCTTACTGACATGTATCATTCCATGATGTAGATGTACCACAATTTGTTTACCTATTAACCAGTTGGACATTAGAGTTATTTCCAGTTTTTTTTTAGGTGTGTGATTGTGAGTAAAGCTGCCTAAATAATTGTGTACATGTTTTATGTGAACATAATTTTTTGTTCTCTTGAGCAAATAGCTAGCAATGGGATTTCTGGATTCTATGTCAGATTCTATGTCTCTTTAACTTTCTAATAAGCTGTCAAAATGTTTTGCAAAGCAGCTCTGCCATTTTAATTCTCCCAGGACTGTTTGAGCTCTGGGTGCTCCACAATCTTGTCACCAAGTGGTATTGTCAGTTTTTATTTTAGCCATTCCAGTAGTTATGGTGGTATTTCACTGTGGTTTTAATTTGCCTTTTTCCGATAAAACCAATAATGGTAAAAATCTTTTCATGTACCTATTTTCCATCTGTGTATCTTCTTTGGTAGAATATCTGTTCAAATAGTTGCCCATTTTTTATTGGGTTCTTTTTTATCTTTTAATTGGTTGTGAGAGGTTTTTTTTTAAGATTCATTTATATGAGAGCGAGTGCATGCACGCACAGGGGGGCGGGGCAGAGGAAGGAGAGAGAAACTCAGGTGGACTCCATGATCAGTGTCCCCACTCGGGGCTTAATCTTATGACCCTGAGATCATGACCTGAGCCAAAACCAAGAGTCCAGTTCTCAACCTACTGAGCCTCCCAGGCGCCCCTGGTTGTAAGGATTTTTAAAAATACTCTACATGCAAGTCTTTTATCAAATAGGGATTTTACAAATATTTTCTCCCAGTCTGTGGCTTTCCTTTTCATTTTCTTAACAATATATTTCAAAGATCAGGAGTTTTCCATTTTTTCCAGACTTACTGAGGTATAATTAACAAATAGAAATTGTATGTATGGGGGTGCCTGGGCGGCTCAGTTGGTTGAGCATCTGACTCTTAGTGTCAGCTGGGGTTGTGATCTCAGGGTTGCGGGATCAGGCCCCACGTCAGGCTTTATGCTCAGTGTGGAGTCTGCTTGTCCCTGTCTCTCTGCTCCTTCTCCCACTCATGCTCTCTCTCTCTCAAATGGATAAATAAATAAAATCTTCTTTTAAAAACTATGTGTATGTAGATCGTATAACATGATTTTTTTAAAGGTGTACAATGGGATGATTTAACATACATATAGATTATGAAATAATTATCATAATCACATTAATTAACACATCCATTACCTCACATAGTTAGGGGTGCGTGTGTGTGTACACACAGTGAGAACACTTAGGAGCTATTAGCAAATTTCAAGTATATAACATAGTATTTTTTTAAGATTTTATTTATTTATTTGAGAGAGAGAGAGCATGAGCAGGGGGAGGGGCAGGGGGAGAGGGAGAAGCAGACTCCCTGCTGAGCACAGTGTGGGTCATGGGGCTGGTTGCAGGACTTGATCCCAGAACCCCCAGATCACGACCAGAGCCAAAGTCAGATGTTTAACAGACAGCCACGCAAGCATCTGTATAACATAGTATTATGAACTACAGTCACCATTCTTTTTTTTAAAGATTTTATTTATGATTGAGTGAGAGAGAAAGAGAGAGAGAGCACAAGCTGGGGGGAGGGAGAGGGAGAAGCAGGCTCCCCACTGAGCAGGGAGCCCAATGCTGAGATCGATCCCAGGACCCCGGGATCATGACCTGAGCTGAAGGCAGACGTTTAACTGACTGAGCCACTCAGGCGCCCCTACAGTCACCATTCTTTACACTAGGTCCTCAGAACTCATTAATTATAACTGCAAGATTGTGCCTTTGGGCCAGCATCTCCCTATTTTCTCCACTCCCCCATGTCATGGCAACCACTGTTCTCTGGTTCTAGGAGTTCAACTTTTCAAGCTTCCACTAATACAGTATTTATCTTTCTGTTCTGGCTTACTTCACTTAGCATAATGTCCTCCAGGTTCAACCATGTTGTTGCAAATGACAAGATTTCTTTCTTTTTTTAAGGCTGAATAATATCTATATCTGCATTTATATCACATCTTCTTTATCCATTCACCCATCAACAAACACTTAGGTTGTTTCCATACTTGAATATTGTGAATAATGTTGCAACGAATATGGGAGTGTAGATACCTCTTTCTTTCAGTTTTACGGAGATATAATTGACATATAGCACTGTGTACTTTTTTTTTTTAAGATTTTATTTATTTATTTGACAGAGAGAGACACAGTGAGAGAGGGAACACAAGCAGGGGCTGGGGGGGGGGGGATAGTGGGGGAGGGAGAAGCAGGCTTCCCACTCCTGCTGAGCAGGAAGCCCGATGCGGGGCTCCATCCCAGGACCCTGGGATCATGACCTGAGCTGAAGGCAGCCGCTTAATGACTGAGCCACCCAGGCGCCCCAGCACTGTGTAAGTTTAAGGTGTACAGCATAATGACTTGGCTTACATTTTTGTCTAATGACGACAATAAGTTTAGTTAACAGCCATTACCTCATATAGATACAAAAAGAAAAAAAGAAATAAAATGGTTTTTTTCCTTGTATGAGAATTCTTAGGATTTACTCTCTTAACAAATTCCAAATATACCACCCAGCAGTGTTAACTATAATCATCATGTTGTACATTACATCCTTGGGACTGACTTATAAGCGGAAAGTTGTGCCTTTTAACCACCTTCCTCCTCTCCCTCCCCTGCCTCTGGTAACCACAAATCTAATTTTTTTCTGTGAGTTTTATTTTGGTTTGGGGGTTTTTTGTTGTTGGTTTTTTGTTTATTTGTTAGAATCTACTTATAAGTGAGATCATATAGTATTTCTCTTTCCCTGTCTAACTTAGTTCACTTATCATAATGCCCTCAAAGGCCATCTGTATTGTCACAGATGGTAAGATTTCCTTCTTTTTATGGCAACATGCCATTGCATATATATATATATACTACAACTGCCTTACCCATTCATCTATCTTTGGACACTTAGGTTGTTTCCATGTGTTAGTTATGTAAATAATGCTGCAGTAAACATGGGAGTATAGATATTCCAACAGGGGGTTTTCTTTTCCTTCAGATAATTCCCAGAAGTGGAATTGCTGAATCATATGATAGTTCAATTTTCAACTTTTTGAGAAACCTCCATACTGTTTTCTACAGTGACTGCACCAAATTCACATTGCCACCAACAGTGCACAGGGTTCCCTTTTCTCCACATCTTTGCTAGCATTTCTTATCTCTAGTTTTTTTGGCGATAGCTATTCAAATAGGCATCTGTTTTCAATTTTATGTTTCTGATCTTATTTTCTCCTTCTGCTTGATTTGGGTTTAATTTGCTCTCCTTTTCGTAGTTTTTTTTTTTTTTTTTAAGATTTTATTTATTTATTTGAGAGAGAGAAAGAGAGAGCGCATGAGCTTGGGGTGGGAGTGGGGTGAGGGCAGAGGGAGAGAAAGTAGCAGACTCCCCACTGAGCAGGGAGCTGATGCAGGGCTTGATCCCAGGACCCTGAGATCATGACCTGAGCAGAAGGCAGCCACTTAATCTTGATTGACTGAGCCACCCAGGCACCCATTTTTCTAGTTTCTTAAGGTGGAAACATAGATTATTGATTTGAGACTTTTCTTTTTTTTTTTTTAATGTAAGCATTTAATCCCACAGACTTCCTTCTGGGCACTGCTCTTGATGCATTCCACAAATTTTGATATATTATGTTTTCATTTCTGTTCAATTCAAAATATGTTGTAGTTTCCTTGGTGACTTTCTCTTTAACCCATGAGTTATTTAAAAGCGTGTTTTTAGGGGGCACCTGGGTGGCTCAGTGGGTTAAAGCCTCTGCCTTCGGCTCAGGTCATGATCTCAGGGTCCTGGGATCGAGCCCCGAGCCCCGCATTGGGCTCTCTGCTCAACAGGGAGTCTGCTTCCTCCTATCTCTCTGCCTACTTGTGATCTCTCTCTGTCAAATAAATAAATAAAATCTTAAAAAATAGAATAAAATATAATAAAAGCGTTTTTTTAGGAGCATCTGGGTAGCTCAGTCGTTTGGGCATCTGGTTCTTGATTTTGGCTTGGGTCATGATCTCAAGATCGTGGGATAGGCCCTGTCTGGCTCTGTGCTGGGCGGGGATTCTCTCTCTCTCTTTCTCCTTCTGACCTCCCCCCACCCCAACCCTTGGCTCCTGCGTACACTCTCTCTTAAAAAAGAAAGAAAAAGTGCTTTTTTAACTTACAGATTTTGGGAGACTTCCCAGGTATGTTTGTTATTGGTTTCTAATTTAATACCATTCTAATCAGAAGACATACTTTGTATGATTTCTATTCTTTCACATGTGTCGTTTCTTTTACTGCCCATAAGATGGTCTATCTTGGTAAATGTTTCATTTGTACTTGAAAAGAGTGTATTTTCTTTTTTTTTAATGTTTAATATACTGTTATCTGTTCACATGTTGTGTCTGTTTATCTTCACATGTCCTAGAAAAGAATGTATATTCTGCTGTTGTTGGGCAAGCTGTTCTATAAATGGCAACTAGGTCAAGTTTCTTGATAGTATTGTTCACTTCTTCTGTATCCTCATTGATTTTTTTTCTACTTGCCCTATTGATTACTAAGAAGTGAGGTTTCCACCTAAAATTGTGGGTTTGTCGGGCATCTGGCGGCTCAGTTGGTAGAGCATGCGACTCGATCTCAGAGTCATGAATTTGAGTTCCACATTGGGGGAAGAGTTTCCTTTAAAAAAATTTTTTTAAAAATTATAAAATTGTGGATTTGTCTATTTCTCCATTCACTTCTATTAGTTTTTGCTTCATGCATTTTGAAGTTCCATTGTTAGGTACATACACATTTAGGATTATTATATTTTGTTGGTAAATTGACCCATTTATCATTATGTGAGCTCTCTATCCCTGGTAATATTCCTTCTTCTAAAGTTGACTTAAATATTAACACAGCCACTCCAACTTTCCTTAGATTACTGTTTACATGTTACATTTTTCGATCCTTTGTCTTTTAAAATGTCTATGTCTTCATATTTAAAGTAGATTAGGGGGGTGCACCTGGGTGACTCAGTTGGTTAAGTGTCCAGTTCTTAACTTTGGCTCAGGTCATGATCCCAGGGTCATGCGATCCACCCTGTATTGGGCTCAGTGCTGGGCATGGAACCTGCTTAAGATTTTCTCTCTCTCTGCCCCTCCTCCAGCTTGCTCTCAGTCACTTGCTCTCTACTCTCTCTCTCTCTCTCTAAAAAAAAAATAAAAGTGGATTTTTTTGTACATATCATGTAGGTAGATCTTGTTTTTAATCAATTAACAATTTCTGTCTTTTAATTGGTGTGTTTAGACCATTTGTATTTAATGTAATATTGATTAAATCTAACACCTAGCTAGTTGTTTTCTCTCTGTTCCATTCTTGGCCCTCTTTCCTCTTTTTCTGCCTGCTTTTAGGTTGAGTAATTTTTATTATGTTATCTCCACTATAGGCTTATTATTCATGTCTCATTTTTGTTTTTATTTATTTATTTTTTTAAGATTTTAATTTATTTATTTGACAGAGAGAGAGAAAGATCACAAGTAGGCAGAGAGGCAGGGGGAAGCAGGCTCCCTGCTGAGCAGAGAACTCGATGCGGGGCTCGATCCCAGGACCCTAAGATCATGACCTGAGCCGAAGGCAGAGGCTTTAACCCACTGAGCCACCCAGGCACCCCTCATTTTTATTTTTTTTAAAGATTGTATTTATTTATTTGACAGAGAGAGACACAGCGAAAGAGGGAACACAAGCAGGGGGAGTGGGATAAGCAGGCTTCCCACTGAGCAGGGAGCCCGATTCAGGGCTTGATCTCAGGACCCTGGGATCATGACCCGAGCCGAAGGCAGACACTTAATGACTGAGCTACCCAGGCGCCCCATTCATGCCTTATTTTTAAAGAAATATATTTAATGGTTGCTCTGAAGTTTACAATATACATCTTCAGTTAATCACATCCTACTTTAAAATAACAATATATTTTCTATATAGTATAAAAACCTTATAACAATATTTGACAAATTCTTCCCTCTCATCTTTTAGGCTATTGTTATCCTATATTTTATTTTTGCATGTACTGTAATTCCAAAATACACTGCTGCTATATTTTTAAAGATTTATGTATTTATTTTAGAGAAAGAAAGACAGAGAGCGAGCAGGGGGAGGAGCAGAGGGAGAGAGAATCTCAAGCAGATTCTGTACTGAGCATGGAGCCGATGTGGGGCTTGATCTCAAGATCCCGAGATCATGACCTGAGCCAAAATCAGGAGTCAGTCTTTCAACCAACAGAGCCGCCCAGGGGCTCCTACACTGCTGCTATGTTTACTTTAGATAGTCAATTATCTTTTATTGAAAATTTTGTGGAGATAATTGTGGATTCACATGCTGTAGTAAGAAAGAGTAGTTATCCCATGTAATCTGTACCCAGTTTACTCTAATGGTAACATCCTATAACATTATCACAACCAGGATTTTGACACTGGTAACAATCCACTAATCTTATTCACATTTCCAGAGTTTTACTTACGGGTGTTAGTTCCATACAATTTTATCATGTATCCACCACCACAGTCAAGATACAGAACAATTCCATCACTGCAAGGATTGCTTGTGTTGCTCTGTTATAACCATAGTCATCTCTATCCCTTTCCACTCCCATCTTAAACCTCTGGCCACCATTAATCTCTCCTCCATTTCTAAAATTTTTTCATTTCAACAAATGTTATGTAAAAGGAATCATATGGTATATAACCTTCTGTGATTGGATTTTTCATTCAGTATAATTCCCTGGAGAATCATTCAAGTTGATGTGTATATCAATTGTTTGTTAATTTTTATTGCTGAGTAGTATTCCATGGTTTATATGTATCATAGCTTGTTTAACCATTAATTTGTTGAAGGATGAGCTGTTCTAGTTTTTGGCTGTTATGAATCAAGTTGTTACAAATATTCATTTACAGGTTATTGTGTAAATACAAGTTTTCATTTCTCTGGGATAAATGCCCCAAAGTACAATCACTATGTTGCATGGTAATTCCATGTTTAGTTTTTTTATTTTTACTTTTTTTTTTTTTTTAAAGATTTTGTTTATTTATTTGACAGAGAGAGAGATCACAAGTAGGCAGAGAGGCAGGCAGAGAGAGAGGAGGAAGCAGGCTCCCCGCTGAGCAGAGAGCCCAATGCGGGGCTCCATCCCAGGACCCTGAGATCATGACCTGAGCCAAAGGCAGAGGCTTAACCCATTGAGCCACCCAGGCACCCCTCTATGTTTAGTTTTATAAGAAACTGCCAAAATGTATTCCAGAGGTGGTACCATTTTACATTTTCACCGGCAATGTACAAATGATCCTCAATCACCTGTTAAAGTGATTAAAAATAAGAAAAAAGAAGTCTTTTATAGTTACCTTAATTTTAACCATTTCTAGGGATCTTTATTCCTTGGTGTAGACCCACGTTTCTATCTGGTAACTTCCTTGAACACTTCAGGTAATGCAAATCTGCTAGTAATTCTTTCAGCCTTTTATTTGTCTGAAAGTCTTTTTTTTTTTTTTTTTTTTTTTTTTTTTTTTGTCTGAAAGTCTTGATATCACCCTAATTTTTAAAGATATTTGCATTGTTTATAAAATTTTAAGTTGATGAGGTTTTTTTTCAACATTTTGAAGATGTCATTACATTGTCTTATGTCTTGCATTGCTTCTGATGAAAAGTGTGCTGCTAATCTGATTTTTGTTCCTCTCCATGTAACGTATCTTATTTCTCTGGCTACCGTCAGTGGTTTATTTTTATCTTTGGTTTTCATCAGTTTGAATATGATGTGTCTAGGTGTTTTTTGTTTTGTATGTTTGGTGGGATTTTTAATATTTATCCTGTTTTTTTCCTGGTTCTCTGAGCTACTTGGATCTTGAGCTTCTGGGTTTGATGTCTTTCATTATTTTTTGAAAATTCTTGGCTATTGTCTCTTCAAATATTTCTTCTAACCTGTTCCACTTTTTTTTGCAGTGGGAGGAATCCCATTAAAAGTATGTTTGTCTATTTCATATGGTCCCAAGGCTCTTAGATGCTCTATTCTTTTTTTCTCACTCTCTCTGTGTTTGAGCTCGAGTAATTTCTATTGACATATCTTCAAGTTCACTGATTCTTTCCTCATGGGGTGTATTAAAGTTTGCACAAGTCCAAACTTCTTCACCATCTTTAGCTCCCCTTTCAGGATTGAGTGTGGGTTTATGATTAGTAGACCTCCCTGGAAGATAATACAGTCATCATCCCCATCCCCAGTTTTCCCTATCTCCAGGCCCTAAAAGAACTTTGCTGATTTCAGGGAAAGCAAAATGCAAACAAATTCGGGAAATATACCATTTTGTATTCTCATGTATGCTCATGAAGCATGCTGGCTTGGATCAGAGAACTCAGCATATGAATCAGGTCTACTGTACCTGCAGTCCTTCCACTTCTTACTAAACATCTACCCACAGACCAAGTAGTGGCAAACCCAGTGAGTACTCTTACGATGTGCACCCAGTGGTATGCTGGAGCCTGCTCATCCTGGCTGGTGAGAGCCTTGTCCACTTTTCAGAAATTCCTCAAGCTGCTTTTAAACATAGCAATTATTAAAAAATTAATATATATAAGTTTATGATTAAGCAAATGATATTAAAAACAAAAGTGGTAAGTACTCAAAACATTACTTTCTCATTACTATATTTTACTATTATTTATGCTTTTAATCTTATCAATGTCTGCTGTATCTGTATGGTGATACAACATGTACATCTGATATTATGGTTATTTTTTAAGCTGGTTTTTGTACTTTTTAAATTTATTTTTTTATTATGTTCAGTTACCCGACATATAGTACATCATTAGTTTTTGATGTACTGTTCAACAATTCATTAGTTGCATAAAACACCCAGTGCTCATCACAACACAAGCCCCCCCTTAGTACCCATCACCTGGCTACCCCATCCCCCCAACCCCTTCCCGTCTGTAACCCTCAGTTTGTTTCCCGGAGTCCAGAGTCTCTCATGGTTTGTCTCCCTCTCTGATTTTGTTTTGTTTTTTAATCTTATAATGGTATGTTACTGCGCATCCTTTCCCCTAAATGTTTTCAGTAATATCACATTTATAGCCTGAAATTAGTGATAGTGGATGTACTTATACCATGGAAATCAGTATATATTATTGTTTTGTTTTGTTAATTATCTAGACCAAGGGTTGGCAAACTTTGTCTACAAAGAGCCATATAGGTGCACCCAGTGGCTCAGTTGGTTACGCGTCTGCCTTCAGCTCAGGTCATGATCTCAGGGTCCTGGGATCAAGTCCTGTGTTGGGCTCCCTGCTCGGCGGGGAGTCTGCTTCTTCCTCTCCATCCTCCCCCTCCTCATGTTCTCTCTCTCTCAAATAAATAAAATCTTAAAAAAAAAAAAGAGCCAGATATTTTCAGCTTGTGAGTCACATACAGTTCCTGTCACACAATAGTTATTTGTTTGTTTAATAAGCCTCTAAAAATGCAAAAATTATTCTTAGATCTCCAGACTGCACAGAAAGAAATCATAGGTTAGATTTGGCCCACAGGCTATAGTTTGCCAACCTCTGGTCTAGATTTAAGAAAGTACTAAAGAAAATGTTAATAATGCAGACAAAACTCAAAACTGTCATGTGTAGAGCTGTTACGCTGTGAAAAACATGGGAAATAGAGGGCATATTCTTTATAGTATTCAAAACTTACCATTCAATTAATCAGAGAAGTTGCTCACATCATTAATAATCAGGTAAAGTTCAGGAGTATGGCTTTATTATTTCAGTTTTATCTTACTAGTTAACATAAACAAAAATATAAAACAACATTTAGGTTGTAACTACACTCCTCGTCTATGACATACGTGAGTTCTTTGTTGAACTGAATAGTAATCAAGCTTATTCATAGTCTTGATTTCATGACTATTGTTGTGAATTATAAAGACTAACAGTGGAATTTTAAGAAATAATGAAGAAAAGAAATAACAAGTCACACTGAAATTATAGGTGTATGAAATTTACAATAAGGAGTAGGTATATTGTATTATTTGTAAGTCATATGCTACACATCCTTTTTATCAGTAAAATGGATAATAAAGTTATATACATATATATGCATACTTTTTTTTTCAGAGAGCCAGTTGTCAATCATCTTCAGCTCACCAATATAAACAATGTGTCATGCTAAGCAGTGACTGTTCTTGGGTAGGACAATCTAACAGACAGGGGTGCCTGGCTGGCTCAGTGCAAAGAGCATGCAACTCTTGATCTCAGGGTCATGAGTTTGAGCCCCACGTTGGGTGTAGAGATTACTTAACAATAAATAAATTAGTAAAACTTAAAAAAGAGAGAGAGAGAATCCAACAGGCACACAGAGTCTAAGTCAGTTAAATGAAAGCAAGCAACTGACCTGAAAGCTCTGGCATTCAGTTGAGAGAGAGAGAGTGAGAGAGTGTGTGTGTCTGTGAGGGAGAGAGAGAGAGAGAGAGAGAGAAAGAGAGGGAGGAACAATGAAATAAAGATGTCAGAGACAGAGAAAGCTACCTCTGCCCTTGCCTTTCCCACTCCAGTGGGATGATTCAATTCTATTTCCTGTCCCCCATGCCTATGAATTTGCCTATTGGATCGTTACAAGAAACCCCTCTTTATTTAAGATAGCTGAAGTTGAATTTCTGTTCCTTCATAACTAAAAGCTCTGTGACTAAGACAGTGAGCAGTATAAACCTGGGTTATATGGGTCCTCTTACACTAGTCCCTGAATCCCCCAAATCTGACCACTGTCAGTCACAGGGAAATCTACAGGTGATGGTGATATGGTATTACCTAATGAAAAGGAAAAAAAATTATGTCTTCACTAATATAGCCAGCTAAAGAAGGAGTATAGGGCTTAAAATAAAAGGAAGTGGCATGCATCGTCAGGTGGGCTCTGGGAAACCAAACCAACTCACAGAGTGACTCAAGGGTGAAGAGTAACAGGTTGTGACCAGGCCACAAGACCACTTGCAAACAGCCAACAGAGAGGCCTTAACTCATATTTAACTTTCTTAGTAAGTTTATTATTATAGTCAAAAAGCCCTACAACATCGTGGATTTCGTTTGTTTGTTCTGTTTTGTTTTCTAAACAAATCAGAGGTTATAAAGAACAGGTTTGCCTTCTGGTATAATGTAAACTCTATTAGAACAGATAAACAACTGAAGTTTTGTTTGAATCCCATGATAGCCAGCATTGGCCTTAAAGAGCCCCTGTGTGATCTGTCTTGTTCCGGATTGAGAATGGGCTCCAAACCAGAATCTGAATTACTACAATGCCCAGGGGGACCAGGCCAATCAAATTAAACAAAGCATCATGAAGATCTAAAATTGTACTAGGGAAAGAAAAAAAGATTTAAAACATAATTAGTTTCTCTAGTGGTTTCTTTTCTTATTAATTCAAAGCTATATACCAAAAAGTTTCAGAACAGTTTTGCTTTTTAAAACGTAACAGAAATGTTATCAAATAATACGGATTTTTTTGAATAATTGAATAATCTCTACCTTCCAGTTGCCCATACCAGAGGAGGCTGGCATATAAACCTGTGATCCTAATGCCTGAAGGACCACACACACAGTACATGGGAGGATGGAGGGCGGAGGAGAGGCACAATGCATAGGTATATACTTCAGTCTTGAAATTATCATCCAACATGTTTCAAAGATGTGTTTTAGAGAGCGCGCAAGTGTGAGCATGCACGAGTAGGGGGAGGGGAAGAGGGAGAGAATCTTTAAGCAGATTCCCCGCTGAGCACAGAGCCCCATGCAGGGCATGAGCTCACAACCTGTGAGATCATGACCTGAGCCAAGATCAAGAGTCAGGCACTTAACCCAGGCGCCCCTTTCCCAGATGTTTTAAACAAAACGGTGGGAACCTGACATTCATTTTTATTATTAAATGTATTATTATTTAACACAATTAGAGATTATAAGAGGAAGCTATAGTTAACAGTGATATTCGGAGTAGCATGTCCTGGTTTTCTGCCAAGAACTTCCACTAAGCCCCAAGATTCCTGTGGTTCTTGATTATGTTCCTGATAGATTTTTTTTTTTTCATTTAAATCATATACAGTAAAAGAGGGCTCCTGATTATTTGGGGGCTGACTATCCAGTCTGCTGCTGCTTTTTGGTCACCTAGGTTACCTAAAATATCACCTCATTCATTCAGCCAACTGAGGAAATAAGTGAAAAGACCAAACTATATGATAGTTTAGGAAGAAGAGGAGGCAGTTTGGTACATTTTCGTACTAAAATCAGCTGCTATTACCAGAAACTAGGTATCATTCATTCACCTTTTAAAAAAAAATAGGCACTATGTGATTATTAATGTGCTGACACTGGGCTAAGTACTGGGTATTCAATGGTAGGCAAAACTGATAGAGCTCCCACCCTCAAGGAGCTCACCTTCTAGTGCAAGAGCTGGATATTAGGTAATCACAGAGAAGAATGATTTACTTATGGCAATATAAGACCATTGCTTTAGGGGCATCTGGGTGGCTCAGTCGGTTAAGGGTCTGCCTTCGGCGCAGGTCATGATCTCAGGGTCCTGGAATCAAGCCCCACATTGGGCTCTCTGCTCAGTGGGGAGTCGGTCTCTCTCTCTCTCTCTCTCTCTCTCTCTCTCTCCCCCCCCCCCGTGCTCTCCCCTCTCTCCTCCTCTCTCTTTCTCTCTCTCAAATAAATAAAATCTTTAAAAAAAAAAAAAAGGTCACTGCATTAAGTGCATTAAGTGCTGTGATGGAAAAGCACAAGGTATTAGATAGGAGCACATAGCCAGAGGGTCTGGCCTACTCTTGGCAAGTGGAGTCCAGAGAAGGCTCCCCTGGGGAAGCAGTATTTGAGCTGAGTTCTGAAAAATAAGTAGGCACTAACTAGAGGGCCTCTGCCTAAGAATCACGTGCCAAACCTCCAACCATCACTACCCCCTCCTCTAAAAGCCATAACTGGGAATGTATGTCCTTGATGCTCTGGACTGGAGTGCATTGGTTAGGAATGGCCACCCCCTCCAATCAGTGCTCCAGAACCACCCTTCATCTCGAGTCCTACTCAGTCCAAGAAGTGATTATGACTTACCGACTCATTGTTCTTGTGCTGCTACTTTCTGGTCTCTGAGACAAACACAGAGGCTTGGGTCACAGGCTGGGCCATCCAACACATACCAACTGTAGCCTCAGGAAGTAACAGAGGCACCAAGGGTGCCATTGAAATGTGATGTCACTTCTGCTCCACCCAAACTATCTATGGAAAAACTCTTCTGGGGGCATGTAGTGTTTTGTCTTCCCTGCATTCCTTCCTTCCTTTAAGAAAAATCATCTCCCTTCTTCCCGCCCCAACTGACTACACAAGTCCCATCTCCCTTCTCTCTCTCTCCCTCGGCCCCTCCCCCTGTGCAACTCTCTCTCAAATAAATCTTTTAAAAATGTATTTTTTCCTTCTCATACATTCATATTATAATATCACTTTGAAATTTTTAGTTCAGATCTAGATAAGAAACTCAGCTCCAAACTCACCAGCTGTGGAACTTTGGGCAACTCAATTAACCTAGTTAAGCCTTAGTGTCTTCTTCAGGGTTATTGTGAAAATTTGTAGCAATGACAGAAGCGTCAAACAGGGCCAGGCACATAGTAAGCCTGTAATACATGTGACACCATCATTATTCTTATAAGGGTCTCATCAGGCTGACCCTAGGAAGGAGATGTTCCCTTTCTATTCTTGAGGTAGCAACAGAGTATGTGGATTCAAAGTTTCCCAACCCTAATTCAAAAGCATCTGTACTCCCACAAAACAATATGGTTTAGCAAGTATGAGCTAAGACAAGAAAATGAAGAAAAAGACCCCAAACAGCAATATTTTGGATGTTATAACCTGCAGGTAGGCGTTTTTTCTTTTGAAAACAGAGCATTATGAGAGAAAATTTGGTGCAAATTTTTTTTCCATAAGCAAGAGATGCAATTGCTATTATTACTATAAGATACCATTAAAGATATCTGTTTATTGTTTCTGCCTCCACTACAATGTACGCTTTGTTGACGGTAAGGATCATTGTTGATTTATTTACTCTATATTGCAAGCACCTAAAACAGTAAGTGTGCAGTAAATATTTATTGAGCGAGCAAAATTCTAAGCAGGGGTTAGGAATTATTATTCTACTGGAGATTCACTCAAAAATGTGAAGGTTGGAAAGCATAAAAGCCCAACTGGTCAAGAGATTCAACCATATTCAGGTAGAGTGAACATAATGTGAGGGAGGAAAAGAAATTCCCTAAATCCTGGGCATCTTTCCCAGATTAGAATTACATTTTAAGAGAAAGAGGGAATCTTAAGAAAGGAGAAGAAAGACCAGAGAGATTTTTTTGAAGAGCATCAAATGACTCGACAAAGTAGTGGGGAAATGACCTCTGCTTTGGAGCTCATGGAACATTAAAATAGTTGCAGTTTCAGTAATAATAACAAGATATGCCCGAGAGCACTAGATCTTAAACCACATCAAGGTAGTTATGAAATCGCCCTACTTACTAAAATGTTCATCCCCCTGCCTTTCCTTGAGCTTCTAGCCTAATGCTTTCTCTCTGCGGTATTGTTAGCGTGCTCAAGGGAGGCTTTGACTCTGCAGATCACCACAGGTGTTCTGCTTGCCCCCTCTCACCATGGAAAAAGAGAAAAAGACCATTCTGTCTTGGAGATCGAATGTCTCCTGGAGAGAACCCTTGGCAGCTGGAATCCAATTTCTTGATATTTCTGAGACTGGGATCTGTTATAACTAGAAAATGCCGAAGGATAATGGGCTCCTACTGCTACCCAAACACTCAGATAAAAATGCACAGAAGTGCCTCAGCCAAGCACAAACCAGTCTTTTCATAAAACACTGGGCTTCTGAGCACGTATTGTAGTAATTCCATGACTAGGAGCTCATGGTCATGGCTCTGTGGTTCTTTTCCCCTTTGAAGGTCTTGATTAGACCAATTCCTTTCTTGTTTGTGTTTGGGAAATGTGTGATTTAGGGTGCTTCAAACTGGAACTCGGGTTTCCATTACCTTGTTGGCATCTCGCACCCATTGTCAATCCAGTTCTCTCATCCGGTCTGTCTTGTGGTTCCAGTCAGTGAACAGTCAAAGGTCGTGAGACAGGCATGTGCGCACCTACAACATCATGTTCAAAAGTACAACCATGACCTTGTCTTCTCATTCTCAAAATCTGTGCTCAGCTGTTTCAAACCTCCTGTGTCCTTGTTAGTAATGGCCAATTAGAAATCACTGAATCCTTTCCCTATAACGGTCAGAGGCTGCCAATTTATGGTAATTTGGACATAAGTGCCAATGGGAAAGGTACATTATTCAAGCTACTTTGGCTGTGAAAGAAACCCAGTGCAGGCTAGCTGAAATAAAAAAGGAACTTGCCAGCTCCTATAACTGCAAGGTCAGGCAGAGGTAGATCTGGGTATGTACTCAGATTATGATAGGAACCTGTTTTCTCTGTCCCTGACTTCCCTTCTGTATAGAGTGGAGCCTTTCACCACATGGCAGCAAGGTAACTCCAGGCTTACTTGGGCCCAGCAGCCTAAAATCCTAAAGGAAACATGTACATTTCTCTTAGTAGCACAGCCAAAGTCCCCCAGTGGACCCTGAAAAGCTTTCCGTGAGTCACGTGCCCATCCCTGACTCACTAGTTGTAGCCTGAGGCTGGAGTTCTGACTAGGTCTAGGCATGTGCCCATTGCAGTCCAGTCCAGAGCACCAAGGACATACATTCCCACCTATGGCTCTTAGAGGACGAGGTAGTGATGGTTGGAGGTTTTGCACGTGATTCTAGGCAGAGGCCTTCTAGTTAGTGCCTACTTATTCTTCAGAACTCAGCTCAAATACTGCTTTCCATGTTGTGGGGCTCAGTCTCAGCACCCTGAGATCATGACCTGAGCCAAAATCAAGAGTCAGATGCTTAACTGACTGAGCCACCCAGGCACCCCAGAAAAAAAACTAAAGAATAGTCATATGCTTTCTGTGAAAGTGAATTCAGAAGGTTCTGATGAAAGGCAATGACCTATAACAAATACCAAGAACACTAACAGCTTGATACCATCACATTACTGATATGAAAATGTACACCTGCTTTTCTTTGTGAGAAGTTGGGGATATTGTTAATGTTTTCACATTAGTTTTCTAGAGACTAACTGGAAAAAAGCAGCATAATATTTCTCAAAAAAAAACAAAAACAAAACCAAAAACAAACAAAACAGATCTTGAGGTTGATTATCTCCTCCCTGGTACATAATCTTGTCCTCAGGTGGTCCCTTTGCAATGGAAAATTATCACTCTTATATACAGAAGAAAGTGAAAAATGGGGAAGAAATCATCATCACTGGTAATTCCACAGTAAAACACAGATTATATATTCTTGTGGTCCTATGCACTTGTGGATAGAGTTTCCTCCATGTAAGCTTACATCACAACCCAATTTCTGACACGCCATTAGTAAACTGATTTAGCCTCAATCATAATCTTTTGGGCCAAATGTTTTTAATTTGGAATGTTACAAGGGCTCCTGTTCATGATACTTGGCAAATGGACTTAGTATAGAACATTGTTAAACACAGATTATCCCAATATTTATTCTAGCAACCCCAACAAATGTATATGCTTATATGTACACACTTGTTTGCAGCTGTAATATTTTGTATATGTTCTTAATCCTATCTTCCCAAGTAGACAGTGATAGGGGAGGGAGAAGTCCTATCTTCAAATTTGAGGCTCTGAATACATAGAGTGTCCTACCTACTATTTCTTGCTCTTCCAATGACCCTATAGTAAGCTGCATGAGCTCTTCAGAGAAGGGGTTGTTTGTTTTTCCTATTCAAGGCTCTATGCTTCAGTGGCTTCATAGGTCAGGAGTATGTAAAAATATTAATCAAGGAATTTACAATAAGTATTTCAGAACTACAGCAGAATCAACAGCATGGTATTGAATTGATAGCTTGAAAGAATAAAATCCACCAGCGCCAAGTATAGTATGTAAGACTAGCCCATTTCTAGTCTAAGTTACCTAATCTTTAGTACTGAGTAAAACCACCAATTTAGTCCTCATATGAAACAGAAATCATTAAACAAGCAGGAGAGAGTTGTTGCCTGGGAATTTCCAGGCTGTTGCTGTAGTAAATCACTATAGAAAGCACTTACTTTCAAAAACAGCTTTAAAATTGATTTTAATGATTAGCTACATATAATTAAATACCAAGAATATTTTCATTACTTAAAAGACAAAGCCTTTGAGGTTATTCGTTATTTGTCAATTACACAGCCTGAAGCAATTCATTTTTGATCTGCTTTTTTGCTGGAGTTTAAGACAGTATTGTTTACTACATCATTAGGAGAAAAGTAATTTTCTAAACTTTTGTTGCAAGTATAACTTTTGAAGTATTGTGAGGCTTTCAGACAAAAGAGAAGCAAAGGGAAAGCTGCATTTACGACATTTAAAAACACACTTGGGGGGGGGGCGTCTGGGTGGCTCAGTCAGTTGAGCATCTGCCTTCAGCTTGGGTCATAATCCCCGGGTCCTGGGATCGAGCCCCACATCAGGCTCCTTGCTCAGTGGGGAGTCTCCTTCTCCCTCTGCCTGCTCCTTACCCCACTCATGCTCTCTCTTTCCCTCTCGCTCTCATCCTTACTCTCTCTCAAATAAATAAATAAATAAATAATCTTTAGAAAAAACACACTTGAATATATAGCAGACTGATCTAGAAGAGTATTTTTTAAGTAATGTATTTTGTTTGAGTTTCCTGCAGAGTATTCACAGATGACAACTGTAATTCAACAAATGAATTGACAGATTTTGAGTACTGGGGAAATGCATCTTTCTATTCCAGAATGTCTCATCAAGCAGCAAGAATGTGGCCAGGACTATCAGTGCCACCCCAGGGAGTCAGTGCAGTCCACCGCGTCCTGTAACAAGCCCTCGAGTGCCCAGCTTGTGCTCCTCTTGCTCTCTGCTTATCTCAGCCGTGGACTTAGCTCGTCGTACTGGACTTTCTGTTTCCGCTCTGCCTCATCCCTAAGGCCACGTGAGTTCCAAAGGGCAGAAAGGTGTCATGCCTCACGACTCCTCATATCTCAGCTCCCAGGTCAGTGCTAACACCTACTAGGTACTCCACAAATGTTTGCTGACAAAAGAATGCAAGCATGCTTAATAGCCAAATAGGAGGAGTAGCCTTTTTTCTATAATATACTAGAATTTCATTGTCATCTTTTTGCATGTGTGAAAAGTGTGGACTTTGTTGCACTTTTAATAGAAGTTACATGTATAAAATAATTAAGATAATCAATATCCAATCTTATGACATAAAGTACCTTATCCCCTATAATTAGAAGAGATTACACATTGGTTTTCTTGCCCGAGTACTCCATTTATGAATCTCCATTAACAATAAACTAGCCATTACATTTATAGGCTACTGAGTAAGTATATCCTTGGGTCAATAAGAAGAAAACAGATCGGGACGCCTGGGTGGCTCAGTCAGTTAAGCATCTGCCTTCAGCTCAGGTCATGATTCCAGTGTCCTGGGATTGAGCCCCATGTCAGGCTCCCTGCTCAGCAGGGAGTCTGCTTCTCCCTCTCACTCTCCTTCTGTGCTCTCCCTCTCTCTTTTTCAAATAAATTAACAAAAATTTAAAAAGATGCTCTATTTTACAAAAAAAAAAAAAAGAAGAAGAAAATACATCTATTAAACTTAGTAAAATAGTATGCCCCTTAGAACCAACATTTCTCTAACCGTATCAAGAAATCATGGACCATCTTTCAAAAATGGCAGGGGCAAGAATAATATCCCTGAATTATACAGTTCTGCATATTGTAACAGTAAAGTATTAATCAGCTATAGAAAATCCCTTACAAGCATGAAATTTATTCCAAATAGACATTTGTTTAATTCATATACCATGAATCTCAAAGCACTCTCTGATCACCTACCATATCCTGTTAAGTGTGCCATTGGCCTCCGGACTTCAGTCAGGCACTGTCAGATTACCAATAGCCGTGTAAGGCCACCAGATGCCAAATGTTAAGTTATCATTCAAAGATAAATGATACTTGAGTGCCCTAAATAAGTTCTTAATTCTAAAAATGCTTACTGGACCAGGAGACTACTTTGCCAACGTGTCTGGTTGTCAACGTATCTTTGCCCGAGTCAACAAGAATTAATCTCCAGAGCCTCTGTTTCCAAGGAAGTAAATCTCTAGGTTCTCCACATTGGCTCCACAATCAAATAAGCTAGTAAGCTTGAAAAAATACCAATGTCTGGATCTCACCTCCAGAGATTCTGATTTAACTGGTCTAGGGTGTGGCCTGGATGTCAGGACTTTTTCAAGCTCCAAGTGATTCTAATGTGCAATGGGGTTGAGAAACATTACTTTAGGGCCTCTATTCTCAAAGAAAATTTAAAGGAACACAGAATTATGCACCCCTTCTTCCTGCATTCTCTTACATCTATCAGTAAGTGAGCTTTGAGTCCTTTCTACCCTAGATTCTGTTCCTCTTCCCTTCCAGCCACCATGGTTTTCTTCTACAACACTGCTTGAGACTTTTGATGTTACCTGGATTTCAAGCAACTTTCCCAGTGCAGGTGGAAAGCATTCACGCAGTAGATATAGAAGCCGAGATTGAAAAGAGTTCCTTCAAATTCTACAGAAGAAATGCCATCCAGAACAGTCCACATTCACTCATTCACTTCCTGTGTATACTCAACTCATTTTTTTAAAAAGATTTTATTTATTTATTTGACAGAGAGAGAGATCACAAGTAGGCAGAGAGGCAGGCAGAGAGAGGGGAAGCAGGTTCCCTGCTGAGCAGAGAGCCCGACGCGGGCCCGATCCCAGGACCTGAGATCATGACCTGAGCCGAAGGCAGAGGCTTTAACCCACTGAGCCACCCAGGCGCCCCCTCAACTCATTTCTTAACACACAATTGCCCCGTTGTGAGTCATGCCTCTGTAACCAAATATCACGAAGTTCCTATGATTCTAACTCCTTAATCTCTCTCATGTCAATCTCTTCCTTGCCTTCCATGTTACATTGCTTGAGTTCAGGCCCACACCAGCATTCCTCATATAAAAGTGGTTCATTGGCCTTCAAACTATTCTTTCTTTGTAATTCAGCTCACCTCCCTTCAAACCATTCTCCACACTGCAGGATGCTGTTTTCAAAAGCAAATCTGATATTACCACTCCTTGGTTTAATAATAATAATATTCCATTTCTTCTAGAATCAAATCCACACTTCTCAAGCCCTTCTTATACCATTTGCAGTTCCTCCAAGCATGTCACATGATCTCATGCCTCTCTGTACTTGCACAGACTCCTACTGCATTTTCAGAATTCATCTGAGAGATCACTTCTTTGATACCCAGTCTGAACTACATGCTTAGCTAGGTGTACTCACGCAGCATCCCATGCTTACATCTCTCAATACCTAACACATAGCATTATGATTTTCACCATAATTGACATCAGACTTATTCAGAGTGGGGGCTGCATCTTTTGTCTCTTTATGCTTTAGGGCTTATAAAGGGACCTGATATCCAGTAAGTGTTCAGTAAATATTTCAGGAAATGAATACCCTGTCATTTTACATGTCCATGCTTCGCATGTACCATTACCCCTCCCTGGCTACCTCCAATCTCTGTTCACAGTACTAACACCTCTGTTGAAACCCAGCTGAAGAATCTTCCTCTTGTAAAGCCTGGAATTGATTTCTGAGTCAGTATGGATCATACCCACCTTTTAGCCACCATTATATCTTGTATATACTTTTAATCATAGTAACTACCACTCCATGCTGAAGTTACCTGTCGTTGTGTCTATCTCCCTTTACTAGATTGTACACTGCTTAGTGGCAGCAACCTATTTCATTTACCTTTGTATCCAAAGCACTTGTTACATAATAGGCAATGAGTAACGAAGCTTTAATTTTTGTGCCCATCTAATCCTTGATTAATGTGACTGCCCAAATGTTCTAAAACAAAATTCAGGTTATGTCGTCCCCAGCTTAAAAACTTCCAATGATTTCCTTTATCTACAGCAGTCTTTCCCAAAGAACAGGATCTGTGCTCCTGGTGTAGTACACATGATGATTTTCAGATGTCACACAATTGTTCTTTTTATTTTAGTGATTAAGTGTTTTGTGTTAGGAAAGAATGAAACCCACCAGATGAATGATTTTGTGTATAATTTTGCCTATGACACGTAAGATTTTTTTAAGTTCGTAATTAAAAATATTTATATTTAGCAAATAATAGTAGACAACAGTCTATACAACAACAGTCAAAAAGTCATCATATTTGGGAAACTCTGATGTACAAGATTAAGAACTAAATTTAGCATACAGGTCCTTTACATCGAGCCCTGATTACCTTTCCATTCTCATTTCCCTCCAGCTGCCATCAGCATGACATACCATATGTTACCACTACAGGTTTTCATATATGACTCCTCTCCCCCATCCAGTCTTTTCTCAACACAGCAGCCAGAGGAATGCTGTTAAAGGGGTAAGTCAAATCAGGTCATTACTCTGATCAAAACTCTCCAGTCAGAATGCTTTTCTTTCCAGGAGATGTATACTAAACTACAAGATTTATAAAAATAATAAGATATGAAGTGCCACTATATTTGCAACTTAACCTTGAAATAGTTAAGAGAACAAAACACACACATACACACAACTACAGATAAAGCCAATATGACAAAATGTTAACAACTGTTGAATCTAAGGAGTGGGTGTATGGATTTTCTGTATTTTTCTTTCATTTTGTGTGTGTGTGTTTGAAATTTTTTATAAAAAGTTGTGAGGAAAAACAAAATGGTTTGATGTATAAATAGAAAGATGGATACATTGATCAATATGTGATAAAACCAATATAGTTAGATATAAATAGTTGAATCTAGCTGGTAAATATACAAATCTTCCCTATACATCTTTTTCAACTTTTTTGTATATTTGAAAATGAAAATGTTCATTATAAAATGGGGGTAGCGGTATAAGAAAAACTTTAAAAAATAAATCCTTGGTGATATAGAAAATCCAGAAGAATCAACAACAAAAACCTCCTGGAACTAATAAGCAATTATAGCAAGGTTGCAGGACAGAAGGCTAATATTCAAAAGTCAGTTGCTTTCCTATATATCATTGATAAACAAGTGGAACTTGGAATTAAAAACATAACACCATTTATATTAGCATCCTAAAAATTAAAGACTTTAAGTATAGATATGACAAAATATATGTAAGATCTATATGAAGAAAACTACATAACACTGATGGAAGAAATACAAAATGAACTAAATAAATTGAAAGATATTCCACGTTCATGGATAAGAAGATTCAATATTGTCACGATGTCAGCTCCGAATAACTTGATCTTTAGATTTAACACAATCCGAATCAAAATCCCAGCAGGTTATTTTGTGGATATCAACAAACTGATTACAAATTTTATATGGAAAGGCAAAAGATAAAAAATAGCCAACACAATACTGAAGAAGAACAAAGCCAGCGGGCTGACATTACCCGACTTACTATAGGAGTACCTAGGTGGCTCAGTTGGTTAAACGTCTGACTTCAGCTCAGGTCATGAACTCAGGGTCCTCAAATCCAATCCTGCATCGGGCTCCCCACTCAGTGGGGAGTCTGCTTCTCCCTCTCCCTCTTCCCCTCCTTCTGCTTGTGCTCTGTCTCTTTCTCAAATAAATAAATAAAATCTTTTTAAAATTTTTTATTTATTTATTTATTTATTTATTTATTTATTTATTTGACAGAGAGAGAGAGAGAGATCACAAGTAGGCAGAGAGGCAGGCAGAGAGAGAGGGGGAAGCAGGCTCCCCGCTGAGCAGAAAGCCCGATGTAGGGCTCGATCCCAGGACCCTGAGACCATGACCTGAGCCAAGGGCAGAGGCTCAATCCACTGAGCCACGCAGGCGCCCATAAATAAAATCTTAAAAAAAAAAAAAAAGACTTAGTATAAAGCTACAAAATCAAGATAGTATGGTTTTGGCAAAAGAACAAACAAATAGATCAATAGAATTCACTGGAGAGGTTAGAAATAGATCCATGTAAATATAATCAGCTGATCTTTGACAAAGACACAAAGGCAGTACAGTGCTGAAAAAAACAGCTTTTTCAACGCATGGTGCTGGAATAACTGGACATCTACATGCAACATCTAGACACAGACCCTACACCTTTGCAAAAATTAACTCGCAATACATCACAGACCTAAATGTAAAATGTAAAACTATAAAACTCCTAGAAGATAACATAGGAAAAAATCCAAGTGACTTGGGTATAGTGATGATTTTTCAGATACAACAGCAAAGGCACAATCTATGAAAGAAATAACTGATAAACTGGACTTCATTAAAATTAAAAACTTCTGCTCTGCCAGAGACACTGTCAAAAGAATAAGAAGACCACCCACAGACTGCAAGAAAATATTTGCAAAAGGCATATCTGATAAAAGATTGTTATCCAAAATATGCAAAGAAATCTTGAAACTCAACAATAAGAAAATGAACGACTTGATTACAAACTGGGCAAAAGACCTGAACAGAACCTCACCAAAGACATACAAATGGCAAATAAATATATGAAAAGATGTTCCACATCATAAGGTATTAGGAAACTGCAAATTAAAATAAGATACACACCTTTTAAATGGACAAAGTCCAAAACACTGACAACACCAAATGCTGATGAGAACGTGGAGCAACAAGAACTTTTTATTTCTTTGCTGATGGGAATTCAAAATGGTACAGCCACTTTCGAAGACAGTTTGGCGGTTTCTTACAACACTAAACATACTCTTATCATATAATTCAGCAATTGTGCTCCTTGGTATTTGCCCAAAGGAACTGAAAACATATATCCACACAAAAACCTGCATACGGATGTTTAAACAGCTTCATTCATAATTGCCAAAACTTGGAAGCAACCAAGATGTCTTTCAGGGGATGAACAGATAAATAAATTATACATCCAGACAATGGAATATTAATCAGTACTAAAAAGAAAAGTTATCAAACCATGAAAAGACATGGAGGAAACATACGTGCATATTACCAAGTGAAAGAAACCTATCTGAAAAGGCAACATACTATATGATTCCAACTGTCTAACATCCTGAGAAAGACAAAGCATGGAGACAGTAAAAAGATCATTTGTTGTTGGGGTTAGATGGGAGGGTGGGATGAATGGGTGGAGCACAGAGGATTTTTAGGGCAGTAAAACTATTCTCTCTGTACTGGTGGATGCATGCCATTATACCTTTGTCAAAACCCACAGAAGGTACAATACCAAGAGTGAACCCAAATGTAAACCATGGACTTTGGGTGATAGTGATATGTCAGTGTAGCTTCATTGACTGTAACCAGTGTACCACTCTGGGAACAGGGGATGTTGCTATGGGGGTGGCTGATCTGGTGGAGGACAGAGAATATACAGGAACTCTGTACTTTCTGCTCAATTTTCTTGTGACTCTAAAACTGCTCTAAAAAGCAAATAGGGGCACCTGAGTGGCTCAATTGGTTGAGTGACCAACTCTTGGTTTCAGCTCAGGTCATGATCTCAGGGTCGTGAGATCAGGCTCTGCACTGAATCCAAGTCTGCTTGAGATTCTTTCCCACTCTCTCTGCTTCCTCCCTGCACTTGCATGCGCTCTCTCTCAAATAAATAAATAAATAAAATCTTTTAAAAATAATAATAAAGCAAATAAATAAAAAATAAATCAGTCTTCCACTGCCTCACTACCACCATTTATCTCACAGTGAGACCAAAGTAACAAAGCAGGGCTGCAAGGGCCTACAAGATCTGGTCTCCCTCGTGCTTACTTCTTCCTTGTGAGATCTAGAAAGCCAGGCATAGTATCCTTTTGTTCTTTTACACTTGCTGTGTTTTCTGCCAGGAGCACTCTTCCCCCAGAGAGCTTCCATGGTGTCCTCCCAACTCCCTGCATTTATTCAAATGTCACTTCCTGGGGCGCCTGGGTGGCTCAGTGGGTTAAGTGTCTGCCTTTGGCTCAGGTCATGATCCCAGGGTCCTGGGATCGAGCCCCACATTGGGCTCCCTGCTCGGCGGGAAGCCTGCTTTCCCTCTCCCACTCCCCCTGTTTGTGTTTCACTGTGTCTCTGTCTGTCAAATAAATAAATAAATAAAATCTTCTCTAAAAATGTCACCTCTTGGGGCCTTCCATCACTCCAATTAAAAATGCAGCTTTCCCAACCTTTCTTATTCCCCTTATTTTATTTTTCACCAAAAAACTTACTGCTAGCTAACATACCATGTATTTTATTTAATTTTTCGTTTGCCTGTCTCCTGTTAGAACTCAGTCTATGAGGGCAGAGATCTCTGTTGGTTTGTTCACTGCCATTCACTACCCTTTCCCAGAGCATAGGACATGGTAGGCTCTCAATGACATTTGTTGAATGAATAAATGAATAGCTTATTAAGAGTTCTCTCATGCTTCCAGACATTTTCCATGCTGTTTTCTCTGCCTGGAATGATGTTCTTCAGTGTTCAGTAGGGGAAATCCAACTCAGCCTCCAAAACTCAGCTCAGGAACCCCCTCTTCTCAGAGGTGCTCCCTGCTCCAGGGAGACTGAAGTAGGAATCTCTTCTCTGTATTACCACAGTGCCCCATTTTATGCTTCTGGTAGAGCGCTTATCACAGTGTTTTATAATCCGTGGGGCTCCTTGGAGACTCCTTCTTCATCTTGTAACCCCAGCACCTTTAAACCTGGCAGATAATAGCATGCCCTCAGAAACATTTGTGAATAAGCAACTTAGATAAAAAGATAAAAACAATCAATATGTAGTTTAGTGTGAATTATATAGACATTTGTAGCAACCCTTAAAGAACATCCTTATAGATACTCCTATGAAAATTTCTTTGACATTAATACTTTCTATTATAGCTTATTCAAGATCTGAGAATTAATGACTAATAATATCCAAAGTCTAAGATAATTGCCTAGTAATCAATGTAAAAGGCTGAGTTTCCTTTCATATTTCCTTTACATTATTTCAAAGGCATTTTTACTCTACCTTTTATCTGGGTTTCCATATCCATACTGCTTAGAGAGTAACATCATGGGAGCTAAAGACTGAGCAGGTTTTGTAAACAAAGCATTGATGCCAAAAGCCATTGAGGAAAGGGGTGACCTGAAACAGACAGAGATAGCATCGGTCTGTATCACACAGTATGTATGTGTATGTATGTATATGTATATCAAGGACCTTTTTGTCAATTAAGTCCTCCTTGACCCTAACCAGACAATAATGGAAATAGTATAGTAGTTATAGCATATTAACCTCTCAGTGATAATGGTTATAGAGCTAAAAGAACCAAACTCTTTCAGTGAAGAAACAGATCAAAGAGAGACACAGCTAGACTCTTAAATGCTTGAGAAGTGAGAGCCGTACGTGCCCTGTCCTGTGTCAAGTCATTTAAACAGGGGTCCCTGGCTGGCTCAGTCCATGAGTTCAAGCCTTACATTGAGCAGGAGACTATTTAAAAAGTAATTGTAAAACCCACAACAATTCTATGAGGAAGACATTGTTACTCCTATCTTAGAGATGGGAGAATAGATAAACTTGTCCACAGTCACACAGCTAGTAAGTAGGAGAGCTGGGATTCACACTTAAGTTTCTTAGCCCAGGTTTCATGAAGGGTTACTTAAATGTGTTCTAAATAAGAATCCTGCCATATCATTTTTAATAATTATGTCATATAAAAAATCAATAAATCCAGCGCATTGACTGAATAAACTGAAATCCTGTCATAGTTCCACTAATGGTGGAAACCTTGCAACCAAGGAGAAGAAAGAGAAGAAAAAGCAAGAAAAGGGGGAGGAGGAGAAAGAAAAAGAAAGGGAAGAAAGATGAGGCAAAAGAATTGGAGGAAGTCTGATTCGATGGGAAGAACTTGGGTTTCACTCCCAGTCCTTCAATCTGATGGTTATATTACTTTGGAAAGTTAACCCTCTCATGAGTCTTAGTTTCTTGAAAATGAGGATAATTATGGTTATAGGATGATATTGTAATACAATTGCTGTCTGTCTCCCCCACTAGGCTGTCAGTGCCAGAGAGTAAGGGCTACATCTGTTTGGCTCATTGTATTAAGTTTTTTTCTTTTTCTTTTTTTTTTAAGGTTTTATTCATTTTATTTGACAGAGAGAGAGAGGGAAAGAGCACAAACAGGGGGAGTGGCAGGCGGAGGAAGAGGGAGAAGCAGGCTCCCAGCAGAGCAGGGAGCCCAACTCCGGACTCAATCCCAAGACCCTGGGATCATGACCTGAGCCGAAGGCAGATGCTTAACCAACTGAGCCACCCAGGCGCCCCCAGTGTATTAAGTTCTTATCTGACTTGATCAGGACAGTCGACAGTTGGCTAGAGCAAAACCTTTTTAGAAAAAGAGATGTTAACCATTCTGTTTTAGGTGAAATTCACCTAAATTTATCGGTCTTTTCTTAGGATTTTTCCTTTGAGTATGTGAAAGTACTGTGCCATCTTTCTTCCAAGGACAGTATCCATATTACGTGATCTATAGTTTCTACGGCCAATTATAGAGAGAACCTAAAGTTGTTTACAAGGCAATCTGAGTACACAATAGTTTTAGGTTTTTATGATTTTTGCCCAAAGACATTTATAGGTCTCATCACATCAGATCTCATAGTATTTTTTTTTATATCTTACCTTTGTCGAATCTTTATAAAGCATTCAACTTAGTTTTCATAGAAATAACTTCCATCTCACACTTACAATTAAATACTGTCATTATAACATTTGCAGCTGACATTAATAGATTTGAAACAAAAAGTACTAACCCTTGGTAAGGATACAACTTATTTTTTTTTTTTTAAGATTTTATTTATTTGTCAGAGAGAGAGAGCACAAGCAGGGGGAGTGGCAGGCAGAGGCAGAGGGAGAAACAGGCTGAGCGAGGAGCCCAATGCAGGACTCAATCTCAGGACCCCAGGATCATAAAGTAAGGATACAACTTATGCTACCAGAAAAGCACAGGTATCCTCTAGAGTAGCCACTTGTCAAAAGCATACAACACGCCATGTACTTAGAGTGTGTTTTAGGAGCACCTGGCTGGCTCAGTCGGAGGGGCATGCAACTCTTGATCTCAGGGTTGTGAGTTTGAGCCCCACATTGGGTGCAGAGATTACTTTAAAAGTTAAAGGGGCACCCGGGTGGCTCAGTTCGTTCAGCGTCCAACTCCTGGTTTTGGCTCAGGTCATGATCTCAGGGTTGTCAGATCAAGCCCCACATTGGGCCCTGCACTCAGCATGAAGCCCTAGGAATTCTTTCCCCCTCTGCTCACTACCCTCCCCTTGCTTGCGTGCTCTCCCTCTAAAATAAATAAATAAATAAATAAATAAATAAATAAATAAATAAATAAATAAATAAAATCTTTTTTAAAAATTAAAAAAAGGAGAGTATGTTTTAGAGGGAATCTGTTACAAGGCCTCCTATATTGTATCTCCAGCATTTACTACAATGCCTGACACATTAGGAGGCAATCAGTACATATTTAAATAATATCTACCACACAAGGCTGGGGTGAGACTTGAATGAGTAAAAGCCATATAATGCTTGTACACATTGGCATGTGACAAATGTTGGTGCTCTTTTCTTCCAAACTGTTTGAGACATTTTATTTACTTGTTTCCAGTCTCATTCAAAAAGAATTTGAGAGGGGCGCCTGGGTGGCTCAGTCGGTTAAGTGTCTGCCTTCGGCTCAGGTCACGATCCCAGGGTCCTGGGATGGAGCCACAAGTTGGGCTTCCTGCTCAGCGGGGAGCCTGCTTCTCCCTCTGCCGCTCCCCCTGCTTCTGCTCTCTCTCTCTGGCAAATAAATAAATAAGTAATTTTTTTTTTTTTAAGAATTTGGGAGTTGTAAGATGTCTACTGAAGTTTCTTCTTATTAAATTACTCACTTTAAAAAAGTGATTTGTGGCAGTCACTTTTCTAGACACTGGTGAAAACACAGTCCTGCACTATAAGGAACTCACCATCTTGCTTATCAACCCAAACCTAACTTAGTAACAAAACCCTGAAACAGGAAAGCAGTTATACAAAGAGGAAATCAAACAGCTGGATTGGCAAAGCTTTCCGCAATATAAATTTCATTAAAAAAAAAAAAAAGAGGCCATGCAGTCTAAATGTTTCTACAGAGCTGATAAAGAATGTTCCTGTGTTAAAATAACACGTGTTATTCCTCTCTCGTCTGCAAAATAGGGCACATGTCAGAAAACATTTGCCAATCAAGTGAATTTTATAGCTTAAAACCATACCAAAGAACAAAACCTCTCACCAGCAGCAGCTTATGGCTTTTCAAGTAAAAAAAGATAAGATGGGGGCGCCTGGGTGGCTCAGCGGGTTAAAGCCTCTGCCTTTGGCTCAGGTCATGATCTCAGGGTCCTGGGATCGAGCCCTGCAGAGCCCTGCATTGGGCTCTCTGCTCAGCGGGGAGCCTGCTTCCCCCTCTCTCTCTGCCTGCCTCTCTGCCTACTTGTGATCTCTCTCTGTCAAATAAATAAAGTCTTTAAAAAAAAGAAGATAAGATGGACCTTTTTTTGTTTTTAATTTTAATTCTTACTATGTCACAAAGCAAAGGCCACTTCGCCTTAACATCCAATGTTATAAGGCATACTGCAATACGTAGAACATAAAGCTATCTGAGATTTCACCTTGGTTTCTGAGATCTAATTCTGTTGTAGCATTGGTCGTGTGAACCCGAGGGATAAAAAATTAGGATGTCCTTTGAAAAGCAGGGGAAAGTTGCCCAGGGCAAACAATTATGAATATCCTATTATGTTCTGCTCTCTAATTCCCACTGATGCCTCTTATGATTGTCTCTTAGATACGTGATTTGTAGTGGCAATATAACAGGCAGACTCTGATAGGCCCTGCCTCCGTGTGATATTCTTGTAGCTAATATTTGAATAAATGTACTTGCTGCCGGTTGAACTTCAATAAATCTGCGTTGACCATGTCAGCCAGTGGCAGGTTAAACAAGCAAAAAGAAGCTTGCACAATCACCCTAGAAGCAATTTTAAAATATACATATAAAATATGCATATAACTAGGAGGCAAAGATTTTATTTAAAAAAAACAAACGTCAGATGAAAGTTGAAAATTTTTAAGAAAGAAAAATGAAATAACGTAGTTCAATTTGACTCTTGAACAATATGGGGGTTTGGGGTACCGACCCCCCAGGCACTGGAAAATTCACATATACCTTTTGCCTCCCCCAAAACTTAATTACTAAGAGCCTACTGTTGACTGGAAGACTTACTGATATCACAAAACAGTTAACACATATTCTGTGTATTATATGTATTGTATACTGTATTCTTACAATAAGGGAAGATAGAAAAAAGAAAGTATTAATAAAAAAATAATCATGGGGTGCCTGGGTGGCTCAGTGGGTTAAGCATCTGCCTTCAGCTCAGGTCATGATCCCAGAGTCCTGGGATCGAGCCCTCCATCAGGCTCTCTGCTCCACAGGGAGCCTGCTTCTCCCTCTCCTCCCCACTTGTGCTCTCTTGCTATCTCTGTCTCTCTCTCAAATAAATAAATAAAATCTTAAAAAAAAAAAAAAGAAAATCATCATAAGGAAAATACACTTAGAGTACTATACTATATTTATCCAAAAAAAGTCCTTCTATAAGCGGACCTATGCTGTTCAAACTTGTGTTGTTCAAGGGTCTACTGTACTTTAAACATAAAGATGTATTAGGCACACCCTTCTATCCCTATCTATGAATATATAATTCTCTTTTAAAAATGAAATAACTGGGTTGCCTGGGTGGCTCAGTCGGTTAAGCATCTGCCTTCAACTCATGTCATAATCCCAGGGTTCTGGGATCAAGTCCCACATTGGGCTCCCTGCTCAGTGGGGAGTCGGCTTCTTCCTTTCCTGTGCTCTCTCTCTTTCTCTCTCTGTCAAATAAATAAATAAAATCTTTTTAAAAGTAAAAATAAATAAATATGAAATAACTATTTTTGCTTGGGATTTTAAAAAATGGTTTTGGTTTTTTGTTTTTTGTTTTTTAGTTTTTATTTAAATTCCGGTGAGTTAACATACAGTGTAATATTAGTTTCAGGTATATAATTTAGTGATTTAACACTTCCATACAATACCTGGTGCTCATCACAACACATACACTCCTCAATCCCCATTCAACTTCCCCAACCAATCTCCCCCCCAACCATCACTTTGTTCTCTATAGTTAAGTCTGTTTTAAAAAAAAAAAAATTTTTTTTTTTTTAATATTTATTTATTTGTCAGAGAGAGAGCACAAGCAGGGGAGCAGCAGGCAGAGCAGGCAGAGGGAGAAGCAGGCTTCCCGCTGAGCAGGGAGCCCAATGTGGGACTCAATCCCAGGACCCTGGGATCATGACCTGAGCCGAAGGCAGACGCTTAACTGACTGAGCCACCCAGGCATCTCTAAAAATGGTTTTTATGCTTTTTCCTCATTCCCAAATTACTACCTTCCAATTTAATCTGATTAAATTATGGGCAGATTCTAAAGAACAAAACAGGCCAGGGAAATTAATCAGACATTTTTCTCTTGATATCAAGAATAGGATAAATTAAGAACTATAAAAGAACATATAACATTTTAATTATGATAGTAGAATGAAAATGGGGGAATAGTTTAAGTAAAAAAAAAGGCAAAAATTTTCATTCTAAAAATCACTATAAAAATATCATTTTGGGGGGCGCGCCTGGCTGGCTTAGTCGGTAAAGCATGCAACTCTTGATCTCAGGGCTGTGACTTCAAGCCCCACGTTGGGTGTAGAGTTTACTTAAAAAAATCTTTAAAAAATGTCATTTTAATATGATATAGGCAGGGCCGCCATCATATACTTATAGAATAGTTACTTATGTGAGGTTCTAATGTCATGAAATTGTGCAGAGATTCAATCCTTTGAGTTAGTTATTCTACTCTCCATTACCAATTTGTTCAAAATACAATATATCTTCATGAAAATTTTCTCAAATTGTTCCGGCAGGGACCTGGGGTAGGATTATTAATTTATCCACCCAAAACACATTTTCTAATGATTAACTATTTGTAGGAACTGAAATCGATAATGGGGCCGGGGCGATAAGAGACCAGACCCTACTCACAATAAGCTCAGTCCAGTGGAGGCCACAGGCAGTCACAGGCAGGGGGTTAAACGCTACAGTGCAGATAAGCAAAGGGCATGGGAGTCATGTAGGAGGGACACCTAATCCAGATGAGGACACCAAGGAAGGCTTTTCAGAGAAGCACATCCCTGTGCCGTAGCCTTCAGAAACACCAGAAGAGAGCCAGGCAGGAAATGGTGAACAGCTTTCCAGGCACAGAATGCTGCATGGTGACATGAGGTATTTGAACTAGGACCTACAAAGTATTCCTGTTTGGTGTGGAGTACAGTGAAACTGGAAGAGTAATAAAATATGAGGATGAACACGTAAACAGGGACTATACAACACAAGGCCTCATGTGTCTTCATTTGGGTTCTATCTTGAAAGCAATGAGAGGCCACTTAAGATCGTTAAGCAAAGGAATGACATGTTCTTCTAGGAGAAGTGTGGACAAAGGGGTTGGAGGAACTGGAGACTACAGACAAGGGGACCATCTGGGAGGCCATCCACTACTCCATGTGAGAGATGATGAGACCTAAGCTAAAGAGATGTCAATGGGAGCAGAGAAGGGATGGATTCTGGACATATTAGGAAAATAAAACTACTAATAAATTGACAGCATATTGAATGTAGGAGACAAAGAAGAAAGAGAAGACAAAGATGAAGTCGCTGACTTGGATGCCTAGGCAGACTGTAGAGTCATTTCCCAAGATGGGGACAAGGCAAAGGACATGTTTTTGGGGCAAGATCCTTATTTGGCAGCAGCATTTACTAAATGATGCACTTTAATAGGTTAAAAAGAGGAACTTTACTACACAATCTAATGTATGAAATGACTTCAAAAAAGAAGCTGTGAGGAGCTCCTCGGTGGCTCAGACGGTTAAGCGTCTGACTCTTGGTTTCAGCTCAGGTCATGATCTCAGGGTCCTGAGATCGAGCCCAGTGTCAGGCTCTGCACTAGCCCTGGAGCCAGCTTAAGATTCTCTCTCTCCCTCCCTCCCCTTCTGCCCTGCCACCTCTAAAAAAAAAAAAAAAAAAAAAAAGGCAAGGACACCTGGGTGGCTCAGTTGTTTAAATGGCTGCCTTGGGCTCGGGCCATGATCCCAGGGTCATGAGATCGAGTCCCACATCAGGCTCCTTGTTCAGCAAGGAGCTTGCTTCTCCCTATGCCTGTTGCTCCCCCTGCTTGTGCGCCCTCTCTCTGCCAAAAAAATAAATAAAATCTTTTTTCTTTTGTTAGAGTTCTTTGCTCTTTTTTATTTAAGAGATTTTATTTATTTATTTGATAGAGAGATAGAGAAAGAGCACAAGTAGGCAGAGCGGCAGGCAGAGGGAGAGGGAGAAACAGGCTCTCCGCTGAGCAGGGGCCCGATGCGAGGCTTGATCCCAAGACCCTGGGATCATGACCTGGGCCGACGGCAGCTGCCTAACTGACTGAGCCACCCAGGCACCCCAATAAAATCTTTTAAAACAAAAAAAGCAGTTGTGAACATTCAGACAGTTTGGCAGAAAGATACACTGACTGCCTAGAAATGAATATTCAACACAATTCAGATAAAAAATGTTTCACTCCTTGAAAAGGTGAATGGCAAGACCTAGTATAATTTGGGGATTGGCACAGGCATTTACTTACATGATAACAGTGAGATAAAGAGCCAAAAAGTAATAATATTGCTGTCCGAGAAATAACATGACAACGGAGGCTGTTCCTTCTACATAGAAAGAAATTAAGATCATTTTATAATAACCAAACTTCTTCAGCCAGGACTGACTGATAAGTACAAGGCACTGAAATGGAAACAGTGTGACATAGTGTTTAAATGGAGCACTATGAATTAGGCTTACTCTTGCGGATGACAAAGAAAATGTTCTCAGCCAAAAAATAAACTTGCTTCTGCATTGCAATATCAGTTGAAACACACAAGTAATATTGTCTATTGTGACTAGAAATGCTATTACTCATATATAGCCATAAAAATTGACTGAGGATAGTAATATTCCATAATAACAAAGAAACAGCTATTGTTTCCTATAAAACAAACAAACCTGAAAACGGTTTCCTACATTTTCATTTCACACTAATATGAAGAGATTTTACTAAAACCAGCCATATGAAAGAATCTATTGCTTGGAAACAATCAGCATGGGGCGCCCGGGTGGCTCAGTCTGTTCAGTGTCTGGCTTTTGATTTCTGCTCAGGTCATGAGCTCTGAGATGGAGCCCCGCGATGGGCTCCGCACTCAGTGGGCAGTCTACTTTCCCCTCTCCCCTCCCACCCTCCCACCTGCCCCTCCCCCACCCCACTTGCACACTCTCTAAAATAAACAAATAAATCTTAAAAAAAAAAGAGAGAAATAATCAACATGGCTTTACGGTGAAGTGAAAGGTCCAACTATAATATAAATCCAGATTTTAAGATTTGGGGTTAAAGCCCAGAATTCACTCAGCATACAGTAGATTAAACAAATATTTATTGAATAAGCGAATATCTATTTCACTATTGTTCTTACTGTAATATAGCTGAAAGGTACTTTTTATCCTAAAATCAAGTACCATAAACAATAGTTTATGATTTTTTCCATGTTTCTTTGGTTTTTGTTTCTTGCCTAATCTTACAGATTTTCATAATTCTTATAGGCTCATGTTGAAAGCTCAGACTTAACATTTTTTTCTGCATTTCAAGCTATCGTTGAAAAAGTTCATTGTTCTGGAGTGAAAAGTTTGTGCTAAATATATGTATGTACATTAACAAAGATCAGAAGATATTCTTTGTTTTCAATTAAAAAGTACATTGTTCAGCCTTGAAAAGTTTTCATTAACCAAATGTACATATATTACATGAGAATTTTGAATGATGTAAGTAGAATACAAATGTACTGTAATAAACAAAAGGGTTTTTCCCTCCTGACTAACTTTTTGGCTTACTTCTCTACTTTCAAGGAACAAGAGCTCATTTTCTGGATACTAAAGATAATGGCTTAGTAACTGATGTGATCCAAGGCATTTCTTAGAGTTCTGTAAGAGAAAATACATAGACCACCCCAGCAAGTCCTATTATAGTCCACCATATAATAATAATATTGTAAAATTACACATTTCCACATATTGAAATGAAGCCTCTTGTTCTCGGTCTCTAATACATGAATATATAAAACACAAGAAATTATAATAATATAAGAAATATGTGGGGTGAGGGGCTGGGTGAGCCTGGTGGTGGGTATTGAGGGGGGCATGTATTGCATGGAGCACTGGGTGTGGTGCATGAACAATGAATCTTGGAACACTGAAAAAATAAAATAAAATTTTAAAAAAGAAAAAGAAAAAAAATATGTGGCAGAGTGGAAAGTGCAAGATTTTGAAATCAGATGTCCCTTGGTTTGAATCCAGCTTTGCCACCTTACCAGCTGTGTGATCATAGACAAGTTACTTTATTTACCTAAGGGACATTTCCTCCAACTAACACTCTGTGTGTCTCTGCCTCTCGCTGTCTCTGTGTCTCTGTCTCTCTCTCTCATCTAGCACACACTCAACATATAAGTTATTCAATTGTTAGTTATTATTATAATGTCCAATATATAAAAAGATATGAGCCAATGATATAAATGATAAAAATGATGAGAGAGACTGCTTTTTCACTTACTAAAATAAAGTCTTCTACAAACTGAGAGTTTTGGCTCTCCATTCATGTTTATTGAGTAGGAGTTTGTGAACAGTGTGTCTCAGCATAAGTGTTGGCAAACCTATGCCAAAGAAGCCTACATCAAAACAGATAAAGTCAGTGTGTTCTTGCAGTGGAAATCTAATAAAATATTTGCCGCGTCGAGTCTTAATAAGAGCTAACATTTCTAGAGTGTTTAGTTTGTGCCAGGAACCATTTCAAGTACTTTGTATATTTTGAGTCACTTAATCCTCATAGTAAGTCTATTCATTAGGCACTATTTTTATTCTCATGTTACGGATGAGGAAACTGAAGCACAGAAAGGTTGAGTAACTTACCCAAGGTCACACAGCTAGTAAGAGGGGAGCAGGACTCCTCCCTGGCAGACTCCATGCTCTTAACCATTTACTATCCTGTCTCTCTGAGGGGAATGGGATGTGGAAGAGTCACAGACCTATTAAAACAGTTATTAAGAGAGAATGAGCACGTGTTCATTCTTTTCTCCTTTCACCTATTCAACTCCTCAAAAAGAAAGCCCTGAGAAGACAGCCTGAGAAAATGAAAATACAGTGTTTATCCTTCATCACTATACCCAACAGTTAAAGTGACTTAGACAAATAACAAAAACAACAAATTCCAATCAGCTGTCATTTTTTTATTTTTACCCCAATAATTTATGTAAGTGTTGTTTCTCTGGAAATTAAGAATACACTCAAAGCAACTTTGGGTTTCCACTTTATAATGATTTTTTATTGAGATCAACAAATTCATGTTAGTTTGAGGGTTTGAGAAAAGGGATTGTTGATATCTTTTGGCTATGCTTCCCTTAAAATTTAATAGCCCGGATGAATAAGTCACGGGGATAAAAGGTGCAGCTTAGAGAATGTAGTCATGGTATTGTAAAAGCATTGTATGGTGACAGACGGTAGTTACACTTGTGGTGAGCACAGCACAACATATAGACTTGTGGAATCACTATGTTATACACCTGAAACTAATGTAATACTGTGTGTCAACTATACTTTAATAAAAAGTTTAAAATTTATAGCCAAGAGAGACTGGGAGAAAGTACTTGCTGAACATATATCCAACAAGGGACTTGTATCTAGAATATATAAAGAACTCTTACAACTCAGTAAAAGTTGATGACAAACAACTCAATTTAAAAAATAAGATCTGAACAAACAATCCACCAAAAAGTTAAATGGATGGCAAGTAAGCACATGAAAAAATGAACTAAGCTCATTAGTAGTCATTAGGAAAATGTAAATCAAAACTGCAATAAAATACTACTGCACACCTACTAGTATGGTTAAAACTAAAAAAAGGCTGATAATAAGCATTGTTGAACAACTGGAACACTTTTACACTACTGGTAGGAGTATAAATAATTTGGAGAACACTTTAGCAGTGCTTTTAAAAGTTAAACACAGGGGCGCCTTGGTGGCTTAGTTGGTTAAGCAACTACCTTCAGCTCAGGTCATGATCCCAGAGATCTGGGATCGAACCCCGTGTCAGACTCCTTGCTCAGCAGGGAGCCTGCTTCTCCCTCTCCCTCTGCCTGCTACTCTGCCTGCTTGTGCTCTCTCTCTCTCTCTCTCTCTGTCAAATAAATAGGTAAAATTAAAAAATAAAATAAAAGCTAAACACATATCTACCATGCAACCCAGCCATTCCACTCTTAGGTATTTACCTAAGAGAAAGAAAAGCATACATCCATAGGAAGACACAAATGTCCATAGCAGCTTTATTTGTGAAAGCCCAAAACTGGAAACAACCCAAATGCTAATCAAAAAGTGAATGAAGAAAGAAATTAGGATATATCTTTACAATGCAATACTATTTATCAACAAAAATGAATGAAATATTGAGGGCACCTTGGTAGCTCAGTTGGTTAAGTGTCTGCCTTTGGCTCAGGTCATGATCTCGGGGTCCTGGGATCAAGTCCTGAATTGGGATCCCTGCTCAATGGGGAGTCTGCCTCTCCCTCTGCCCCTCCCCTGCTTGTCTCTCTCTCTCTCAAAAAAAAAAAAAAAAAAAAGAAAAGAAAATATTGATATCCACAAAACATGATCAAAGGAATCTACGCCAAAAAAATAGTACATACTATATTATTCCATATAAAATACATAAAATCTAGAAAGTGCAAACTAATGTAGAGTAACAGAAAGCAGGCGCATGCTAATCTGGGGATGAGAGAGGGTGGAGAAGGGTTGGAGGAAGGGATTATAAAGGCGCTCCAGAAAACTTTGGGGGATGATGAGTATGTAAACTGTCTTGATTGTGGTAATGGTTTCATGGAACATACTTATGTCAAACTGTACCAAGTCATACAGTATAAATAAACACAATTTATTGAGGATCAATCATACCTCAATAAAGCTGTAACGACAACGAAAGATGCCTTTCTCTCAACTTTTACATTTTTTCCAAGTACTTAATAGATCATGAAAAACAACAACAGGAGCCTGTGTTAAAAGCTGTTAAGCATAGTTGGTAACAGAAAACTACTGGAAATAGCCTAAAATCCATCAATACAATTCAATCACAGAACGCTTATATAATTTACCACAACATAGCTATTTTTAAAAAGTATATTTATACATGACATGGAAATTTCCATGACTTATTAAGTGTAAAAAGCAGGATACAAAAAATTCTTTGATGTTTCAATAGTGTATGAATCTTTACAGCAAACGTGTATTACTTTTATAATACAAAAACAAAGAAAAAAGTTGTTATGATTTGCTCAGATGCACAGCAGCCCTTTACTCCATCAGAATTTAACCATCTGGTGATCTCTACCCAGAACATGGCTATGAACTAAGAGAAAACAAAAAACATCTATGGGAATTACTTGGTAAAGCTCCTGCATTTCGCATTGAAAGAGCCCCTCAGGTCTTCACTAAATATCTATCCGTCCAAATATTTAGGAATTATTTTAACCAAAAAAAAAAAAAAGGTGAAATGTATCCTCTGAAAACTACAAAGCATTGTTGAAATTTTAAAATATTGAAATAGATGGAAAACACTCTATGTTCATGGGTCAGAAGATTTAATGTCACTAAGATAGCAAGGTACCCACACTGATCTACATATTCGAACCAATCCCTTTCAGCATCCTAGCTATCTTCTTTGTAGAAATTAACAGTCTGATTCTAAAATTCACATGGATTTGAAAGGGAGCCAGAATAGCCAAAACAATCTCAAAAAAGGAGAACAAAGTAATAAGGCTCACACTTTCCAATTTCATCAAAAAGTGAAAAGATAACCCAAAGAATAGGAGAAAAATTTTGCAAATGATATTTGCAAATCTGATACCAAATTGTATCAAAAATATGCAAAGAACTATTATACCTCAGCAATAAAAAGACAAATAACTCAATTAAAAACTGTGCAAGTGAGCTGAATAGATATTTCTCCGAAGGTTATATACTAAATGGCCAGTAGCATATGAAAAAATTCTCAACATAATCAGCCATCAGGGAAATACAAATCAAACATCAATGAGATGCTATTCACATACACGAGGATGGTTATAATCAAAAAGACAGGTTGTAGCAAGTGCTGGTGAAGATTTGGAGAATGTTAGTACATCATCGATGGGAATATAAAATGGTACAACCAGTTTGGAAAATAGTCTGACAGTATCTCAAAATGTGAAACATAGAGTTCCTACATGACACAGCTAGCTATTCTACTCCTAGCTATAAACCCAAAATAAATGAAAGTGCGTATCCATGCAAATAGCTGAGTTCATGTTCATAGCAGCATTACTTACTAATAGTCAAAATACAGAAATAACCCAAATGTTCATCAACCCATGAATGGATAAACAAAATGTAGCATATTTACACAATGGCATATAATTTGGCCATAAAAAGGAATAAAGTATTGATACAAGCTACATTCATATAGAACTCCAGAATAAATAGGGAAAGTAGTAATGATCACTTAGGGCTGGAGGAGGGAGGACAGGGAAATATGGGGCAATAGCTAAAGGGTATGAGATTCTTTTTTTTGAGGTAATGAAGTATTTAAAAATTGACCGTAGTGATGGTTACGTATATCTGTAAATATACTAAAAACCATTGAATTGCACATTTTATTTTTTTAAGAGTTTATTTATTTGACAGAGAGAGAGAGGGAGAGCATGAGTGGGGGAGGGGCAGAGGGAGAAGCAGAATCCCCACTGAGCAGGGAGCCAGACATGGGGCTCAATTACAGGACCCTGGGATTCTGACCTGAACTGAAGGCAGATGCTTAACTGATGCGCCCCGCACATTTTATTTATTGGGCTCTTGGGTGGCTCGGTTGGGTATCTGCCTGCTGCTGGGGTCATGATCCTGGAGTCCCCAGATAGAGTCCTGCATCGGGCTCCCTGCTCAGCAGAAGGCCTGTTTCTCCCTCTGCCCCTCACCCTGCTTGTGCTCTCTCTCTCACTCTCTCTAAAATAAAATATTTTATTTATTTATTCAGAGAGAGAAAACATGAGTAGGGGGAAGGGCAGAGAGGAAGAGAGAATCCCAAATAGATTCCACACTGAGCATGGAGCCCAATGAGGAGCTCCATCTCACGCCCCTGAGATCATGATCTGAGCCGAAACCAAGAGTTGGATGCTTAACTGAGCTACCCGGGCATCCCAAATCGCACATTTTAAATGGGTGAATTGTATGGTATGTGAATTACATCTCAGTGAAGCTGTGAAAAAATCCATCTACTCTTTTTATTTTTTATTTATTGTTATTATTTTTTTATTTTTAAGTAGGCTCCACACCCAACATGTGGCTTGAACTCACAACGCTGAGATCAAGAGTCACATGCTCAACTGAGCCAGCCAGGCACCCCTACTCTTTTTATTTTTAACATAAGAGCTTAACAAACTTTTTTTTTCACTTAGAGGAGATACTATAGATAAGTACATGATTAAAAGTGAGAAGATATATATTATTAGATATGTTTATATTAAAATGAACATATATCTTAGAATCTGATAATGCAGATAAGAGCTCAAACAGTTCCCCATTCTGGGTCATTGAACATAGGAGCAAACAGCTTGACAAACTTCCAACTGCCCCGAAAGAATGGTATCATTTCACTATGCACACCCAGTACCTGGGACTATTCTGATAAGCTAAAAATGGTACTCTATTTAGTATACTCTGCTAAGTAAACCATGTAAATACAGTACATTTCAGAGACAGAATCTAAAAGTGCATAGCTCTAAAGGCAGATGCCTCTGAACCTCCTTTTCTCATCTGTGAGGATAAGAAGAGTCTTTCCCTTGAAGGTGTTTGAGAGGTTTATGTGAGATAATATGTACCATGTGCTTGGCATGGTTCATGGCACATGGTAAGCACCCAATGGGACTTACCATTATTACAGTATATACGGTAACCAAGCTATGACAAAGGCCTCAAGCTAATCTTCCAAAAGACAAATGGTATCCTGTGTCCTTTGCATAAGAAAGTGTGGCAACACTTAAAATATTTTAGAACTATTTCTATCCCACATGGTTTAAATATTTTTGAAACCATGTAAACATGTAAACGAAGTAAAAACTCATCTATCTAGAATGACTTATTCTCTAAGAGGATAATGAATTTTACTTATTTAATTATGAAAATCAGAAAAACGCATTATCATAGGCTAGGTTAAGTCATATTTTGGGGTGACATATTTAGGCGAAGGAAAACAGTATGATTCATCAACTCTCCGAATGCTGTAAAAAAAACCCAGCAGGCTGGTATACTTTTTGAAGGAGGACGTGCCCTTTCCAGTAATGGTCATGAGCATGGAATTTTAATAATGTTCTGGATTTCCAGGATTCAGTCTTTCAGCCAAGTGTTTTGAAACCTGGCTTCAAGAATTCTTGATCAAGTAACCGTCTTCCTTATAATTGTTACAGGAAGTTTAAATGCCTGGGTAAAGCAAAACTGCCGTTTATTTCCCGCCATACCTTTGCTACGGTTTAAGTGAGAAAGCTCAGGAGAACAAAATTCGAAAGCTAAAAGGTTTCAAATATCGTGTTGCTCCACTCTCATTAGGTTCTCTTTTCTTTTTTCCTTTCATTTCTTGTTTCCATTATGTTTCTACAGAGTCTTACATAACACCTGGGGCTCTGAATCTTTGGGTCTCTCTCTCTCTTTTCTAATTGAAATACAGTTGACATACAATGTTATATTAGTGTCAGGTGTACAACCTAGTGATTCCACAAGTCTATATGTTATGCTATGCTCACGGCAAGCGTAGCTACCATCTGTCACCCTACATTATTGCAATATCATTGACTCTATTGTCTTCAGGTCTCTTACGTGTGTCATTTTGTCAAACTGCTGATATAATCAGGTTTTTAATTTCCTCAGCTAGGTAAGAGTTAAGCCTTTATCTCTGTGGGAAGTTACAGGAAGAATCCTCACATACCTGTGGGCAAAAAAAGCCTGCCCCGTACATGATACTCCTTATGGAAGACGGAAGAACATCCTCAGGAATGAGGCTATCTGCAAAGATCATCATGAAGTTATTGAAGAAGGTTAAATGGAAGACTTGGAAGAAATTCATTATCAGAAAAAGGCGAAAGTTTTTCTGGGTCAAGATCTGTCTCATCAATGATACCACAGATGTCCAGGGGAGATCCTGCTCACTTTCTGAGAAAAGGTTTTCCTCGGGGCTTCTGGTAGGTTCAAAGTGATTCATATAGTACATGCCAGGGTAAAGGTTAGCTGTGGCAAGAAGAGCAATGATCACAGCAACAGCCTGAAAATTGAGTAAAATTTCCATGTTATCAGAGAGGAGCCCACAGAAAAGCACACTGGTGGATCCTACCAGTGATGTTATTTGGCTAATTTTAATAAGCTGAAGCTGACTTTTGTGTCTCGTGAAAATCTCTGCAAACACTGTACACTGGGCTTAGTGAACAAAGTGTGCTATCGAAAGCGCATAATGATACCACCAGCTGAAGTCCACTAAGCCAGGCATCTTCTTGATAGTATTTCCAAGGGAATCAAGGAAGCAGGAAGGCTATTGAATATAAAGGGGCACTGTACAAAACAAGAACTATGTCGACTGGAACAGCAGTCAGCCTGAGAGTTGTTGTGAAAATACCCAGTCAGGTCATTAAGAGCGATCTAGATCATTAAAATCATCTAGGAGAAAAAAACAACACAGGATTATTTTAGTGTGGTTTATATTGATGAAAAGACTGAGGAATTTTACTTAACATGAAGTAACCAAAACTATAAGGGGTGGGGAGGTATGGGGGGGTTGGGCAAAAGTTCACTGTTTTCAGAACCAGTAGGGGGCGTATATACTGTAATATCCTTAATCAAATCGGTGAATACCACTCCAAAAGTCAGCGTGCATTCACTTTGTGTTTAGGCATTGTACAAATATTTACATCAATTAATTTATTAAATCCTTAAAATGATCATATGAAGTGGGTACTACAATTATCCCTACTTTACAAATGAAACTGAAGACCGTAGAAGTTAATCAATTTGCCTAGCTAATAAATGACAGACCCAGGGTCTGAGCCAAGGCAGATGACCTCAGAATATGTGCTTTCAATCATTATGTTAGACTTCTTCTCCATCAGGCACACAAGGCCACGCCTCCGCAGAGAATGATGGCCTGTATATATACCATGGCATAGTTTTACATAATTCCATTAGGAAAGATTAAAATATCAATGTTTGCCATTGCAAAATGCCAAACGATACTAAGTCAAGTACATTGTTGGTGGTAATAAATGAGTATATTAATATTATAAGATAAAAGGGTTTTAACACCATTAACTCTATCCACCTTGACCACATAATTGGTAATGAGTTACAACACAATTTGTGATTACCATGGACCTTTTCAAGACATAGAATATCTTAATAATAATTCTAATTGTTCCATATAAGTGAATTTTCCAGATAACCAAAGCTTTCCCTTTAAACTCTAAAGCTCTTATGTTTTAAGTGGCAATCTTTTAAAAGTTTCTTTGCCCTCAAACGGAGGATTTGGACATGGATAACCTTTTCTTAAAAAGTCAGCTGTGAAGAATCAGCTCTTTGGAAAATCCTAATAACGTACAACTGTGGGGAAGGAGAAACACTGTCCTAGGTGATAGGATAATTAGGGCTCCAACTCACCTGGGCTTGGTAAGGGGCCACTTCTGAAATCTCGTATAGATGTAAAAAAAAAAAAAAAAGCTTCACAAAGTAGAAACTGAAGACAGAATTTAGCATTTCAGTCCCTAATGTTAGCATAGAATATGCCCAAGCAATGGGTTTGATACTTAAAAGTATTATTTTCCATCCAAAGGAATTCTTCGTCCTCTTGTTTAAAAAAAAAAGGAAAGCAGTTAAAATTCACTGCATACAATAGGTGATGGGTGGCAAAATTCCACTGAACACCAATTTAATTTTAGTTAAGTAAAAATCCAAAACTACTAGCTGTCACCAGATTCAGCACTTTACTTTCTTATCCATTCACTCAGCAATTTTTGAGAAGTTGCCAGGGACCCTAATTTGCATAGAATGTAACTCACTTGCATATATATATTTTTAAAAAAATTTTTTTAGTTATCTCTACACCCAATATGGGGCTCAAACCCAAGACCCCAAAATCAAGAGTCACACGCTCCTCCGACTGAGCCAGACAGGAGCCCCTACTTGAACATATTTTTAATAACTCTACCAAGTTATAAAAATGAGATTTACCCATGAGTTTGGATAGGCTTAACTTGGGGCCAAGGAGATGTGTCTATGGCATTATTATCCTTCCTGCTTGGGAAGATGCAACAGAAAGGGAACAATGAGGTGACATCCTTTAGCTAAAGTCAGACAGAAGGAATAGAATCTTTCATCCTAGTATAAAGTTGACCATTCGGTAGTTACAGACTTGCACTGGAATATTTACTCTTGGTCTTCTCCTGACAGACTATGTAACTTTGGCCCAAAGGACGTATCTAAGATGGATATTAGAAATAACACATTCTGGGGGTGCCAGATGTGAGATCAAGTCCTGAGTCGGGTTTGAGTTTCTTTCTCTCTGCCCCCCCCCACATCCACTTGCTCTCGCTCTCTCTCAAAATAAATAAAATCTTAAAAAAAAAAGAAATAACACATCTAGTCTTTGCTCCGATGTAGATGTCCCTCTTAAATCTGGCTTATCGTCCCAGCCTTTCAATGACTTGATTTATGCAACTGGAAAATAGGAAAAGGTTAACCAAGCAAGAGGTAGGTACGGATTCATCTTTCGTTTAACCCTGACTATAGTTTAAGATAATACCATGATTTTTCTGTTTTATCCCTAACTTCCTGGAATATTTGGCCAGGTCTGCATAATCTTACTGAGTCACAAAACAGACAAATATTCAGATAGCTCAAGAGAAGTTACTTGCTTAAATAATCCTTGGGAATTCAGCAAGCACTGCAGTCTATACTGCCCAATTTCTTAGGGAAGGGAAGGGCAAGCTAGAAGCGAGCAGTGAACAACTGATTCAAACGACCAAATTGTCTAAGTCCCTGAGCTTCACTTTGCATTGGGTAGATCCAAAAATGATTCCAAATCTATGGGAAGTAGGGCCCTACAATGAAAAGGGGTTATGAAACCCATATGCAGACCAAGCATTGTCTGTAGACTGAATAAAGTGTATTTTGCTCATATGTGCACTACTATTCTTAAAATGTTTGTAGATCCTGCTGTAATAAGATACCATCTGAATTTTTTTGTTGCCATTATGCAGCACGCAAACACTTGAAAAGTACAAGTACCATTATGTGGAAGTCAGCCAACATTTTTGGCTTTAAAGGTAATTCTCAGATTTGAAAAAGCTGGAACTACCAGTGGACCCCATTCTAGGGATTTACTTTTGGTCTAAGTGAGAATGAAGATTGAAGACTGGGTTGCCAAGAAGGCCAAAACAAGGGAGTCTGTTGAACCAAAATCCAAGATACAAATTTAGTCCGCCAAAATGTAGGCACTCTTCTTTTTCTTAGTTTTATTTCAGGCATGCTGAAACAAGAAGCATGCCACACCTTCTGTGCTGATCTATCAAGTCAGGAAGTGGGTATTTACAAACTCAGAATTTTGCAGAGGGTCATAAACTCACTGAGTTAAAAATTTTTTTGAAGATTTTATTTATTTGAGAGAGACGATGAAAGAGAGAGAGAGAGAGCATGAGTTGGGGGGGTTGGGAGGAGGAACTTCCCGCTGAGCTGGGAGCCCAATGTGGGGCTCCATCCCAGGACCTTGAGATCATGACCTGAGCTGAAGGCAGTCACTTAACCAACTGAGCCACCCAGGTGCCCTGAGTTAATTTTTTAAAAAAAGAATTTGAGTTAAGCACCCATCCTGTCTGAAACATGTGAATATAAGGTCTTAATAACATTATGAAAAAACTCTTGTAGCCTGAACTTCTCTTTGTTTATATATACTGAGAGGAGGAAGCAAAATCCCCCTTATTTCCATTTGCAAAATGAACTATCAATATTTTGCTTTATATTATTTTCATCATAGTAAATACTTATTTCAGTAAGTATCAAACTGAAAATCACCACTTATAATTTTTTTTAAAGCCACCAATACTATCTAAAAACTCTCCTTACCTGATCTTACTATAGCAACAAGACACAAACAAGAATATTTTATCTTTACGAGCAGGGACAAAAGACTTCTGAAACTGGTTCTTCTTTACCGCAAAAGATTTTATACAGAAGAGTTTAAATAGTAAAACGGTATAATGGTTAGGCTGGGCAGGTGTACAATGTACCCATGAATTATTAAATGAAAACCCAAACCCTTCCTTTTAGAATCAACTTGGGTTGTTATTCACTAACCTACTACTACACCAAGTAATATCAATGTCCCTGAAGAGGCTGTTCATGACTGCTTCTAAGTTTTGACTAAGTAGACTGTAAAAGAATGATGGAAACCCCTCCAAAGCATGGCTTTGAGCAAAGAAAGCTAACATCTCTTTTTCAATGCAATTTTTGTTCAAACTTTCCAGGGAAAAAAGTTTCCTCAATAGGTGTCCTTAGAAAAGAACCCACTAGTACCAAAGACATAAAGTCTGTTTTTCTGCCATTTTAATCTACCAATAATGTTAACTCTCCATATCTTTCTCTTTTTTTGTTTTTGAAGGAGAATGCGAAAGAACCGTTTCAATACACTGACCAGTTTGATTTGGAGTTCAATGAGTTATTTGTCATGGAGAAAAAAGCTAGCACTTTCAGTCTTGTGGATCAGTGACTAGGGGAGATGAGTCTCTTGAAGGTCAAATGCTTGATTCTAGCCCTTCAGCTTCCACAAATCACCGTCAGCAAATCCTAAATCCAGTCATCTCTCTTTTCAAAGAGCTCAGTGCGTAGTGACTTACTTTTAGATTAAGACAGTTGGCTTTAAATTATTTTCTTTTGGCTCTGGACTATATCTCTACCTGAATTTTGATAATTAGGGCAGTAAAGGCTATAAGGTAACCTAGCTTTCTTTTTTAACCTAGCAATAAAAAGTAATCAGTAACATTTTGACTTTTAGTATACCTGAATTCAGAAGAAATGGATTTGCGTTTACCATTCCTCTTTATTACGTTCCAACACCATTATTCTACATTTAATGGTTGGCATTCTACTATAGGAGAGAGCACTGCTGTCCTCCATCAGCTGTATCTTTACCATTACATCAAGGTCGAGAACACTGACCGTCCAGTCACCCCACTTAAGAGTTTCTGTGCTTTGTCTGCCCGGCGATGGTAAAAGCCGCACCCCACGAACATTATCAACTTTTAACTCTGTGGAGAACGAAGTTCACTGCCCTGCTGGCCATCAAGTGCTAAGGCTGCATTCAATTCCCTCCAGGTGCAATGTCGTGACCCTGGGTACTTAATGGCGGTCTATGAACCTTTTAAAAATCGTGTGCAAAAGTGCTTGCAATTTTTTTCTGAGGAGCTACCTTCAACTGCACCCTTTTCCGCCCCCAGATACTTAAATGGGGCCCTCCGTTTCAGGGAAAGTGAGTACAACTCTCAGTGGGTTGGAGGTGAGCGCTCAGATAATCAAGGAGAAAACAGCTAACAGCCCTAAACTCCCGGCCGACCCTTAATTTCTCGAGGAGAGCAAATCTGGGAGTCAAAAGACCAGAAGGGGCCAGCCGGACAGCGGACCTCGGACTCCCGGCACCCTTCGCGCCTCCACTTGCACGAAGGGCGCCCCACGACAACCACCCACTGCTCGGAGGCTGGACTTCCGCCCCCTCGAACCCACGTAGCCTGTCCACTGGCTAACTAGCTGGTCGGACACCCACCAAAGGCGCCACGGAGGCCGCCACCTCCACACCCAGCGCTCGGAACGCTGGCCCAGAAGCGACCCAACGCAGAGGAGAGGGCGGAGACCTCGACCGCACCCCTTCGCCTTTCCCCCGCCTTCTTTGTTTCTTCCGGAGTCACCATTGGCTGCTTGCCCGCGAGACCGGGCGATCCGCGGGCCTGCGGTGAGACAGGATTGGACAATGTCGCCGCCGCTCGGCCGGCGGCCCGCTCGCGATTGGCCGCGGCGCCGCCGGGGGTTTGAATCGCGGGCCCGGCCGGGGAGGGTTCTGCCAAAGTGCCACGTTGGGCCCGGCTGCAGCGTGAGGAGCCGGCTCAGAGTGCCGGCCGAGGCGCTCGTGCCGGGGCTTCGGCCGTTGGGGCCGTTGGGCGGCTCGAGGAGCCGGTCCGCGGCGTGCGGTGCGGGCCGCCCCGCGGCGGCGGCGGCAGGGGAGCAGTTCTGGTCGGGAGGCGCGGCGGAGCCTGGGCGGCGTCGCGTCCCGCCCGAGGGCGGCTCTGGCTGAGGGCGGAGGAGCCGGTGGAGCGCCCGGGACAGCGGCTGAAGCGGGACGGCAGCGGCGGGGGCCCCTGCCCCCGGAGAAGCCAGCCGAGATGTTGGCGGAAAACCTAGTGGAGGAGTTTGAGATGAAGGAGGACGAGCCGTGGTACGACCACCAGGACCTCCAGCAAGGTGAGGGCGCGGTCGCTCTCCCTCGGGCAGGCGGCCTGGCCCGGGAGGCTCCCAGGCGCGAAACCGTTAAAAAGTTGCTCTTGCCGGCGGCCGGTGGACGCAAGGTGCGGGAAGGTCCGGCGCTCACCTGGCGTGGGCACGGGCCTTGCACCCAGCCGGCGGGGAGGCCACTTCTGCGCAGTGACCCTCCCCATCCCTGCGTGTGGGCCGGGCACGTTGGGAGCGCTTCCCGGGTTAGCTGGTTGAATCCTCGCCGCCTTCCTCGGAGGCGCAGGACGCCCCTTTCCGGCTTGCACCCCGCGGCCTTAGCGCTTCCGCGGGGACCCCCCCTCCCGCAGCCCGCACCGAGTAGGAGCTGCTGCAGGTGGTAGGGGTAGCCGTGCTGTGTGGCAGGAACGGTGCCGGGCCCACCCACCCCACCCTCCATCCATTCCTCGGAGAGGAACTTTTGTCCCCATTTCCCAGATGAGGAAAGCGAGGCTAAAAGGGCCAAACGATTTCACCCAAGTCAAGTGTGGGGGCAAGCGTGTTTGAACCCACACACACAGAACGAGGAGTCGTAGCCACTGCCCAGACCCTATCTCTCCTTTATCACCGGTTTACAGCTTCTTCAGTTGGGTATTAGAAAGTTGAAAACATTTTTTTTCCTTTTTTTTTTTTTTTTTTTTTTTGCTTGTGCATAGTTCACCAGAGGCCAGGTGAAAGTGACTTGAGGCACTTGTGCCTCTGCCGCTTCTTGTAGTTTGCGCTCTGGCTTTTTAGTTAAAAACAGGCATTCAGATCCTGGCCTGCCTTAGATTTCTTGCCGAAGGTGTCTCCAGAGAGAAATCTTAGAGCAGCCTTCAGTTTGGAGCCAGTGCCCCCACCTTGTTTATATTAATAGCGAGAATTTGCAATTGGGGAACGCTTTTTGTGGGTTCTTAACACTGGTGCTCATTTAGTCCTCCCATCAAGCTATGGAGGTAGACTAGATACTGTTATTGGGGGAGCTAGGATTTCCACTCCAAACTTGAGAGCAAACTGTCTTAGCCACTATACGGAACACTCCTTAGGAATTTTTTCCAAGCATCTTCGGTGTCTGCAATTCTGTGAAAATCAACTTTTTCAGCTTTAAACTTGCACTGAAAATTAACATCTCATTTAGTTGACTATTAAATGGCCATGATGTTGGTTCATGGTAATCATTGAACTTGATGGGGAGGGGGAGGGATGTAGGCTTGAATGACTTGTTTTGTTTGCCTTTTCTAAGTACAAGCAACTCTTTGGGAGAAAGGTGATTTTTGATATGTCGTGGACAGTCACTTGAACCAAAGTGGTTCACCATTTCACTTGACTAGCTCATGCTGTTCAGTGACTGCAGTGCAGTATTTGCCATCATGTGTTCTCAATGTCCACAAGGCAAATGTGTCTTACATTTTAACAAACCTGTTTTCAAAATTCCCCATAAGGATTGGTGGCCTAGTTAGATACTTTCTCCAGAATTAACGAGGGAACCAGTGCGCAATTGCAGCATTTCCCTACAATAAATGAAGCAGTTTGTATAATCAAAGCTAAATATCTTTTTTAGCAAGGATAAATCTGTGCAGCTCCCCCCTTTAATCTAACAAACTTAGCACATAATAGAGCTCAGTCTTAATGTTTGTTGACCTGAGTCACTCATACAGGATTACTGTTTTCATGGCTCTCTTCCATCGGGTGCTTTAGTCCACAGTGCGTTTCCACCCCGTGGGAAGTTGTTAGGAACAACCAGTTGTAAGATTTCAGTCTATGGGAAACAGATGCAACCTGTTGGCATTCCGTATGGAACTCTTTAACCTCTGATCAAAGCAAAGCCATCAGATGTTCAAGTTTAATGAAACCTTAATGAGTACGGGTCCAAACCTCCTCAGTGTCAGTTTGCATTTGGAATTTGTTCTCTGCTTTTCAAGAGACTTTTACATCTAACCCTATATGTCATAACCAAGTGTGTGGGGTAGGAATAGATGTGAAATTCCAACAATCATAACTTGTGAATATGGCCTGTAGAAGAATGAAGTCTGCACTGTGAATAAAAAGGATATCTTTGTCCCAATTTTTAAAAATTACATGTTAAAGAACCCTAACTATTATTATAACTATTTAGCAATAGTTAGATTAAAAAAGGGGAAAAGAGGGGCTGCACAGATTTATCCTTGCTAAAGAAAGATATTTAGTTTTGATTATACAAACTGCTTCATTTATTGTAGGGAAATGCTGCAATTGTGCACTGGTTGCCTCGTTAATTTTTAAGTGTGTTAATTTCTGAAAAATTTATTATCGGGTCTGTGCCAGGTATTCATCTAGGCACTGGGGCACAGTGCCTATCCACAGGATAGATAGGTTCCTACTCCTGGAATTGACAGTCTAAGAATCTGTTTACTAGTGAAGCCTGGAGATGTTGCCTCCTGGTATGTGCCCAACTACAGTGCCTGGCACATGGTAGGCCCTCAGTAGATATTTGATGCTGAATACAGTTTGGAAACAAGTCTGTCCTGTTAAACAGATTGATAAGCACATCTAATGGGATTTTATCGAGTGCAGACATCTGTTCTTTTTTTTTTTTTTTTAAACGTCCTCACTATTAACTTTACTGAGCAAGTCTTGTTTGGAGAGAGCTGCGAAAAACGTTTTAAGATCCTGTTTTCAAAGTCATTGAACTATAAACTTGTTTCCTTTAGCAATAGAAGCATTATTTAAGTAAATCGACCATATCAAAGTTTGCTGGGGAATTCTTTAAAATTGTGGAAAAATTCTAACCTCGGAAGGCTGTGGTGCATTTATACCTTGTTAGAAACATGTAAAGCTTGTGCAGGCAGAAGGAGAAAACCCTTTGCTTTTTCAGAACACTTTGATAAAGAGACTGTCTTTTGTTAGAGAGCTGAGTTGGTGCAGTAAGAATACTGACAATGATCTCCATGGGTAAGATCCTTTCTGGGACAGCAGGAGCCTTCTGTGCAGGTAATGATGGTGCTTGCTTTGAAATGTGCCCCTGAGAACAAGGTGGAAAGACTTCAGAGACTGAGTTTTCTTTTAATCCAGCTGCTATTATAATTGTCATTTGGTGAGCTGTGCAGGCTTAGAATAAGGTTTCAAGTTCTTACTATGTGGATCAGCAAATGAAATTTTAAAGGAACCCTCATATTTCTCCTTTTCATGATGAGTACATTTTCCATGTGTACAACTAATTTGCTGAATCATTGTTGAAGGGTCATTAAAACTGGCACCATCATTTTTCTTGATGTTTATATTCAGGTTTTTTGCTTTCCCAATTAAAGAACGTTGGCAACAGGAGTTACACAGAAGCATCACCAAATGACGCATTTGATTTTGTAATAGGAAAAGCTTTCAGCCCTAATGTTGCTGAATTACAGCTGCAGACTACAGTTGACATGGGAATATGTTGTCCTCACAGTTTGTGAAAACTGAAGTAAAATAAAAATATAGTAGCAGTGAAATTTATAAGTTTCAGAATTCCGGAAGAAAGATCCTTTTAAAAAAAATCACTCAGCTGCCAGAGCTAATCTTTCGCTTTGGCATAGGGCTGGGTAGAGTACCTGTTTAAAGCTTACAATTTACACTGTTAAGGTAGATTATCACTTGCAAAGATTAATTAGTGAAAATATTAAACATGGGAAGGTATTGATAGATTGTAATTCTCAAGCCAGCAGTAAACGTGTGGTATTTTTAGGTGGCTGCCTAGCTCAGTTCAATAGGATTTAGAAAAGACAACCTCTTAATGAAAATCCTTGTAAAATAGAGATGATCAGGTGCATAAGGGTTCAAAACTATTGTTACCTTTCCTTTTGTGCCTTAATTAAAAATATAAAGGGCATTGAGCATTCTCCCATTCCACCCACTAATTATTTAGAAACACTTCTTGGGCTTACTGCCAGCTTTTGGCTCCTTTTGGTTATGGAAGCCAGATGCTACACAACAGGAAATGAATTTTTTTTTAAGACCAAAAAAAGACCCTTGTCTTTAAACTAACAGATGAAGTAATATCCTATTATGCAGTGTGACTTCACAGACACTTAGTTGTAGTTGAGACTTGTTTTGCCAGAATTCTATCCTAAACTTCTATGAAATATTTAGGAGATTGAGACTTCAGGTTACTGAACCAGGTTGAGGCTTTGTTTAACTGGAAATAAGGATTGAGATAAGGACAAGTCTCAAATTCTATTCTGCTTGCTGTTTACTGGAACAGTGCTGTGCT
>CM052890.1:18783801-18806860 GCA_028534135.1 Potos flavus
TGTATACCTAGCGCCTAGAACAGTGTCTGGTATTAATAATGAATGTATGCATGCATTTATGAATGAAAAGTGTTCCATCACGTTGGCAAGTTTATTTACTTATTTGCTGTCTGGCTTCTCCCATTAGTCTCTGGAAGTGTCAGGATGACAGGAACTTAATCCATTTTATGCACCGTTCTATAGCTAAAGCTTAGTAGCATAGTGCCTAGCAATAAAAACATTAATTTGTGAATCAGTGCATACTAATAATACTTGGACTTTGTATGCAGCATAGTTTCTGAAGTTCTCCCTTATAATTTCATTTGATTTTCACAATCTTACATTGACAGGGCCGTCTTCTCTCTACACAAAAATACGAAATATAGGGACCTTTAACGTCACAATATTGAAAGTGTTAACCTGGTAAATGGTAGTCAGAACTGGACCTCAGGCCTTCCTACTCAGTTCAGTGCATTTCTCACTATGTTAAAGGGCCTCCCATGAAACTTAAGTGTTTCAGTTACCTATATTAGAACTAGTATCCTTTTTTGTATCATTAAATTTTTTTTTCTAGGGTATTGGGTATAATACAAACAAATCCTGTCTTATGTACATATATGCCTAAGATGAGAGGGAGTTGAAAAATGAGGTTCAAAATAGAAATACGGTTTTGTGCTAAATCAAAGTATAAGCTACTAATATGTAATTATCTTAAAAACTGTCGCTGAGCTGCTTATCTGGTTTGCTTGTTGTGGAAAGGGACATGAAGAGAAGTAGGAAAAAAATGAGAGACCTGGGCCTGTGTTCTTATTACTAGTGTATTTTTCCTTTTTTTGACTTAATTTTTAGTCTCCTTAGGAGGCCAGGATCCGTAACACAAACTTTACTTTGGTAGTTGAATTCACAGCAGCCAGATTTCATGGAAACCTCAGAGACTATTGAAAGATCTACCTATATTTTGGCTCAAAAGTCTCCAGAAAAAAAGTAGACAATGAGGGTATGAATTAAGTCCATATGAGCAAATAACTATGATGTTAGACATCACCACGATGAATGATCATTTCTGAACTAATGAATACATCTCCATAAAGTAGATCACTGTTCTTCAGTCTTACAAATGAGGGTACATAAAAGCGCACTTTACCTAGTAGAGGGACCCAGTTCAACTGGATTTTAAGTAAACCTCAGGTTTCTTTCTGTGCTATTACACCTTCCACTGGAATCTGACTTAAACTTTATGTGTTGGGTTAGGTCTTGATTCATTCTTATTTTAAGGACTGGATTATATAAAATGTTGAAGTGAGATCATTTGCATTATCCTAAAATTCACTTGTTGTGCTAGATCTCCAACTTGCTGCTGAACTTGGGAAGACGTTACTGGATCGGAACACAGAGTTGGAGGATTCTCTTCAGCAGATGTACACAACCAATCAGGAGCAGTTACAGGAAATTGAGGTAATTTACTCATTAAGGGCATTACGCTTTGAGTTATGGCATGTTGCTGCTATTGACCAATCATGTTCTGCTAAAATAGCACTTTCAAAGAACCATTGGAGAGGGTGGAGAGTTTGATTTCTACTTTCTTTATGCTTTCACAACATACGCCTGATGAAAGAAATTTTTCTCTTCACGTTGGTGAAGTATACTAGAAGTAAATGGTCCAGTATTTACCAGTATGTAAAAACAATAAAGTTGTGAATATTATACTTCATATTTTTCTTTTAAATGAATTATGCAATATTTCAGATATGCCAGTGGTAAAAGAAAATAATACAATGAACACCTGTGCACCCACCACCCAGCTTACGAAACAACTACCCACACTGTTGAGGCTCCCTCCTTGTTTTCACTTCCTTCTCCAACCACTGCCAAACTCCATCCTAAATTTGGGTTTAGAAGGAAAAGTTTTTAAATTGTAGTACCTGATTTCATAATGTGTTTAAACTTCTTGTGCCATTCAGAGTATTAATCAGGGATGCCTGGCAGGCTCCATGGGTAGAGCATGCAACTAGTGATCTTAGGGTCTTAAGTTCAAGTCCTGTATTATGGTAGAGTTTACTTAAAAAAAAAAAATAAAATCATAAAATAGATATCTCTTTCTCCTTGCTACGATCTTAATTTATTTACATTTTTGGTAGATTTTTTTAAATTAAAAGAGTACTTTTTCCCCTAGTTTAACAAACTAAAATGAAAGGTACTAGATTAAGGCATTAAAATGCAAGATGCTGGGGCACCTAGGTGGTTCAGTTGTTAAGCATCTGACTCTTCATTTTGGCTCAGGTCATGATGTCAGGGTTGTGAGATTGAGCCCCCCAAGAGGCTCCTCTCTCTACATGGAGTCTGCTTGAGATTCTCTCTCTCCGTTTCCATCTGCCCCTCCCCACCGCTCACACGTGTGCTCTCTCTAAAATAAAATCTTTTTAAAAAAAATAAAATGCAAGGCACTATCTTGTAAATGATCCCTTTCAAGTGTCCAGTTATGTGTAGGCCACCTGACTATAAAGATGATAATTTGGGGGAGCACCTGGCTGGCTCAGTCAGTGGAGCCTGTGGCTCTTGATCTGGGGATTGTGGGTTTGAGCCCCATGTTGGGTGTGCAGATTACTTAAAAATCTTCACAGAAATAAAGATGATAATTTTGGATACTAACCTAACAGTTGTCCCATTAGAATACTTTTCTGCATGCTCTACCTACCCCCACACACCCCAAAAGCTTTGCACTTAAATTACAAGTCTTTCCCCTCAAATTGGTACATTAGAAACAGTACTCTTGTGTCCTTGTGCACAAAAAATATAAAAGACATTAGAACAGTGATCAGAATTTACTGAGTGGGACGCCTGGGTGGCTCAGTTGGTTAAGTCTCTAGCTCTTAATTTTGGCTCAAGTTATGATATCAGGGTTGTGAGATAAAACCCCACATTGGACTCTGTGGTGGACATGGAGCCTGCTTAAGACTCTCTCTCCCTCTGCTCTTCCCCACCCACCCTAAAAAAAAAATAAAAATAAAAAATATATAAGGCAAATTCATAATCTCAATATCCTTAATTTTACATAAGAGCCATAATTAAGATATGTTTATACAGTAGATCCTCTCCTTCCATCAGGATCTATGAATATAGCCAATGATGTGACTGGCTCTGTGGGAAATAGACTTTTATAATTCTAGAAAGGTATATCTTATAATGATATTAAACTCATCAGCTACCATTTTTAGCACATTCTATATCAAAAGCATAGAACATGCCATACCCAGAATTGAATGTACAGTTGGCTAGAAACCTAAAAATGCAGAAAAACCGGGCATTTTTAAAACTGTTAAAACTAGCCAAGTGTCGTACGTGGTCAAGGAATTCATCCCTGCTTTATGCTATAGACCTAAAGATAGATTTCATAGAGCAGTCTTAGGGCATATACATGAAGACTATCATATACTGTGAGATACATCTATTTGTATTTGGGTAGAAACATAGTCTTAATACACTGTATTGGTGTTTTCTGTCAGCACCTTAAATCACTATAACTGATACTTATTTTAGAGTATCTCCCAAGTATAAATGAAAAAAGTACAAATATTTGCGTACATAAAAGAATGATGCCTATTTGTTACCACAGGAGATCACAAACACAATTGGTTTATGATCTCAGTTACTTATTTCCTACCTTTCCCCCCACCCCCCGTGGTATTGAGGATGATTAAACAGTTAAGACAGATTGTTGACATTCTGAAAAAAATTGACAGATCTTTGAGATTCTCTAAATCTACAAGTACGAGGGGTGCCTGGGTGGCTCAGTCGGTTAAGCGTCTGCCTTTGGCTCAGGTCATGATCCTGGAGTCCTGGAATCGAGTCCTGCATTGGGCTCCCTGTTGGAGGGGGCGGCGGCGGCAGGGGAGGGTGGAGAGTCTACTTCTTCCTCTGACCCTTCCTCTTCTCGTGCTCACTCTCTCTCAAATAAATAAATAAAATCTTCAAAAAATAAATCTACAAATAACACTATACCATCTATTGTCTTCTATAAGATGTTGCAAAGTATAATGGAAATGAAGTATCCAGTTCAGATATTAATGATTAAATATAAATTTATATTAAATATATGTATAAGCCATTCAAATAAATTTAGCCTGGAATATTCCAGCACCATTTTCATGAATCTCTTGTTTCCATAATAGAGCATACCATCCTCTAGTTCATAGATCAAAGCATTGTAGCATTCAACATTTTACTCTTAATCCAAAGCTGTGTTTTGACTGAGAACAACACCTTCATAGATTTCTTCTCTGCCATTGCAGTTGGCTTTCTTCTTTATGAAATAAAATAAGTATAAAATATATATTATATATCATATATAAATACATATTGATATTTATATATAATATAAATTTATATATTATAATATATTATAAATCTAAATATAAATAAAATACATTCTTCTTTATTTTTATGACTTTATGAAAGTCAGTGGGGATGGGACAAAATGGGGAGATAAAATGGCAGTGCTGGTTAAGCATGCTTACCAACCAGAGGACCCCCCCCCCCACACACACACACACACACCCCAAACTGGGCTTATTGCCGGCTCAGGTCACAGCTGTTCCTGTGCAGCCTTACAAATCACAACATAAACTTCCAGTAGTCTGAAACAAGGAAAGCTTGATGCACTTATAAAAGGAAGCAGGCACCCACAGAGCCTAATTCCCTACTAAAAGGTGACCTTGCCTTATGTGCTTCTTATTGCAACCTTCAGGAACCCCCTAAGCTTTATAAGGGTTCTTTCTTTAATTCAAACCTTATGTCGGTTTTTTTCTCTTATAAGTAAAGTCTATATTGAAATATGCATACAGAAAAACACGAATCCTAAATATATAGTTGAATGAGTTTTCATAAAGTAAATGTACTAATGCAGCCAACACCCAGATAAGAAATGAGAACATTATCAGCTCTGCCAGTCATCACTCCCACTAACCAGTATTCTAACATCTAGATTAGTTTAGCCTGTGTGAACTTTACCACTTGTACAAGTTTTAAACTAACTTTTCAGATTATTGGGACTTTTCCTTATTAGAAAAGTAATACATGATCATTTTTTAAAATTAGGAAAAGATACAGTTGAAAACCAGAAAGTCAGTCCTTATCCTATCACCCAGAAAAATTTGAAATGAGACAATCCAGAAGAATGCTACTGGAACAAACTACTGAGGGTGGATAAAGAATCGTGCAGAACTGGTGAAAATACTAGGATAAAATCCCCCAAACTGTGACATATTATAGACATTATAGAAATAGACAACCAGGAAACTGTCACGGGTATTTTGTAAGTAGAACTACAACTGTGCTTTCAAAGACTCTTGAGTGGGTTTCAAATAATCCTCATAAAAATTGATCAGTATTTTTTTTTTTAGTGATTGGTTCTTTTTTTAAAGATTTTATTTATTTATTTGAGAGGGAGAGAGAAGGAGGGAGAACCAGGCTCCCCACTGAGCAGGGAGCCTGATGCGGGGCTTGATCCCAGAACCCTGGGATCATGACCCCAGCCAAATACAGATCCTTAACTGACTGAGCCACGCAGTTGCCCCAGTTTCGTTTTGTTTTAAAGATTTTATTTATTTGAGAGAGCGCACAGGCGGGGGGGAGGCATAAAGGGAGAGGGAGCCCGCTGTGGGGCTCCTCTGTCCCAGGACCCCGAGATCATGACCCAAGCCAAAGGCAGACGCTTAACAGACTGAGCCACTCAGATGCCCCTTAGTAATTGCTTTCAATGTAAAAAAAATTAAACTATTGAAAGTAAGGATTGGCTTCAGAGATGCCTATAGCCTGTGTGACTTTTATTCACCGTTGATCTGAACATCTAATTTTTCAAGATTCCAGAGCAAGTTTTTCTCTCCTGGATGAGAAGGCAGGAGAGAAGCTTTGGAGATTAATGAAATCTGACACCATCAAACATAATCGGATTCTCTTAAAGATTCCTACAATCATGTAAGCAAGCCTACAGCCTTATGTTTTTGTTGCATCTCTGCTTGGAAACCTGCATTATTCCCACAGGACTTGTCGCTACCACTCAAAGTAGTCTGGCTTTCAGGGCATCCCTTGTTTCAAGAGCTTATGTCTTCCTTGAAAATTTTAAATCATTTTATGCTTCCTTTACTGCATTTATCAGTATTCTGTATATTTATTGATTTGTTCCAGCCGCCCCACCAATTTCCCATTGCAGTGTTGAAGACTGTTGCTATGTTTATCCATGGTCTTTCACATATAGTAGATCATCAGTAAATACTTGTTGAAATCAGTTTCCGTTTTTTTTTCAAGTAGGCACTGTGCCCAACATGGGACTTGAACTCATGACCCTGAGATGTGAGAGTCACATGCTCTACTAAACTAAGCCAGCCAGGTACCCCCCTGAAGTCAGTATCTCAAGAGAGGAGCAGATAAACAATTTGCAAAGCACTTCTAATGATTCCTAAACTCTGGGTTTGCACCTCTGGAGATTTTTTAAGGTGATGGAAGGAGCTTTGGCTTGAGCATTAGAAGACTCAGGTTTAAGCCCTGGATTCTATGGCAAATAGCTGGAGACTTTAGGCATGTGAATTATCTCTTAAAACTGTGTTTGCTCTGCTGTATAATGGTGATAAGAATGCTTGCACTACATTGGCACAGGGTTGTTCTGAGGGGATGAGGTTATGTAAGCGTATGTATTTTAGACAGTATAAATTGTTGCAGTTGATCCGTGTTACAAGAATTCTAGTAATGAAACAATCTTAATTCAGAAAATAATGAATCTTTTCAATTACTGGAAAATTGGTCTTAAAAAAACAAACCAAGCTTTTAATAGTGAGATTATTTTACGGGTGGTTTTTATTTTCATTTTCATGCCCTTTTTCCTCCCCTTAAATTTCCTACAGGGGAAATAAAATATTTTAATCAGGGAAAAGAGGTTTTTCAAAGGTAATAGGAAATATTTTTTCAGTATTATAGAAGGTCATTTTGATACTAAATTTAGAGGATTTGGGTGGTAATCCTTAATATAAGGATAATCCCAACACTGCCTTAAAGCCAAATTTCCATTCTATTCCTTATGTGTTTTTAGTTGGGGTTGTGTCTATCTTTTCCTGCATTCCTGGTCAGGGTTCTGCAATTACAAATAGGTGTTAATATAATCTTGCTGGCCTTTCTTTTTTAAAGGTTTGCCTCAGTTGTTAAGGCAAGCTATTTATAGCTTTTGTGCATAACCTGAACCTTGTACTCCTAGTCAAGGTGGCATTCTATGCAAATTCCAAGACATGTGTACATAACTCATAGAAGTTAAACTTTGATACTCTTGCCTATAAAATTGACATTTTTGCCTGTGTTTTTGTTACTCTCGTATTCCCCTCCCCATGTTTTGTTCAAATATCTCCCTTTCTGCTGTTTACTATGACACATGCTTTTATACTTGAGCAGTTTTTGGCACTTGAGTTTTGGGATCTTGGCAGTCCTGTCAGATTCATTTGAGGCCATGTATCAAAGATTCTAAATGGAGAAAACCAGAATATTAGAAGTGTATCTGTGCCTTTAAATGAAGGGTAGAAAATCAGCTAACCCATTTCCTTCTAGATTCAGGAAGAATTTGATAAATATAATTGGAAACTTTGGAAGCCAAGCTTTAAAGCAGTGTCTGCCGACACAGAGTTCTGATTCTCTGGCCCTATATCACCACTTGCTAAGAGAGCTAGTAATTTTTCTTTTAACTTGCTGACCAAGTTAGTCAGAATTCTTTGTTAAGTAACCTATTACAGATTCTTGGAGGAGTAAAGGGCTTTTCTGATTAGTTGTGATTTAATAATAATAAGATTAAACTCCTACCATGTGAAAACAAGCTCCCTGCCATTCTTTAGATTGTCCTTAAAGCCAAGTCCTCTAAGACCAAAACATCACAAGCTCTTCATAAATGGTTCATTGTGTTTTTATCACAGGTTTATATATCAAACGAGGGGGACTTACTGTAGTTTTTTGGTTTTTTTTTTAATACACTAGTCCTCCCCACCTCCCCAGTTTGTGGTTGCACTTTCCACAGTTTCAGTTATGTGGTCAGCCACCATCCCGAGGCAGATGATTCTCCTTCCGTCGCAGGGTCAGATGGTCTCTGGTGGCTTCACGGTGTGTCACAGCGCCTGCCTCCCTCACCTTATCTCGTCACATGGTGTTTTATCATCTCACGTCATCACAAGAAGTGTAGATACAGCACAATAAGATCTTTAGAGATCTTAGAGGCCACATTCACATAACTTTTATTACAGCATATTACTATAATTGTTCTATTTTATTATTAATTTCTTGCTGTGCCAAATTTGTAAATTAAACTTTACCATAGGTATATATGTACATATAGGGGGAAAACATAGTCGTATACTTAGGGTTCAGTGCTATCCACAGTTTTAGCCACCTACTGGGGGTCTTGAAATGTATCCCCAGTAGATAAGGGCGGACTGCTGTAGCCTCTTTGTACTTTATTTGAATATTGTTTCCTTTATATTGGCCACAACTCTAATGCGAATGTTATGTCTTTAAAAGGGGGCAGGGGGGCACCTGGGTGGCTCAGTTGGTTAAGCGCCTGCCTTCGGCTCACATCATTATCCTAGGGTCCTGGGATCGAGTCCCGAATCGGGCTCCCTGCTCAGTGGGGGGCCTGCTTCTCCCTCTCCCTCTGACTGCCACTTCGCCTGCTTGTTCTCTCTCTCTGTCAAATAAATAAAATCTTTTTAAAAAATAAATAAAAGGGGGGCAACAATTTGGGGTCCACATAATAGCTGTTAGGAGTTATAAATGTCTTTCAGATTATTGGGAAGTATCTGTGCCATGGGAATAAATACAGAGAAGTCTATAACTGGGGCAAAAGGGGAGGGAATTAGTGGCTATTAGGACCTTTTCCCAAGAGGGTTATACCCAAAACCCTTCTTAAAATCTTTCAATTAAGTCTGAACATTTCAGCAGTCTTAGTTGTGGTATAGAGCATGATAAGCTGTTGTGAATAGAGGTCTAGAAATTGCCATTTTGGGGTGCTTGGCTGGCTCGGTAGAGCATGTGACTCTTAATCTCAGGGTCATGAGTTCAAGCCCCACATTGGGGGTGGAGCCTACTTAAAAGAAAGAAGCTGCCATTTAGCCAGTATTTTTTGAATCCCTACTATGTGTTAGGAATTATGCTAAATGGACTAGAGAGAGAAGAGGCTTCACTTTTCAAGGAGGGTTAGACTGGACACTAACAGGTAAGCACTTTGGTTGTTTATTGTGCTAATTGTTTTGAAGGAAATTAATAAGGTGCTTTGGGGGGAGTGCTGCTTGAGACAGGGTGGTCTGGAAAGGCTTTTGAAGAGGTTACGTTTGAACAGAGGCCTAAAGGACAATCGGAGTTCTTAACCATTTTTTGTGCCATAGATCCCTTTGATTGCCTGGTGAGGTCTGTGATGATCCTCTTAAAATATATAGAATAAAAGAGAATCTATTATATTGAAATGCCTATCAAAATATTGAAAAAATAAATGTGTGATATGGTAATATGTTTTGTTATTATATATATATATATTTTTAAGATTTATTTATTTATTTGACAGAGATCACAAGTAGGCAGAGAGACAGGCGGGGGGAGAGGGGGAGCAGGCTCCCCGCTGAGCAGAGAGCCCAATGTGGGGCTCGATCCCAGGACCCTGAGATCATGACCTGAGCCTTTAACTCAGAGGCTTTAACCCACTGAGCCACCCAGGCGCCCCAGTTTTGTTATTACTATATTAAATACCAAGATCTAATTGTCAGTCTGAAAACTGTAATTTCAAATAGTGATGAGTATAACCAATAAATCAAGATTTCTGCAACCACTATCACATGATATGAAAATACCTGTAATTTCTATTGGTGATGAAGTCCTAGGTACCCTGTCGTACTACTGATGGCTTATTGGCTCCATTCAAAATCAAAGGAAGTGCTAAATGTCAGAAATTAGAGAAAATGAAGAGTAAGTTCTCCCTCATCCAAATTCACAGGTGCTCTCAGTTCTGTCTGTGGACCCCAGGCTAAGAACTCCTGGATTAGATGGAATCAGCCAGGAAAAACACATCCCCAAAAGGAAGGGGGAGCTTGCTTAGAGTGAGGCAACTCCACAATTTTAAGGTAAAGGTACACCGAGTGTGAAATAAGGATGAAAAATAGCTACCTGGTGAAGCTGGAAGAGCCACTTAAGAGACGATTGGGAAAATACTAATTTACACTGAAACACAAATAGATGATAGTAAGGGATTATTGGGGTTCTTTGAGGTATGATTAAAATTGCAGTTAAAATGAATTTTTTTTTCTCAGAAATATATATGAATATGTATATTTGACTTAAGATGTCTTGGATTTGCTTTAAAATGATTGGATATGAGGAGAGAAGAAAAGCAGAGGCGCAACAAGTTTGATGATAATTGTTGAAACTGGACGATGGATAGGTGAGGGTTTGTTAAACCACTTTTTCCCATTTATGTGTTTGAAATTATCCATAATAAAAAGTTCAAAAAACGTGGTAAATTAAAATTAGCCATCTGTGAAGAGTCCATACTTGGGTAGACTGAGGAAGCAGCACACAAGGTCAAGACAGCTAGTGCGTTATTGCAGGGAAGTGTGACTTTAAGAACATATAAAGTGGAGCTGGTAAAGAAGACTGCTGGGACATTTATAACATTGCTTCATCTTAGTGAAGAGCTACAACTAAGTCCTAAGGAGGGAAAGCGTAACATTAAGCTTAAGAATCATTGTTGATCCAAGTGAGTGCTGATGCCTCCCGGACCCAAGAGAAAGAGACATTAGTTTGGGAGAGGGGAGACTTCCAGGACTTTCCATGTCCAAGATCAGCATTTCTCTAATAAATGTGATCCGTGGACCACTTGTACTGACATCACCTGGGGTTTTGCTGAAAATGCAGTGTTGGCTCTACCCTAGTCCCATTGATTCAGAATATTAGGGGAAAGGGGCTCAAATTCCTATATCTTAATAAAGCCCCCAAATGAGTCTTAGCACACTCAAAGTTTTCAAACTGTAACTATAGGTAAGATGATAATAGCTGCTTCTTACTGAGCAGTTTTACCATATGCCCATGCCATGCCGAACCCTTCACACACTTGAACCTTAGAGCAACTCTTCTGAGGTAGGTGATGAGGAAATCTCACATGAGAAAAATTAAGCTACTTGCCAGAAACACCCAGTTAGAAGTGGTGAAGCAGAACTGCAAACCAAATTCTCACCCCAGAGCCTATGCTCTTAGCTACTGCTGCCTCCCACCAGTCTCTTTTCTCTGATCCTGTGCCCACCAAAAGTTTTCTGTAGGAACTAACCTCTCACCTGCCTTTTACAAGGCAGATGTGTCCTAAGAGGATGCAAATATTCTGGTCACTGGGTAGAGACAGCTCCTGTCGTAAAGTAATAATTAGTGTCTGGTCTATGCGTCAGCCTTTTTTCAGTTGTGAATCAGTTCCAAAGAATACTTGAGACCTATACTTCATGTAAAAGTAGCTTGTGAAATTTCTGTACTTATTGTATGTATTCCTGTATTCTAAACCTTTGTTCCTAAGAGATTGAACACCTTCCTATTAGTGACAGGAACCTGCTATGACATTGCTAGCCATAGGGCAGGATTAAGGACCTACTCCTAGGAGAAACTGATGGGTGCTGAGGGAGTGAAGAATAAACACAAGCTTTTATAGGAACTGTGGTTGGTGCGTGCTCACTTACCTTATTTAATACTTTAAGTCCTATAAGATAGGTTAGTCATCGAACCACAACCCCTTATTTTCAATTCTGAACCCAAAAGGCTCTGTAAAACAAGATTACTTTTTTTCTTAAACTTGCAGCAAATTCATTTAGCAGCAAACCCTGATCTGATGATGTGAGACTGTTTATAATCCTTATTCATACTTTTCAATGCAGAAATATTAATGTCAATTACAGGGTGCTGCCTGTACCTCACTGTGAGGATATTATAAAGTGTGTGGTGTATGTGCCATGTTGTCTTTCTAAAATTTAAAGAATTTTCCAAAAACATTTTTGGCCCCAAGGGTTTCAGATGAGAAAGTTGAAGTTACAAGAGTTGTGTTTTCTCAACACATTGCTACCAAGTTAGAGAACTAGATTTTTTAAAAGGTCATATAAGGTTTTTTTCAGCTCTGCTACATTGTCTTTTAAAGGGCCTACTGAAAATCATTTAGCACATTCTTTGAAAGAAGTCTGTTAGCTTTGCAAATACAGTTGTACAGTTGATCCTTGACAACACAGGTTTGAACTGTGTGGGTCCACTTACACAAGGATTTTTTTTTCTGCTGTAGAACAGTAGTGTAAGAGTCTCCTGTGGTTTGTCTCCCTCCCGATCCCATCTTGTTTCATTTTTTCCCTCGCTACCCCCCCCACAACCCCCCCGCCCTGCCTCTCAAATTCCTCTTAATCTCATGAAACAAACTGAGGGTTGCTGGGGGGTGGGGGGTAGGGATAGGGTGTTATGGACACTAGGGAGGGTATTGCTATGGTGAGTGCTGTGAAATGTGTAAGCCTGATGATTCAAGACCTGTACCTCTGGGGCAAATAATACATTATATGTTAAGAAAGAAAAGAAAAAAGAACAGTAGTATAAATGTATTTTGTCTTCCTCATGATTTTTTTTTTTTAAGATTTATTTATTTGAGAGCAAGCGAGCAGTAACAGGGAGAGGGGCAGAGGGAGAGGGAGAAGCAGACTCCCCACTGAGCAGGGAGCCTTAAGGGGTGGTGGGCTCAATCCCAGGAACCTGGGATCATGACCTGAGCCAAAGGCAGACGCTTAACCAACTGAGCCACCCAGGTGCCCCTCCTCATGATTTTCTTAACATTTTCTTTTCTCTAGCTTACTTTATTATAAGAATATGGTATGTAATTCATATAAACATACAAAATGTGTTAATCAACTGTTTATACTATTAGTTTCCAGTCAATAGTAGGCTATTAAAGTCTTGGAGGAGTTGAAAGTTATACATGGATTTTCAACTGTGTGGGAGTTGGTGCCCCTAACCCCACATTGTTCAAGAATGAACGTTATAGTTGTATAAAAAGGTCCAAGAAAGATATTGGGGTTTTTTTTGCTTTTTGTTTTGTTTTTGTTTTTAAGATTTATTTATTTGAGAGAGCAAGTGGGAAGGGCAGAGGAGAGAGAATCCCAAGCAGACTCCATGCTAAGTATGGAGCCCAGTGTAGAGCCCAATCTCATGACCCTGAAGTCACGACCTGAGCTGAAACCAAGAGTCAGATGCTTAATGTATGTACCCAATACATGACTTTAAAAACATTTTTCTCGGGGCACCTGGGTGGCCCAGTCTGTTAAGTGTCTGACTCTTGGTTTTGCCTCGGGTCATGATTTCAGGGTCATGAGATTGGGCTCCACCTTCAGCACAGAGTCTGCTTAAGACCCTCTAGCCCTCCCCTGTGTTCACGCACACTCTCTCTCTCTCAAATCAATCTTAAAAAAATAAGTCATGTTGGGGCACCTGGGTGGCTCAGTTGTTAGGCATCTGCCTTTGGCTCGGTCATGATCCCAGGGTCCTGGGATCAAGCCCCGCATCAGGCTCCCTGCTCAGCAGGAAGCCTGCTTCTCCCTCCCACTCCCCCTGCTCATGTTCCTGCTCTTGCTGGCCCACCCCTGGCCTTATTAATAAATAAATAAATAATCTTAGTAAATAAATAAATGTCATACCCTCAGGCACCTGGGTGGCTCAGTCAGTTACGTGTCCGACTTTTCAGGTCTTGATCTTAGGGTTGTGAGTTCAAGCCCCACATTGGGCTCCACACTGGGCACGAAGCCTCGATGGCTGGCTGGCTGGCTCGCTGGATGGATGGATAGATGGATGGATGGATGGCTGGCTGGCTGGAAGGAAGGAAGGAAGGAAAGAATGAATTTAAAGCCATGTCTTTATTCTGTTGCCATGTGATCATTTGGCAATGCTTTGAACCTACCTTTTTTCCTCTTTATAGTTGTGCTCCAGAGAAATATTATGAATAATTTATTTGAAATATGTACCGTGTTTCATTGTCTTCTGGTAGAGTTGAGTAGGAGAGGGAATCAATTAATTTAACACTGAGGCATGAAGACTGATTTTTCCCCTTTATCCTTGGCCATTTAGAAAGCAATCTTAGCATTACCAGAATAAATAATCTGGCAAATTTCTCATGAATAAGGAGGATTATGGTGATAACACTCTCACAGTATTAAAAATAACCGTCTTTGAGTCATAGTAAGCTAAATCTCTCTTCTGGTTAAATTAATGTTATTTTCCCCATTTTTGGGTCCAGAATGGCTCACTGGGAGAAAAAAAATTTGATTTTTTTCCAAGCAAAAAGTCATCTAAAATTCTCTACTTTAGAGGTGCCTGGGTGGCTCAGTGGGTTAAAGCCTTTGCCTTCGGCTCAGGTCATGATCCCAGGGTCCTGGGATCGAGCCCCACATAGGGCTCTCTGCTCAGCGGGGAGCCTGCTTCCCCCTCTCTCTCTGCCTGCCTCTCTGCCTACTTGTGACCTCTCTCTCTGTCAAACTGTCAAATAAATAAATAAAATCTTAAAAAAAAAATTCTCTACTTTAGGCTTTCTTAATTCTGTAAAACATGTTATTTTTGCTTAAACATCAATCATGTGTTCCATTGCTTTTTCTCTTGTGGGATTGTCAGTCTCTTTCGATTTTCTTGTTGAATATTAATTTTATGCATGTATTGTGCTTTGTAAGAGTAGACCAGCCTCATGATACATAGGATGTTGGTAAGCATTAAGGAAAGTAAACATGTAAAGGATGACCTGTACTTACTTCCTATTAGACAAGTACTTTAATTGGAATTTTAAGTTTTTCTTTACATAAAATAAACCTGTGGTATTGTGGTATAATGAAAATCATGTGTTTGATATTCATCCCTAGCTCCTGGCACAGAGCTTCTAAAACACTTGGAATTTCCTAAGTGATAGGATGGGAATTGATTGCCAGAAGGAACACAACCGTGTTATTAGAGGGTTAGAACCATCAGTCCAACCCCCAGCCTCTGGCGGAAGAGGACAGGGGCTGGAGATTGAGTTCAGTCACCATGGCCAGTGATTTCATCAAACATGCCCGTGCAGTGAGGCTTCAGTAAACCCTGAAACAAGGAACACGTGGCCATGCTGGGAGGGCGGTGCCTCTGGAGAGGGTGTGGAGGCTCGGCACTGCTCTCCACCCCCGTGCGTGGCCCTGTGCATCTCTTCCATGTGGCTCTTCCCGAGTGGTTAACCTTTTTAATAAAGCAGTCAGTGTAAATGAAGTGATTTCCTGAGTTCCGTGAGTTAATGTAGTGAATTACTGAACCTGAGGGAAGATTGTGGGAACCTTCAAATTTGCAGCTGGCTTGTCAGAAGTGCAGGTGGTTTCTGGGTCTTGCACCTGGTGTCTGTGGTGGGTCAGTGGCATGGGACCGAGCCCTTCTAACCTGTGGGGTGACTGCAGGTAGGTAGTATCAGAATTTAATTGTAGGATACCCGGTTGGTGTCGGAGAATCAGAGAGTCGGTATTAGAACGCTGCAGGTATTTTGTGTGTTTAATGTATAACCTGGTCACAATCATTTTCTCTTACAGTATCTGACCAAGCAGGTGGAGCTTCTACGGCAGATGAATGAACAGCATGCAAAGGTTTATGAGCAATTAGATGTCACGGCAAGGGAACTGGAAGAAACAAATCAAAAGCTAGTTGCTGACAGCAAGGCCTCACAGCAAAAGATTCTGAGGTAAATTTTCTAGAACCCATTGAGGAAGCCCTAGGGGGAAGTCATTTAGTATAAACTAGAATAGAATGTGGCTGTAGTGGGTTTCGGTCAAAATGGGGTATGGTTTAATTTAATTCTTTATGGAGAATAGAGATTAAATAGAAGTCTTTTCCAATTAAGAAGGCCCAGTTTGAATGGCTGGCAACTAATCTCTCCTCACTGCTTATGCCCTTAATTTAATATGACAAGCAGCAAATGGCTTCTGTCTGTTCCTCACAGTCTGACCGAAACAATCGAATGCCTACAAACCAACATTGATCACCTCCAGAGCCAAGTGGAGGAGTTGAAGTCATCTGGCCAAGGAAGAAGGAGCCAGGGGAAATGTGACCAGGAGAAATCGGCACCCAGCTTCTCGTGTCTGAAAGAGCTGTACGACCTCCGCCAGTAAGAGCCTGCCCTTTTCTGGCATTGATGAGCAGGGGAGCGTCTCATGTCCGCAACACATCCTGGACTTCAGTAGATTAAAAGTACTTTTTTAAGAAATGCTCCTTGGCAATTAGACTACCAGTGGTTTGAGCAAAACCACTTAGACCTAAAATGATAGAGTTCCTGGGTATTAGTAATTCTGCGAAAACTTATTTTTGGAAGTCTTGGGAGTATTCATGTTAACATGAATACATGTTAACATGTATTTCATGTTAAGTCTTAAACTAAGGTACAGTACTTCTGATAGACTACAGGTTTGGGGGTTGTGTTTCACATTAGAGTGGAAAAATCAAAATTTCAATAAAACAAGCTTTTTGCCTCCAGAAATGCCTTTATAATTTAGAGTTAAGACACCACATATTTAAGAACTACTCCTTGAACACCTATTACATGGCAGGTGCTGTGCCAGACAGGAGTGGTGAGCAAAATAGACCCAGTTCCTGCCCTCATACTTTGAATCTCAGGGAGAGGCAGATACAAATCATCACACAAATAAGCACAGTTAAAGTCCTAGGACTAGGACTCTGCACAGGAGAGCTACTGGCTTGTGGCTCTCAACCTTGACTGTTTATCAAGTCACTCAAACAGCAATACCAATGAGTCCCTCAGGCCTACATCAGGATCTCTAAGTGCTGGTAAAAAGCTGCCCAGGTGATTCTGATGTGCAGCCAAGGTTGAGAACCCTGGGCCGTTCTAATTTCCTTGAGAGGTATCAGTCATACCTCTGGGCTTTGAGAACGGGCATTCTGTAGTACTTTTAATATTTGTTTGTTTATTTTTAAAGACTTTACTTATTTGTCAGAGAGCACAAGCAGGGGGAGCAGCGGGCAGAGGGAGAAGCAGGCTCCCTGCTAAGCAAGAAGCCTGACAGGGGGCTCAATTTCCGGACCCTGGGATCATGACCTGAGCCAAAGGCAGACGCTTAACCCACTGAGCCACCCAGGTGTCCCTCTGTAGTACTTCTAATGGTTAAAAAAAGAGGCACAAAAAGTATGCTTTCTTACGTGTGTTTGTTTGCTAGCCTTACAGTTTCATTTTAACCACTGCTCTAGTGTAGAAAAGGCAAAAAATTGATCACTGTCACAGTTCCTCAAAAATACTGAGTTGAAAAAAAAAATCAGTCTCCCTCTTTTCATTCCCAGTTGATCTGTGTAACATATATACATTTTTTTTGGTAATACATTCTTTCAACATTTTTCTCCCAGACACTTTGTGTATGATCATGTGTTTGCCGAGAAGATCACTTCCTTGCAAAGTCAGCAAAGCCCTGATGAAGAAGAAAATGAACATTTGAAGAAAACAGTGACGATGCTGCAGGCCCAGCTGAGCCTGGAGCGGCAGAAGCGGGTGGCCATGGAGGAGGAATACGGGCTCGTGCTCAAGGAGAACAGTGAGCTGGAACAGCAGCTGGGAGCCACGGACGCCTACCGAGCGCGGGCGCTGGAACTGGAGGCCGAGGTGGCTGAGATGCGGCAGATGCTGCAGGCGGAGCATCCTTTTGTGAATGGGGTCGAGAAGCTGGTGCCAGACTCTCTGTTCATCCCTTTCAAAGAACACGGCCAGAGCCTGCTGGAGGAGATGTTCCTGCCTGTGCCAGAGGCACACAGAAAGCCCCTCAAGCGCAGCAGCAGTGAGACGGTGCTCAGCAGCTTGGCGGGCGGGGACATCGTGCGGGGCCACGAGGAGACCTGCATTCGGAGGGCCAAGGCCGTGAAGCAGAGGGGCATCTCCCTTCTGCATGAAGTGGACACTCAGTACAGCGCCCTGAAGGTGAAGTATGAGGAGCTGCTGAAGAAGTGCCAGCAGGAGGAGGACTCCCTGTCCCACAAGGCGGTGCAGACCTCCAGGGCTCTCGTCAAAGACCTGGCCGGGACGAACGCCCAGCCTGAGCCTGGCACGAGCAGCTGGGAGCCAGCCTCTGTCACCCCAGACCCCGTCAGTTCCCCCGCCACCACGACACCTCCGGAGTACAAAGCGCTCTTTAAGGAGATCTTTAGTTGCATCAAGAAAACTAAGCAGGAAATAGATGAACAGAGAACAAAATACCCATCTCTTTCCTCTCATTCCTAATTCAACCTCCAGCTCTGCTACTAATCTGTCCCCTTCCTTTCACCTCTCTCTCCCACTCCGACAAGTGTTTGTAAACCCCACAGCCTGATTGATACTGCTCATGACGTTTGCCTCGTTGCTTTCCCTATTAGCAGCTGTGAACAGCAGTGGGGAAAGAAGGTGGCTGCCGGTGTCAGCTCTACAATCCATTTAAGCTCCTCAGGAAATCCCACGACAGACTGGCCTCTGGCTGGTGCACTGATGTGGTTGTGATTCCTTGAAAAGCCCCAGAACCAGTGAACGATAGATCCATGCTCCTAAGGGAAGCAGGCCTGCAGTTACTCTAGTGCGTAGCAGATAGTGTATGGTATATAGGGGCAAAAGGGCAGAGTTGAAACAAAACGAAGGCAACTCTCCTACTGCCTCCTTGCTTCTCAAAACTGTAGAAGTCAGATGGCTGCCAAACTGAAGTAGCTTTCACAAACACTGTTGGATACTGTGAACTCATTAAGAAGAATGCCCAGGAGAAAGCAGGGGTCTACTCCAAAATAAATGGCATTAACAAGTACTCCAAGCCTTGAGTTTTGTTACATCTGCTACCAGTTGAGCTGTGACTGACAAGTAATCATAACGCATCTAAATCCAACCGAAACCAAACCAAACTGAAAGGCAAGCTCTGGTTTGACCAAAGTCAGCTTCTTCGCCTAGGCCCTAGAGGGCCACCTTCCCTCCTTCAGATGTTTTTACTCAAAGTTGTAGTGGTTAGCATAGGCAAATATGTAAATCATTCTCAAAGTCAAACTAAAGAAGCAAGATGAAACCCCTCACTCCTGATGTGTTGCCGGAGGTGGGGGAGCTGACAGCCACAGGCCGCCCTTGCTCAGTTCCTGTGGTTCCAAGAAATGTTTTTGACTTGCTGCAGAAATTCCTGTCTGCTACTTTGCTAAACAGTATTCTGTGGGAATCTACTCATCTTCTCACTTGCATACTTTTAATTTAAAACTATTTAAAAGAACTGAAGTTCCAGTTGTATATTATTTTTCTAAAAACCAAATAAAACTACCTATGAAAATGAACGAATGGATCACTTGCTTATTTTAAGCTGAAGCCCTTTTACTGTTATAATCAACTTTCCATTTTTTTTCTTCCAACAGATAGCTCTGAGATTTGATCACAATTTATTTCCATTTTTCCCCATTCTTTGGGATTGTCATGTTAATGTGTTCATTAGAATAACTATATATGATTGAAAAATACTTTCAAATGTATATACTTTATATGTAAATGTTCACTATCTTAGAAATGTTCTGGTTCTAAATTAATAGCATTTCGCTCAACAGTTCATCATTCAATCGTAGGAAAGATGCTTCACAATATTTAAACATTAAAATGAGCACTAAGTCTAAATTTTGTTTTCATTTTGAGAAACAGTATGAAGAGTTTGTTAAAGAAAGTCATTGTGTTGTCCCTGACCTCCCAGCTGCTCCCTAAGATCAACTAGTTACCAGTTTCTTGTATTCTCTCTTTTTTTTTTCAGTTTCTTGTATTTTCTTTCAAAATACTTTGTGCATACGTTAGTACCTGAGTATGTTTCTATCAGCCCATATTCGTAAAAGCGTATACACCACCAGCTGCCGTCACTGTAACTTCCGTTTTCACTGAACCGCGTATCTGGAACATTGACCGTCTACGGTCTTTATGATAGTACGGTAGTATTACATCTATGGATAGAAACTCCGTATGGACATTCAACCAGTGGGTGCAGCTGAGGAAAGAAGGTGGCTGCTGGTGTCAGCTCTCCGATCCAGTTCTGTTTAAGCTCCTCAGGAAATCCCACGGCAGACTGGCCTCTGGCTAGCGCAGATGTGTGCGTGTGTATATTTATATCGTATATATATCCGTATATAAGAATCCATTTAAGTAGTCCCTGTATCTTTGGACATTTAGGAATCCAGAAGGTAAATCATTGCAAGTCAAGTAAAAAAGCACATTTTGCTATGACCGTCTTCCAGGTTACTGAGCCCCTAGCTCCCAGCGCCCACCAATATAGGAGGAGGCCTCGTTGCTCAAACCTGTGCCAGTAAACTTTCCGACCCTCGGAAACTAATGGAAGAAAAGTGGGGTTTCCTTGTGGTTTAAATTTCATTTATTAAGGTTGAATATTTTATAATCTGTTAAAAGACCATGTGTGTTGTCTTTTGCCTATTTTTCTTATTTAAGAGTTCTAGCGTTGAGGAAATTCATTTTGTAATTAGAAACTACAAATACTCTTTACCTTAATTTTACCTTGTTATTGGCATTTTGTGAAGCAAAATTTTTATGTGGTTATATTAATCCTTTAATACTTGTTTGTGCTCGACAGGTGTTTGATCCACCTGAACTTGATTTTTCTCTTTTTATTGTGGTAAAAATACACTTAAAACAATTACCATCTTAACCATTTTTAAGTGAATAGTAAAGTGTTAATAAATTCACATCTTTGTGCAACCATCACTACCATTCACCCCCATGACTCTTCATTTTTAAACCGGAAACTAGGCCCTTTTAACTCCCCGTTCTCCCATTCTCCCCTTCCACTATCTGTGGCAACTACCATTATATATATTTATATATATTTTTTTCATTCTGGATATTAATCCATTATCAGATAATATGATTTGCAAATATCTTTTCTGAGGGTTGCCTTTTTACTGTTTTTTGTTTTTTATTCTTTTTTTTTTTTTTTTTTTGAGATTTTACTTATTTGACACAGAGGAAGGGAAGGAGAGAGCAAGTACAAGCAGGGGGAGTGGCAGAGGAAGAGGGAGAAGGCTCCCCACTGAGCAGGGAGCCCAATGCAGGGCTTGATCCCAGGACCCTGGGACCATGACCCAAGCCAAAGGCAGACACCGACCTGACTGAGTCCCCAGGCACCCCACCTTTTTACTCTGATGATAGTGTCTTTTGATACATAATGTTTTTAAATTTTCATGAAGTCCAATTTGTCTGTTTTTTCTTTTGTTACCTGTACTTTTGATGTCATACCAAGAGATCGTTGCCAAATCCAGTGTTATGAAGCTTTTGCAATATGATGTTACTGAAGCTTCATTCTTTAGCATGTGGATATCCAGTCTTCCCAGCACCGTTTGCTGAATAGATTGTCCTTTCTCCATTAATGGTCTTGGAACCCTTGTCAAAAATCATTTGACCATATGAGTGAGGGTTTGTTTTTAGGTTCTCTGTATTCCGTTGCTCTATGTGTCTCTCATTATGCCAGTACCACACTGTTTTGATTATGGTAGATTTGTAGTAAGTATTGAAATCAGGAAGTATGAGTCCTCCAATTTTATTCCCCTTTTTTTTTTCCCCCAAGATTGTTTTGGCTATTCAGTGTCCCTTGAGATTCCATATGGATTTTAGGATAGTTTTATCATTTCTGCAAGAACTGTCATTGTGATTTGTATAGAGATTATGTTGAATCTGTAGATCGCTTTGAGTAATATTGATATTTTAACAATATTAACTCTTCCAGTCAATGAGAATAAGATGTGTTTCCACTTATTTATGTCTTAATTTCTTTAAGCAATGTTTTATTTTTATTGTTTGAATCTTTCACTTCTTTGGTTGAATTAATGACAAGGTATTTCAGGGTGCCTGGCTGGCTCATTTGGAGGAGTGTGACTCTTGATCTTGGGGTTGTGAGTTCAAGCCCCATGTTGGGTGTAGAGCCTACTTAAATTAATAAATAAACTTTTAAAAAAAAGTTACTTAGTATTTCTTTTGATGCCATTTTAAATGGAATTGTTTTTTAATTTCCTTTTGGATTGTTCATTGTTAGTGTATAGAAATGCAATTATTTTTTCTGTGTTAACTTTGTATGCAGCTACTCTGAATTCATTTATGCTGACAGGTTTTTGTGTGTGTGTGTGTGTGTGTGTAATCTTTAGAGTTTTCTACATAAAAGATTGTATCATCTGCAAGTAGGAAATTTTACTTCTTATTTCCCAATCTGAGTGATTTCTATTTGTTTTTCTTGCCTAATTGCTTTGGCTAGAACTTTCAGTACTGTTAAATTGGAAGTTGTTAAAGCAGGCATCTTTGCCTTGTTCCTAAACTTTGAGTAGATGCTTTCATTTCTTCAATAGTGAGTATGATGTTCACTGTGGATTTTTCATACATGGCTTTTATTATGTTGAAGTAGTTATCTTCCTAGTTCATTGAGGGTTTTTTTTTCTTTTAACCATGAAAAGATACAGTATTTTGCTATATGCTTTCTCTGCATCATTTGAGATGATCATGTGGTGGTTTTTCCTTCATTCTGTTGATGTGACATACTGTGTTGATCAATTTTTTATTTTTATTTATTTTTTATTTTATTCATTTGTCAGAGAGAGAGCACAAGCAGGGAGAGCAGCAGGCAGAGCAGGCAGAGGGAGAAGCAGGCTTCCTGCTGAGCAAGGAGCCCAATGTGGGACTCAGTCCCGGGATCCTGGGATCATGACCCAAGCCAAAGGCAGACGCCCAACCAACTGAGCCACACAGGTGTCCTTGTTGATCAGTTTCTATATGTTGTACCATCCTTGCATTCCAGGAGAACTCCACATTGTCGCGATGTGTAATCCTTTTAATGTGCTGCTGAATTCTGTTTATTGGTATTTTGTTGAGAATTTTTTTGCATCAGTGTTTATAGGGATATTGTTCATAAGTAGTTTCCTTGTAGTGTCTTTGGCTTTAATGTCAGGGTTATGCTGGCTTTATAGACTGACTTATGAAGTGTTCCTACCTCAGTGTTTTGTTTTGTTTTTTTTTAAAGGTTGAGAAGGATTG
>CM052890.1:18816396-18842010 GCA_028534135.1 Potos flavus
CACAGAAGCCAGAGGCAGGAGCAAGGTGTTGCAGCCTCCCACTCTCCAGGGGGAGAATCCAGCTCAGAGTTGGACTTGGTGTCTGGTCACACATCTAATACGAACCGCGGTTAAACTCAAGTCCATGAGTCTACTCACTCTCCCTGGACCTCAGCACCCTGGGGCTGAACACATCAGAGATCTTTTCCTCCTCAGAGAAGACCATCCGATAGGGTCCCTACATCAGGATCATGGGGAGGGAAGTCCACGGGGGCAGCAGCGAGGGGCCACTGGCCCCACCAACAGGAAGGAGCGGGGCAGGGGTGCCTGAGAGCAGCCTACCTCATGTCCCTCTCCCATCCACCCCAGCAACCCGAGCCAGAGAGAACCTAGCTAACCCTGGGCAGGCGCCCTCCCCCTGCCTGGCCCAGCTCTGACAAAAGGATCCTGGAGCTAACTAGACCCATTAGCTGGGTGGGCAAGGGTGGCTCCAAGTAGGGCAGGGCCCCCATACCCTGGGCCTTCCATAGTTTCCATTGGAAACTGCACCAGTGAGGCTCCCTGCCACGAGGGCCAGGTCTCCTGGGACGGCCTAGCCAGCACGGGCTCCAGGGCCTCTCGTCCTAGTTTGTGTGTCTCACACAAAGATGGCCTTTGCCTCAAATCACCCAAGGCTACGGGTGCTTCTGACCTTGAATTGCAAACGTCCACATTCCCTTACGATGCAGCCGCAGCCCCACTCCGGACCGGTTTGCTGCCAGGTCTGAGCAGAGCCTGGGGGGAGGGGGGGGACAGAATGACCAGCACCACTTCCTGAAGCCACAGCGTGGCCCTCTCCACCCTCAGCTAAGGGAAAGTCTGCAACACGCCCTCTGCTCCTGGACTTCTCCCACTCCAGGGCCCCTGCGGACACGGGGACGAGAGGCTCAGGGTGTGGGTGGCTCACGCTGCCCCCTGCAGGCCCAGCAGCAGAAACGCTGAGCACGCTGGTGGGACCTCTGGCCAGGGAGGCCTGCCGGAGCCCGGGCGGCACAAGCCGTGGGCTCGGGTCAAAGGGGCAGCGCGTCAGTTAAAGCAGGAAAGATTTCAACCCCGCAGCCGCTCTACTGGGCTTCCAGTTCCAGCTCCAGCACCGCCTGGGTATACGACCTTCACACAACCCCATGTCACTTCTCTGAAAATGGGTTTCTACATCTTCGAATTGCAAAGATCAAATGATGACCGAAGTGAACTCATCCTGAAAAACGGCAGGGCTGACCGGGACCTGCACGGCCCAGGCCCCACTGTAGGCCAAGCAAGGGGTTAGCGCCCTCGGACACCTCAGTGGGCCCTCCCCAAGTCCCCGGGTACCAAAGCCAACACCTGCTCCCATCGGATGAGGGTGCAGAGCCTAAGAGGCCCAAGCTCACACAAAACCAACCCATGAGAACCAAGCTTCAGACCGAGGTCAACGCTCCTCCCGGGTTCCCATGCAGCCTCCAAACAACTGCTTCCCCCAAAGCAAGCGGGATGCAGGCCGCTCCAGAGGGACCCCACTTGTTGCCTTCCCGCCAGGAAAGGTGCTGTGTGTCCAGGAGCCCTCCCGAGGGGCAGAGGGTGGCCTCGTGTGTACGCCCATGTAGGCGCGGGCTCTACTTACAGGCACCAATATCTGCTTGCACCCGGCGGCCAGCACGGTGTCCTGCAGCATGCGGTCCGAGATGCCGCTGAACAGCGTGTGGCCAGGTGGCAGGCTGGCCAGATGCAGGTTGAAGAGGCGCTTGAGTTCACTCAGCGTGAGCACGAACTGTCTCTGGAAGGTGGCCTCCACGAAGGCCCTCAGTTCCCGGGCCACAGGGGTGCTGGTACAGCCCGGAGGCGGATGCCCATTGAAGCTGTCCCCGCCGGCCGCCCGCCCGCTAGGCAACCCATTGGCCAGCCTATTGTGGAGGCCGCCACCGAGAGAGGTGTCCATGGGCTCCTCATCTTCCTCTGCCTCTCGATCTTCCTCGTCCTCGCCCTCCTCACTCATGGGCTCCTCCTTGATCCGCACGCCGGGCAGGACCGAGGACGCCCGCATCTGCTCCTTCCTCCGCTGCAGCTCCCGTTCCAGCAGGGCGTGGTTCTGCTGGGCCTTGCTTTTGGCCACGTGGACCCGCTGGTCCCCAGAGAGCAGCGCAGCAGGCCCTGCGGGGAGAGGCAGTGCTGCTGCAGAGGGCTCCGGGACAGCACAGAGAAGGACCCTCCGCCCAGCGACAACCCCGGCCAGCCCGACGGGGCTGAAGCAGGTGCTGCGGTCCCGCCTTTCACCTGCACCTGACCCGGAAGGGACGGAGCTCCCCCCGCGATGAGGAAAGAAACAGAAGCGGGGGAAAGTCATAATCCCACGCTGGGAGATTCAAACCAGGACAGGTGACTGTTCCTGCCAGTTCCTCCTGTCCCACCGCCACCTTCTGCCGACCCAGGACGGCACCCCAGCACAGCCCCAGAGTTCAGAAGCCCTCAGTCCCCGAGGCCAAGCCTTGAGCTGAGGTCTGTGGGGAAGGGGGAGGAAGGCACAGAAAGGACACCCAGTGCAGAGAGCCACACGCCCCTCTCCGGCGGGAGCCCTAACAAGCCCCCGCAAAGCAGGCCTCCCAGAGCCAGGGCTGGCTTAGGAGCCCCTCGCCCACCTGATTGTCCATCTGGCTTCTTTGGCAAGCTTTCCTTCACAAGATTATACACTTTTTCTAATCTGAAAAGAAGAATAAACTCTCTTAACTTTACACCTCGTCCCCAGTCCCATCTCACTACAGCAAGCCCTGCCATCGAGGCAGGGATATCCTGGCCACCGAGATGCTGGTGCATGGAGCCGCGCCAGCCCTCCCGACGGCACGCAGGCCGCACGGCCCCCAGGAGCCCGGGGCTGGGGCGGGCAGTGGTGCCCCCGCCAGCTCCTCAGGACAGGCCAGCTCTGATCAGCAGGGGCGGCTGGGCCAGGCCGGTGCCGGGGGGCTCTGGGACTGAGCCGCAGCGTCCACCGGAGTGGGGGAAGGGCACGCAGGGCCCCGGGTGCCTTCCCTGGCCCACACTCGGCCTGGGAGGCCAGGCGGCTGTGGACTGCCCAGCAAGCCCTTACTTTGCCTGGATGCCCGTCCACAGCATGTGCTGCCGCTGGACCACATCTGGATGTTTCTTGATGAACTCCCCATCGTAAGGCAGTATGAACTCCCAGCCTTTGTTGATCCTCACCACGGCCATGTGCTCCAGGAAGTCCTTCACGTCCTCCGTGCAGAGCTGGGGGAGACGACAAAGGTGAGGCCCGCAGGCCCAAGAGCCACCCGGCCCCGCTCCCTGCAGCGGCAGGGCCCGGGCCTCTGACGAGAGCAGCACTTACTTTAGTCACTGCTGCCACCTCCTTCCTCACCACCCACCGGCTCTGCGTGAACTTCCACATCTGACGGAGAAAAGGCAGCATGTTTCCCGGAGGCAAAGACGGATTGCTCCGAAGACCATCCCCCAGACCCCTGTAGTTGTCCTGGGGGCCCGGGATGAGGGAAGACTGTCCCCGACAAGAACTCAGATTGGACTAGCCCCCTCCCCCCAGGCCCCACTCTGACAGCGTCCGCACAATGGACACGGGCTGGCAGGCAGCGGCAAACGGCACATGGGCTCCGGTGAGCGAGCCCAGGAGCGGATATCTGCTACACTTTGGCCCTGAGACAAAAAGTGCAGAGGCACCCAGCCGCTAACTGTCCAGAGAAACTGGGACATCCGATCACACAGAGAAAAAACACGGGCACACTCTTGAACAGCTTAGGGGCTGCCCTGCGCACATCACAGTCACCGCAGACAGCTTAGGAGACCGATTTCCCCAAACTCGAAGCACAAAGCTGAGATCAAGGTAGGCAGTGCAGATCTCAGCAGCTGAGGTTCAAGCCCTTGAGAGGGATACCTGGGCCAGGACTTACTGGATGAGGGCTGGGCAACAGAGTGGGGGAATGAGCTGGCTCAGGAATTGCCAAGACCCACAGCAATAATGGGGGGAACACATACGAGAGAAGCAGGCCTGCCCGGGACCATGGGGGACGGCACTGTCAGCCCCACCCAAAGTCGGTGCCATTCAGGGGTTTGGGCCCAGCAGTACCGGACTGTCCAAGTATTCATAATGAGCTAGAAATCTGGTTTATACCAGGATTTTGAATTGTAAACATTAATTCAAATGAACATTTTTTTTTTTTAAACTTATTTGACAGAGCACAAGAAAGGGGAATGGCAGGCAGAGGAAGAGGGAGAAGCAAGCTCCCACTGGGCAGGTAGAGCCCGATGTGGGGCTCGATCCCAGGACCCTGGGATCATGACCTGAGCCTAAGGCAGATGCTTAACCGACTGAGCCACCCAGGTGCCCTCGAGTGAACAGTTAACAACTGCTCAGGCCAAATGAAACATGTTCCTTAGCCAGAGTCCACCTGAGGGCCTCTGGTTTGTAATCCTCAGACCAAAGGAACTCTAACGTTCTTATGAAGCCCAAGACTCCAGGATTCTGAATCGAAGGAGAAAGAAACAGGGTCCAGAGCCACCCCCTGCCCTCGACCTGGCCACACAGACCGGCCTTTCCCCCGCTGCCTGAGCCAAGGTCCTGACAGCCCTGCCCTGCCCTGCCCGTGACCTCCCTCCCCGACGACCGGAGGCCAGAGAGCCTGGGCACTTACCACAAAGTCGCGACCCCGACAGAGCACCTCGGCAGGCACGCCGCTGTGAGGGCTGGAGGAGTCCTTGGGGTACAGGATGTCGCTGCCAATGAGAGCAGGAGCAGCGGGTGAGTCCCATTCCTCAGCCCCTCCGCCCCCTGCCGTGCCCCACCTCCAGCTCCAAGCGCCCGCCCAGCCCCTGCCCCCGGGGCCGCCTTTCAACCGTGGAGCCTGCCTCTGTGAACACGGATGTAGAGAAGCAGCACTCCTCCTGTACACCCCCCCCCCCAAGAGTCCTTCCTCCCAGCCCTTCATGACCTTCCAGGCACACACCGCCCAGCCCCGAGGCCCACTGCAGTCAGGGAGGGCAGGGGCTCAGCAGCAGGCCCAGGATTCTGGGAAGACAGCAAGTCCCACGTGCAAGGCAGATGGGAGGCCTAGAGAGACTGGCTGGGAAGCAGGACATGAGGCCTTCACCACCTGCCCGAAGGGACGGGCAGGCAGTGTGAGCAGGAACAAGAGGGGTCAGGGGCTGGGACCTGGATGGGCCCTGAGGCACGAGTGGGGCTGAAGCCTCTGGAGCGAATGGGACCAGAGGTCCAACTCGGAGAACCTGAGGGCCCAAGGGCGAATGAGCGGGGTGCCGAGGCTTACGGTATAACCCTGACCAAGTTCAGCCACACACGCTGTCATACACATACCCCCCTACTGCCCCCCAGACCAGCCTCTGCTCTCCTGCGCCACTGCTGCTGGGAGCCCTCTTTCCTGCCCTCCTCAATCCTCCCTGGCAACCAACCAATACTCCTCCTTCCGGGTTGAGCTCTGTGTCCGCTCCCTTCCTAGAAACACGCTATGGGGACAGAGACCATCACTGCCACACAGAGGGAAGGGAGCCGCTAGGAAGGGCCTGAACAAGTGACGAACGTGGTGCGCGCCCCGGGTCTCTGCACTCCGCGTGCCCCTCTGTAGTGGTGCCCCGTCTGCCCCACACATCTCCTGAGGACGGGGACAGCGTGTGAATGACGGCGGAGCACAGAGTGCGCCATGGAGACAGACTTAGTGAGCCATGCGTGAGTTCTGCATCATCTCCTCACAGGAACACACAGGGACCAACGAGGAAGGAGCACCACCCCCAGACTGTGGCGTGGCAGTGAGGGCTCGCAGCAGGACCCGAAGCACGGGGGCAGGAGGAACACGCGGCCCGGGAGGCCCTACCTTCAGGTCACAGGGACAGACCCCAGGCTGAAAGGGCAGAAGCACCAGGGCCACAGGCTGGGCAAAGAGCTCAAACCCCAGCTCGGTGGCTGCCTTGCTCCCAGAGGTTTGGCAAGTCCCTGCATCTCAGAGTCAATGAGCTCCTTCTAGCTCTCGCTCGTTCGTAGCACAAATATACCTAGGTGGTCCCATTTAACGAATGATGCGCCATCCAAAGGCCTTCCATGACCAAACACTTAAAACGTGGCTGGAGACAGCCGCGACCTACTGACAGACACTGGACATGTTTCCCAGTGCAAGGGCGCCACCAGGTGGCAGCAACGTGAATAGCCTTTACAGTTCACTTGGCCAACCAACCAAAACAATGCAGTTTCTGCAATGAAGTACTTGAAATTTTTGAACAATTCATATTTTGAAAGATTGTTCACCTTACACCACACTTCCTAAAAAGTGAGCTTTTATTAGTGTATTTTATGTTAAACTATTTAAAATTAACATAATCCAGGCACACATAAAAGGCAGCCACATTTAGAAGCAAGGGTCTAAGACGTGCCAGGCATTATACTGAGTGCCAGGGACATGAGGAGGGTCAACACAGAAGTCCCTACCCCCCTTGCAAGTGACAGTCTGGTGGAGGGATCACAGAAGAGAAACTCCTGAAAGGCATCAAGCCACATGCTCCACGGGACATGTGAAAGGAAACTCACGCTCAGATGCATCTTAATGAACTGTGGAAAGCCCCAAGAGAAAATCTCAAAAAGAGCCAGAGGGAACCAAGGGTAAAGAGAGTAGACTCGTCACTAGAAACAATGGGAATGAGAATGCAATGAAATTATATCAGTGTGTGGAAGGAAAACAATCAACCTTGAATTCTCCACAGGAAAAATTTCCTTTAACAACAAAGGTGGAATAGACATTTCCAACCATACGAAACCCAAGGGAACTCCTCCCCTGCAGACCTTCGTTAAAGGAAACAATGAAGCGGTTTTTGGCAGAAGGAAATTATCCCAGATAGAAACTCAGACACAGAGTCGTGATGAGCAAAATAAAAAAGTAAATATGTGAGCACATCTGAAGAATACTGACTGGATATGACAATGTCCTGTGGGTTTTAAAATACAATTAAAATATATAAATACAACGGCACCACAAGAGTTGGGAGGAAGAGAAATAACATTCTAAGGTCTTTGAACTGTCCTGGATGAGGGTAAAACACAGCGACTAACATTAAACATGATCAGTTATGAATGCACCCTGAAATCTATAGCGTACTCACTAAAAGAACCCAGAAAGGATAATTTCCAAATTGGCAGGGAGAAATGGAATAATAAAACAAGAATCCAGTAGTGGGTAAGAATGGATGTAAAATGCAGGACAGACAGCACTATGGTAGACTTAAACCCAAAACATCAGTAATCATGTTGAATATAAATGGATCAAATACTCCCATAGAGAACGTACCTCTTCACGACCCAGTTTCCTTGGACTAACATCGCCACCTTCTGGATGCCACGCAGAACAGCCACAGAGTCAATGGAGGGGCCGAGGAGGCTCATCAAGTTGGCAAAAGGCATGACCTTCACTGGGGAGGATGCAAGAGACATGAGACAGGGGAAGAGGGCCTGGGCACTCCCTCCCCCAAGTCTATGCAGCCTAAGGCTCCCATAACGACCCCAGCATGGGACTAACGCTGGCGACATGGGTAAGAATAAGCGCTGACTCCACTGGCTGCTCGCGCAGGCACCCCGCACGCACGGAATCCTGGAGCAAACACCCCAAGGGCTGCTCCTTAAAGGTAAGACTATTACAGGATGCCTGGCTGGCTCAGTTGCTATAGTATGCGACTCTTGATCTCAGGGTCAGGAGTTCAAGCCCCACACTGGGCATGGAGCCTACTCAGGGGGGAAAAAAAAAAGGTAAAACCATTACTACTGGGGCCCAGAAAGGGCCTGGGGTAGGCCCACATACTCTGCAGCAAGGCCAGTGGCCTGGCACCCTGGCGGCCCCAGGCAGAGCTGGGCGCTCCCCTCTGCTCAGGCCCCCGGAGACCCTAGAGGTGGTAGCTCCGAAGGGGAGCCCGGGGCCTGGGACTCAGCTCTGAGGCTCAGGGCTCACGTCTGCCCTCCAGGTTCCGGCTCTCCGAGTCCTCTGAGAAAGGAGACCCGTCCCTGCTGTGTGCAGCCTGGTGCATGCACCACGAAATCGTGCAAGCGAACGGACGGAGCTCATGTTCACGTGCAAGGCTCTGTAAGCCGTGAAGAAGCCGCATGTCAGCCCTCAGGAGCTCTCCTGGTTCCTCAGGCGCAGGAGGGTCAGCGGCCTGCCCAGGTTCACACAGCAGGGCAGCGGCCGGGCCAGCGGAGAGCCGGAACCCGAGCCGGGCTGACGGGGCCACCGCGCTGCTTTGGTGCGATCCTTCCAGGCGAGGCCAGAGCTGTGAAGCGGGAGCCTCTGTTCTTGCCTCTCAGTCCTCAGTCTGTCCCACACTCCGTTCCCCCAGGAGGTGGTAGGGCTGGGGCCCCCTGGGGGATGCAGGTGTCCACCCACCATTCTTCATCAGGATCTTGATCTGATCAGCCAGGGGCAAGGTGCGCAGCTGGGCCATGGACAGGACGTTGCTGGGGGCCACGGGTTTGTCTCTGTTGAAAACAGAAACGGTAGGTTAGAGGAGGGGGTGAGAGAGGAGATTTGGGGTGGGGAGGGTGGCGTCCAGCCCAGCTCTACTCACTTCTCCTCCTCCGGGCTGGGGGGCATCAGCATCATGAGGTACTCGCTGCAGGGGAGAGGGCAGGGTGAGCAACTCCTGGGCTCTGTCCCTGCCCCACCCCGGCCTGCGCCTAGGCTGAATCCTCCCCAGGAGAGGGCTGGGGGGCAGAGACCCATGCCCACCCTCCCCTAACGCCCCCAAAGCTGCGGAGAGCGGACGACCATCTCTTCCCGCACCCACCCGTCTCCAGAGGATGAAGGGCCCCCTCCCATGTCCATCTCCCTTGCTTCAGAAGGGGCCACAGTCTCCAGGAAGCCCCCCCCCAAAGGGCCCCTCCTGGGGCCAGCGGTAGGCTCAGGAGACCACAGGGCTGAACACCCTAGCCCGGCCGGTCCCACCTGGGTGACTTGACAAGCTCTGTGTTCTCGACCCCGCTGGAACCCTGGCACAGCAGGTACTGGCGCTCGTGCTCCGAGCGGCTGTCCTGTGGGGGAAGGGGCAGGGTGAGAGGCTCCTCAGCCACACCCCGGGCCTGTGCCACCCCCCTGAACCCTTCTGCCATCCAGTTTTCACCCCTGCATCACCTTCCACTCCAGCCACCCACTGTCCTGCGCCAAGGCCAGCCACGGGATCAAATCCAACCACCTGAGCATGACATTCAAGGCCTCTGTGAGGCAGCCTCAACCAACCACTTCCAGCTTTACAACCGAACAGCCCCAGCACCCACGTCTAGGTGCCCTGCCTGCGACACAGGGCCAGTAAGAGCCAACAGTAAAAGGATCGGCTAACAGTCACTCAGCACCTACCACGTGCCGGGCTCTGGTGCGATGGCTGCAAATATACATCGGTTTGTCTCCTTAGGGCATTTGCATAAAGTCACACACCAGGAAATAAGAGTTTCTGGAAGTCTGACTCTAAGGCTCTGTCAACATGAAGCTCTTTCAGGAAAGTTCCAGAGAAATCAGGACTTGCTCCTCTCCCAGAAAGATGCTGGGGAGCCCTCTGGCATCTTTGGCTTTGATTCAATCACTTCCCTTACTCAATACAGTTTCAAGGATTGGGCTCTAAGCACACAAGATGAAAACCAAGTGTAAGTCGAAGCCCCCTTGGCAGATACACAGTGATCTTGGCCATGAGACAGACAGGTTCTCCATCGAGGGAGGGCCTTCATTCAGGACCCAGGATGCATAAAAATATGTAACCAAACACCAGCTCCACCCTGGGGCCGGCAAGAAGCTCACACTTGAGAGCCTGGGGATGCCGAAACCGCTGACCCGGGAAACGACAGGCTCCTTTCTCAATCTCCTGCTCCCCTGGGGACACACGCTAAGTAGACCGGCTGGAACAAAGGACAAACTGTCCCCAGGACTTCACCCTCCCTCCCCGGGCTCCCTACCACCAAGTGGCTCTCACTTATTCTGAAACAAGTTCACGGCGAGACTGGGCTCCTCTCCCAGGACCCCGGCCCAGGGCCAGCGTCCGCCACCAGCGGAGACCCCAGCTCACCCTTAGGCCGTAGTAGTGCAAGTGCACCCACGGCTCCTCGGCGTGCTTCTTCTGCAGGAACTCGTAGGACTGCACGCGGCGCTGGCGGGCCTGCTCCGACTCCGGACGAGAGAACCGCACCTGGGAGGGGGGTTGTGGCCTCAGGCCTGGACCCATCCTGGGCTGCCGGCCCGCGCCCTCGAGACTGGAGAGCCCCGCACCACTCCCACCTCCCCTCATTTCCCAACACACAGCTCTTAAATTCAGCTCCACCTTTGTCCCTCTGTCCCTGACTTGCCGACACAGGCCAGGGAGCTTTCTCTTGCTTCTGCCTGCCCGGCACCCAATCCATTTCCACTCCCACTGGTTAACAGGCCCCCCCACTTTCCTTTGGGAAATGCCCAGTTCCCCCCTCAGCTCGGGGGAGCAAATATCCCTCCCCCAGCCCCCACCCCACACACATTCCCAGCCAGAGGAGTGGGCACGTGACTCAGACCTGGACAATCCGAGCACCAAATCCTCTTAGCCACAGGGGCTGGTTCAGGGTTGGCCAAGCCAATGAGTCCAGTCTGGGACTTTAGTTAGAAGTAATGAGAAAGAAGTTTCTTTTCCCCTGGGGTCTTGGAAGCTGGGAGGATGTGAGCCTGGAGCTGGGACAACTCTGTACCACTGGGGACAGACACCCTGCCTGAGAAAGAGGCCAAAAGAGGAAGGCAGAACCTGGAGATGGAGACGGAGAAACCAGGTCTCGATAACAGAGTCTGAGCACCTGAATCCAGCCATACCTGAAGCTACCCCTCAACCTTTTAGTAACAGGGACCAATACATTCCATTTTGGGCTCATGCCAGGTAGATCCGGGCTTCTGCTGCCTAGCGTCCTGATGGAATGGGGCCCTGACACCTCTCCTATGAAGGGGACCCATGCAGGGGCGTTGGTGGATTACAGAACCCTGGGATTCTTTTTTTTTTAAAGTAGGCTCCACGCCGAACATGGGCCTTAAACTCACGACCCTGAGATCAAGAGTTGCATATTCTCCTGATTGAGCCAGCCAGGCACCACAGAATCCTGGGATTCTATATGGGTCCTTTGAAGTTCATGGGCCTAAGGATGACGAAGGCCAGTTGAGGACCCGAGAAGAGAAGGACGGTGATCATTCAACAAGCTACTGAGAGAACAGGGCGAGCACCCACCACCGCACAGCGGCCACGTCGCTATCCGCCCATCTTAAAGGATGCGCAAAGGCTCACAACTTAAGCCATGTCTGAACGCCACCCGTGTCACTATTTATGCCTTCTTCCTTACTCATTTTAACCTCCCTGTGCTTACATAGAGGAAACTCTACAAGCCCTTAATGGAAGGTCAGTATTTTTCTCACAGTGTTTGAAATACAGGAATAAGTATTAAAATAGAAATGTTGCGTCTGTGCACCACTGAAAAGACAGAATTACGTGGTTAAGTAACATGAGGTTTTGGCTCCACTGGGACACGGGCTTCACGGCACAAACCGTGTGGGTCCCCACCCCTCCTAGGCCCCGGCTTCCTCCTCCCAGCCAATTCCAGTTCCAGCCACGCCCCAGGGTCCCCACCCTGCAGAAGTCCCGGGAGCTATCCTGTGTGCAGCTGGGACGAGTCAGGGTGGGCCGAGACTGGTTATCCAGGCTGCCCAGCAGGAAGGCTCGGAAGGATGCGGCCCTGTTTCGGTACCCGTTTCACCCCCAGAGCCCGGGGTCTGCGGAGCCCCTCCCACCCCGTGCAGCCTCCAGGCAGCTGAGCTACCAAGCTGGCCCCGCTCGCCCCCCGCCCCCGCCCCAGGCGCCAGCCCCCCTCTCCTCAGGGCCAGAGTTCACTCACCGTGATCTGCTTCACATCTTCTTCTGCCTCATCCTGCGAAGAGTCTCCTGCTGCAAGAGAAAGCGGACACTGTTGGCAGCCTCTGGTGTTGCCAACTCCCCAGAAGGCTTCGGGCAGGGGTATCTGGGAATTCTTCTAGACAGAGGTCGTTGGACAAGTGAGCGCTTTTCAGCTAGGGGGCAATTTTGCCCACCAGGGGCCGCTGGGGAATGCAGGAAGACGTCTGCTTGTCCAGCGGTGCGGGCGAGAGCTCCCGGTGTCCAGTGGGAAGAGCGGGGATGCTGTGAAGCGTCCTGGAATCCATTCCCCTGCAGTTTTTCCCACAACCAACCCATCCCGCCAAGATGCAGCAGGACAGAAGAGCCAGGGGTCCAGGGCTCACCCTCATTGGCCGCCTCCCTCTCCCGGTGCTTGGCGTCCGCCTTATCCAGGTAGGAGAAGCTGGGCCGCAGCTGCAGGATGCCATGGAGAGGCGTCAGGTGCAGCTCACCTGGCAGAGGAAGAAGGCCTTGGACCTGACTCTGGGAACTGGGGCCAACCCCCAGCTTGGCTCACAGCAGTCACAAAGGGCCCTGCGCTCCCCCAAAGGCCTCAGCCCGCCGCCAAGCCAGCTGCCACGTCTGCTCTAGCCCCAGGTCCCAGGGCCTTGGGACCACCAGGCCCGCGGCCCTTCCCAGCCCCACCTGGCCCCGTAAGCACACAGCTGCAGCAGGACACAGACCCAGACTCTTCTGCTCCAAGCCACTTCTGTACGCCGGCCTGCACTCCCTCCCCTGTGAGCATCAAAGGCCTTTCCGACCCGGGTCACCACCCCCTTCCCCTCAGTCGCTTGCTCTGGCCCACGGGAACTTTTCCACTCCAAACACGGCCTGCTCTTTTCCGCCAGGCCTCTGCCAGACACCCTCGATGCCCACCGCCCACTCCCCACACAGACTGCCTCTCCTCCTCATCCTCCAACTTGGCTTGTCAAAACCCCAGCCAACCCGCTCAGAAGTCAGCTAGCACAAATGTGGCTGGAGAACTGGCCCCCCGCCTGGCCCAGCTGGGGGAGTGTCTACATGGTCCTGGACGCAGATCAGGACTTTTCCTTGTGAATGAGACTCGTGCCCTGGCAGGCAGTGCAAAGACCATTAATTTCTCTCAAGTCAATGTGGGCTTGAGAGAAGAAATCACACGCTAAGGCTCTGGTAAGTGGCTCTCTGGACTCCAGAGGGAGCGGAATGCTCGCAGTCAGGAGTAAAGAAGTAAATGGTCCTACATATGTGGGATTATAAAATTCACTCGTATGTGGAATTTGAGAAACAAAAGAACACGGGGGAAAAAGAAGCACACACATGCACAAAACAGATTTGGGGCTCCTGGCTGGCTCAGTTGGTAGAGCATGAGACTCTCGATATCTAGGTTCTGAGTCTGAGCCCAAGCTGGGTGGGTGTGGAGCCTACTTAAAAAACTAAACAAAAATACACACACAAAACACAGAACCCAGACTCGTAAGTACAGCAAACACACTGGTGGTTACCACAGGGAAGTGGGTGGGGGAATGGGTGAACTAGGTGATGGGGACACTTATCGTGATGAGCACTGAGTTAGGTACAGAATCACCGCATCAACTGCACACCTGACACTAACAGAACACTGTTCGTTAATTACACTGGAATTTAAAAAAAATACAAAGGAATCATCTTACCACCCTACATACAAGAATAGTTTTCAGAAATGTTAAAAATTTTGGTATAAAATACTATAAATACTGGAAAAAACTTTAGGGGTGCCTGGGTGGCTTAGTTGGTTAAGCATCTGCCTTTGGCCCAGGTCATGATCTGAGTCCTGGGATCGAGCCCTGTGTCGGGGAGGGACACAGGGAGTCTGCAGGGAGTCTGCTTCTCTCTCTGCTCCTCCCCCTGCTTGTGAGCACTTGCTCTCTGTCAAATAAAATTTAAAAAAAGATTTTTTTTTAGGAAAACCTTTGTATGAACCTAGGATGGGATAAAGAATCCTAAAAAACAACACAAGAGATTCAGGAGAAAAAAGGACAGGTACGTTTGGCTAGATGGCACAAGTTCTGGAGACGGACGGTGGCACACCAACGCGAATGCCCTCAATGTTACTGAACTGCACACTGAAAAATGGTTAAAATGAGGGGTGCCTGGGTGGTGCAGTCAGCTAGCGGTCCGACCGGGTTTCAGTTCAGGTCCTGATCTCAGGGTTGTGAGATCAAGCCCTGGGTTGGGCTCCGCACTCAGCATGGAGTCAGTTTATGATTCTCTTCTACTCCCCGCCCCCCACCCCCTGCCCCCAGAAGCATGTTTTCTCTAAGTCTTTCAAAAAAATTGTTAAAATGGTAAATTTCACGTTATGTACACTGTACCATAATAAAAATTAACTAAAAGAAACCAACGGTCCCAGGTGCAAGGCTTGAGACATGGGTTCAAAAAAGAAGGCTATAGTTATTTGATACTACTTTTGAGTCTATTCTAGTTTGTTTCCTACATTCAAATTAGTTTTACTTATTGCTTTATGAACTCTACTTACTTTTTAATGGCTCTACTGAGATATAATTCACATGCCATACAAAATTCACCCATTTAAAGCACACTAGTCAGTGTATTTTACTATATTCCTGGAGTTGTACGACCAGCACTACAATCAATTTAAGACCATTTTCAGAGGCGCCTGGATGGCTCAGTCTGTGAAGCATCTGACTCTCGATTTCAGCTAAGGTCATGATCTCAGGGGCATGAGAATGAGCGGAGCCCCATGACGGGCTCTGCACTGGGTGTGAAGCCTGCTTGGGATCCTCTCTCTTGCTCTGTCCGCCCCCCTGCGAAGAACATTGTCATCTGCCCGGAAAGAAACCCCGAACCATCCTCAGTCACTCCCCATTCCACACTCCTCTCCGCCACGGGCAACTACCACCGGCTCTCTGTCTCTATGGATTTGCCTCCCCGGGACACTTCCCAGACCTGGACCGCTACGACGCGTGGCCTTCCGATGCTGGCTGCTCTCACCGGGCACCAGGTTCTCAGGCTCGTGCGCACCAGAGGACGGGTCAGCACTCCGCTGCCTCACGTGGCCAAACACCATTCAGCTGCACGGCCTGGCGCACCTCGCATCCGGGCATCCACTCACAGGCTTAGGGGCTGCTTCTACCTCGTCCCTACTATGACTAATGCTGCTACGAACATCCACGTACAAGCTTTGTGTGGACGGACGTTTCGCTTCTCTTGGGTAGATGTTGCCTAAGAGTAAAACTGCTCATGCGGAAGTATCTTCTATTTTTTTTCTTTTTTGAGAAGGAGGGAGAGAGAGTGAGAGCGAGCGAGTTAGGGGAGGGGCAGAAGGAGAGAAAGAGTCCCAAGAAGACTCCCCGTTGAGCGTGGAACCTGACGCAGGGCTCCATCCCAGCACCCTGAGATCATGACCTGAGCCAAAATCGAGTCAGACACTCCACCGAGGCCCCCAGAAGCCCCGCAAGTACTTTGTATTTAAAACATTCTCCTGTCTCAAAAGTCACGCTGTGTGTATGTCTGTGTCCCAGGAGGACAGTGACCTTGGAAGCACCACCTCTATCAGGTCAGGCAGCATCAAAAGCCAGAAGTCCTTAGAGGTGGCCTATTCTGGCCCCCTGACAATGTCATTTCTACAATCTGCCTGGCCCCTACGAACGTCCAGCATTCGGGGAGCAGCAAGCTGGGTACCAGGCTAGGGACAGCCTCCTCCCGTCCCAGCCCCCATCCTGCTTCCCTCCCACCCAGGTGGCCTCTAGGAGCTGCGGCAGCCTGGCTGCCCAGCGCGGGTACCTTGCCTGTAGAGCGCGGCAGCGTATCGGGCTGTGTTACTGGTGCTCTGGGAGGAACAGAACGTCTGCTTGTCCATCAGCTTCCTGGGAGCACAGGGAGAACAGACTTCAGGGGAAGGAAGCTCCAGACCCAGGGCATGGCAGGCACAGCCCCCTCCACCCCTCCACCTTCTCAATTCAATATCTGGGGACAGGGATCAAGGCCCCAAGTCGGCATATGTGAGCCTCAGGAGGAAGGCTGGGAAGAGAAAACCCAAGGCCTAGTTTGCGGCCCAAGGACCAGGGGTCGGTCAAGCCCCCACTCCCATCAGGGAGTCTCTCAGGAGGGAAAGCATTTGTTACAGGGCAGGGCTGCCACCAGGCCCAAGCATGTGAAGTTGGGATGTTGGTAGGGAGCCCAGCCACGGGGCACAAGGGCCCCGGTGTCTGACAGGCCTCTGCAAGGCTCTCACTGGATCACACCAAAGCCGGGAGGCCAGGCCCAGGGGACTCACGAGGAGTAAGTGCTGCTCTCGTCTGCGCAGGCGCCGTCCACGTTGAGTGCGATCTGCTCCCCTTTGCTGCGGCAGTAGTTGGGGTTCAGGGTGTCGATGGCCATCTCAAGCTCTACCTGCAGGCATTAAGCACCCCCGCCACCTATGAGGAACTTAAGGACACCCCAACCCGGCCACAGCCATGTCCCGACCCCAGTCCCCGCCAGTCCCAGCCCTGCCCAGGAGCAGGCCGGGCACACACCCCTCCCTAAGGGCCCCCAGAGTTCAGTCTATATCCAAGATCACAAACCCCAATTCCAACAGGAAGGCCACAGTGGTTTTTTTTGGGGGGGTCATATAGTTCTGTTTGTCCTCCCAATTCTACCCTCCGAAATCTAAATTAGATCCCAACATTTAAAATTCAAGAGATTTTTCTCATAAAAATTCTCATTTCCAACTTTTCTTGAAAAGTCAGTGCAAGTGGTAATGGGGGGCTGAGCCGCAGCCACCCCTGGACAAGACACGTGTCCAGTGCTCCCGGCTCCTATCACCCCAACGCTTCGAGGCACTTCGAGCTTATCAGAGCTGCTACATGTCAGCCCCTGCCTTATCCCGCGAACACGAGCCCCCCATTCCCAGTTTCTAACTCATCCAAAGCCGTATTCTCCCCTGGCCTCTCTGGAACTGTCTACCCCCTTTCTTTCCGCGAACTTTCCTTCCTCGGCTTTCCAGGCTCTGCAAGTGACTGGTTCTCCTCCCAACCCCCCACTGGCTCCTTCTCTGAGCTCCTAGTCCCCAGAGGGCCTGTCTCCTCCTCACTCAGACCCCACCTGTATTACCCCGCCCCACCTCCGTCAGAGGGCAGCCCCACCTTCTGCTGCTTGGGCTTGATCTTGGCTGAAAGGTGTGGAATGTCATCGTAGGTCATCGAGGCTGGACGCACAGGGTACTGGGGAGGGGAAAGGAGCTGTCAGTCCACCCTGCCCAGCCCAGAGCTGGGCTCACAGGCTCTAGCCAAGAATCAACACCAAGCAGAGATCAGAGGTCCGCACTGGACCCCACCTGTGTCCCCTTCATAACAGCTCAATCCAGCTTCCTTCCAAAAGCCAATTTTTGAAGGTCTCTGACCTCCGAGGAACAACCCTAAGCATCAGGAACCCAAACAGGCCCCTCTTTTGTAATCCAGAGCCCTGCCGGGGAGGCAAGAATGAGGATCAGGCAGGGGACATGCAGGCAAGGGCAAGGGACATGAGACCATGGCCAGCACAGACAGACCTGACCAGTGACACGCTGTGGGTGGAGGACGGGTGTGTGGAAATTTGTTAGCCCATTCTCTCTCCGCCACCCTGTAAACTTTTCCATAATAATAAGCTGCCACTGACCCACTCAGCCCCTTCTGGGCCCCAATGTCACCATGCGTGAAGCCATTTTTATGCCACAAATATACTGCTCTGAAGTCACTTTTTTGTTCTCAACATGCTGGGGACACCCTCCCACAACAGTCCTCACAGAGGCACCTCTCCTATCTCTGGCACCAAACAGACGCTAGTGGATGGATGAGTTATGGCTTGGACCCGCCGTCGAGAAGCTGTGGCCCTCGATGCCCGAACCACGACATGTTCTGGAGGGAGCCTGCTGGAGGCGTGGCGGCGTGTACAGTGACCTCTCTGTGTGGCGGCCCTTTCGGATCGGCTACGTTCCAGCCCAAGGCAAAGGTGACTTCCTCAAAGCTCGCTCACATAGCAACACAGCAACTCCTCCTTGCTTCCTGGGCCAAGCTTATGGCGGTGGGAGGAGGAACAGTCTGGAGCCTGACTGGTCTGGCCTGAGCCCTTGCAGCTCTGCCATCTCCTGATCTCAGGCTGGGATGGGGAGTGGAAAGGGCAAGGTTCTGGAATAAGGCCTGGGTTCCGGTCCCAACTCTGCCTCTTGCAATGTGTGGACCCGGGCCAGCTCCTCACCACCAGCAGCAAGAGCAGCCTCACGTCACCGGGCTGCTGGGGGCGGGGAAGGAGGCAGAGAGCAGACACTGCCACAGGGCCTGGCCCACCGTGAACACACATGGGGTCACCGTCACCACCGCCGGCTCCCCACCATTTTGCAGGCAGTTAAGGGAACCAGTTCAGAAGTCCTGAAGGACAGGCTCCCAGGCCCAGAGCCTGTAACGGGAGACCCTGGGGCAGGGGTGGGGGATGCCGGGCCTCTTCCCAGCTCACATTTGGAGCACCCCCACTGCCCCGTCCTGGGCCCCGTGTACGGTGGCTAGCCTCCCTGTGCCTCACCTTCTCATACGCGACATGGAGACAAAAACTTAAAACCATAACCTTCTTGTTGGAAATGCAAACAGTCTACCGGTTCCTTTAAGCATGAAAGTGTTTCCACCGGATCCAGCAATTCCGCTCCTAGGGATGTGCCCAAGAGAAATGACAACACCTATCCACAAAAAACTCGTGTGACATGCTCACCGCACACTGTTCATAAGAGCCCCAAAGGGGAACTGACCCAGCTGGCCGCCAGTGCGTGGGTAAGCACCGCGCGGTGTACACAGCCACGCCGCCGGGTGCTCAGCGCCCAGAGAGGAAAGCAGCCCCGACGCATGCTGTAACACGAGTGAGCCTTGAAACCACACCGCTGAGTCAGAGAAGCCACTGATGCCACAATTCAGTGTACGTGAAACGTCCAGAACAGGCCGATCCACAGCGTGAGAGGACAGGTTAACAGCTGCCTCGGGACGCAGGCAGGAATGGGGGACACGGGACAAAACTGTCCTAAAACAGACCGTGGAGCTGAGCTCCGGGCCAGGCTGTGCTCCGGGCACTTTGGACGGATTCATCCAACCCGCACAGCGACACCTCAGGGCAGGTAGTGTAACTGCCACCATTTTGCAAATGAGGAAACAGAGGCACAGCAAGCCTAAGGACCTTGCCCGGGGCTCACAGCTAAGTCACGATGGAGCTGGGCCTCAACATGGCTGCTGGTCCCCAGAGCTTGAACTACGACACCCTTCTGCCCCTCACGGCTGCCTTGGTTTTCCCATCTTCAAAATCAGAGACGACTGAGCTGCCTGCCCACAAGAGCCAAGAGAACCCCCCTGTCCCACATTCTGGCGCCCAAACCCTAAGCGAGGCTGAGGTTTCCCGGCACCCCTCACCCCTCCCACTCCCACGCTCCAGGTGGCCCTTTTGCCCTCTGGTCTCATCATTACCTGAAACAGATAGAGCTTCTCTGCCAGACTTTTGGCCAAGTACACATCGATCTGGGAAAAAGGGAAGAAGACTTAAACAGGAGACAGAGGTGCCTGCCCGGCCCTGCCCCTGCTCCCTGGATGTTAGGGCTTGTGGCTCCCAGAGGCAGTGTGGGGGAGGAGGCTCAGCCACCGCTAGAAACAGAGGGAACCGAGTCTCCAGCCTCCCTCCCTATAAGCTAGAGTTCCTGGCCCCCTGCTAGGTCCACTGCAACCCAAAAAAAATGGGCCTTCCCCAGGGCTGCTCGGATCATGATGCATCCTAGAGCCACAGCAAATGCTTTTCTGATGAGGCTGGGGCAGAGGAGAGCTTACGCATTTGCCTGCACTTCCTCCCTGTGCCCTCCACCACCTCCCCTGGACTGACCTGTCACCCATCTCAAGGTGGTCTGTAAGCCCCTCTGAGAATGATCCGGCCCAACTCTTTCTTCTCAATACTAACAGCCCCTGCCCCACCGTGCAGCAGTTTACCTCCCTGCTTCCTGGCTCTTCGTGTGAACCATGTTCTCTCCTACCACCAGGCCTTAAGGAGGAGTGAAGGGCATCAGCGCAGGCGAAGCCTGTGTGAAGGGCATTCTAGGTGGAGGGAGCAGCATGTGCAAAGGCCCAGAGGCTCTAGGATGTGTCTCGATCTGGGCCAACTCTGGAACCTACCTCCCCACCATCTGCATCTTGGGTCTCCTTCTTTGTCAGATCCTAAGTTTCCCGAGGGTGGGACACTGTCTTGCTCACTGCTGTCATAGCCCCCAGCACACAGTGGATCCAGTGAACAACTGCTAAATGACTTCTGGGTAGGCCCAGGAAGAAGGGGGAGTTGTCAAATCCATTCATTGATTCAACAAATCGTCACTGGGTGTCTACTAAGTGGCAGGCACTGAATTTAGCTTTGTGGACACGGTGGTGAAAGAACAAAATCCCTCCCTCATGAAGCTCACATTCTAGTGGAAGGAGATTATGTCTAGGGGATGGGGAGCGTTGTGACCAAGCACAGAGCATGGCCAAGGTAAGGGGCTTGGGGGAGCCAGAGAGGGTGTTCAGGAGAGCACCACATGAGGCAGGGGGTCAGGGAATCCTCTTTGACAAGGAAATGCTGGATCGGAGACTGGGAGGAAGTGAAGGGCTCAGCCAGGCAGTTATATGGAGGAAGAGGGTTCCAGGCAGAGGGAACAGCCTGTTAGGGGTCACTGGGATGCCAGCCAATGCCAGGCCGGCCCGAGGATGGATGGAAGAGCCTCAGCCCCGCTTCCTGCAGCCCTGGGCCCGGGCACTGCTCCCTGCTAGCCCCGGCAGGGCGTGGGGAACAGCAGTTACCTCCTGTACGACTGGGTCATCCTCTTCATTGGCCATACTAGGGGGCAGCCAGCCGCACGATCCTCGAACTCAATCTGCAAGGGAGAGCAAGAGGCCTGAAACGTCAGTGAGCCGCCCAGCCAACACCCTGGCTGTCTCTGGGGCACCAGGCCTGCTCTGGGATGGAGGAGCCCGAGACAGACAGAAACTGACCTTCTTTCTCCATCTTTCCTGGCAGCAACAACAGACGGCCAATTCTATAGCCCACTGGCCAGAACCAAACAAGAAGGCGAAACCAAGGCAGCACATGTCAGCTACGCCCATGGGAAAGAATAAATGACCAGCTTTAAGGGTTTTTCGACCACTCACAGAAAAGAGGTCACTGCCAGGCAGGGGGACGGAGGCTGACTGGTCCACAGCCGTGATGCAAGCACTCGAGCACTACCAGGGGCCACGGGGAAGCATGAAGGAAGAGTGTGGCGTCCAGCAGGAAGAGCAGGCAGTCCCACGGCTTTCCGGGCGGCTCTGTCTCTGCTCTTTGACTTTCAAGCAGACTTCAAGCCCAACCCCGCGTGACAGGATTCTGTTTGGTGTGTGTGACACAAAATGACCTTCTTCACAGACTTTAATGTATCCAACACACCAACCCTGCAAGGTGGCCCGACTGTCCCCATTTTCTAAGGGGGTACTGGAACTCGGGGACGCCGTGCACGCGCTAGCCAGAGCCACAGAGCAAGCAAGACGACGCACCAGGCTTCAAAGCCAGGCCAGCCAGGCTGTCTGACTCCAGGTCACAGCCAGCGGTCAGGGAGCTCCAAGGGAAGGGCCTTCCTGCCGGGGAGGAGGAGGGGGCATTGGGGCTGGGCCCTGAAGGAGAGAAGGATGGACGAGCCATGACACCAGACAGTAGGAGGGATCCCAGGTGACTGGCGACACCTCAAGCACCTGGAGGGGAGAAGGCTGCAGGTCTCCACGGCAGAGCGGAACTCATTCCGTGGGGCTGACTCCATATTCCCCAAGGGAGGGGAAGGTCACGTGGGTACCTTCAGAAGCCAGCAGCCCCCAGGCCCCTAGTTCTGGGTTAGAACATCACGATTTTCGTCTTACCTACTTAACAGCCGAGTTATTCAATATTTAAAAGGGCATAATACCGTCACCGTGGGTGGGATTCAAGGTCCTCTAAGCCCTCTGCCTGAGCTGTGCGACCTGAAGTGCTTTCACAAGTTCCAGATACAGGTTCCCAACTTGGACTGCTCAGCCCCAGTGCTGGCCTCATCCCCCATGCCTCTGCTCCCCTCCCCACACGCCAGCCACTCCTGTCAGTCCCGCCCTGGAGGGAGGTCTGGGGTCTGGTCACCCCCAGCCACCTCTCCAGTCCAGCCAGCCCCACTGCCCGCCTGCCCACCAGCGACAGCCTACGTGGTCTCCCCGCCCCGCAGCCAGCACCAGAGGGCCTTCTGAAAACCACACCAGAGCTCGCCGCGCCTCCACCTTCACAGGCCTCCCGTCCCACTCAGGACAGAAGCTCAAGTCTTTATGACCCACTCGCTGCCGCCGCCACCCCTTCACCTCTCAGACCTCACCTCCCACAGGCCCCCTTCCTTCCTCTCCCCTCGCCTTGGGCCTCGGTAACCGCTCTACCGCGAGAGCCTCATGGCTCCCTCCCTCACCTCTTCCAGGTTTTTGTTCAAACGTCACCTCATCACTACGACCTGCCCTGTCTAACCCGCCCAAAATTGCAACACCCTCCTCCAATTCCCTTCCCTGCTCTGGTTTCCCCCAAAGCACGGATCACCGCCGGACAGTTATTAGCTCTGTTATTATTTTGTCCCCAGCCCCACTGCCACTAAGCTGTAAGTCACACGAAGGCAGAGATTCTGGTCTGTTTTATCCCTTGCTAAACCCCCGAGCCTGCAGCACACACTCCGTACATACCTGCTGTCTGAAAAAATGAACCACAGGAAGGCTATTTAATAGGTAGCTAGCTACCAAAGACTTCTGAGTGGAGGAAGATGTAGAGGGAGCAAGAAGGCAAACCAGAGGGAAACCGGCGGCCCCAGCAGTTACGGCTTGAAGACTGGATGAGAATCAGAAGCCCTAAACGGACAGTCCAAGGTGTGTGCTCCTGCCAGAAAGAGGGGGATGGATGGCAGAGCCCCAGGCCTCACCCCATCTGCACTGGCCGCCAAGGGTCACAGGTGCACGGCAAGCCCAGCCCCTCTGCGAGCTGGGGACTTCCACGTGAGTCAGGGAACAGATCATATGTACGAAGAGGTGTGGCCTGGGAGGTTCCCGAAACGCAATCATTCCTGAGAAACTGGCTTTCTCAGCTGCTGTTAGACTCTGCTGACCTCTCCCCCAGTCACTGAGGAGCTCAGGGAGGACAAGGTACCCAGAGCTGCAACTCCTCCCTCCAGACGGTACATGTGACTAGGGTAATGCAGGGCTCTCACTTCCCCTCACCCTCCCCACCAACATCATCCAACTTGATGGCTTTCCAAGTTTTCAGCCTAAGACCTAAAGAAGAAATCCACTGCGTGGAGGAGGAGCAAGATGGCAGAGGAATAGGAGACCGAAATATCATTAGGTCCCAGGAGTTCAGCTAGATAGTTATCAAACCATTCTGAACACCTACAAACTCAACAGGAGAGAGAAGAGAAGACAAGCAGCAATTCTAGTAACAGAAAATCAACCACTTTCCGGAAGGTAGGACGTGCAGAGAAGTGAATCCAAGGCAACATTCAGGAACATAGACCACAGGGGAGGGGCCGGCTCCCAGCAAGGGAGCAACGGAGCACAAAATCGGAACTTTTAGAAGTCTGCCCCACTGAGGGATGTCGCTCCAGAGGCTAAGCGGGGGGTTTAGCCCTCGAGGGGACAGTGTGGTCTCAGGACCCGCAGGGTCACAGAAAGACCAGGGTTGCCTGAGTGTGGCAGAGCCCCCAGGTATCCAAACAGGGAAGCCAGCTGCAGAGTCAGAGCCGAGGAGTGGGCTCTCAGCTCGGGGTTACCTTAAACCATGATCCAAGGCACAGTCAGGTCACTGCTCTTGGAGCAGGGACCCCACAAGTGGCAGATCCGGAGAGGCCCGCTCCTTCTTCCTCCAAGAGGAGCGGCGCAGGAACGCGCTGCAGGAATCAGCTGGGTTTAGAGACTCCAAATGGGGCTGTGCGCCAGAGATACACACCCTGGGTCACAAACCAGGTGAGCTCGGAGCGCGGCTGGAGACCAGGGAGACAGGAGGGACTGACTGCTTTCCTCTGAGGGTGCATTGAGGAGGGGAGGGCCCTGAGCTCTCCGCTCCTCCAGGCTGGAGACTGGGAGGCCACCATCTTCATTCCTGTCCTCCAAAGCTGTACGGAAAGCGTTCAGGGAACAAAAGCTCCCAGAGTAAAACCGAACAGATTACTTCGCCTGGCCCCTGGCAAGGGCGGTGCAATTCTGCCTCAGGCAAAGACATTTGAGAATCACTGCAACAGGCCCCTCCCCCAGAAGATCAGCAAGAACATCAAGCCAAGACCAAGTTCACTGATCAATGAGAACTGCGGAACTCCAGAGCTAGAGAAAAGCAACACGTAGAATTCATGGCTTTTCTCCCATGATCCTTTAGTCTTTCAAAGTTAAATTTTTTAAATTTTTTTTCTTTTAAAATTTTTCCTCTTTCCTATTTTAACATTTTTTAACTATTTTATCTTATCAATACCTTTTTAAAAATCTTTAATTTTCATTGTTATAGTCATATTTTATCCCTTCATTGTATTTAACCTTATTTTTAGTATACATATAAGTTTTTTTTTCTTTAAATTTTGGGATACAATTTCTTCTAATAGATCAAAATATACCCTAAATATAGCGCATGGCTTTGTTCTAATCTCCAGCCTGATCGCATTTGTTCCTTTTTTTTCTTTTTTCAGCCAACTTCTTACCTTATCAATTCCTTTTTTTATAATCTTTTTAAATTTTCATCTTTACAATCATATTCCATCCCTTCGTCATGCTTAACCTTATTTTTGTATACATATGTTTTTCTCTCTTTAAAATTTGGGAAGTAGTTTCTTCTAACAGACCAAAATACACCCAAAATCAAGTGTGTGGCTCTGTTGTATTTTCCAGTATTTATATGTATATAATTTTTTTTTTCCTTTTCTTTTTTTCCCCCTTTCTTCTCCCCTCAGTTTCAGGTCTCTTCTGATTTGGTTAGTGTATATTTTTCAGGGGTTGTTGCTACCCTTTTAGTATTTTGTTCTCTCATTCATCTCTTCTTATCTGGATAAAATGACAAGGCGGAAAAACTCACCACAAAAAAAAGAAGAGGCAGTACCAACGGCTAGGGACCTAATCAATACAGACATTAGTAATATGACAGAACTAGAGTTCAGAATGATGATTATCAAAGTGCTAACTGGGCTCGAAAAAAGTATGGAAGATATTAGAGAATCTCTTTCTAGAGAAATAAAATCCCTTTCTGGAGAAATAAAAAAACTAAAATCTAACCAAGTTGAAATCAAAAAAGCTATTAAGGAGGTGCAATAAAAAATGGAGGCTCTTAGGGCATCTGGGTGGCTCAGTGGGTTAAAGCCTCCGCCTTCAGCTCAGGTCATGATCTCAGGGTCCTGGGATCGAGCCCCGCATCAGGCTCTCTGCTCAGCAGGGAGCCTGCTTCCCCTTCTCTCTGCCTGCGTCTCTGCCTACTTGTGATCTCTCTGTCAAATAAATAAAAAATCTTAAAAAAAAACAAAAAAACAAAAAAAAAAAATGGAGGCTCTTACTGCTAGGATAAATGAGGCAGAAAAGAGAATTAGTGATACAGAAGACCAAATGATGGAGAATAAAGAAGCTGAGCAAAAGAGAGACAACTACCGGACCACAAGGGAAGAATTCGAGAGATAAGTGATACCATAAGATGAAACAATATTAGAAT
>CM052890.1:18842510-18886565 GCA_028534135.1 Potos flavus
TGCCGCGTGAGGCCGGGTGGGTGGGGTTGTATTGCCTGGGAAGACCCAAGGGAGCTTTCTGGGGTGCTGAAAATGTTCAGAAGTTCATCAAGTTGTACACTAAAGAGTGTGCAATTTATTCGATAGAGGTGGTACAGTATTAAAAAGTAATTTTTTTGAAATTTTTCCTAATACGAATCTTTGAATTAGCCTCCCAGAGGATCCACACTGGCAGCAAGGTGGTAATACAATTTTGATATAGGCTTGCAACAAAACCATCTGAAAAGTTTCCTATAACACTCTCCTCTAAACTTCAGGGCCCTCTTCCTCTTCCTCCCCAAAGGGAATACTCTGTCTGGGTGAGAACCTATTGTTTTTGCCTTCCCAGAATCCTTTCCCCCATTTTCTGGTTCCAATACTGATTTTTCCTTTGGGAAACACTCTTGTCTGTGTTCTAAGAGGAACAGTCAATCAAAGCGCTAAGGGGGCGGGCGCAAGACTCAAATAGACCAATCAGAGGCTCTAGCTTGGGACTCTGACTCTGAATCGGGCCCTCAATAGCCCTCAATAGGGCGGTAAACTGAACTTCCAGACTATCTGTCACCTTCTGCTTCCTGGATCTACACCCTTGCCTTTGTACCGCTCTTTCTGGGGACTGATTCTTTTCCCTTTTCCCTTCCATTCTCTAAGTTGCTTCCTTCCCCCTAAATTGCTTCTTTGCTAAAAGTTAACCAGCATTGAGTTACCTACAACCATGGCAGCCATATGATCACCGTAGGCTTCCTGAAAAGGAACTTTGTTCTTGCAGGAGACACACTTCAATTGTGTGCAGAGCATACACCCTTAGCTCGGTGCTCAGAGCACTTTTTCTTTCTTTCCTGAAACAAATGCTTAATTGGAAAAAAAAAAAAAAAAACTAGGCCACGGGCGTGAACTAGGGCTCTCCCTGATAAACTGGGACATGCAGTCCCCTTACACCTTGACCACTCAAAGATCCATCTAAGTTGACAGCCCCGAGATGTCCTGTGTTGAGTGACACATCCAGCTGCAGGCTCCGCTGCTGCTGGGGCCTCTCCTCAATTCCTCTGCATTTTAGTTTTGTAAACAAGCACCTGGTGTCCTGGGAAGGTGCTGGTGGGTCACGAGAATAACACAGCAGCCTCAGTTGTCACTGTTTATGTTGGAACATTGACGATATCTGATTTTAGAACCTTCCAACTTTCCTTCTTGATTAATGAAAACATTCTTGGCAAATGGTTTTGCCATAAGACCACATTAAGCCTTTTTCTCATCAGTGAAATGATCATGATAATATTGACGTTTGTTGCAAGGTTAGAGATGGCTGTATGCGCCAGCCCAGTGTCTGACATACTGTATATCGTTGCTACGACTTGTGTTTTACATTTTAATATCTCTACAATTGACCTGTATCCTGTGATCAATGGCAGGTGGTTTATTTTCAGTAGTTTGTTTTCGTTTTTTTTTTTTACTTATTCATTCATAAAATAATGGTACGTCTTAAAATCAATGCTTAGATTCGATAAAACATAGTAGATGCTCGATACATTAATTACTATCATGAATTTTTAACTTGGCAAACTTAATATTGCTAGCTTAGTGGCTACTTTAAATTCTTACTTTTTTAAAAGATTATCTATTTATTTGAGAGAGATTGCACAGAGGGAGAGGGAGAAGCAGACTCCCCACTGAGCAGGGAGGCCTTGATCCATCCCAGGACCCTGGGATCATGATCTGAGCTGAAGGCAGATGCTTAACTGACTGAGCCACCCAGGCGTCCCTTAATTCTTACTTTGATCATTTTATCAAAGTTGTATATGTGTATATCAATTCTATAAGGCTTGTTATCAAAATCAGCAGTATGCCTGCCCCTTCCTCCCCTGGCAACCACTTCCTGCTTTCAGATGAATCTTTTGATATTTATCACCAAATGTCTAAACAACGTGCTTACATTGCTTTTGTCTTTTTGGGTTTTTTATTCGTTTGTTTGTTTTAGACATTCCTGACTGGCTTCCTACTAAGGAAGGTAAGAATTGAACTGTAACCATCCCAACTTCCACCACGGAAAACACTCCCCACCCCAGTCTTCCACAAATACTCATATTGTGATTTCATTTGTGTGGTAATTAGTAAATGGCACTCACTAAGCTCGAGCTTAGCTAGACACTCAACTATTATTTTGCTTTTTGTGGAAAATGTTTATAGTTAGCAATCACCTGAGGAAAAAAATGTCTACTTTATATGAATTTATACCTAATTCAACTTCAGATTGTCCATCCTTGCCACAGAGACATATTTATTGCTTCAGTTTCTTGAAGACATTTCTCCCATAGCCCCTTATCAAAGCCATAAACTTTTTTTTTTTTTTTCTTAAGTAAACTCTACCCCCAACGTAGGGCTCAAATTCAGGACCCTGAGATCAAGAGTTGAACGCTCTACCAACTGAGCCACCCAGGTGCCCCCACAGGACTATAAACCCTAAGTTTAGGGCAAGGCCACCATGTTGAGATAGTCTCTCACTCTTGGAGACCTGATTTCATCTCACTCTGGTGCTGGACCCCATTCATTTCTTGTTATTCCCACACACACCAGCCTTCCTTTGATAGAACAAATCTTCCAGTGTCTTCTAGAAAAAGAGTACTTGAAAGATTATTTTTTTGAGAACATATAGATCTGAAAATATCTTTTGTCCATCCTTGTACTTGATTAATAATTTGGGCATATGAGTGTATGTTAAGAGCATTTCCCCCAGAATTTAGAAGGCATCATCTTCCAACTTCCAATGTTCCTGTTGAGATCATGTCTGAGGTCATTCTGATTCTTGATCTTTTGTATGAAACTGGTTCTTGCCCTCTGGAAGCTTCCAGGATCCTTTGTCTTTGGTGTTCTGGAATTTCATGAAGATGAATCTTGGCATAGGTCTTATTTTATACATTGTGTTAGGTAGTAATGGGCCTCGTTATTCTGGAAAATATACGTCCTTCAGTTCCGAGAAATATTCTTGAAATTTTTTTTAAAGATTCTCTCCCCTCTACTCTGTCAAACTCCTGAGTTAGGCTCTTAGACTTAAAAACATTTTTTTTCTTTTGTTTTAGTTAAGACTATTACACTTGTTTTTTTTTCCCCCAATAGATACTACTTAATATTAAGAGCTCCAACTCTCTAGAATTTAGTTTGTAATTGGGAAAACTGAAAATGTGCATTAAGTCAGAAAGAAGTGTGTAGGAAAAAAATAAGTGGATGTTTCAAACAGCTCATAAAAGGAAAATACCAGACCCCGTCCTAACCAGACTTAGGAGTTCCTTTTGGTGACCTGAAATACTTGTAAGTATGTCAAGGTAGAAGGAAAGAAATTAAACATTTCTGGAACCCTCACTGTATTACAGTGAAAGTTATTTGCTTACTGCTAAATGATTTGCATACTGGTAGGACTGAGTTCACTTCTTTAAATTTTAATCAACACATGGCAAATATAATGTAGTAAAAATGACAACTATATCTACATGCAAGTTTAATTTCTATTAAAGGCCTGTATGAAAATCTTATCTATGAAAATAAGATCTTAGAATTCTGGCCCCAAATTTTAAATGGCCAAGGGAAAGATCATTAAAAAAAAAAACAAAAAAAAACCACACACACATGGAGAGGGGCCTGGCTGGCTCAGTCGGAAGAGCATGTGACTGTTGGTTTTGGGGTTGTGAGTTCAAGCCCTGTGTTGGGTATAGAGGTTACTTAAAGATAAAATCTTAAAACAAACAAAAAAACCCCCCAAAACTACACATATATAACCTTGGGCTGTTCTTAGCTAATTTCTCCACAAAGCAAAAGTGGTAACATTTTAAGTGTTTCATTGTAGAACAGTGTACAGCTCAGTTTGCCTGTTCCTCTGACTTCTAGAATTTTCTCTCACATTTTTCATCTTTTAGGTTTGTTTTTTTTTTTTCGGTTGATGATGTGGGAAACAAAGGCAGAAGGAAGTGTAGATAAAATTAAATGCCTTATAACCTGCAGCCCATTGACAAGGTCAGAGTATAACCTCTTGGAAGCTCCCAACTGTCCTAATGCTAGTGTCTTGCTAGAGGGAAAAACCACCTTGGGTTGACAACAGCAAGACCTCCATATCCTCTGAGTTTCCTTAGCAGATGAAAATCCTTTTGGAACTTCTCTTATCTGTACTCCCCCCAACCCCAAAGTATAATCAGTTGCTCCTCACAATCCGGGGGCAGCAGCAGCTCTGTCCCTGGGCTTTAATAGAATCACCTTTTTTTTTGCACCAAAGACATATCAAGGATCCTTTCTTGGCCTTTAGCTCCGGACCCCAACAGCACTACTCCAAAAAACCGACATCATTGATGTTGTTGTTCCATTTCCTGGGAGATCTCTTCCATTATTTTCCAACCCTTTAATTAAGTTACTCATTTCTGTAATAATATACTAAATTTACAAGTGCTCTTTTGTTGCGTGAATTTTTTTTTACAAGGCTTTTCTGCACTTTTAGTACTTTTTTTTTTTTTTTTGGAAGATTTCATTTATTTATTTGAGAGAGAGAAAGAGCAGGAGCAGAGGGGAGGGGCAGAGGAAGAAGGAGAAGTAGACTCCCCACTGAGGAGGGAGTCTGAGGTTCCTGACCTGAGCCAAAGGCAGACGCCCAACCAAGCCACCCAGGTGCCTCTATTGCATGAATTTTTAGAATTGCATCCGTTCTTTTTGTGGATGCAAAAAAAACTTTTTTAAGATTTTTATTTTTAAGTAATCTCTACACCCCACGTGGGGCTCATAACCACAACCTGGATATGAAGTCACATTCCACCCACTGAGCCAGTCAGGTGCCCCGCAGTATCTTTTTTTTTTTTTTTTTTTTAAGATTTTATTTTAGAGAGAGGCAGCATGAGCGGGAGGTGCAGAGAGAGAGAGAGAGAGAGAGAGAGAGAGACTGAGAGAATCTCAAGCAGACTCCACACTGAGTGAGGAGTCCAATGTGGGGCTCGATCCCAGGACCCTGGAATCATGACCTGAGTGGAAACAGAGTCAGATGCTTAACCAAATGCACCACCCAGGCACCCCACGCCTGCAATATCTTAGCTAAGGAAATTAACCAGATTTTTTGTTTCTTACGGTAACCTTTGTCCTGCATTTTGTTTCCTCCAAGATGGTTTCTTCTGCTGTCTTTTTTTTTTTTTTTTTCTTCTGTTGTCCTTAGGTAGGGATCTTTGGCTGGCTATTCGAGTTTAAGAATGGCGCTCTAAAAGGTGTGGGAATTCCTGTGGATGTGGGTGGGGCTTGGCTGAGGTCTTTCCGGTGAGGTGCTGCCTCCAGCCAGGTTCAGTAGGAGTAAGGACCTTTTAAGTGTTCATCGCAGATTCCCTAGGGGTTTCTCCAGTTGTCTGCCCTCTGCCAGGAGGGTCAAAGTCAGGCTGCCAATGCCCGGCAGCAGAGAGGAGAAAGGCGGCTGGTGAAGCCTTTACAGCCAATATGGGAACTTCCCCTTAACCCTCTTTTCTGTAGAGTAGCCGGACTCTCTACTGTGCCTGGCCTCCCAGGGGTCTGCAGGGTGATGATTGACAGGCAGCCGGGCGGGCTACACGGGGAGCTGAGCTGGTCTAGTAATCTGCTTTGTCTTTCAGATGGCCTTGTATTTTTAGCCCCGTTTCACTTCCCCTTCCCCTTCCAGAGGTTCCTGGTCCTAATGCCTCAGCCTTTGGGGGCGGCGGGGTTCTCAGTGCTAATTCACCTATAATCCTTCTGCTTTCCAGCCTCATGGGCTTCTGCCATTAAGAAATCTCTCTCCTGTCATTTTAATGGGGCCTCAGAAGCCAATGGACCTAAGCGTGTGACTTCAGTGCACTATGCTTAAGTTCAAATTACTTTAAGTTAAAAAAGCATTAGTTTGAAACCAAATGAACATACCAGTGACCAAGATTTTCTTAGGTTCTGGATCACAAAGCATCTTTAACGTGCGTTATCTTCTTTGAGGCAGATGACAACTCCAAAATATAAAGATTATCCTTTCTGTTTTATGGATGAGAAAAATCAAGGGGAAAAAAAAAAAAGAGGTTCACATTCTTTAAAGCAAAAGGACAGCATAGGGCCAAATCTAGACAAAAAATTTTTTTTAATTAGAATTTATTAGAAATATTAAAAATCAGGAGACCTTGCTTTCACAAATCCAATTTCAGCAGCTCTTGAAAGATTGGAAAATGGGGCGACATGGTGCCCACACAATCCTGTGGTGACAATCACTTGGAGCTGAATCCCAGCTAATCCTTTCAGATGGGGTGTGCCCGCCCCCCAGCTACTTCATCCAGGCGGCCCTCTGTCCCTTGTTACTAGGAGACATTGGAATTTGAAACCGGAAACAAAGAAACCACTTTATTTGAAAAGACCGTATGGAACTGATTACATATGCAAAAATAAATTTGTAACACAGGCCACTCCTTTGGGCCCACCCAGAGTCTACCTTGTCTAGGTTAAATGGTTACCTTGAGAGTAGAAATAGGAGTAACAGGCACAAATCCTTGCAGAGAAAATGCATATTTTGTCTCCTTTCCTCCACACAAGCTGTGTATGCATTTGTAAACATGTGTCGATTTGTAAATCATGTCCAGTACAGCAGAGAAATGTGCTGGGATGAAAGGAAGTCATTAAGATAGCAAGGAGGGCACTTTACCTGGCTTGGTTCCCCAAGTTTGCATTTGATGATCAATCCCCACAGTGCCTCAGGGGAGGGGAGGGGGGATAGTCAGATGCCCTGGGGTTTGGGATTTTTTTTCCCTTCTTACATCCATAAAGTCTGCTTTAGAAAAAAAAAGAAAGAAAGAAAGAAACAAGCAAACCTGAAAGGGACATTACACTCTAGTCTAGTTTTAAATATGATTCCCAGGATCCTCTAAGTAACAGCTGCTTTTAAATCCTAGCTGCGGCTAGCTGCTAACCTGCAGGGTCACTGTGAGAATCTCTTTCAAGACCTTGCTCTCTCCAACTATGATGGAAGATACAGGACTATATCCCAGACTCTGCTGATCTCCTGAACCTTCACCTGCTTCTTGCCCTTGAAGATGGTCTCTGATGTCTTCCCAATTGGGCTGGAATGTCCTGGGGTTGTTTTTCTTTTGTTTTTGCATGCCCAGAATCGGGGGGGGGGGGGAAGATGCCCTAATCTGCTATAGCAGGCACAAAACTAGGTTTTGAAGGTGGGATAAGCTCTCCTACTGGCTCAGATCGATCTGGGCATCATGCAGATCATTTGACTATCACTGGTCTTCAATAAGCATTTGCTTAGCTCTCTATCCAGGCCATCCCAGCCTCCTGGCAGAGAAGCTGGCTGAGTTAAGGGCGTGGAGGTGGGTGGGTTGGAACTGGAGGAGTGACACTGTAAGCCAATTGAGACAACAAATCATTAACTGGGTGGAAGACTCGGAGCCACGGATTAGGTCCTGTGACTAGGGCTGGCTCTCCGTTTGCTCACACGTTTATCTCCGAGTGCTTCCTCTGCCAAGGCACTGTGTTTCTGAGCACTGGAAGCTGAAACATTGAGATCGCTTTTGACTTCTGGGCATAACCCCCTAGTCAAGGCTTAGAGCCAAGTCGGCAAACTACTGCCTAGGCAGGCTGTTTTGGTAAATAAAGTTTTATTGAAACATCAGCCAAGCTCATTCATTTACGTACTGTTCCTGGGTGTTTCTTCACTAAACAGTAGGGCTGAGTAATTACAACAGAGACCCTATGACCTACAAAGCCTACAATATTTATTACCTGGCCCTTTACCAGAGGTAAGAGAGAAGTCACAAGCAAGCTGCTTCTCACTTACATTTACCATATGCAATTTAACTATATGCACTGGTTTAAAACAAAAACGAAAAATCTAATGCAAGCCAACTCCTCGATTGGGTGCAAACGAAAAAGGGGTGATCAGTCCCCACTTGGAAAGGAAGCTGGTTGTGGTGAATCCATACACAAAAATGAGGGATATTGTAATTTACAGGTGTTCTAAAGGATTTTCTTCACGGGTTATTCTGAGTCTGCTTGATTTTTTTTTCCCTAGTGCACACTCTAAACTTTGGAACCAAAAGTTCAAATGCTGGCACAGGTTCACGACTCCACAAGCACTTAACAGTAATGTGTTGAAAGAGCTGTTTTAATAGACAGATAAGAAAGTGGTTTGTATGTCACATTCTGCTTTTGTTTTGTTTTGTTTCCATTTTTAAGCACAGAAAGAGAGGCTGCTTCAGCACTGGGGCTTGATCAAAGCAGTGTGTTTTCTTTGCCTTGACACACCAGCTGAAATCATACTGATATTAAATCTTACTCCTTTTAAAGGGAAAGCTCATTAAATACAGAGCCACAGCCTGGCCCTGGGGAAACTACTGGAATTAATGAGTGTTTATAGTTCTTGCCCTCTCATCCTCAAACATCTTAGATAAATCTCAAGGGGCTGCTGCTGAAATTGTACTGCTGAAATTTACAAGAATCAGCCCAGCTTCAAGCAGAAAAGGGCAAGGACAGGGGGCCGGGAAAGAGAGCCTACATACGAACGTCAGATGTTAAGAAACCACAGAGGAACACTGTACAGAGACACTTCAGTTACACCGTGGATGCTGCCCCTGAGATGTGAAGTATATGTCTGCTTGGAGGAAAGGCTCCAATTCCAAACTGCCGTTCTTACATGTAAGAGGTTTGAGGCGCACCCACTTCCACACTATCTGGAGAAGTTAGAGGTAGTAAATGTGTGCATACAAAAATCAAATCTGTTTTATAAAGCCCACCGTAAAAAGCATGCTAAAAGACAGAATTTGGCTGTATTCCAGAAAATCAGTTGCATTCAGGAAGGAAATTAGACTACGAGATTGCAGGACTCTGCCAAGAGCGGAAGGGGGCCTGGGTACTGTGCAATCTCACATCCACGGAAGGATGCCATGCATGCTTCCAAATTCTCTGTAAGGCTTTGCACGAAGTCATAATACACACCCCAGGGAAAGCTACGGTGCAGCTCTGCCTTCCCCATCACAACTCAGGAAACAAGTTCTGTGGGCCTGAGATTTCATTTCAGTACAGCCTGAAAAAGCTGGTGAGCAAAGCCCAAAGCCCTATTTTTTTATCCATGGCAGAAAAGCACTTTCTTATATCTCATGATTAAAAAAAAAAAAAAAAAAAAAAAAGCCTCAAAACCTCAAAACGATATATTGGTTCATTGGGCTGCTATTTCAATCCCCACTGCCCAAGATGCTGCCCTAAGGGACAGCTGTTGCGTCTTCGCTAATAGCAAAGACATTTTCAAGAGTTAAAAAACGAAATACAAAAGTTGATTTACAACACACTAAAAATACTTGCCCTTCCCCTCCAAAAAAAAAACCCCTAAATAAGTCAGTAAGTCTTTTTTGCCTCCTGTCTTAGCCCTTTGCTTGGGACCGGCCGGCAGTGATTTTCCTGGCAAGCTATTCCTCCATCTGCGCCCAGGCCTCCTCCGCCTTCTGGTAGTACTGGTTGGCCAGCCGGCCCTTCATGGCTTCCATCGCTGCCTCGGCTGCCTGTGTGTACAAGTCACCTGAAGAAGAGCAAAGTGGGGCACAAAGAGGTGAACCACCTGTTGTTTTTGCCAGTCCCATGTCCCCGACCCCTCCCTCGGAAGAGCCATTCTAAACTACTCCTCCTCCCCTTACCCTGCTTGGAACCTGGGTGGGCACGTGATTCAAGCCTGGCCAATCAAAGCACCCTTCCGACTCCCACCAGGCCTTAGGGACTTCCACATAGCCAATCACACATCCAGACTTAAGCACAGCCAATCAGAGTAAGCCACCTCAATGAGCTCGGTGATTGGTGTAGGGGTGGGTGGAGGGTTCCATTTGAGCCAATGAGAATCAGGCTGGGATTTTTACAAGACTAATTGGGAGGAACGCATGAAAGGGGAAAAAATAAAGCAGAAGAAATACAGATTACAAACAGCCTTGTGTCAGTTCTGGAGAGGTTTTACTTCCAAGAAAATCTATGCAACACGTATAAAAACACTTGGTTTTCAGAGTTTTTCTGGATTTAGAAATTTCAAATAAGGAATTATAGAATTGCGTTATTATTATTTGCTTAGGTTTTTTTTTATATACCACCTTAAAAAAATTTTCAGACTTTTAAATTTAGGCTCGTCCTACGAAATCAGGAGTTCAGTAACAGAAAAAAATATATCGTGCAAATCAACAGATGAATGGATAAACAAAATACGCTGTATCTATATGATGGAGTATCGTTTGGTAATAAAAAGGAATGACGTACAGATACATGTTACAATATGGGTGAACCCCGAAAACATTATACTGAATGAAAGAAGCCAGATACAAAAGGCCACATACGGTATGATTCCATTTATATGAAACATCTAGGTAAATCCATACAGACAGGCAATAGGTTGGCTGGAAGGGACAGAGGGAGGGGGGAAATGGGGAATCACCACTAACAGGTGGTGGAAATGTTCTGAAATTAGATAGTGGTGATGGTTGCACCACATGACGAATATATTAAAAGCCACTGAACCGTACACCTAAAAATGGTGAATTTTACGTACTAAAAATGTCAGTTCAATTTTTAAAACTGTAGAAATACCAAACTCCTCATATGTAACCACTAAAAGAAAAGTGTTCATCTGCATACCAGCTCCACAGAGCGGTAGGAATCTCTCTCCTCTCCAACAAAAGAAGAGACTCGGGGTTGTGTCTTGCTGTAATTCCCACTGAGGCAGAAATTATGTCCCTCCGGGCCCAGCCCGGTCCCCCCCACCCCCACCCTGCCAGGGCAGGTCAGTCAGGCCCTACCTGATCTCTGCGGGTCCTTCTCCAGCCCGCAGCCGCCGGTGAACAGCATCTCAGCCTCCCTGGCCAGCAGCGTGTACCGAGGCTCATCTTGCATCCCGTCGTACTCACCGCCCTCGTCACAGTCCGTCATCTCCAGGGCACTGTTGTACCAGTGCAGAGCCTCTGGCCAGTCCTGGCACCTTCCAGGACATGCAAAGGAAAAGTTAGAAGTTACCATGGCAACGGGCAGGAGGGAGGAGGCCCATCGGTAGGAGGGACAAGTCAGGGATCCCAGTGGGGCCACCACCTATGAATCACCCCTAGTGCCCAATGCTACCACATCTAAGGGGTGTCATTCATATTGTAGATTTACATATTAAGACAGCAGTCAAGTAGCTATCCCCAGCAAGATTGGTCTATTACACAATTTTCCAACAGATGATGTAGAGTATCTTGAGGAAGGGGGCATTTCCTAGTTTGTACAAAATCACACTCTGGGCTAGCATTAGCAGTGGCCGGGACCAGCCAATCCGCCCTATGACTCAAATAGGAGAAGAGGTGGGTGGGGGACCCTTTGCCAAAGCCTCTGCCCATGCTGGCCGGCTCTGGCTCTCCTCCAGCACAACCCAGGGCTCTCCCCAGAATAGCGGGCTTCTCTCTCTGGCTCTGCCCCTCTACCCTCAACTCTTTCTCCTACGATAGCGCAAGAACGGCCAAGCCACCGAGGGTAGACGTGTTCCACCCACATCTGAACACCATGAAATACAGAGCAAACAGGGCAGCGGGCTCTTTTTCTTGGAGTGTACTAACTAAGCATGTGAGTAACTATTTATAGCACATCAGGAAAGAGCAAAGAGAGACGCAGATAAGAAAGTCTATGGGTCTCGTGAAATGTTCCAGGAGCCACAGCTCCGGTGACTTGCTGGCCTCTCGTCTGAGGCCCTACCCGACCTGCCGCCACCCCCGTCTTCGCTCCCATTAACCTCCCTCCATGCCGGACTGGCTGGGCCCCCTTCTCTTCCCTGAACATGCTAGACCCCCTCTGCCCCTTGGCCTTTGCACCTGCTGCTCCCTCCGCTTGGAGCGTTCATTCATCTTTCCATACCTGACTCCTCATCCCCCCCAACCTCAGCTCCTATGTCACCTCTTTGGAGGCACCGTCCCCAAACACCCCATTGCCTACAATCACCCCAATCCGTAATTCTCCTGTTTACTTATTCACCCGTTTATCATGGTTTCCCCTGGCTAGAACGTAAGCTCCAAGAAGGCTGGAAATTTGTTTTGTCCACTGCTGCATTCCCGGGGCCTGGCAAATAGCTCGGCCTCCCTCAAGGAGGCTGAAGGAATAAATATAACTGTGTGGCTGGCTGGGATGGGGTTCGGGAGAAAACACTGATTCCATTTTATTTCACAGAAAGGGCAAATCATCTGAAAATCATCTGAAAATGATCGGTGACATACCCAACAAACGGGTTTTAACAGCAGACTGGAAGCCACTATATTACATGATCTCACTCTTTTCAGCTTTGACCCTCCCCGGTCTAGAAGGGCAAAGCAGAACTGCCCCAAAAGCATTACACAGGAAAGAGGAGAAAGGGCCTAATCTCTCCCTGCCCACCCCCACCCGACTCTACACCCAGTGGTCAGGGTGCCCCCCTGCCTCAGAATTTTCAAGGACTTTTCCTTCCCGCGTTAAGTGGTAACTTCTGAGAAGGTTGAAACCACATAAATGCAAATTTGGGCCTACATGGGGCCCTGCCTTACCCAGAGCTGGCCCTTAATTAATGCTCCCTGAATGGAAGAGGCTGGAACTGCTTGGAATGAGGAAGAAGAGTAAGAAAATGACTATAGCAGAAGCTATAAAAGAAAATTGTGATACATTTAACCACATGAATATTAAAAACCAGTTGCCCCAAACCCAGTAACAATGGTCATCGAGTGGGATGTGTGCCCCCTCCCCCGAAAGGGATGGCGGCCGTCCCTCAAAAACATTTTTTTTTAGAAGAGAAGCATATACCTAAAAATTGATAGCTTTAACATTAAAAAATTCTTAACAGGGGCACGCCTGGGTGGCTCATCAATTAAGCATCTGCCTTGGGCTCAGGTCATGATCTCTGGGTCCTGGGATCAAGCCCCGCATTGGGCTCCCTGCTCAGTGGAGTCTGCTTCTCCCTCTCCCTCTCCCTCTCCTGCTCCCCCTGCTTGTGTGCGCGTGCTCTCTCTCTCTAATAAATAAATAAAACCTAAAAAAAAATTCTTAACAAATCAAAAACAAAACAAAACACTATCATCTCGAATAAAAAGCAAACAAAAGGCATGAGGAGAAAACACACAGAGCTAAGACTTCATAAGGACCTCAGGGACCAATCTGCAATGCCCAGCTCCAGGCCCTCCCGCCCGGGCCAGGCTCCCCCACTGCAACCAGTGGCCGCCACACATGTGGGCATTTGAACTCACGTAATCACGTCATGTCTTTTTTGTTTACCTCCTCTCCATGCCAGCGGAGCTGAGTCCCCTGAGAAGCCGGCTGGTGCATAGTACACTAGAGTTGGGTGTACCCTAACCCTAGCCCTAACTTGCTAGCTAGCTGACCACGGGCAAGTCCCTTCCCTTCTCGGAACTAGTTGAGTCACCCATGCAACAGGGTTAAGAAGGCCCGCTCTGTCTGTGGCAGAGAGAGGTGCTGGTTCACTCACTCAACCACTAAGCCAGGCCCCCGATAAGCGCTGGGATTGCAGAGAGGCAGGAGACCCGATTCTTGCCCTCAATTAGATAAAATCACAGACACGAAGCTACGATCCAAATAGAAGGGGGTCTTATTGACACACACTAGCTAGCTGGTCAGGTTTGGGGCTGTGTGCTATGCAGAACAGGAAGGATGCTACATACCGAGACATTTTAGTCACTGAAAGCTGTATACGACACGGCCGCAGTCCTGACGTTCCCTAAACCCAGGCAGGGGAGATGAGACCTTGACCCAAAGAGGGGGGAGGGTCCAGACTGCTCCAACCCTGAAGGTGCAGACAGCGGACATGCCCGTCCTGCTCCCGTCCAGAAAGCCACGGGCTCCTGAGGACGGCAGAGGTGGCTGCGACCCAGTGGGAGCCACGGGGCTGAGCAATGGGTCCCGTGACCAGTTCAATTTCCCCAAATGATCTCCACTGCTGGGACCTCTGGGACTTCCTGCTGGCTAAGCCAAGGAGAGGAGCTGAAGCTGGGCCACCCTCTCTTCCGCCCACTGCAGAAACCAGTCCTGGCCCCTGGGCCCGAGGGCACAGCTGGAAAAGTGCCCGCACCCGCAGAGTCGTAGCCTCCCGGAGACTCAGTGCCACTCTGGAAACTCACACCAGGCCTGAATTACCCACTGCCAGAACTTCCATCCTTTCCTCTCTCTCTCCGAAGTGAAAAATAAAAATAAAAGTAGAGGGACGCCTGGGTAGCTTGATCCATTAAGCGACCATTCTTGATTTCGGCTCAGGTCATGATCTCAGGCTCGTGGGATCGAGCCCTGCATTGGGCTCCGCGCTCAGCAGGGAGTCTGAGATTCTCCCTCTGCCCCTCCCCCACTCTCTCTCTCTCAAAAAAATAATAAAGAGTAAATAAAAATAAATAACAGTGTTCTTTAAAAAAATAATAAATAAAAATAAAAGCAGAAAGAGGAAACTAAAACCACCCTTAATCCTATCATCTAGGGACAACCACTCTGGTTCAAAAGCACATCTTTTCGCACAATGGCTAAGAGGTCCGTCATTTATCTCATGCTGAATCTGCCAGGCATGTTATTATAGGCATTATCCCAATTAACCCTCCCACAACCACCCTGGGATACGGGTTCTTTAATTATTGCTATTTCACACCACAAAGAGGCTGAGGTCAGGGAGGAGAAATAACCCGCCCCCAGTAGGACACTGGGAATGGGGGAGCCAAGCCCAGAACCCGGGTCTGTGATGATACTGAGGGGAAGCCCCCACCTGCAGCCCAAGATCCCACCCGCGCTACCTGAGCGACAGCCACAGTACCTGTCTGGGCTGAGGTTCTGGCCCGTGTCAAAAGCCCGAGCCACCAGGATCATCGACTGTCTGTCGCCAGCTTCAGCCGCCTTCAGTAAGTATTCGAATCCCTTGGTTTTATTCTCTTCTGTATCCTGTCAATACAAACCAAAGAGGGGGAGAGAGACAGAGATGAGGCAGGGAGGAATGGAAGCTTAGCCCACTCTTTTTAAATTTAATTTAATTTAACTTATTTGAGAGAGAGAGAGAACGCAGAGAGAGAGAGAGAGAGAGAGAGAGAGGGAGAAGCAGGTTCCCCGCTGAGCAGGGAACCTGATGCGGGACTCGATCTCATGAGATCATGACCTGAGCTGAAGGCAGACGTTTAGCCGACTGAGCCACCCAGGTGCCCCTTCTTAGCCCACTCTTGCTCACTGTTCTCCATCTGCTCCAATTCCTCTAGAGAATCGCCTTCTCTCCTGCCTCCGGTAGGGCTCCCTGCTTCCATTATTTAAAAAGTTTTTATTTATTTTTTAATCTAAAAAGTTTTTAACAGCTTTACGGAGATGTAATTCGTGTACCATACAATTCATCCATTTAAACCCACAATTGTGTTTTTTTTCATTTTTTTTCAGTGTGTTTTACTATATTCACAGAATGTGCAACTATCACCATTATCAATTTCAGAATATTTTCATCAGCCCAAGAAGAAACCAAAACACCATACGCCTCCACCATCACCTCCCAAATGCCCCATCTCACCCGGCCCTAAGTAACCACTAGCACACTTTCTGTCTCTAGAAATTTCTCTATTCTGGATACTTTGTATAAATGCAATCACCCATTACCTGCTCTACTGTGACTCGCTTCTTTAACTCAGCATAAAGGTTTTAATGTATCAGTGTTTTGTTCTTATTAAGGCCAAGTAACAGTCCCTTGAATGGATATACCACATTTTATTCATCACCCGGTGGGTGCCCGGTTTGTTTCCACCTTTTGGCTACTGTGAAGAATGCTGCTATGAACACCCGTTACAAGTTTTCCCGTGGATGTGTTTTTATTCTCTTGGGAAGATACCCAGGAGCGGAACTGCTGGGTCACATGTAACTCTATGCCTAGACTTTGGAGGCGCTGCCCCGCTGTTTCCCAGTGTGGCTCCCATGTTCCCTTCCCACCTGCTTCCATGCTGCTCCCCCAAGATGCTGTTAAAGACCAAGTCAAGTTCATAGTACTGTATCAAAAGCTGCTCTATGGCTTCTGACCTCACTCAGAGACAAATCCCAAACCCTCGTAGCAGCCCACGAGGCCCTTCCCAAACTTGGGACTTCAAGAAGACCACCCGCTGTCCCCATATCCATTCTCCTCCACCATATTTTTGCTAGCACATGGCTGACCAGCTACAGACTACATTTCTCAGCCTCCCCTGTAGCCAGAACCTGTGTCCTAACATGAGAGGTCTATGCAGCCACTCTGTCACATTCCCTGTCCTATTTTTCCCCCAGCATATTAGAACAATGCCTGGCACAGGAAGTGTTCAATAAAGGCTAGTTATTTTTAATTCTTTGGAAAGATTTTATTTGTTAACTATGGACTGTACTACATCCTTCCCCACCTGAAAAGTTTGCTTCACGAGAGCAGGAACCTAGGACAGTGCCAAGCGTAGGAGACTCAAAAACCATGTGCGGAATAAATGAATGTCTCAGCAAGAAAACAACAACAAAAAAAGTTCCAAAGAAGGGGACACTGGAGAAAGTGGGCTTTTGAGAATACACAGCGGCTTCTCGGGGCTCATGCCCGTCGTTTTACTTGCTGAGCCATAAGGCTGCTGGGACACAGCTCACTTCCTGCCTGCCTCCCCGGTCCTAACCGCGAAGCTCTGCCCAACCCCACTCCTGCCAGGGGAAGCTGCTGGCGTCCATCCTCCAGACACAGGCTGTTGGGATGCCTGCCGAGGGGGAAACTGAAATGGCTTCTCAATCCCTCTACAAGGTTGCCTGCGTGTGGTGAGTGTCAACAGCCTGAGGTCAAAGGAGTCGTCCGACCCCCAGTCCTGGACCCTCACCACTCATTTTGGGCTCTGAGATCACTTTAATCGGCCTCAGACTTTTCCAAGTGTCTGCTCGTGCCAGGCTTGGAGGCGGATGCTGGGGAAACAGGCCGAAGGCAGCCATATGCTGGAGCCGGCCCTACGCTCTCGTGCCAGGCGACTGGAATTATCAGGAACTTTCTTCCTGAAAGATTTTGTTTATGTACTTCTTTATGTTAGAAGGGGAGAGCGGGGGAGGGGCAGCGGGAGAGGGAGGGACTCTTAAGCAGGCTCCACACCTAGTACATGGCCAACCTCGGGGGCTCCATCCCCCACGCCGGAGATCATGACCTGAGCCGAAATCAGCGCTTAACTGCTTAACCAGATGCATGACCAACTGAGCCACCCAGGCGCCCCTTAAAGATTTTATTTTTAGGTAACCTCCACACCCAACACGGGACTCAAACTCACAAGCCCGAGATCAAGTGTCCCAGGCTCCACCGACTGAGCCAGACGCCCCTCCACAGATCAGAGTCTGATTGTTCTTTTTGATGAAAACAAAGGGATGGAGAAAATACTGATAATGCAGATAAAACTTAAAAGCGCGTCACGTCTGTAATCATGACGTGGGGACCAGTGGAGGAAACTGCAGATGCGTTTCTTAGTATTTAAAACTACGATCTGACTCAGCACAGAAGTTGCTGACGTCCGACCGCCCCGTCTGTCACCTCTGCTCCCCCTGCCCGGACGGCTCACCTCCCGCTCTCTGCCTGGCGGACTCCCACTCAGCTTTAAGGTCTCAGAGGTCAGCTTATTCATCTATTCTGCAAGCGTACACGGAGTATGTACTGTGTGTCGCGCTCTGTTCTCACTGCCGGGGACACAGCTGGAACCTGCTACCAGGAAGCCTCCACTGGCCCTGCGACACCCACTCGGGGGCCCTTCTCCACCTGCTTCCCCCCGGTATCTTCTGCTTCTCCCATCACGCCGGGTCCTAACTGCCTGGAAACTGTCACCCTGCACCTGTTCTCCAGGGGCAGAGCCCTATCCCACCGGTTTCAGCTACCCAGCAAGTGCCTGGCCCCAAGTTGGTGCCCAGGAAGTTTCTGGGGCATGCACAGACCTGCGGGATGGGGAAGCTGATGACCGAGCCCACCGCCCTGCCACGCCCCCTCTCCCTCCTCCCCGTGGCTGGGACCCTGCCGCCCCTCACCTTCAGAGAGACGTCAGCCAGGATGTGGTGGGGCAGCTGGGAGCACATGAGCCCCAGGCCCACGATGGCCTCCAGCTCGCCCAGGTCGGCTGCGTGCTCCAGGTGGAAGACGGCCGACTCGCGGTCCCACTCCTCGTCCTTCTCGCAGAAGCGCCCGCCCTCGTGGTAGCGCACCATGGCCAGATGCACCTGCCGCACAGATGTGGGTGTTGGCCTGGCTGCCTGGGCAGCTGCACCCCCCGGGCCGCCCAGCCAGCCTGCAGGAGGAAGTGATTAGCCGGGCAGAAGCACGCGCTGGTTTCTGGGTCAGTGGCAAGAGGGCTCTGACACTGGCATCGCTGGTACCTTCCCCAGAATGGACTTCCCGATTTTCTTCTCAAGGTCCAGGGCATTAAGCCTTTGCACTTCCAGGGCCACGGCGGAAGGCCTCGGCAGGTGGAGGCGGGAGGGGTTGAGGAGATTCCACTTGTCCACGCAGACCTGCAGGAGAGAACGGGTCAGGGAACGAGGGGCGGGGACGCAGGGGCCATCCCAGCCGTCGGCCACTCCTTCCGCACGAGCCCGGCTGGCAAGAGGCAGGGAGCAAACCCTTAAGGTATCAAATTTTCTTGGACAAACACGTCTCCATTTCTAATCCCTCAAATCCTGCCAATTTATGGGCGCTGAGGGAATATCCCAGCACAACGGCCAGCAGACGCACTGCAGCCGTTTGGAAGGGTTTCCCCTTCGTTTATCAAGCAGGGTTTGGTTGAGGAGGTTGGACCCTAAGCTGCCCCCTTGGCCTGTGACCCATACGACGCAGGAGAAAAGTCTCACTTCAGCCCCTGCTGCAAATCCACTCTGCTTGCTCCTGTGCATTCACAGGATGCTTTGGGGAAGGGGTTTGGAAACACGCCATGCTCCCAGCTAAAGACACTCTCTCCCGAAGGTCCACACAGGGCACAGGGCAGAGCCAGGCAGCTGCGTGTACGTGTGCAATGAACACCCGGCAGTGCACACGGCACCCCCATGACAAAGAAGGGCCCAGCCCAGATTGTCAACGGCACCACGGCTGAACCCCCGCTCCACACCATGCTGAGACCTTGTCCCAGGCGGTAAATACCGCGCAGTTAAATGATCTGCCTACACACACTTGCTGGCTAACCTGGGGAAAGCTGCTTAAGATCCTGGTTTTCTCATACGTAAAATGGGGATGAATAACATTAGCCTGTCTCACTGGGTGGCTGCGAGAAGTAAATTAACTAATGCTATGAGGTTACACGGGCATTACTTTGACATGTGAGCTGTGGGCCTTATAACCCGCCCTCCAGGACGGGATAGCCTGCTCCCCTCTCTATTCCTTTCCACAGATGCCCCGGTGGCCCGCCCAAGCCAGTGGGTCAAAAAGTATATGCCAAGGGGACTGGCTCCCTTGCAAAATCTTCCTTCAGCCGGTGTGAGGCGCCTGGGTAGGCAGGAGTGACAGGAGAGAGGAGAAACAGGCTGGAAAAGGCAAGCATGCAGCCACGACAAGGACGCCTCGGGGCGCATTACCCGTCCGGAGCTGCCCAGGCTGTCTTCGTCTGACTCGTACCTCCGGTTACCGTTTGAGTGGCCCTGAGGGAGGAGGAGGGTAGAGTGAGCCCCGGGAAAGCTCTCCCTCCCAAGAACTGGTCGCCGCCACCCCTCCAGAGGAAACCTCCTAGGGGCCGGCCCCCCCCCCAGGGGACCCTCCTCCCAGGAACTCTCCTCCTGAGGGGCAGGCCTGTCCCCTAGGAAGGGCAGCGGGAACTCGTGTGTGCCAAGCAGAGAGGATGGGTAACAAGCAGGACCCATGGGCTGGTGTGCCCACAGCCTTGCCCTCATCCTCTCTGTGTGGGCAGATGGAAATGACTCAAAGGCACAGGATCATGGCAGACGAGCTCTAAGACCACCTCCTTCCTCTTACCAAAGCTCCCCTGACAGCCTCACTCGCAGTAACGAAGCTGAGACCAAAGGGTTCCCAGCAAGACTGGTGTGAAGGCTCAGACTCCACTCTGGCACACAGCAAAACCTCTAAGTGGAAGACACTGCCCCAGCCACCCCTCCCCAGGATGCTGCAGGGTGGCCTTGGAAACCCGTCCTCCCCAGGGACGCCCGAATACCACGTGGGGAGCTGGACCCAATCACCTACTCCAGCACCATCCCGACCTATTACCCAGCAACTGGAGGTTCCAGCTCTGCCGGAAGTCGTCCAACATTCCCAACCCTAATTCCCCATACTTGCCCCTTTACTAAATTTTCTGGTCCACATGACCCTGTTTTACCATCTGCCCTGCATTTATTTGGGTCTGAAATGATCTTGTGTATCCATTTATGTTCTCAAGATCACTCACGTTCCCCCCGCCCCCTTTCCATCCTCCTGGACAATGAGGCAATAGAACACTCTGGTCTCATTTCCTTGGGGGTTTCTTACATGTTCCCGGGGCTCTGGGTCATCCAGCTCACCCCGCTTCTCACTGGGGTAGCCACTGTCTCCACTGTTTTCAGAGTCCTGTGAAGAGAAGATGATTCTAGGGTCTCAGTGGCCCTCTGAGTGGTGGTGATTTCTGGACATCCCAGCCACTTGTTCTCTCTCCTTTGTCCTATCACCTCGGTTAACATTCTCTTCCCTCTGCCCTTGCTGGTTGGGTGACAAGGGAGGAGCACAAAGTAGTGGCAGAGAGCTTGGGCTTTTTAAATGCAATTAAAACACTGCTGCCCAAACTAGACCTCTTGTGAGCCCTTCCCTACCCCATCACCTTCCTGCTCTGGGTAAAACCACCTTTGTGAATTCATACTTACTATTTGTCTACAGAAAAGCCATTTTCTTTTCCTTAAATAAACACATATTTAAAAGAAGTTTGGTGTCACTGGCATAAATGGGTCCGTCTCCTGGACAGGCGGGAGCCGTGCAAACATACACCGTGGAATCCTTGGCCTCTGGTCCAGCCAGCAATCCCTCCGCCCCGAGAAGCTGCATATCCTGACGAGGCCCTGCCCTTGTTTCTAGAAGCACTACGGACTTCTCTTCTACCTCCCCCCAAGGCTTTTGTTCTGTGTGAACTGAAAGGCTATTCTGGTTTCTTTTTTAAAATACATTTCAATTTTTAAAACAGATATAATTTACAGACATGTGATTGAAGTGCTGGGTGTGCTGAGTGAAAGGCTGTTTTTGAAAATGGAGGGCAGGCCAGACCCAGGAGCTCTGGGGAGCTGGCTCCTCAGGACCTTGGGCCCCTCCTCCCACTCTCCGGACCGAGTCCCACGCTGAGCAACAGAGAGCCCGCTCATAGCCCCGCTCTGCACTTCCCGGCTCTCGGACCCCGGGCGAGGCAGCCAACCTTTCTAAACCTGTTTGCTCATCTGAGAAATGGGGGGTGGGGGGGATACCCACTCCAAGGTGGACAAAAGAAGCAAAGTACAGCAGTACAGAGGGTGGGTTTGAGGCCAGATGGCCTGGATTTGAACCGTGGTGCCATCACTGGTGGCTGAACCTTTCTTTGCCTCAGTGTCCTCATCTCTAGATCAGGGATCACGAGAGCATTGCTCACAGCTGCTGAGATCGGGGACAAGAAGCAGGTGGCTAAGGGACAGATGGGAGACAGGCTTTTCACCTTACTAATCTTTTGTAAGTTTTCCTTTTCAACCATGAGAATGTGTGACCTATTCTGAAATTCTAAAATGTATCCTAAGTCTAGAATGAAATCTGCTATAAAAGGAACAAAAAGGGGCGCGTGGATGGCTCAGTCGGTTAAGCATCTGCCTTCGGCTCAGGTCATGATCCCAAGGTTCTGGGATCGAGCCCCGCGTTGGGCTCCCTGCTTAAAATGGGGAGCCTCCTTCTCCCTCTCCCACTCCCCCTGCCTGTGCTCTCTCTCCATCAAATAAATAAATAAAATCTTAAAAAAAAAGGAATAAAAAATGGTATCTACCTCATAGATTGTTGGGACTTAAAGGAGAGTATCTATCAAGCTCTTAAAACAGTGTCTGCCCATAGTGATTCTTATTTTTTCCTTCCACTCAAAAACTCTGAAAAGCAGTCAAGAGGGAACTTGAACCTTTGGGGCAATCCCAGGGTGGAGCTTAAAGGGCACCTGAGGTGTGTGCAAGGGTGACATCTCTGCAAAGTCTGTTTTTAAAATTCCTAGGAGTTTCTGACACCATAATACAGGTTTGGGTGAATGCGAATGTGATGCCTTCGGCTTCCTACCGTGGATCAGCCAGAGGCTGCTGGAAACCTGTCCGGTTCATCCAGCCCGAGAGCATCACATCGGCCTGTGCTGTACATTACTCGTCTGAAACCCAGGAGAGCTCCCTCACCCAGGACAGCTGTCCACACGCATGTGGCCAGGCCAGCCCAGGGCTAAGCTCGCTCACCATTTACCAGAAGGCTGCACTGTTGTTGATCTGAATTCCCTTTTCTCTAACCATCTCCGGGAACTGTGATGGAGCCAGCTCTTCTCAGAGGACCCCGCCACCCTGGGCAGGAGGCTGAGAGTAATCTGCGTTCCTCTGTGCTCCCTCCCCGCCCGCCCCCGGCAGTGCCCGGAGCGGACCTGGGCCGCCCACCTCTGGATCTGAGGATTCAGCCTTGGTCCTGGCTGGGAGGGAGTCCACTCCGCCCAGCCCTGCTCCCTGGGGCCCTCTCCAACCTACCCGGTGGTTGTCCAGATGGTCGTGGTCTCGGGGTGCCATGTTGTCAAGGTCACCGAACACAGGCCAATCTGGGCAAGAGAAAACAGAGATCATACAAGGGCTCCCCCAGCACAACTGCTTAAAAGACCAACTACAGCCTAGAACTGAAAGCGCCTGCCACTAGGCCTTTTTCCATTTTAAAATTTTGTAAGAAGGTACAAAAACGGGAAAAGAATGTTGTCAGCACCTGGAGTGGAGGCTACAATTCTTCCTCAAGAACTTATTCAGAGTTGGGGCGCCTGGATGGCTCAGTCAGTTAAGCGACAGTTAACTGACTTGGGTTTCAAATCAGGTTGTGATCTCGGGGTCATGAGATCAAGCCCCTCGTCGGGCTCCACTTTTAGCACAGTCTACTTGGGACTCTCCCTCTGCCCCTCCCCCCTGCTCTCTCCCTCTCTCAAATAAAAAGAAAGAAGAAGAAAGAAGGAAGAAAGGAGGAAGGAAGGAGGAAGGAAGGAGGAAGGAGAAGGAGAACAAGAACTTATTCAGTCTGCCACTTGCTAGCTGTGCAGTCCTGAGGAGGTAGCTTAACCTCTGTGCCTCAGAGTTGTAATGCAAATATACTCGCGCAATGTACTTAGAGCACACGTACCTGGGCCACAGTGGGCCTTCATGAGGTGCAGGTGTGAAGGAACAACAGCCATGTGTGTATTTGGGGCCCAATGAGTAGCTACAGGTTGGGGGAACCTCAGAAGGCTGAAAAACCAACCACTTCCTTCCTGGTCATTCCCAGTTTCTCTCTCCCGCCCTGAGCTTCCACAGCCAAATCCGGCTTGCTTCCTCTTTTTATGTGGTTTTTAAGAATGTTTTTTCCATTTGAAAGTAGTTGAAAAATTTAAAGGAATAGTATCTTGAGATATGTGAAAATTACACAAAATAGAAAATTCCGTGTCTTTATAGGAACAAGGCCATACCTATTCATTTGAGTCGTGTGGCCACGTTCACACTGCTAATGCAAAAACCATTATGTCCCACAAAGTGTAAAAGATTTATTCTCTGGCCTTCGAAGAAAAGTCTGTCAACTCCTGCTTCAAGCTATACCCAAGGTCTTCTAGTGGAAATGTCTAAAATGCTTCTTTGACGTTTGACACTACAATCTTCCTCTTCTGCTCCTCCGTGGCCTCCCCCAGCTGCATAAATGGCCACACCACCCCCTTGAAGTTCTTCAGATCAAAACCCTGGAGTCAGCCTTGCCTCCCCTCTTTCCTGCAGACCCTACGTCCGCATCATCAGCAACCACTGTCACTTCAACTCCGGGAATAAGGATTCCGTTTTCCTCCTCTGACCTATTCATATGATGTTCATCGATTTCTTAATGTTGGAACAACTCTCAGATGCCTGAAAAAGCCCTATTTGATTATGACATTCTTTTAGGTATTCTACTAGTCTTTGTTCATACCTTATCATACCTTATTTAGAATTTCTGTACTGTGTATTTATTTATAAATGAGGTTGTTTTTGCTGTTTTGTTAAATTTTGTTATAAAGGTTTTGCTAGTTTCATAAAACACATTGAAAAATGTTACCTTGGTTTCTAAAATTGGGGTTGTTTTTATAGCATTTGGATGACTTGTGTCTTGAAAAATTTTTCAGAAACTCACTCGTAAAACCATCTGGGCCAGGACCCTTTTTGGTTACATATCTGATTTCCTAACATAAGTGAAAGCCAGTTTAGTGGTGTCCTTTCTGGTCCCTGTCCCCTCCAAGCACGATGACCAGGGACCAAAACATCACTCACGGAGGTGCTCCAGTTTCTGGCTGTGTGGTGTGGCCGAAGACGGGGAGGAAGGGAGAGAGTCAAAGGTCACGTCACTCATGTTCTCATCTCCAGAGTTCTCTGAAAGGCGAAGGAGCAGTGGGGGGCGACTCCCAGAGAGGGTCCTTACTCGGGGGCTCCCACACTTTTCCTCTGTCCCCCTCAAGATGGTCTTGGCCGATTGCTGGAGAATTAACAGGGACACCCGTGTCACACAGGAGCCCTCTGGGGAGTGAAGGGCTCTTCCAGTAGCACGTTGTCCACCTGAACCCTGAGGCCCCTTCAGTCAACAGCTCCCATACATACCTGTTCAGGGACTGGCAGTGGGGGGTTAACCCAAAGGCCTCTAAAAAGGGGCACCTGGCCCAGGAGCTCAAAGCCAGCCAGCATCCCCACAATGCCGACCATACTCTACGGCCCTGAGCTGGGGACCACGTGCCACCATACATCCAGAATCCCAAGCTGGTCTTTGCCGACAGTCTCTTTTATCTGATCAAGGTAACGGCAGAGGGGGTGGGTACATCCTGGACACAGTGAGGTGCCTGAAGATCCAGGTCCAAGTCTAGTCATTTGTCAACACGCCACACACCTCTCTCACTCTCTCTACACACCGGCTCTCCTCACTCTGGTCAGAAGAGGTCCAATCAAGCAGACCCCAGTTACTGTGTTAGTGAGGACACGTGGAAAGGCTCTGTGCACTGATCTGGGAGGGATGAGCGGCACAGATGGGGCTGAGATCCTTCTGGCCCTGAAACTCTTCAAGTAAGCATCACAGGGCCTGGGCCGCCATCACGGGGAAGCACGGCTTACTGGCCTGGCAGCGGAAGGGCCCAGTCCCTCCGAGAAGGTTCCCACTGGGCACCCACCAGCAGCTTGGTGTTCTGGTTCACGGCGTCCCTCTCTCTCGGCGAGAGGTCAAAGGGAGCGAGGCCCATGCTCTTGCAAATCCGGTTGCAGGCATGAGAGTAGAAGAAGAGCGCCATCCCCCGGACACCTGCAGACAGAGCAGGGGAGTCGGGAGCACTGCTTTGCTGTGTGACCGGGGAAGGGCAGCGCTGGGCACCTTAAATGTGGCAAGGGCAGGCATCCAACACGCTAAAGTGGCGGCCGTCAGGCATCCCAAGCTTCCATCCCCACCATCTTGGAAAAGCCAACCCACCACCTCAGGCAGTCTCCCTAGGCGTAGGAAGAGCTGGAAGATTTGGGGGGCAGAGGGAGTGTGATCTCCATGGAAACGAGCTGGCTTTTCCCACCTACCTAGGTTGCCATCTCCAAAGTCGGTGCCCTTCTCGGTGTGGATCTGCGGGTCCGTGTAGAGGTCCCCCACGCCCTGGATGTCTACCACAATCAGCTGATGCCCGGAACGCTCAAATGTGAAGTGGCTGAAGGCCTGGGGTGGGGCAGGAGGAGACAGAAGAGCAAGGTGACCCACCGCAGGAGACTGGGTCTGCACGGACACAGGTCAGCCACCGCCGAGGGGCTGCCGCACCCCAGCTCTGCCCACCATGGGGCCTTTCTCTGCAAGGGGAGGTTGTAGAGAGGAAAGGATAAAGGGAGGATCCCTGTCTGATCTTGCAGGGGCCTTAGGTCTGCTCACAGAAGCCAGCTGGGTGGTCCCGTTTCAGAATCTACTTCAGGGGGGCTCCATGAGGCTTGAGGACCCTCTGGGGGTGAGATCGCACACCCTCGGGGACCCTACCCTCCAGGGGCCTCACCTGTGGTGTCAGGCGCATGTTGTCATCGCGGACAAAGCCCGAGTTGGAGTTGTACTTGATGTACTTGCCCTCGATATAGTGCTCCAGGTGGAAGAGAGGCTTGCCGGGTCTGTCCTTCAGCTCCACCACGCACATCTGCATGATGTCCACCTGGTGGGAGGGGAGCAGGTCAGGCAGGACCCGGCGGCACCCGCCGGCGACGGCAGACTGGAGCGGAGGGCTCGGGGGAAGCCAGCCTGCCTGGGCTCCCGTCCCGGCTCCATCGGTTATCAGCTCTCTGCACCTAAGACTGCCAACTGTCCCCAGAATCCACTGCCCCCTTTCCTTTTGAGAATGAAAACCCCTGGGATGGTCTAAATGCGTCTCCCGAGAATTCCTATGTTGACCTCCTAGCCCTCAAAAGCGACGGTATTCGGTGGGGTCTTTGGGAGGGGATGAGGTCATGAGGGAGGAGCCCTCATGAACGGGATGGGGGCCCGGATAAAAGAGACCCCGCAGAGTTCCCTCGCTATTTCCACCACGTGAGGACAGAGCAAGAAGACGCCGGCTAGGAACCAGGAGACGGACCTCACCAGAATGTGACCGTGCCGGCAACTTGATTTTAGACTTCTCAGCCTCCGAAATTGTAAGCAATGAATTTCTGTTTGTAAGTTGCCCCTGCCGCGGTATTTTGTTAGAACAGCCCAGAGGGACTAAGACAACCCCACCCCCCCGCCCCCGTGGGGATGCTAAGAGGATACACAGCCATCCACTAGGAATGACGTGGCGTGGTTTCCCTGGCGGCTAGGTGCGGCCATGTGACCAAGCCCGGCCAATGGGAAGCGAGCAGCAGTGACGACAGCCCTCCCACGGGCCCCTCCTCCTCTGGTCATCCCAGACTGTAGAGCGGACATCTGCCAGTGAGGCCAACCTGGCCACGTGGTCCACGGCCACACCCCAGAGGAAGGCAGCGCAGCGAGACAGAAGGAACCGGGCTTCTGGATGACTTCAGAGGACGTGCACCAGCCCACTCTGAGCCCCCCCACCCCCGAAGCAGGACTGTCAGATGAGAGAGAAAGAAACCGTGTTGCGTTGGCACACATTTATGGGTCTGTGTGCTAAGCAACTTAGCCCATGCCTTACACTAATACCGTGCATGTGGACCACTGTGCCTCAGTTTCCTCGCCTGTGGGATAGGGATCTCACACTTAGGGTTAGGATGAAATCTGATAATACAAGAGAGAGTCCGTCAACATTTGCTAATGTGAATATTACTCATGGACACAACTCTAGAGTAGTATACACCCAACTATAAAGGTTCTCTCCCTGCTACGGGGAGTTACGGGAAGTTTAGACATTTCTCGCTGAATTTTTTTACCAAAAACATGTTTCATCTATACGCAGAAAGAAACGTGTGAGTCCTATGAGTGGTTTGTAAAGCGGGGTTGGTAAGACCTGAGACGCTACCCACGGCACCCCAGCCCCCTCAAGGACACCCACAGCGGAAGGACCCAGGTATGGCTTTCCCGAGGAAACAACCATCCGAGGAACTGTCTGGCTGGGTCAGGAGACAGGCAGACAACAGCTGCAGAGGTCGAAGAGGCGCCGAGCTGAGAACTGCCCCAAACGTGGCCTCAGTTCCGAGAACTAGCCTAAGGGGAAGGAGCGGTTGGTTCTTGGGAGGTTCCCACCCCAAATACTGGTTCTATCCCTACACGGAAGTCTATGGCGGGCCCAGCTGTTGGCTAGCGGGCAGCCAACAAGGGGTGGCCAGCTCCCCCCTCAAACAGCTATGTTCCTTTCCCTTCCTCAATTCCAACCAACCACAGTATTTACTGAGCACCTAGGCACTGTGAGACAGACTGAACAAGGCATAAATTCCCTGCCCCTGGGGGAGAGAGGCAATATTAACTATAGGCACAACACTCTTCTGGAGAGCGCTAACTGCTCCAAGCAGAAGAAACTAGAACAGACAGAATGACCTGACAGAGGACAGCAGTGGGAGGGCTACTTCATTTAGGATGGCCTGGGGTGGCCTTGCTGAGCAGGTGACATATGAGCTGAGACCTCGACTGTGAGAAAGAGCTCATCATGCAAGGATAGGGCTGGGGATGGGGGGGTGCAGGAAATGACGACAATGATTGTGCCAGAGCAAAGGTCCTGGGGCAGAACAAGCTTAAGGAGGAAGAGAAAGGAGGCCAGGATGGCATGTAGCAAATTACTGAGGAGGTCACAGACCCCACAGGTGGGGACTGTGGCTTCTTGGGTCTACCCCAAGAGCATTTAATCAAGGACCACGCAAACAGGAGGCGCTCAATAAATTCTGCTGACTTTTTGGAAGTGCGGCTCTCCCAAGGGGCCCAGGAGACAGTAGCATGTTATCTCGTGGGTGCTCAAACAGTGGGAAAGCTGAGCTATGAATTTGGGCAGGGCAGAGACACAGAGTGCTGTTTGTCAAATGCCCAAAGGCAACAGGAAATTCTGCTTGGCCCAGGGTCACTAAACAACTTGGGGGCTCACCTGAAGGAGCCAACTGGGCAGGGGCCTGGAACGCCTGGCTTTCAGCGCTGGCTCCTTTCCTGCCTGTTGGAGCAGGTCACTTAACCCCTTTGAGCCTGGGGCTCCCCAGGGGCAGACACACTATCCATTCTCCCCTCCTGCTTTTTTTTGGGAGCCACCCATCTCAGTCTGCATAGTCTGGAGGAAGGACCCACACTGCTGCTTATGAGGGTGAGCACATGGCTCAGCTGCCCAATCTGCATATCCCCTCCCCTGGCTACTGTGATTGGCTCAGCAACAGGCACCTGACCTAATCAGAGCCAATGAAACCCAGTTCTGAGACTTTCATTGGAACTTCTGGGAAAACAGGTGTTGTCAGGCCACCAAGGTTTCTGAGAAGACAGGAAGTGAGCCTGCAGCTGCTCCTGGGCCACACGCCATTACAAGTTGAGAAGCTGCCTGCGAGTGAGGTCCACAGAACACCAAGGCTAGAGATGGGGGCGCAGGGGGGAGATTCTCAACATCCTGTCTGGTCCTGGATCCAGCCATACCTGTGGCCAGACCTATTTCTCAGTTACATGAGACAATAAATTCCCTGTTAGCATGAAGCCCATTTGAGCAGGTTTCTAACATTTGCAAACAAAAGTCCCAACTAACAGATCCCGTCTGTTAATGGGATCAAAACATTCTAACTTCAAACAACCTCAGAGCTCTGTTTTTAGGAATAAACAACTGCATATAGTGACTCGTGCTCAGCAGATGATGGCTGTTAAGGGCTTCTGTTAAGACCGTGAAGGGAACCATGACTGGCACCACTGTCACCTTTGTCTCCAGTCTCCGTCCCTGGCCACCTTGTGTGGGGAGGTGGCAGGGAGAGGTGCCACGCACCTGCTTGGGGGGCTTATGACGATTGTACTCCTCTCCCCAGAGCTTGGCCTCCATCTGTAGACGCACATCCTCGAAGTACACGTCCCTGTCCACGGACTCAATGTAGCGCTTTGCCACATAGTTGGAGGCCCCCTTCCACTGCTGAGTGTGTAGGAAGTTGGAGAGCTTCTTCCTGGGGCGGGGAGGGGGGGGGGGGAGACAGCAGAGGGTCTGCCTGGGCACTTGGATCCACCAGGAACCCAGCCTGACCCACTGCATCCTTCAAAGGGCTGGGAAGAGGCTTAAGGACATTGTTAAAGGTCTCTTATCCCACATCCGCCTCCAAACAGCAGAGCGGGGGTTAGTGGGATACCCCACGTTCTCCCCGAGCCCATCTCCACAGCAGGGCAAATGTGTGGTCCGATGGACACCAGACAGAGAGACACGTGGCCTACAAGGAGAGGCCGCTGTCTCGGTTTCTCGGCCAGAAATGTTGCAATGCCTGAGAGAGTCTGGATAGGTCCCCCGAGAGCCAGGCTGAGTCACTTACGTCCTGAAGCACTCCCTCATGGCTCCACGGCCGAAGGGCTGAAAGATACCACAGAGAGGGTTATCAGGCCCCATGTCCCACCAGAACGAGTCCTGAGTCAGGAAGAGATTCTCCCCTCGGACATCACCCACCAAATGGGTACCTGGACCTCATTTCAATCCTAAAATTCCTGAGCCCTCCCTCTGTTACCCCTGCGCTAAAGTCTGACCAAACTTCTAGCCTGGAGGCTTCAGGGGATGAGAGGACCATCCTCCCCCACCCTGGCTGAGGGGAAGAACCCCCACGGGGTGAAGATGTTATGGGGGCAACCATGCCTGTCAAAGAATGTTTTTGCAGCCCTGCTTTTCTGTTTCCTATAACAGAAAAAGAGCGGAGGGGAGCCTGGGTGGCTCAGTCAGCTGAGCGTCCAACTCTTGATGTCAGCTCAGGTCATGGTCTCAGGGTTGTGGGATCGAGCCTCGTGTCTGGCTCCGCGCTCAGCACTGAGTCTGCTTGTCCCTCTCCCACTGTCCCTCCCCACTCCTCTCTCTCCAATAAATAAATAAAATCTTAAAAAGAAGAAAAAGAGTGGAAACAGCCTAAATGTCCCTCAACAGTATAATGGATGAATCAATTAGGTCTACTCACTCAATGGACTACCACACAGCTATGAGAACGAACATATTCTGTTCTATTACTCTGTATTGTTCTATAAACTACAGGGCCAGCAACGACAAGTATGAAGGTCACAGACAAAATGCTGGGCAGAAGAAGCCATACTCAAAAGAATGCATACGGCACGGCTCCATTTACAGGAAGAACACAAACAGGCATGCTACATCAGGGTCCCGGGCTGGTGCTTACCCTTGGGGGGAGGGAGTAGTGAGCGGGCTGGGGGTGAGGGGGGCTCCAGGGGGCCACTGGTTACACGGAGCACTCACTTTGTGAAACTCATTGAGCCGTACCCCTTTCTGAGTGTGTGGTACACGGAAAAAAAGTTTCACACAACCATCTTCCCCCTGACAATGTAGGAAGTGCTCCATTTTCTAGTCTATTCCTTTTTTTTTTTCTTCCCCAAATGGATGATTGCAAGCCACTAAATCCCTTTTATAAAGGCTCAGGTTGGGGCGCCTGGGTGGCTCACTCAGTTAAGCGTCTGCCTTTGGCTCAGGTCGTGATCCCAGGGTTCGGGGATCGAGCCCCACGTTGGGCTCCCTGCTTGGCGAGGAGCCTGCTTCTCCCTCTCCCTCTGCCTAATTGTGCTCTCTCTGTCAAATAAATACAATCTTAAAAAAAAATTAAATAAAGGCTCAGGTTTAGGTGGTGACCTGCGATTTTTAAAAACTGATATACACATTTATAGTCAACTGATTTTTGACAAGAGTGCCAAGGATCATATTTCAATGTATGATAAATATATAAAATGTCCAGAATAGGTAAGCCTACAGAGACAGGAGGCAGATTAGTGGTTGTCTAGGGCTGGGGGAGACGAGGGGATTGGGGGCTGATTGCTGGTGGGTAAGTACAGGGTTTCTTACAGAGATGATGAAATGTTCTGGAATCGATTGTGGTGATGGAGGCACAACTCTGATTATACCAAAACCCAACGAACCCGTACACTCTCAATGGGTATGTTATATGGTGTGTGAATTATATCTCAAAAAAACTGTTATAAAAAATAAAATAAATACACAGTAATATAAAGGATGCCCCAAAGTTAGAACACTTAAGTGAGTGTGAAAGGGAGGGAACAGGGACAGAAGTCTGCTCAAGGGGCGCCTGGGTGGCTCATTCATTAAGAGGCTGCCTTCGGCTCACGTCATGATCCCAGGGTCCTGGGATCGAGCCCCGCATCGGGCTCCCTGCTCAGCGGGGAGCCTGCTTCTCCCTTTCCCACTCCCTCTGCTTGTGTTCCCTCTCTCGCTCTCTGTCAAATAAATAAATAAAATCTTAAAAAAAAAAAAAAAAAAAAAAGAGGTCTGCTCAAGAAGAATCCGCACTCAACCCTGCCCTCACTGGGTTGGGGAAGGCTCACCTGAGATGCCATCTTGATCAGAACCTCATCTTCCAGCCACTCCCCGGTGACAGCATTGTACCTGCAGAGAGAGGCCAGCCCAGGGCACAGCGTCTATACATCATGATCCTCTCGCCCACTGGCTAAAAGTAAAAGACTTTTCCTGGCTTCTCACTGCTCTTGGGATCGAGACCACTCTATCCACAGGCCCAGCCGACCTCCCGGGTTGGGTCTGTGGACACTCTCCCTCCCCTCCCAGCCCTCCGATACTGGCCTCCCTCCCTTTCTTCTTCAATGTGTTGCCCAACACTTGTGCTGTGGGTCGGTTTGTTCCCCTATCTGACCCCCCCATTTGGACTCTAACTCCACAAAGCCGGGCCTGTGTCTGTCTTCTTCACTGCAGGGCCCGGTGCCTGTGGAAGCTGAATACACCCGAGCTGGATGAAGAACTGAATAAATAAATATCATTATTTTAACCAGTCTACACAACAAATGGCGTGTCCCAGGACAGGAGGCGGCAGTGCCCGCTATCTTGCTGGGCACCTGTGTGAGGCCCAGGAGGGGTACTGGGCTTGTGTCCCGGTGCAGGAATGGGTAGGGGAGGTCCTGCCTCTGAACCCAGCCGAGGAAGGGGCTGCTGGAGGACACCCAAAGCAGAACGAGACAAAGAAGGTTTCAGAATATTTCCATCTCTTCTTTCTCAAGAATCTTCTCAGAGGGGGCGCCCGGGTGACTCAGTGGGTTAAAGCCTCTGCCTTCGGCTCGGGTCATGATCTCAGGGTCCTGGGATCGAGCCCCACATCGGGCTCTCTGCTCAGCGGGGAGTCTGCTTCTCCCTCTCTCTCTCTCTGTCAAATAAATAAATAAATCTTTAAAAAAAAAAAAAATCTTCACAGAGTAAATCTGGTTCTAGGCCTGGCTGAGCCTCAAACAGATTTGCCTGGTAGAGAGAGCCCCTCAGCTCAGTAAATCCCTAAATTCTAAAACCTCCCCCAGGGCTGAGGTGTTCTTAGCGCTAGCAGAGGCCTCCCTGGCCCACCCTTCGGCGGGACAGACTCCAGACCGCTCCCAGCTCGGTGAGAACAGGCTTCTCAGAGCCTGAAACCTCTACAGGGAAAGACAAGCAGAGGCCTGGCAGGGAACCTCTCCCAGGCCGGGGGCAGGGATGCTGGCCAGAGCTGCAAGTTGCCTGCAAACAGCTTGTGGCAAAGTCCTGCGTTCAATAAGTAATAGCAACGATTATTATTACTACTGCTACAAAGAGACGAAGGTAAAGGAAAAGTCTACCCTCCCTTCCAAATAAGACTGAAGGCTGAGAGGCGCCCAGAAGTTGAGGGACGAGGGAGATAGGGGATGTCAGATGGATCTTATTTGTCCTTCAGAACCACTGACCCCATATAGGTCAGAGTTGCTCCAAGTTCACTGAGCATTTGCTATCTGCGGGGCATTTAAACAGATCTCTTCAATTAACCTTTGCGGCAGCTCTGGGAGATTGGCACAATTACGGTGCCCACTTTCCAGGTGGGGAAATTGAGGCTCAGAGAGGTGAGTAACTTGCCCAAGAGCCCAGGATGCAGACCCAGGTCAGCTGCAACCACAGCCTTGCTCCTAGCCAGCCTGCGTACCATGTGAACAGGAAATCTGTCTCAACAGAAGGGCAGCCAGCACCACCAGGAAGAGAGGAGGAAGTCTTCCGGTTTAGAAATTTTCTGGAGATTCCAGCCATCGAAGCCTGAGCTCCCTCTGCCAGCAGCCGCTTCAGTTAGCAAACAGTCTGGCTGGGTCCCTGGACCCATGAGCTCCAGGACACACAGGGCCGGCTCAGCCCTGGGGGGGTCTGCTTTCCTAGGGGACTCCCTGGGTGGCTTAGTGTCCTCAAGCTTGGAGCCCGCGTGTCGCCAACCAGTCACCATGCTGGCCTTATAGGCGGGGATGAACAGAGTCCACACCCTGTCCTACTGGGGCCCCCACAACGCTGACCTCAGCTGCCAGCACAGTCCCCAGGGCCTGCTAGGAGGTGGGTCTCTAGCGGTGGGGAGGGGGTGCATGCCAGGCTCTGCGCCATCTCCTCACGGGCAGGAGCAGGGAAAGACGTAGAAAGACGTAGAAAGTTACACTGTTTCAGCCTGCCTAGCATCTGATCCCTCTTCTTTCAGTAACAGCACCCCAATTTCCCTTCGAGGAACCACCATCCTCCATTCTCAGAATATGTGGACTGGGAGGAGCTGACCCCCAGCACCTTCTGGCTTGCAGTATGTGATCCAGACACGGCCAATGAGAACAAAGCTCCCTGGCACATGACTGGTTCAGAGAGGGGCATATAACCAAAGCCAGACCAATGGCATACCATTATGAAACTTCTGTTTAAAACCATTTGAGGAAGAAAAGATCCTCTTCTATTGGGTGAAATGAAATGTGGGGCTCTCAGGGGCATCTGTGCCACTGATACAAGAGAGTCTATCTGAGGTCAAAGCCCAAAGTGGCCTTGGAGCATCTGGAACCAGCCGTACCTGAAGTCCACATGTGTGAGCCAAACATTCCCTTCTATGCTTAACACTGTGAACTGGGTTCCTGTCACCTGCATTTGAAACAGAGTTCTAACGGAAAGACACTGAACTGAGAGTCAGGTTAGCTTATTAACTACTCAGGTAACCCTGGGCAAACCTCTACATCCCCTGGGGCAATTATGGGATCTCAGGGTGTTGGCCTAGAGGATTCAGATTGGAGGGGTCTATAGAGGTCACAGGACAGGCGGGTAGACTCCAGGACAGGTCCAAGAGCCCTGTAATATTATGCACAAAATTAGACATATGTGTGCAACTTTCTGGGATGGCCCTCATCAGATTCTCAAGAGTGGTCCCAAATACTTGCCATGATTCCTACTTCAGGCTTTTTTAATGAATACACACACACAGAGGGCTTCGAATAGTGCCTGTCACATGGATTCAATACTTAAGAGCTATTGTCATCATAGTTATCCTTGGTGGTGGCATTCTGTAGTTTTTGCTATTTTCTTTCTTCTTGAAACCCCCTAACATAACTCCCCAACTGCTACCTTTTCAAATAGGAAATCTAGACGTTCACTGTTCCATTTTGCAAATCTTCCTGGGGCCAAGGCATAAAAAAGCTCACATGCTATCTCCATGCATTTGCTCTCCTTTCGGTGGCAACCGTAGGTGCCACGTGGAGAGATGGTGGAACCACAAGATGGGAGAAGCCTGGATCCCTGAGCAGCCCCCAATGGTCCCTGGGCTCTCAGCCAATTTCACTCAAGTGAAAAGCACAGCACTGCTGCATTGAGCTACTGGAGTATTTGTTACCGCAGCATGGCTCAGCTCTGCCTGACGAATACATACGTTAGAGGACCACCCCGAGGAGTGAAGGAGGTAATGCAGAGCACCGGAAGCATGCAGATATGCTCAAATATGGGCAGATACTGTTATTATTCCCTTTTCCTTGGCCTCCAAAGGCCTCCTTAGGCCTCACTGATTCTGAGCAGAAGCAGGACCCATACCCCCAAGGACTCCTTGAGACCCGGGGCCACACAGCAGCCCCAGACAAGCTGCCAACCTGTGACGCGTGGCACATTCCGTGGCAATATCCTCCAGGTGGAACTCAGCCCAGGGGTCAGGCATGTGTTTGGCCTTCTCAATTGCATGCTTCCAAGCTTCCTGCAAAAGGCAAAGGGAAATGTCAGACCAGGGGCTGTGGGGCAGTGCCGCCCTGGCCTCCTCCTGCCCCGTGATTTCCCAGCTCTGGAGAGGCAGACAACATAAGTGAGAGGGAAATACTCCCATCAATGATCCTCTCAGGAACAAAGTTCCCAAAAGACCCTATTTGTTCTCACATGGGCACACCTTTCCATGGGCAGAAGAGACATATATATATATTTTTAAAGATTTTATTTATTTATTTGACAGAGACAGAGATCACAAGTAGGCAGAGAGGCAGGTAGAGAGAGGGGGGGGAGCAGGCTCCCCACTGAGCAGAGAGCCTGATGCGGGGCTCGATCCCAGGACCCTGAGATCATGACCTGAGCCGAAGGCAGAGGCTTTAACCCACTGAGCCACCCAGGCGCCCCAGAAGAGACATAACTACGAAACCAAAGAAACATAATACACATAGAGAAGCACATTTTAAAGATTTATTTATTTTGCAGAGACAGAGAGAGAGAGAGCACAAGCACATGTGCGAGTTGGGGGTTAGGACAGAGAGAGAGAAGGAAAGCATCTCGAGCAGACTCCCTGCTGAGTGGGAAGCCCAAATCCGGACTCCATCCCAGGACCCTGAGATCATGACCCAAGCTGAAATCAAGAGTTGGATGCTTAACCGACTAAGCCACCCAGGTGCCCCCAGACTGGCAAACATGTTAGTGACTGTTCATAACCAGTGCTGGCCGAGATATGGGGAAACGGGTGCCCTCACATATGGTCAATGCCTCCAAAGGCAACCAGGCAATGTACTGGGATGAAAAATGTGAATTCCTGTATTCTGACCCAGCAATTTACATCTAGAAATGTGTCCTAGAGAAATACACAAATCCGCAAACATGTACGTACAAAACTGAATTCAACCCAAATGCCCATCTGTGGGGACCAGTTAAATACATTTTGATTATATCCACTTAAAATGCCAGAGAGCCCTTCCAAATGACTGTGCTTACTCTGAGCGGGAACTCTGGAACCTATCAGAGCCAACGTCACCTTTTTGTCAATATTGTATAAGTCATTCTTATCGCCCTAAATGAAAATCGTAGACAACACAATCTCCCTAAACTCAGAAGATCTCCAACCACGCCAAAGATACGTTGTCTTTACATTAGCAGAGCGCTAAGTTGTGGGCTCCGATGATTAGGAACAGATTCCCATGAGACATTCCAAGGTCCTGGGGTCGCAGGAATATTCCTCGTGTAGAACTGCCTTGCCCATTTCAGGCTTTTAGCATCCATGCCCTCCACCTTCTCAATGCCTTAGCACCCCTGCACCACTGTGGGGACCCAAAATAGCCCCCCAAACTTTTAAAACCTTTTGACAACCAGAGTTTCTGGGTACTCACTGGGAAAGATGAGCAGGGCACATTATGGAGAAAAGGCTGATTCTCAATAGTATCACCCCCCCCAACCCATTTCTTCTTTTAAAAAGCTCATTTTATTGCTTTTATAATTCCCAGGTGGAATCCTTCTCTGTCCCCTCCCTACACTCCTCCACCCACACTGGGTTGTGATCTTTCCTGCTCTTTCCCTGAAGAACCCGAACATCTGCCCTGCAGCCTCTTGCAGGATCAGTGAGGCCAAAACTCCTTTCCTGCCCAGAGGCCAGAGTCATGGGGAGGGGGCTGGATAGGGGGCACTGAACACTGGGGGTAGCAGACCCACAGCAGTTACACACCTCCTCACCCGCCACTGGGATCCCTCAGCCACCAGGACTAGCCCTGCAGGAGCTCAGCTTCCCACGGGCTCAGGCCCAGACAGGACAGCACCCCAAGTGTGCCGCTGGCCTGAGCCTGAGCCTCACGGCTGGGATCCTGCTCGGAGGAGAGAAGGCAGAGCAACTGAGCTTTCTGAGAAACACGCGCACACGCACGTGCATGCGCACACGCACATTTCCCATGGGCTAGGGCTTTCTCACGGGGGCTTGGATTCCAATCTCTGCGAAATCCAAAAATAAAGCCCAGAATTTCTTTCTTCCAATTTGGAAGCAAAGTCATGCTTAATGAAAACACGCAGAAAAAAGACAAAATTCAAACCCGCCAGGCGCCGTCCACCCAGAGCAACAATCACCCAATGCTTTGGGCTTGTTCTTTTCCAGATCTTCCCAGTGTATTTTTTGTACAACTGGAATCACACTGTAAATACAGTTTACGGCCTTTCAGGAGAGCGGGCCCATGGGGCTTGGTACTTTATATATAGTGGATCTTGATTACTTTCCTGATTCCAAATGTATGATCTGTTTACTGTAAAAAACCACACGCACTGCAGAATGTGAAGTGGAAAGTGAAAGTACTTTGTGACCCAGTGCTCTGAAAACCACAGCTGACGGCCGACGTAGATTCTAAGTTTGTTCCTCTGCATTTGTTAACACACAGGAATTTTGCATCGGGCCAGAGCCCTCGCATTCTGCTCTGCACCTTACTTTTCTCCACTTAGCACAGAGCCTTGGACGTTTTTCCATGTCATACGTGTAGACAGGCTAGGTTGACCCCACTTTCCTTCTGCAGTTGTGAGACACACAATTACATAAATGTACCTTCAGGTATTTCTCTAACCGTGGTTGGTGGATACTTGGGATTCTCTCCAGTAATCCCCAGTACAGGCGGTCCTCAAGTGAACACCCTCACAGGTAAAACCTTACGCAATCGTGCAAGGTCTTGATAGGACATATTTCTTGGAAGTGTAATTGCTGGATCACATTTAAAATGTACAAATTTGGAGTTCTCCTCCAAAAAACTTCTCTTAAATGACACTCGGAGAGGCAAAGAACGTATCACTTAAATATTTTTTTATTTTCATATTTTTAAAGATTTATTTCTTTGAGAGCCAGTGAGCTCACACGCACAAGTGGGGGGAGGGGTAGAGAGAGAGAATCTTCAAGCAGACTCCCCGCTGAGCGGAGTCCCAACAAGGGGCTGTATCTCATGACCCAAAAGATCATGACCTGAGCCAAAGCCAAGAGTCTGATGCTCAACCAACTGAGCCACCCAGGCGTCCCCATCCCTTACATTTTTATTTATTTATTATTTATTTTTTAAATATTTTATTTATTTATTTGACAAAGAGAGAGATCACAAGTAGGCAGGGAGGCAGGCAGAGAGAGAGGGGGAAGGAGGCTCCCCGCTGAGCAGAGAGCTGGACACGGGGCTCAATCCCAAAACCCTGAGATCATGACCTGAGCTTAAGGCAGAGGCTTTAACCCACTGAGCCACCCAGGTGCCCCCATCCCTTACTTTTTGTTTGTTTGTTTGTTTGTTTTCATCCCTTACATTTTTAAACACAAACATGACATCATGAATTTGCAAGTTAGCTGGAATAGCTAAGTCACTACTGATGTCACCATTCCCCTGTGGTTCTCCGCTGTTAGACTCTGAGCCTGTCACTGATTTTTCCCTGTTCTAAATAACCGTGCCACAGACATGTTTAGAATGAAAACAGTTCCTGAATCTCTGTACTTAAAAAAACAACAAGGTACCATTGTCTCCTCTCCTGTTCCAGCTGCTGTGAACAGCGGAGACAGACTTTGACCCCAGCCTGCCAAGGAAGCTGCAGTGTTCTGAGCCTAAGAGTCCGTGTGTCTGTCCGGTGCTCTGTGCCCTGCCCGGGACACGGGGCTCTCCCACTGCACTCTCTCAACCAGTGACTCAAACGCTCCCCAACTCCCCCATTCAGTGAGGAAATTACCTCCTGGCTGGAGGCTGTGGCTCCAAATGGGAAAAAAAAAAAAAAAAAATCAAGGGAAAAAGTGTTTCGGAATCTGAGGGCGTGTTATTTCACAGGATCAAAATTACCTTTTTGCCAAACCCAGAAAAGAATCGTGGCACGCCTTGTCAGCAGCAGACAGGTTTAATGCCATGAACGTTTCTTTTAAAGCACAACATAAAAAGTCCTGGACGAAGATTTGTTCCCTCGACTCTGGTTCCCACCCTCGGCTGACTAACTGTGTGATCCTCCATGTCCTTGTTTACAAAAGACAACTAAGAACCATTTTGACTACTAGTGGCCAAACGTTTTTCCTGCCCCCACGCCTGGGCTAGACATGGTCCTCCCCCCCAAGAAACTTAGCAATTGCCTATTCAATACCTTGAACTTTTTTTTTTTTAATCATCTCTACACCCCACGTGGGGCTTGAACTCATGGCCCTGTGGAGGTTCCTAAAAAGGAAAATATAACCTTGCCTAGAGAATGGAAAATCTTTGGTTCCTCAAAGCCTGAGAATACAAAATAAAATAAATACATAAATGTATAATAATAATAACAAATTTCCTGGAATATGCCAGCAGTGAGGCCGGGATGTTTGGGTAACGTGTTTGCAATTTCTTTGGCACATGGGCTGCTACTGCTGTTGGTGCTGTTTTTATATGGCTATTCTTATGACCACCGACACAGCAATCAAGGCCTCCGATCTTACATGAGGAAGCATCCAGAGGCTGCCTAAGTCCTCCCTGAAACACCAACGGTTACTCTCCCAGTGGACGGTATACAATGTTTTTTCCTACGATCCTTTCCATAGACTCTAAGAAACTAGCTCTAGGTCAGCCTGACTTGCCCCTCCCGGCTGACAGCAAAGGGTGAATCTAAACCCAAGGACACAGAAAAGCAGCAGGAAGAATGGGGGCAGCGAGCTTGCTTGCTTGCTTGTTCACTGGGGAAGGGGCCACAGGGCTGTGTGGCTGCCCCAGTCTGGACTGCATGCATACAGAGGTTTCATGCAATCTCCAGGGAACTCAGCATCGACCATGGCAGCAAAAAACCTGGAAACTGCCCGCAAGAGGAAATGTTACCGCAACTGCGCTGTGTCCATACGATGGGCTGCCAGGGAGACATGAAGTAAAAAGATGAACTAGATCCACATTTACTAATATGGAAAGATATGCACCATCTCTTGTTTGCCAAGAAAAATTGGTCACTGAAGAGCATATATACATGATCTTATTACTGTAATAAAAATCCCTATTTAGTCAAGTCTCTATTTATAGTGAAATACAGAAAAGAGTGAAATACACACTAAGACCTCAATAGCAATTATATCTATACTCTCGCTGCTTTCTGCCAGGAACAGGGAGTACTTCTATAAGCAATCAAACGAATAATTGCTGAAGGAATATAGCTAAAAGTTCTAAAGAATCTCTCTTTGTCAAAAGGAGCAGTTGCTGCTGGTGTCCCCCGACCAGTGGGATTTAGAGCCAGGGCCAGAGAGGAAAGGGTGGGAAGGATGGAAATAATAACCAGCAAAGCTGGGGCGCCTGGGTGGCTCAGTTGGGGAAGCGTCTGCCTTCGGCTCAGGTCACAATCCTGGGTCCTGGGATCGAGCCTTGTGTTGGGCTCCCTGCTCCGCGGGGAGTCTGCTTCTCCTTCTCCCTCTGCCCCTCCGCCCACTTGTGTGCGTGCTCTCCCTCTCTCAAATAAATAAATAAAATCTTAAAAAAGAAAAAAACCCAGCAAAGCAATAACATTCCCTAGGGTGGCATAATGGTCTTGCCTCCTGGAAGTCCCTCCCCAGACAGAATCTCAGCCTGCACATCACGGTGACTGGGCTGAAGCACACACAGGCAGGTAGGACAGCCTCCCAGTCCACCGAGAGGGTGCCTGAGGCTCGGAGAGCAAGGAGGAAACTTGCCTACAGACCTGCAGCAACCAGGAACCGGCAGACCCAGAACAAAGACCCAGGTCCCCACTCTTTTGCAAAAGGGAAGTTTGAGCACCAAACTGAGTAACCATGTGACCTAGCAACACACTCCCAAGGATCGACCCAAGAGAAATAAACACATGTCCACTCAAAGATTTGTGTAGCATTATCTGCAAAAGCCAAAGAGGAGAAACAACCCAACTGTGGATTAACAGGGGTGCCTGAGTGGCTCAAGCAGTCGAGCGTGTTCAGCTCAGGTCATGATCCCAGGGTGTCAGGATCGAGCCCCATGTCGGGGTCCTTGCTCAGCGGGGAACCTGCTTCTCCCTCTCCCTGTTGTTCCCCCTGCTTGCACTCTCTAATAAATACATAAAATCTTTTAAAAAAATATGGTAGCATCCATGCAATGGGATAGTATTCAGCAATGAAAAATGAGCATGGGAGGGCACCTGGGTGGCTCAGTGGGTTAAAGCCTCTGCCTTCGGCTCAGGTCATGATCTCAGGGTCTTGGGATCGAGCCCCGCATCGGGCTCTCTCCTCGGCGGGGAGCCTGCTTCCCCCCTCTCTCTCTGCCTGCATCTCTGCCTGCTTGTGATCTCTCTCTCTGTGTCAAATAAATAAATAAAATCTTAAAAAAATAATGAGCACGGACACAGGCTTCCACATGGTTGAACCTCAAAAACGTTGCACCAAGTGAAAGAAGCCAGACACAAAAGACCCCATGTTATATAATCTGATTTCTACGAAATGTCCAGAACAGGCAAATCCATAGAGATTGAAAGTAGATTAGTGGCTGCCAGAGGCTGGGTGGACTGGGGATCCCGGGCAGCTATGGCTAAGGGGTGTGCAAATGGTTTCTTTTTAGGGCTAAGGAAGATGGGCTAAAATTGATAGTGGTGGGCACCTGGGTGGCTCAGTTGGTTAAGCGACTGCCTTCGGCTCAGGTCATGATCCCGGAGTCCTGGGATCGAGTCCCGCATCGGGCTCCCAGCTCCACAGGGAGTCTGCTTCTCCTTCTGACCTTCTTCCCTCTCCTGCTGTCTCTCACTCTCTCTCTAATAAATAAATAAAATCTTAAAAATAAAATAAAATAAAATAAAATTGATAGTGGTGATGTGCACGCATAATTGTGTAAATGTATTTAAAGCTGCTGCGCTGGACATTCCAAATGGGTAAATTGTATGTTATATGAATTCTATTGCAATGAAGCTGCTAAAAAACATTGACAAAGTAAAGTTAAAGAAGGGGCCCCTCGTACCCCCAACACATTTCCACAGAGGATTTGAGCATTTGAGCACCTGTGCGGACTTCAGAGAGAGGAGTCCCAGCAGTCAGGTTTGCATCTCCCCAGCCCCCTCCTGTTTTTCAGACACAGGTCCCTGGATGACCTCCTGCCCGCTGCCAAAAAAAAGAGCGTCCCCCTCTTTTCCCTTCATCTGCCCAGCAGAACCTCATCCTGCTGGAGGTCCAAAGCTTTCTGGATTGCTAGATGCCTAAGCTTCCCCATCTGATTGTGCATTCCCAAAGCACTGGGCAGAGCCCCACAATGTTCATCACCTCTGGGTATGCAGAGCTTCCTGTGGTCACTGGGCAGGGACAGAAGCCCAGTCCTGCCAGGGTGGGGCTTCCTGGGGCTCAGGGTGGGTGGGGACATCTCTCTTCCAAGTCATTGGATGCTGGCATCCCGTCTCATTCTGGGGTAACTGCTGTCCTTTGACCCAGCGGTTGGGGCCACCCTTGGTGGGCTGAAAATATAACTGGAATCACCAAAGCCTTCTGACAAGGGTGTGGGGAGTAGGCGTGCTCACACAGCATGAGCAGCAGACGCTGCTGCAACCTCTTTGAAAGGCAGTTGGCAATGCCCAGCCGAGTTCTAAACGTTTTGCTCCAGCCATTCCACCCCTGGGGATCTAACGTGGCAGGTGTGCCCATGCACGGGCACAAGGTTATATGGACAGAGATGTTTCTGGAAGAGCTGTTCCTGGTAGCAAAAGACTGGAAACGACCTTCCTACCCATCCATGAGGGGCTGGCTCAATACATTATGCGGCTTCCAGATATGATATTCCGCCATCGAGAAATGAAAACAAAATAAGCTGCCACATGCCGCAGTCACGAAGAACATCGAGTGATTCAGATCGCAGAGCCTCAGGTTTACTGTCTACGCCCTTCCTCGAGGGACTTCTGTGCAGATCAAATGAGTGAAGTGTGCAGAGCGGTGCCCGCCCTTCCCACGGCGGCTGTTACGTAAGAGCCGGCTGATGTCAGCTCGTCTGTGCCCGTCTGTGCCCGTACGGGAAGACAGCCACAAGACTGCAAAACAGGTTTGCAGTCACCTAACATTTCCATAAAAAAGAAGAGAGGAGGGTCATATACATGTACGTGCTTATACACGCCAGAGATGCTTCTGGAAGGACATCCCCCAGGGAAACAGGGATCAGTGGGGCGAGGCTTATCACCCTACCTTGGATACAGTTTGAATTCTTTTTTACCTTGGATATATACTTACTTACGCATTAAGAAATATATATGTATTTTAAAGTTTGCTTAGATACACATATAAGATTTATTACAGCACTGTTTGTAAAAGAAAAGAAAAGGGGGGGGGAAACAATGGAAGTGTTCTCCCAAGAAGGGGGCTGGCTCAAGAAATCCATGTATATCA
>CM052890.1:18887065-18903047 GCA_028534135.1 Potos flavus
TGGATACAGTTTGAATTCTTTTTTACCTTGGATATATACTTACTTACGCATTAAGAAATATATATGTATTTTAAAGTTTGCTTAGATACACATATAAGATTTATTACAGCACTGTTTGTAAAAGAAAAGAAAAGGGGGGGGGAAACAATGGAAGTGTTCTCCCAAGAAGGGGGCTGGCTCAAGAAATCCATGTATATCACGTGCCAGAATACAATTCACTCTAAAAATAAAAGAGGCGAGGGGTGCCTGGGCGGCTCAGTTGGTTAAGCATCTGACTCTTGATTTTGGCTCAGGTCATGATCTCAGGGTCCAGAGATCAAGCCCCGTGTCAGGCTCTGCACTCAGTGCGGAATCTGCTTGGGATTCTCTCCCTCTCCCTCTGCCTCCCGCCCCAATAAATTTTAAAAAAAGAGAGAAATAAAAATAAAAGAGGTGAAAGATAGATAAATACAGATAGATAAAGGTAGGTAGTAGGTCAGTAGGTAGGTAAAAGAGATGGTCTATATGTGCTGATACGAAATGATCCACAAGATACTCCCAGACCAGGAAAACAATTCTTAAAAATAATATTTCCCAGGGGCACCTGGGTGGCTCAGTGGGTGAAAGCCTCTGCCTTCGGCTCAGGTCATGATCTCAGGGTCCTGGGATCGAGCCCCACATCAGGCTCCTTGCTCAGCGGGGAGCCTGCTTCCCCCTCTCTGCCTACTTGTGATCTCTCTCTCTGTCAAATAAATAAATAAAACCTTAAAAAAAATAAAAAATAAAATAAAATTTCCCACTTTATTTTTTTAAGATTTTATTTATTTATTTGAGAGAGAGAGAGAGAGCACAAACAGGGGGAGGAACGGCGGGAGAAGCAGGCTCCCCCGCTGAGCAGGGAGCCCGACACGGGGCTCGATCCCAGGACCCTGAGATCATGACCTGAGCCGAAGGCAGACACTTAACTGACTGAGCCACCCAGGTGCCCCCAAATTTCCCACTTTATTGAAAAATTAAAAAACATATATATGTTCATTCTAGACCACGGAGAAACAACAGCAGTGGAAAGGGCATGCGATCTCTCCAGATCCTGTCCAAAGACAATCCCTGTTGGAGCGCAGATATACTCCCTTCCAGGCTTTCGGGGGGGGGGGGGGGGGGGGGGTGTGTGTGTGTGTGTGTGTGTGTGTGTGTGTGTGTGTACGTGTGCGTGTGTACGTGTGCGTGTGTACGTGTGCGTGTCTTGCAAAGCTGTAACTATACTCTATATTCTGCTATCCTAGTTTAACTCCAGAGCAGCAGCACTATCCCACGTTATGGCAAATTCTATAAACATCCTCGCTGGGCTGCCTGATGTTCTTTCAAGAGGGCGGCCCCCTGAACAACTCCACCACCATCCCCCGGGGAATGAGGGAGAAGGCCGTGGCCTTGCCGGCAACAGAACTGGACTGCTCACACCACACGCCCGGTACCTGCCAGGCTGGTGCCTCTCTGGAGGCCACTTTGGTTGAACAACCCAGGTTGCCATGTCAACAGTAAACAAAAAACAGGGTTCGCTTCTCAGAGCGCCAGGAGGAGTGAGGTTTGGAAAACCGAGCTGCTGTCCCCCTCCGAAGCTGCCTCGGGCAACGGGCAACGGGCAACGGGAACCCCACAGAGCCGGCTTTCCGTTACCTAGGACGGAGGGCAACCAAGAGGCTCATCTGGCCCGTAACTAATCATTCGACCAAATACGGGGGATGGGAAGCGCAATCAGATAGTCCCCAGCCTCGCAGGAAGCTGCACGCAGAGGTCCGCTCGGAGCCCCAGGGCAGGGTGTCTTAAAACCACATCCCGAGGGAGTCGGAACAATCACTTTAACAGACCAGACCGAGACACCAGTTTAAAGAGCTTTCAGGCAGAGGCGTGAAAAGGGAAACCTGTTCCAGGAACAGGGAGAGGTGAGGGGTGAACAGAGCCCAGAAGGGTCCCGGGGGACCACGCGTGTGCCCATCCTCGGTGAGCATTTTGAACTACGCCTTGTAGAAACTTTAAGGAGGGGCAACTTATTGATGTGTTTGTTTGGGAGAGGGGAGGTGACCTGGCTGCTTTTCTTTAGTTTTCTTCTTCTAAAGTCTTTTTCTGCACACAAGTCATACATAGGTGTAGCTTAGAAGTCCCAGATGTTTAGAAATATATATATAATGTAGATAAAGTCCCCCATAATGGCACCCTCTCCGCCAGACAGAATCACTATTAACTACTGTTTACGAATTCCTCCACACAAGTTTGGGCCCTACTAAGACGTGTCTATTTTTTTTGATAAATGTGGTATGGTATTTCAACTTGCTTTCTTAATTAACAGTATATTTAAAAAAATAGCAAAAAAAAAAAAATAGCCACAATTTTTTTAAAAGACTTTTTATTTATTTATTTGAGAGAGACCGGTCACAAGTAGGCAGAGAGGCAGGCAGAGAGAGAGGGGGAAGCAGGCTCCCCGCCAAGCAGAGAGCCCAATGCGGGGCTCGATCCCAGGACCCTGAGATCGTGACCTGAGCCGAAGGCAGAGGCTTTAACCCACTGAGCCACCCAGGCGCCCCTACCTACCGTTTTTTATTCTAATTATGCCCATACTGTCCTTATGGCTTTTCATGGATCTTCCCACCAAATGTGTGTGTATGTAGACACACACACACACACACACACACACACACACACACACACTCATATCTCGGCACGGTCAAGTCAAATCATATAGAAACATCATCTCTGGGGCGCCTAGGTGGGTCAGTTGGTTAAGTGTCTACCTTTGTCTCGGGTCATGTTCCCGGGGTCCTGGGATCGAGCCCCACGTCAGGCTTCTCCCTCTCCCTCTGCCTCTGCCTGCAGCTCTCCCTGCTTGTGCTTGCTCTCCCTCTCTGTCACAAAAATAAATAAAATATTAAAAAAAAAAAGAAACATCATCTATTTTAATGTAAATACAGTATTCTCTTACTGTATTTAAATAAGCCCCTCTTGATGGACATTTGAGATAGGTCCGTTTTTTCTTTATTACCAACAATACTGCAAAGTACATCTCTGAATATGTAAATTTGAACGCCTGTACAAATACTTCGGTACTGGACCTAAACTGAGGTGGGCACCCCCTCATGTGGGCTTGGTGGAATACACGGCAGGGAACGTTCTGGCTTGCCATAGGAACAGGGGAGAAATACGGCACTTAGTGCGCTGAATATCCAACAATATAAGGGACAGGCCCACCCAATAAAGAACCATCGCGCCCCGAATGCCAGCAGTACCCCCAGCGGGAACACTCTGACTGAGGAAGATGTTCTGGAGATCATATTGCCATCCGAGCTATATTTTTTATTTTAGTAACTATTGTCAGATGGCCCACTAGGGTTTATGTTTATGTTTTACCTAAATACTGTCCTTTGGCAAGAGGGCACCCGCAATGAGCTCAGCGCTCCGCCATCCCCTCCCCGATTCTGAATGAGGCACCTAATGTGAGCGGGGCATGGCCCCAGGCACTGGGATGAGTGACAAAGAGGCCCCGGTGTCCTGCCCTCGTGAGGCTCACTTCTAAAGCCACACCTGCAGTCAAACCTCCATTCACTGAACCCTCGGTCGGCGCTCCCTTCAAAGGCTTCAGTGTGGCCACAACGTGTGGTCAGGGACCGGCCGGCCGTGTCTGAGAACCTTCAGCTCCGGGCCCTCTCGGTGTCTTCCAAAAGTCCCCAACTGGGGCCATGCTTCCTCTGGAGAGGTAGCTGTGGGGTCTGCCCCCACTGGGAGGCCACCGAGATCCTCCTTGCCTGGAAACAGTCCCCCTTCTGCGATACCGACCCCCCTCCCCAATCTGAGGCCCTGGGTCAGAAATGACCGGGTCAGAGAGAGAACACCTGACCCAGGCTGGGCCGACCGGATATTCGCCCCCTTGCTTGTGACTGGGATGGAGGGGGTCAAATCTGTGTTTGCATGTGGCTCCAACTCTAATGAAGGGGCGCTGGGGCTGGTGGGGGTCCATGTGCCTGCTGTGTAGACTGAGGCAGAGGAGAATAAAGAACAGGTAAAAAGAGACAGAGAGGGACCCCTAGGTGGCTCAGTCGTTAAGTTCATGATCCCAGGGTCCTAGGACTGAGTCCCTCATCGGGCTCCCTGCTCAGCAGGAAGCCTGCTTCTCCCTCTCCCTCTGCTGCTCCCCCTGCTTGTGTTCCCTCTCTTGCTGTGTCTCTCTCTGTCAAATAAATACAATACAATCTTAAAAAAAAAGAAAAAAGAAAAGAAAAGAGAGAGAAACAGTTCTGCTGCCTTCTGGTTCCTAGACGCATCCCCTGAGAGACCAGACATTGTTTCTCCCCCTGGCTCCCAAGAAATAAATACCCTTCTTCCCTTGAGCTGGCGTGAGCTGGCTTCTGTTTCACGAGCCCTGAGCCCTCCAGGCCCCGCTGGCACCCGGATTCCCTCACACCAGGTACGGGATGCCTCAGCGATCTGTGTCTCCTCAAGCCCCCCGACCCACAGTGAACATGGGCGAGCCAGGCTGCCTGCCTGCCCTTCCTACGCGGCCCTCCACGGGGCTGGTGTACATCGCAGAGGCTGGCTGAGGACAGGAAAGCAAGACAAGCCGCCACCTGATTCTGCAGGGGCCCCCCAACCTCAGAGGGGACCCACAGGGCTGTTTCCCGAGCTGCCTGCCCCACAGAGACTTAATCTAGAACTCTGGCCCTCACAGAAAGAAAATACCCAACTGTCCAATAACTAAAATTATTAATTTCCTAAAAACAGGTTAATTCTGAAGTTAGAGAAGAGTGGCTCCAATTCCCAATCCCAAAGTGGTAATGTACATTTTGCTTACAGTACTAACAGGTACCTTCTGTGGGTGGGCATCAAATTAGTAAAGAGAACATTATTGCATTTAAATTTTTTTCAAGGTGCCTGGCTGGCTCAGTTGGAAAAGCACATGACTCTTGATCTTGGGGTTATGAGTTTGAGCCCCACATTGGGCATAGAGATGACTAACTAAATAAATGAAATTTTTTTCATCACCAGTTATGATACAAAATCCCTATAATGTTCATCTTTCCCCCTCTCCTTTATACCAGTTTTACCATAGTATGAACACAAATCTATAACAAAACAAGTACCCTCTTCCTCAATTCAGGATGCCCAACTCTAAGCAGTGGTTTTTTAAAAAATTGTTTTAATTAAGATTTTTATTTTAATTCCAGTTAACATACAGTGCTATAGTAAGGCGGGGGCTCTTTTGACTACAACCAACACAAAGAACTATATGTTACATCATGTCCCTGGACCCACATATACCTCCATCAGGAGTGAAATGCAAATATTTACGTGATTAGAGCCTGGCTGTCAACTACCAACTGGGTCACCACATTTGTGTGTCAGCATATGTTCCAAAAAATGAGATCTTTATGGGTGCCTGGGTGGCTCAGTTAGTTGGGCAACTGCCTTTGGCTCAGGTCATGATCCTGGAGTCCCAGGATCAAGGCCCACATCAGGCTCCCTGCTCAGTGGGGAGTCTGCTTCTCCCACTGACCCTCCCCCTCCATGCTCTCTCTCTTTCTCTCTCAAACAAATAAATAAAATCTTAAAAAAAAAAGTAAGGGGCTCCTGGGTGGCTCAGGTCATGATCCCAGGGTCCTGGGATCGAGCCCCGCATCGGGCTCCCTGCTTGGCGGGAAGCCTGCTTCTCCCTCTCCCACTCCCCCTGCTTGTGTTCCCTCTCTCGCTGTGTTTCTCTCCGTCAAATAAATAAAATCTTAAAAAAAAAAAAAAAAAAAGATCTTTACAATTTGCAGCAGTCTCCCATATTTCCTAGTCTATTCTGTTCTCCTGCATTTTTTAAAAAAGTTGGTTAAGGTTTTCACAAGCCAGTAGTGGGTCCTCAGCAGCTATTTCGAAAACACCCGCTCTAAAGTAATGAAACTTGTTTTAAGCCATCAAAATGCTCCCAGCTTAACAGGCACATCCCCCGATGCAGAATTTAGAGTGGTGCCCAAGCTTTGGAAACACAGGGAAGACCCCAACCAGCTCCCCCATCCCTTGCAGCAGGTGGGGGGGGCGGGGAGAACCAGGTGGTCCACTCACCTTAAAATGGAAGGAACTTGCGGGGGACCCGCTGGAGCCATACTGCTCATTCTTCGTTAGGTTGCTGTAGTAGTTATTAACCTTGGAATTGACGTTCTGGTGTGACCTGGGGTCATCGGTGATGGGGCAGATGAAGTAACCTTCCTCATCGTCGCTGTCGGCCTCGGATTCACCATCGTGACCAGCCCGGGGGGTCTGGCCGCCGTCAACACCTTCCAGGCGGAAGATGAGGTCTTCGTCTGCCATGTTCCTGGGGTGCCCGTGTCACCCAAGGGGTGGGCAGCAGAGCCAGAGTTGCGGGGCAAACGCAGCGGTGCGGGTCCTACAAGGGAAACAAGACAATGGGTGCCGGGGCCCAGGGGGTGAGAGCTCGCGGTGCGCCTCACCCTCAATGCCCCCGGCGACAAAAAGAACTATCGCCCTCTGAGTGAAAAGTACAGCATTTTTGGGGAAGCACACTTGGCAGGCAGCATGTAGAACATTTTAAATGTGCAAACACATCGACCCAGTAATTCCACTTCGGAGAACTCAGTGTCTGAAATAAGGCAAGGAAAATAAATGCTTCGTAAGCAACCGGAGTGGTCTTTTTTAGAACATAAAGTAGACCAGATCATCCCCCTGCTTAACACCCTCCGGCAGCGTCTCTCCATATTAGTAATAAAATGCAAATGGCTTTTAAGGCTACGAGGCCGGCTTTAGTGTGGTCCCTGCCCACTTCTCCTCTGGCCTTGGCAGCTCTCCAGGCCCGCCGGCTTGCTCTTTGTTCTTGTTTGGTGAACACCGGGAGCCCATTTCCACCCCAGGGCCTTTGTACTTGCTAATCCCTGTGCCTGGAACAATCTTCCCCATCTTCCAACAGTGGGTTCTCTTTCATCAGTTGGATCCTGACTCAAGAGAAATCCAGAGAAATCTTCTCAATTCAAAGGATTCCTCTCAAAGGCACATCCGCTTTTCCTCAGCACATCCCTCTGTTTCATTCTCTACAGAGAGGTTTTCCCAAGCTGTAACCTCATTTACTCTTTTACTGTCTGTATCTCCAGTGCCTCAAAGAGTGTGTGGCATAGAGTGGGGACTCTATACACACCCCAAGAATGGCTGAGGACCCCAAAGAATGTTTTCGTTAGCATGATCAGTAACGGCAAAAAAATGCTAACAGCCTACAATGTCTATCAGTGGAGGTTTGTTAAATTAATTATGGCTTTCTATGGCATGCACTGTTGTGGGACTATGACAGAGAAAGGGGAAGCTCTAGATATACAAAGACATGCAAAGAGAGTCAAGAAAAAGTTCGGCAAGATTGTAGAATACAAAATTCAATAGTATTTCTGTACACCGGCAATGAAAAATCCAAAGATGAAATTAAGAAAACAAGTCCCTCTATAAAGAACATCAAAAAGAATAAAACACTTGGGAATAAATTTCATAAAAGAAGGACATGACTCGTACAATGAAAAACAAAACACATTGAAAGAAATTAAAGATCTAAAAAAAAAAAGGGAAGATATTCTGCGTTCATAGATCAGAGGATTTAATACTGCTAAGATGGCAATATTTGCCCAAATTGGTCTATAAGCTCAAACCAATCGTTATCAAATTTCTACTGGCTTCTTTGGAGAAATTAACAAGTGCATGCTAAAGTTCATATGGAAATGCAAGGGACCCAAAATAGCCAAAACAGTCTTGAAAAAAGAGGAACAAAGTTGAAGGAGTCACACTTCCTGAATTCAAGACTTGCTAAGAAGCTGCAGTCAAGACCATTGGTATCGGCATTGGGACAGACACAAATGAATGGAATAGATTTGAGAGTCCAGAAATGAACCCTGATATTTGCAGCCCTTGAATATGACAAAGGCGCCAAGACAATTCAATGGGGAAAGAATACTCTTTTCAACCAACGGTGCCGGGACAAGTGAATATATACACGGCAAAAGAATGAAATTGAACCCCTTCCTTACACTAGTCACAAAAAATAACTAAAAATAGATCAAAGACTTAAATATAAGAGCTAAAACATCATCTAACTCTTAGAAAACAACACAGGAGAAAATCTTTGTGAGGAGGGGCAGGCAAAGCCTTCTTAGATATGACAACAAAAGCACAAGCAACAAAGGGTCAGATAAATGAGGCACCATCAAAACTAAAGACTCGGGCTTTAAAGGACACGAAGGAGAGAGTGGGGAGATCATCCACAGAATGGGAGAAAAGTTTTGCAAATCGTATAGCTTATAAGGGACTCTATGAAGAACATAGACAACTTAACAATAAAATGACAAATAACTCAAAAAATGGGCAAAGGACTTGAATGGACTTGAATAGACATTTCTCTAAAGAAGACATATTCATGACCAGTAGGCACATGAAAAAATGTTCAATGTCATTAGTCACTGGGGAAAGGCAAGTCAAAGCCACACCCATTACGATGGATATAATAAAAAAAAAAAAAAGAAAATAATAGTGTTGGCAGGGATACGGAAAAACTAAAACCCCCATACACTGTTGCCAGGAATGTAAAATAGTGCAACTACTTTGGAAAACAGTTTGGCAGGTCCTCAAAAAGTTAACCGCAGAATTACCGTATGATCCAGCAATTCCACTCCTGGGTATACACCCAAGAGAAATGAAAACATCCACATAAAAACTTGTATACATATGTTCATAGAAGTATTATTCGTAATAGCCAAAAGGGGAAACAACCTAAATGTTCAGTGACTAATGAATGGTTAAATAAAATGTATCCACATAAGGGAATGCTATGAGGCCACAGAAAGGAGTGAAGAACCCAACACTTGGGTCAACCCAGAAAGCCTCAAGGTCAGGGAAAGAATTTGACCACCCAAGACCACATAGTGAATGATTCCATTTATATGAAATGTCCAGAGAAGGCAAATCTATAGAGACAGAAGGTATGTGAGTGATTGCCTAAGGATGGGGAAGGGGAGACTTGGGGGAGGGAATGGGGAACAACTGCTAATGAGTTTCTTTGGAAAGAGCAAAAAATGTTCTAAAACTCTGTGCTGGTTCTGTGACTGCCGATTAAAAACCATTGGATTGTAGACTTTCTGAAAGGTTTTACTTATTTATTTGAGAGACAAGAGTGAGAGAGATCACAGAGGGAGAGGAAGAAGCAGACTCCTTGATGAGCAGAGAGCCCGATGTGGGGCTCGATCCCGGGACCCCGAGATCATGACCTAAGCCGAAGGCAGACGCTTCACTGACTGGGCCACCAGGCGCCAGGAATTGTACACTTTAAATGGATGGACTGTAAGGTTTGTGAATTACACTTCAATAAAGCCTAGGTTTAAAAAAAAAAAAAAAGGCAATAAAAAAAGTGTGAAAAAAATTTTTTTTAAGATTTTATTTTTAGGGGCGCCTGGGTGCCTCAGCCGTTAAGCGGCTGCCTTTGGCTCGGGTCATCATCCCAGGGTCCTGGGATCAAGCCCCACATCGGGCTCCTTGCTCAGTGGGAAGCCTGCTTCTCCCTCTCCCACTCCTCCTGCTTGTGTTCCCTCTCTCACTGTTCGCTGTGTCTCTCTGTCAAATAAATAAATAAATTCTTCAAAAAAATAAATTTATTTTTAAGGGGCGCCTGCCTGGGTGGCTCAGTCAGTTAAGTGTCTGCCTTCAGCTCGGGTCATGATCCCAGGGTCCTGGGATCGAGCCCCACATCGGGCTCCCTGCTCAACAGGGAATCTGCTTCTCGCTCTCCCTCTCCCCCAGCTTGTGCTCTCTCTCTGTGTCAAATAAATAAATAAAATCTTGGGGCGCCTGGGTAGCTCAGTGGGTTAAAGCCTCTGCCTTCGACTCAGGTCATGGTCTCAGAGTCCTGGGATCGAGCCCCAAATCGGGCTCTCTGCTCCGCGGAGAGCCTGGTTCCCCCTCTCTCTCTGCCTGCCTCTCTGCCTACTTGTGATCTCTCTATGTCAATAAATAAATAAAATCTTTAAAATAAATAAATAAATAAATAAATAAAATCTAAAAAAAAAAATATATTTTTAAGTAATCTCTACTCCCAACATGGGGCTTGAACTTACAGATCAAGAGTCACGTGCTCTACTGACTGAGCCAGCTAAGCACCCCAAAAAACTGTTAAATGTCAAAAGCAAGTCCCCGAACAGCAGGTATGTCATGGGGATCCCACTTGTGTTAAAAGAAAAAGGAGGTGGGCCTACTTAAAAAAAAAAAAAAACAAAGAAAAAGAAAAAGGACATCTGTAGATGAATTAAAGCTTCCCTGAGGGACCCCCCCAGGAACTCTAGCTGCACTGGGATGGGCAGTAGCCATGGAAGCAGGACGCTGGTGGGGATGGAGGGAACTTTTAAGAACCTGGCGCACTTCTATACTGTTCTTTTTACAAAGCTGGATTGCTTTCAACATAAAATAACAAGTGAAAACAATTTTTAAACTTTTTTAGATCAAAGCAACGATTCCTTTTTTTTTTTTTTTTTTTTTTTAATTTGAGAGCACAAGCAGGGGGAGCAGCAGAGGGAGAGGGAGAAGCAGACTCCCCACCGAGCAGGGAACCTGGCTCGGGGCTCCATCCCAGGACCCGGGATCACGACCTGAGCCGAAGGCAGACGCTTAACCATCTGAGCCTCCAGGAGCCCCAATTCCTATTACTCTTAACAGCTCTTTCCATCAGCAGGCAGCCTTCCAGATTGGAGGCTCTGGCTCTTTCTTAATAGTTACCATAGCGGGAAAGAAATACATTTCTATCCTAACTCGATCCACCCAAAATGTAAATTAAAATTTCAGGAAACCGTACTTAAGCCTGACTTTGCACAATGCGCTCTGCTATTTTCTATTTGACTTATTTTTGTTTTGCTCTAACCTTTCTTTTCATTCTTCTTCCTTACTGCACCACCCGCAGTGATTTCTCGAAAACTGCTGCTCTGGGTGTCAGCTGCAAGATCGGTGTCTTACCCTGTGGGCGAGACACAGTCACGGGCTGGAGCCATTGCCTCAGCCGCCCGACCCAGCTTGTTACCAAACAGTGCCCTGGGCCCTGGGCCCACTTCTCCCCCTTCCCTTTACTCTGCCCTGCTCAGCCCTTGGCCGGAACCTCTGCTGGCCAAGGCAGCATGGTGCGTGGAGCTGCCAGCAGACCCAGCCAGGTCACTGGCCTCTGGGGACTGGGATGGTTCTGGGCAAGGTGGGGGCGGGGTGGGAGCACGGGAGAAGAACCACAGCTTTGGCCCGCAGACCTCCAGGCAGAGTAGCCCGGTGGTGAGGAGCCTGCACTCAGGTACAGATCCAAGCCGTGTAGCCTGTGACCTTGACTAGACAGATTCATCTCACCGACTCCCCCCAAGCGAGGGGAGCAGAGTGAGGAAGTGGCCTGAGGCTTCACGGTCAGTTTGCAGGACCCCAGCCCCTGGCCATGTCCCACCACAGACCTGACCTTCTCCGTGACCCCGGGAAACAAAAGGAGCTTCAGACCAGCAGCTGTGACCCTGCCTGGCACGGCGCCTTGGACTCAGCAGGCACGTGATGTAGATTCCAGAACCGAGTAGAGCAGGAGCCGTTTGATGGTTTTTCTGTGGTCATAAATTTGCTCTCAAGGCAGCTGTGGCAGCGCCTGCTAACTGTCCCCCAACAGCTGTTGTCTCCTTCTTAGTAACAACCCCTGGTTTTTCGCTAACCACGTGGCTGCTCCAAATAAGATCTACATTTCCCAGATTCCTTTGCAGTTAGGCGTGACTATGTGACCAAGTTTTGGCCAACGGGATAAAAACAGAAAGGCTGTTTTCAACTTTAGGGAAGAGTTTTTAAAAGGAGGGAATGTGCCCTTCTGGACTCTTCCTCCTTCCTGCTGGCTGGAACAGAGGTGTGATGGCTGGAACTCAAGCAGCTATTTTTAACCAGGAAAAGGAAACCATATGCCATGGATAGCAGAGCCATGAGACAGAGGGAGCCTGGGGCAGCATAACCTTACATCATGGGGGCTCACAATCTTCAGACTCTGCTATCTAAACTTCTACAGTTGACTGAAATTTTCTTCTTTCCCCTACTACTTGCTAATTCAGTCTGGTCCAGTAACCCCGTCCCTCCCACAAGAAGTCACATCACATCTCTTAATGACAAGTCAATACCTGGACAGGATCGGCCTGGGAAAACTGTGGCCTCAATCCAGAGCCCACATGTGCCCAGGAAGACTGGGCCCTGGAGGATTTGGATTCCCCTAGGAAGGCAAGGAGCCCTCACTGGGCCATATAACTCAGGCCCGTGATGCCTGTTCCAACACCAGCCAGGGCCCTGGCCTCCCAGGAATCTCCATCCGACCTGGGCTTCCCTCTGCCCACAGGGGCCTGCTCCTGTTAACGAGGAGCCTGAGACCAGGAGCAGGACCCCAGCTCCTAAGCCGTCAGGATTCTCTAGAAGGTTTCCTCTGCCCTCACTCAGACATCCCGACCTTCCCCTCCCAGTCCGACCTTCCCCTCCCAGTCCGACACACCTTGGGAAAATATGGGTACGGAGAGGCAGCCGAGTGGAGTTCCGAGTCAGACCCGAGTTCAAGCCCCAGCTCCACCACTGCCCAGCTGTGTGACATGACCTCTCAAGCCTCAGCTTCCTTGCTATCATTCGGGACCACGCGTTTTACCCACCCCGTTGACCCGACAGTGCTAACACGGAGCTCGCACTAAGACACGGAACTATTATTATCATCATAAATGACGGGGGCTGGGCCTTGGGTCCCAGCCACGCTGGTAACCTGGATCCCTGGTTAGCAGCCAAGCCAGGCTTCTTCAGGGGTCCCCAGGGGACAGGCTATTTCAGGCTCTGGCCAGGGAACCACTGCTCTTTCTGGGTCTCACTATAAAAGGTTCCTCTGGCAGGGGCTGGGACAGAAAACAATGTTTGCAATGTCCAAGTCAAGGCCTGTGGGCCCAGCCGCACTGACCGCTGGGCCTCCCTGGGCCTCCCCTCCCCCTCCCCCACAACCCCGAGCTGCCTCGCTGGCTGGAGAAATACACTGCATTCCCCGGCCTGCCACTCCCGGAAGCAGCACCCCCAAGCCAACACCCCGCCGGGCGGCCCCGTGCGCACATTACCATACGCCCAGCACGGCAGAACCCACCTCGTCCTCAGCTGCACCGCGGTGAACAGGGTGACTTGGGGGGCCACCTTGCATCACGTGCCTGCTTCTGCTCGGGGACCTGCCCTACTCTCAGGTTCTGCAGTCGGGGTTGTCTAGATGTTACTCCAGGTAGATGTTGCCACATCCCTAAACAACATGGTTTCTCTGCTATTTCTTATTTTATCGATTTGGGTCCTCATCTGTTGATTTCCTGGCGTGATAAATGAGACTTGAGCTTCCCTTGACCTTCCCACTTCCCTCCGTACTCCAACACCCCCAGACCGGCGGGGCTTCTGCTGGTTCCCTCAGATCCCGTGCCAAGAACGCTGTCTCACTGCACCAAGCAGAAGGAGCTATGGTTTCCCACAGTTCAGTGTGAGTTCAAGTCACCGTGAGAGAGAAGGAAAGATGTGGCTTTTCTAAATGACTGACCAGAAAGCAGAAGGTACTTTTGTTCCTACTGACCTCAAAGATGAGTAATTTTTGCGGCAATAAGACGGATAAATAACATATGTGGACAGCTTCCTGTGTCCCAGGTGTCACGCCAAAGCACTCTGCACGGACTCTCTCTTCTGGCAATGACGGGAGCTGCCGGGCAGAGAAGGGACAGCCCGTTTTGTGATGCGACACCTTGGGGGAGAAGGGAGCAGGGGCAGGTTGCCCTGGGCTGTACCTGGCTTGTTCCAAGGCTATCTTGGGCCCTAGCTTGAGTCCTCGGTTTCCTTCAAACCAGAAAGAAAAGCCTATCTTGAAGAGAAATCTACACTCCCCCGTTCACCGCAGTATTTACAATAGTCAAGGGTACGGAAATAACCTAAGAGATGGATGAATGGATAATGGAAATCTTGTGTATATACACAAAGGAATGTCGTTCCTTCTGTCATCTGCACAAAACAGGCAATTCTGTTATCTGCAAAAACATGAATGAACCTGGAGGACATTATGTTCAGCGAAATAAGCCAGACATAGAGAGACAAACATTTCACGATCTCGCTTATATGTGGAATTGAAAAAACCCCAAAGTCCTAAAAACAGAGCAGAATAGTGGCTGTCAGGGGCTGGGAGGTGGAGGAAACAGGAAGGTGTTGGTCAAAGGGTACAAAGTTTCAGTTGTGCTAGATGAGCAAGTCCTGGGGATGTGATGTACCGCCCGGTGACTATAGTTAATAATACTCCATGGTATACGCGGAATTCACTGAGAAGAGATCTTAAGTTTAAGAATCTCTACACCCAACGTGGGGGTCAAACTCAAGACCCCGAGATCAAGAGTCCCGTGCTGTTCCAACTGAGCCAGCCAGGCACCCCGAGAACAGATCTTTTTTTTCTTTAAAAGATTTTTATTTGGGGGGGGGGCAGAGGGAGAGGAAGAGAGAGAATCTTAAGCAGGTTCCACGCCTGATGCCCCACATGGGGCTCCATCTCACACGCCTGAGATCACGACCTGAGCCGAAATCAAGAGTCAGAAGCTTAACTAAATGAGCCACCCAGGCGCCCCAGAACAGATCTTAATTGTTCTCACACACACGTAAGAAACGGTAACCAGGTGAGGTGATAGATATGTTAATTAGGCTGATTGCGGTAATCATGTCACAATGCATATGCATATCAAATCATCACATGGTATACCTTAAATATGCACAATTTTTATTTGTCAATTATACCCCAATAAAACTGGTGAAAAAAATTTAACAAAAATCAAAGCCCTGCGCTCTGCAGCCACGAGACCCACTTCAAATTGCCAGCCTCCCCATTAGGAGCCAAGGCCCTGTTCTTTTTTATTTTTTAAAGATTTTATTTATTTACTTGAGAGAGAGAGTGTATGAGGGCGGAGGGCTAGAGAGAGAAGCAGACTTCCTGCTGAGCAAGGAGCCCAAGGTAGGGCTCGATCCCACGACCCCTAGATCATGACCTGAGCCGAAGGCAGTTGCCTCACCGACTGAGCCCCCAGGCGCCCCCCAAGGCCCTGTTTTAAGGGGAAGCCGCGCCCTTCCGGAGTCTGTGTCCCCCACAGCGGCTGGCACTGAGCAGGGCTCCACAGTGCTAATCAATACCCTTTCCAAGGCTGGGTTTTATTTATTTACTGGGGGGGGGGGGGGATACTAACAAAAGGGCAACCTCAGAGGTTACTAAGTCGAGCTCCTGTCAGCATCTTATTAATGTCTGTACCCCTGGCCTGTGGTGCCCATGAAGAAACGTTTATTTAGGGCTGCCTGGGTGGCTCAGTCAGTTGGACATGTGACTTTTGGTGTTGGCTCAGGTCATGATCTGGGGGTTGCGGGATCGAGCCCTAGGGCCCCCGGGCTCCCCACTCAGCGGGGAGTCTACTTGGGCATTCTCTCCCTCTGCCCCTCACTCCACTTGCGTGCGCACCCTCCCTCAAATCAATTTTTTTTTTTTAAAGACTGTATTTATTGAGAGAGAGGGAGAGCACAAGCACGGGGAGTGGCAGGGGGAGAGGGAGAAGCAGGCTCTCAGCTGAGCAAGGAGCCCAATGTAGGGCTCGATCCCAGGACCCTGGGATCATGACCTGAGCCAAAGGCAGTCGCTTAACCAACTGAGCCACCCTGGCGCTCCTCAAATAAATACTTTTTAAAAAAAGAAACATTTACTTAAACTATTGCAGAAATAATAGAGTTTAGGTCGGGATATCAGAATAAAAGGAGTGATTTACAGATGTCCACGCCCACCTGCGTGGCCCAGGAACCAAGAACCATTCACCAGCAAGCTCTCACCTCCCAGCCCCTGCACCCCACAGGGGGCCCCCTTTCTGAACTGCCTCTCCTACCTGCTGCCAAACCCCTTGGCTCCCTCCAAAATCCAGCTCAAATTTCTACTCTC